>OZ012735.1:582487192-583087192 GCA_963859935.3 Lathyrus sativus
ACAACTTGTAATTTTAAGGAGAAAACTTCAACTAATCACCCACAAGTATGTGAAAATGGACCTTTGCATCACCATGAGAAGAACTCTAACTTGGATAAAATCAACAAGTATACTACTAGCTCTCTAAGGTGGAAAATAATCAACTAATTTCAAACAATACTATAGGGATATGAGGATCACATCTTAACTATCAATGATGCATGTCTAAACTTTATGAAAAGTTTTAAAAAGCAAAAAATTGCACAAAAGACACAAAATGGTTTGATTGAGTTTATCTTTTTTAAGTCTTTTGAAAATGGTCATGACATGTTTAAGATTAATTAGCATTTATTAAGAAAATGAAGTTTAAAAATGCACTTGACAAAGTCAAGGTTTATTATAAAACTAGTTCTAGTTTGAAAAAAGAAGGTTTTGAAAAAGGGAGAAGATTTTGAAAATTTAAGAAGGGGGGAGATGAAGAGGTTATCCTAAAGTATAAAATAAAATATAGGGAATGAAATATCTAACCAAGATAGCAAGCCTTTGACATAAAAAAAAGTCAAAACTCCCATCCTTTGGGCTCAAGCAACAAGATGAGCAATAATAATCAAGCATCATATGAAAACCAAGTATCCAAGGCAAGTCTTCATAAGAGGTCAACTCAAGGTCAAAGTACCAGATAAATTCCAAGGTCTCAAGTCACAACTCCAAAAAATAAGGAAATGAACCTAATTCTAAGTACAAAACTCCAAATCCATGCAAGCGATACTCACCAAATAATCTAAGGAACATTAAGAGTCTTTTAATGGTTCAGACCTTTATTAATGTCTTAAAAAAGAAAAAGAAAGTCCAAGTGGACAAAGAGAAAAAGGCATAAACGTAAACAAGATGAAAATATGATATGAAATGATAAGTATAAAATAAAAAGCAAGAAATAAAGAACATAAAGATAAAAGTGCATAAAAATAAATGACTTAAAATAAAAATTAGCACAATTAAAGTTAGTGTTAGTGTTAAAGTTAATGAAGAAGACATTTGGTCACTTAAATTAGATTACTCAACTAATCTACTCAACAAATATGAAAATTTTGCATCATCCTTTAAGAAGAGCTCCAACTTGGATAAAATTCACAAGTATGCCACTAGCTCTCTTAGGTGGAAAAGAATCTACACACTAGGGAGATATGAGATTTACATCTAAACTAAAAATGACTCATATCTAAAATTGGACCAAATGACCACTTTCCGATTAGGGACAAATTTAGCGCTATGTTACGCAATCGTAGCATAATATATAAGGAAGATCATACTATGGGAGACCGGTCAATAAAAATTTATGTACCATACATGTTAGAGATATGATATAAAGATCATACTCCTAAAACATGTAGCACAAGACAAAACAAGGTGGATCAAGACCTAAGTCAAGGAAAGATGGACCCATTACATCAATCAATCCTTCATGATACTTTGGACAAACTTATGCATCAATCCAAAGGACCTCAATTGATCTAATAATCAATCAAATGGTAGCTTTGAAATGATGAAAATTCATCAAGCACCACTCAAGATCTCATGAACAAGATGACCTACACATCCTCCAATTGATCAAAATAAAGGTGAAAAATAAAAATAAAGGGATGAAGAAATGAGGACCAAACAAGAAAGCAAAACCAAATTGCATCCAAGTGATGATCAAGTTATCATCAAAATCAATCATCAATTTTGGTGGATTAGGGTTTTCACCCCATCAACACCCAAGATCCATTGAGTTTGATAAAACTTATTATCAAATCAACTAAGTTCCAAGGCCAACAGAAGTCAACACAGGTCAAACAAATATAAAATGCAATAATATGAATTAAAATGCATCAAAATAATTTTTAAAATTAATTTTAAAATAGAAATAAAGATGAAAAGGAAAATGATGCATCAAATAATATTAAAAATAGTCAAGAAAATTCATGCAAGTTAGAAACAAGTCAAGAATGATATACAAAAATTTTGAGAATTTTTTAATACATAAAACTATTTTTAAACTAATTAAAATGCTTCAAAAAAATGAAAAATAGAAAATGATGGAAATAAAATATGAAAAATATAAAATCAAAAAGATAAAAAATAAAAGAGAATTTTAGAAATTGTTTTGGAATTTTTTGGATAAAAGATGAAATTAATATGAAAATTTGAAGTTAAATGCAATTTAAAATAAAACTAGAAAAAGAAAATAAAAGGAAAAAAGAAGGAGCTTATGATCTGACTTCATTAACTAACATGGAAGATCCCACGCTCCTCAGGTCATGGTACGCGATGGAAATTAGTGGAAAAAACACAATATCATGTTTGAATTTAACTAATCAAAACATTTCAAACAACCAGCGTGTCTAACACCTCAGGTCATCTTCCTCACCTCTCCGGTCATCTTCTCTGGTGAGATGCTCACTGGAGATTGCTAAGTGGTAAATTTAGGGAACGAGACCACCATCATTGTAATCGTCTCATCAAGGCGAGTTCAACCTCATACTCCAATTTCATTTATTGAAAGATAGTAGAGAAAATTTCATGAAATGCAGAAGAAAACACAAACACAAAAATAAAAATTAAATGATGAACACAAGTTATCAACACCAACTAGTTAGGGGAAATAATCAGAAGGCAAATGGTTACATTTTGGTAACTTGTTTGATTGAAAATGGAGCCACAAACTACCTTGTCCAAAAATGATCGAAGGAGCTATAAACATGATTTGGTTGGAGTGATTCAGGGACTCTTAGAGCTTGATTCTTGTTGCACAAGCTTCAAAGGAACACGATGGAGCTAACTGAATCAAGAAATTGAGTTGAAACTGGCTAGAAATCAAAATACAATAGCTCACTTTTTTGAAGAAAATTTGAGAGTGAAGTCACTATGCCAAATAAGACCTTTAGCAGTGCTTTTTTTTGGTATTTAACAGCGCTTAAAAGCGCTGCTAAAGGTAAAGGCAGCGCTTTTTTTTATGGATAAAGCGCTGCTATAGGCCCCCTTTAGCAGCACTTTTAGCAGCGCTTTTCCCCTCCTTTAGCAGCGCTTTTCAAAAGCGCTTCCTAATCCCCCATCCCCCTCCATTTTAGCAGTGCTTCTGAAAAACGATGCCTATTCCCCCCTTTAGCAGCGCTTTTCAAAAGCGCTGCCTATTCTCCCCCTTCCCCCACCCTTTAGCAGCGCTTTTACTTAAAAGCGTTGTCTATTCTTCAAGTTTATAATTTTTTTTTTAAATAATCACTTTTTTTTATATTTTTTTCGATAAACCTGCTTATAAAAATTACAATTACTTTACATATAATCATTGTACTTCACATAAACCTGCCTATATATAATTCAACACAAGCCGATCCTCAGAACAACTTCACAAATACAATCAATTTACATATAATTACAAAACTGATAACTTTACAAATACATACGACTTCTAGAAATATCAAAAGAGTGGTTGTTAGTGTGGAATGATCCAATATTTATTACTGAAGATGATGGAATTCTGAGAGGGGTGAAATGATCAATAATTGAGTGAATTCGTGTGCATCCTCGTCATGGAGAAAGTGTGAGTTGAAATTACTCAAAACTCATCCAAATCATGTGTTTTATGAGTCATTTAACTTCTGAAAACTTGATTAAACATGTTTAGGTCCAAAACATGTGGTAATTGGGCATGTAATTGAGTTTTGGTTGAGGTAAAAATATGATCCTGGTGCAAATCTTCAGTTCTAAGTAACCATGTTCAACTCAATGAGGCATCTTGTACACATGGCTTTTTTACTCTATTCTTTTTGCAATTGGTTAACATCATAGCAAAGATCAAAATGTGCCAAGAAAAGTTTTGTTTGGGTACTTGAGCAAACATTTATGTCATGTTGAAGTTGGCACAAAAATCTGGCAGACCAAACTTAAAATATTCTAAGTGTAAATGGATGAAAATGACCAATAATGTATCAATGAATTCCATGGCCCTCCAAGTAAACCATTGAAGAAATATTGTAGAAGGTATCATAAATGATATTTTGCAAAAATAATGAGCTCCATATGTTGAAAATTGAAGAAGTTTTGAATCTTGAAAGTTGAGAAAAAGTCACTTGAAAATAGACAAATTTTCACTAAGTCCACAAATGACCTATAATGTCTTCAAACTTTTGATGATCCTCCAAGCATAATTGGATCTTGTCATGTAAAGAGAAGTTTAAAAGGATGTTGAGGATAGTCATATGCAAAAAGAATCATTTAAAAATATTGAGAATTAAAGGATTTATGATCCTTGGAACTTTGACTTGAAATGTTGACTTTTTAGGTCAAACTTCCTTGAATCAACTTGTGATCTTGGACTTTTCTTGGATTTGAAATCACATGGATAAACATATGAAATCAAAATAATGTGTCCTTGAATGTATTTTGATTAAATTGACCAAATCTTGAGGTAACTTGTTAATCAAGGCATGGAAATAAACACATGAACCTTTGACTTTTCTTGAGAGACAAGTTACTAAATCTTGAGATATCTTTGTTCAAAATGAGATTGAATGATTCTTGAAACCTTTTACTTTGATTTAGAAGTCATGGTTTGATGAGATAGTCCTTGGGAATCCATGATTGGCCACACCTTAACCTTGAGGGAGCAAAACCCTAGCTGATGAATCATGCTTGGTGTTCTTGATATAGTACCCTACCTTGCACAGAAACAAAAGGAGACAAGACATATTTTTGATATTTTTATTAGTAGTTAGTGAAAAATAAAACATATAAACATAAAGGAAAAAGATACACAAAGAGTTTCTTGACGATCCCTGCAAAAGTAAACACAAAGAAGATAGGGTAAGAAAGCAATCAAGCTTGTGATTTTGTTTGTATGCAAAATGAAAAAAATGAAGAGGGGATCTAAGGGTTAAAAATTAAGGTATAAAAAATGGAAGGACTTTTATTATAACTCAACTTGAAATGAGTAGAAAAAGGAGTACTTACCGCCTTAGAACTTTCCACTTGAAACCTTTGCAACACTATTTTGATATAATATTTTTCTGACATCCAAAGTTTCTTCTCCTTTGTGTCACATATGATTCTAATGCCAAGAATCCGTTAATTAGTTTCTCTCATGTCTTTCATGGAAAATGACTCGCCCAACTGCTTCTTTAACTTGTCAATGTTAGAAATATTTTTCCCTACAATAAACATACCATCAAAATATAACAACATTATAATGTAGTCATCGTTAGAAAACTTTATAACAAAGAAGCAATGATTTAAAGTAGTATTCTAGTATCCTTGATCACACATGATAAACTCAAATTTCTTGTACCATTACCTTGGAGCTTTCTTCAACCCATATAAACTATCTCTTAATCTACACACATGATCTTCTTTTCTATTAACTTGAAAACCATTAGGCTATTTCATGTAGATATATTTCTCTAAATCATCATAAAGGAAAGTTGTTTTCACATCCATTTACTCAACCTCTAAATCAAGAGTAATAGTTAAACTCAACATGGTTCTAATTGATGACATCTCCATAACATATGAGAAAATATCATTAAATTCAACACCCTTTCTTTGATGAAAACCTTTCACCATTAATTTGGATTTATTCCTTGGAGACTTAGAGTTGCTATTATGTTTAACTCTATAAGTCTACCTGTTTTCCAAAGCCCTTTTTCCTTTAAGCAACTTCACTAAATCATAAGTGTGATTATCCTACAATGATTTCATATCATCATGCATTGCATCCAATCACTTTTAATTTTCACCACTTTCATCAACCTCTTCAAAAATTAAGGTTTACTCTCATCAATCAAGACCACAAAGTCATAAGAATTATACCTTGTAGAAGGTTGTCTCTGTCTGTTAGACCTTCTAAGTTAAACTTGAAATGATTATGGAGCTTCACCAAGATTCTCATCCAGAAATATATCATTTTCCTTTTCATCATCATTAGTAGGAAAATTTACCTCATCTTCAATTTGTTTATGATCAACACAATCATGTGGCTCTAATCACCACCATCAATAGTATCCAAATTATAAACAGGTAATCGAACTGGATCAATATTAGACAAACTAATATCTTTCTTGAGTGTAGTCTTCTCCACCTTATAAACGTCTTCAATAGTTTGGTCTTCCATAAATAACATATTTCGGCTTCTGATAAGCTTCTTCCATACAGGATCATAAAACTTGTAATCAAACGCATCTTGCCCATAGTTGATGAAGATACATTATTTTGACTTTTTATCCAACTTGGATCTTTCATCCTTTGGAATATGCACCCAAAACAATTATGTCCAAGGACTCTAAAATGGTCATAGTTGACACTCTTTCCAAACAAATTTTTTTCTGGAACTTCACTATTTAAAACAATAGTAGGAGTGAGATTAAGAACTGTTGGTGTAAACCCTAGAGGCCAATAGTTTTGTTAGAACTTGGTACTTGTATCGAAATATTTATTAATAATTAAAAGACATTTCTTTATTATGTTTGCTTTTTTAAAATATTAAAGTCCTTAGAATAACTAGTCCATTTAATTAAACATTAAGTGTGACATAATCATGAGATTTCATTAGACATAAGGGCATTATTTTTAAAGTATCAGTAGTTGAGCTTTATTGTGAAATGGGAAGACATTAAAGCACTAAGACTATGATGTGGATAGACAGATGATCACATCTCATGGATCATGGATAAATATGTATCAAGTCTTCACATAGGCATGAATATTATGAGTAATATTTATACAAGATTGACCCGCTATGAGAATACTACATAGAATGTTATGCAAAGTGTCATAAGCTGTTCTCATGATGATATTGGTGTATACCACCCTTCGACCTAAAACTCGTATGGACCTTAGGTGTGGAGTTGAATACTTTATTGCTGATTAAATTTTGTCTGTAACTTGATGAACATAAAGAAAATTGATGGCTACTCCACAAATCATATTGAGGGGCATGAGTGACCTATGTGGAGTTTTCCCATCCTGGGTAACATGATAAATGTAAAAGGGCTTAATATTAAATTGGACAAGGGTGACACTGTCTATGTCTTATCTTTAATATAGACATGAGGGAATAAAGGTAATTATACACAAACATTATCACATAAATGTTTTGTTAAATCACATGAAGTTTTTGTGACTTAGGTAATAATGAAGTATAGATAGATAGCGCTCAGTGTTTATTATATTAAATGTATGATTTAATATAATTCTCAATGTCACGAAAATCTATAATGTCACACACATAAGGAACATTGTATGATACGATGCACTTAAGTGAACTATAGAACACCATAAGGTACGATGCACTTAAGTGGAATACGAAATACGGTAAGGTACCGTGTGCTTAAGTGAAATATAATACACCATAAGATATAACCCACTTAAGTGGTATTTTTATCTTACATCCCATACAAGTGGTTCTATAAATAGAACCCTTGTGCAAAAGATTTTTCACTTGATCCAAATTTGTTTTGAGCTCTATTTCTCTCGAAGTCTTCATTCGTAGCAACTGATACTGATATTTAAGGCACTCTATTTGTGTGAAATGGGTAGATGCGTTATTCTTTGTTCATCGCTTATAATCATTCATCTAATTTTGCATCAAAGGTTTTAATCACCATAATAGGTAACTATTTCTATCATTGATCATGCTCATTCGTATGGATCAACTAATGAGAAATTTGTGTTTTCCAATGCATATTATATCGTGATTTCCCTTCACAAAAATGCATTTCCGTGTAAAGTTCCTTACCTCTATAATGATTGGGTAACTTAGCTTCAAAAAGCGTACACCCCACTCTCTCAGTTAGTGTTCAGTTCAACCTCTTTGCTAAACCATTTAATTGAGGAATTTTAGGAGGAGTCTTTTAATGTGCAATACTATGCTTCTCGCAATAGGAATCAAAGGGTCCATAATACTCACCGCCATTGTCAGAACGAAGACATTTGAGCTTTTCATATGTCTGCCTCTTTACTAAAGCATGAAATTCTTTGAAATTTTCCAACACTTGGTCTTTTATCTTTAAAGCATAAACTCATAGTTTCCTGGAAAAATCATCAATAAAGATAACAAAATAAAGTGTGCCGCTAAAGCATTTTACCTTTAATAGACCACAAATATCATAATATACCAGGTGAAGCAACTTTGACTTCCTCAAGGGAGGATGTCTCTTAAAGGATACTTTAGTACACTTACCAGCCATGCATTAAGGACACTTCTTCAAATTTGCATTCTTTAATCCTGTAAGCACATCCTTTTTGGCCAAAATATTCAGCCATTCTTCATTAATATGAATAATTCTTCGGTGCCACAAATATTACTCCATGAGTAATATCGATACCATTCACACTGTCCCTAACAACCAAAACTTTTTCCAATACAGTTTAGAAAGTATCTCCCTTCTAGCCACAACCAAGTTACCTTTTTTGAATTTCTACTTTCTAGAACCAAAGTGATTGTCATAACCATAATCAACAAGTATATGCACAAAGATCAAATTACAGCAGACATTTGGAGCATGTTTAACACATCTAAGCAAAAATTTCATTTCCATGTGAGTTTGCAAGCAAACAACACCAAATACCTTAGATACACCGTCATTACCCATCTTTAACACTCCAAAGTCATCAAAAGTATAAGATATGAAGAACTCCTTCCTTAATGTAACATCCAACGTAGCACCACTGCCAAGTATCCACATGCTCTTGTATGATATAAGATTAATAGACACATGATCACGAAGAATAACAAGACCATCACTAGTAGCAATAGTAACAAGATCACCATGACCTCTTTGTTTATACTTTCCTTTCTTGGCTTTGTTATCCCTTTTCCACTGATAGCAATACTTATGTATGCGTCCTATTTTATGACAATAATTACACTCTAGATTCTTGTATTTCAAGTTGGACTTGCTTTTACTATTCTCTCTACCACCCTTTGGTTCTTCTTTCTGACTTCTCCTTTTATTTTTAGTGGCAAGTACATCAAATTGAGATGAAGAACCATATGTCTTCCTTCTCATCTCCTCATTAAGAAATTTGAAACGTCTCCCAAGACTTTAGTAAAGCTAACAAGAGAAATAGTCCAAAAAATTCATCATCAAATTTGATACCCATTCATAAAATATGATCAAGAAACCCTTGAAATTCACTCAAGTGATTTGAATTAGAAGTCCCCTCTTATACTACAAACTTACGAAGCTAATGAATAAGAACAATTTATTATTCCCTGATTTATAGGCATACAAGAGTTATATATCCTCCCACAAATTTTTTGCATGTGTTTCATTACCAATATGATTATAAAAATTTTCTTCTACATATTACTGAATAAAACCACATACGTGTAGATGGTCAAACTCTCATTCTTCATCAGACACAAAATTCATCTTTATGGAACTAAAAACATGTAAATACAACTTTCTCACAAATAGTAAGTCTTTCATCTTACCCTTCCATAAATAGTAATTAAACTTATTCAACAATATCATCTTCATATTTGAATTTGACTCCATTATTCAAACAAGTAAAATATCCCCTAGCCAAGAGTTCTGATACCATTTTGATGGGAAATTAACACACAATAACAAATCAATATGCAACAGAAATAAAATTCTCCAAACTTATAAAAACTTATGAGGATCAACAACAAATGTATGACAACAAATTAAACAAATAAAAACACAAGAGAACACAACTATTTAAAATGGTTTTTTACTCTGAGAGTTGTTTACATTAAAATATCGGAGTTCTCTTGTGTCTTTATTCGTTAGATTAGCTACCATACATTTGTTGTTGATTCTCATAAATTTTTACAAATTTATGAAATTTTATTTTCGATGCGTATTGATTTGTTATTGTATATTAGTTTTTCATCATAAGGAGGACATGATCTTTTCTCACTTTTAAATTTTAAGAGAGTGGCATGGCCAGTCTCACCCTGCCTTTTTATTTTTTACGGTAGTCAACTCTCTACTTAGTCCGCTCAATTGTTTTTTCGCAAACAATAACAAAACGGACCTAAATGAAGATTAAATTTCAATTTGAATCCCTTGACTTCCCCTTTTAGTATATTATCAATAATCTCTGAAAAAAAATGTGCTACTTCCCCGTTAAAGAAAATTGACAACCAAAATGAAACAATTTTGTCACGTTTTTTCCTTCCACATGCCTTGAACACAAAAAAAAATCTCCACCATTTGCAATGTCTCACATCATAACACCGATCAAACCGCTTGAAAACATAATGTCAAATTGCTAGAGACATTGAACATGTAAAAAAAAAAGTGAATGTACATTTGATGAAAACATAACACACAACATTATTCATGAATCTTTCTAATTACTCATATTTACCATAATTTCATCCTCTTATTTTCTCTATACATACTACTAATATAAGAAACATAGAAATCAAAATATTTATATGTTAAAACATCATTACCCTAAATTCATCAAAACTAAGCATTCCATCTCCATCAATATCAAATTTAGCAATCATAGCTTTACACTCATCTACACTCCTACACTCACCCAATTTTCCAAGCATTCTCTTCAAACTCTTTGGTGTAATAAAACCACACCCTTCCATTTCATACATCTTAAAAGCCTCTCTTAAATCCTTCACTTTCTCTTCCTCTTTTCCTCCCTCAACAAATCTCACAAAATCATCCAACCCTACCAGTCCATCCCCGTCCGAGTCGAGAAGCTCCACCGCCACTTCAGCCTCATCGCTCGACATCTCGCCTCCGATCGCCTCCACGCATCCCCGTAGCTCCGACGGTGATATCTTTCCATCTCCATTTTCATCAAAGTGGTTAAACACACGTAAATATTGAGTCACTTTGTCCATGA
This sequence comes from Lathyrus sativus, assembly GCA_963859935.3. Lineage (NCBI taxonomy): Eukaryota > Viridiplantae > Streptophyta > Magnoliopsida > Fabales > Fabaceae > Lathyrus > Lathyrus sativus. The sequence goes on from OZ012735.1 coordinate 582,498,044, forward strand.
CCATAGCTAGGTATATTTCAATATAACCCTAGGTTCCAAATTTATACAAGAATATATTGATGAAAAAGAATCTGATAGGCAAATATATATGGTTTGTGCCTTTGTGGTGAGTTGACCTAATAACTTGAAGGACCTGGTGTGAGAAACATGCAATATAAAGACTCAGAAATTTCGTCATGCATGAGGCAGCATTTTTAGGAACCGTCAAAGTTTTGTGTGCCACACATGTTGATATTCAAAGTGAGAACACTAATGAAATAAAGGAATCAAAGTTGACTGAAAATATAATTATTTCAACTCAAGAAAAAGTATTAAGCCACTAAGATTTCGAAGTTGCTAGAAAATTACAAAATAAATAGACCCGTTGTACACTAAATGTAAATAAAAAGACCATGCAATGCACACGAGTTGACCTATTAAAAAAAGAAAAGAGGAAACTATTATTGATAAATGTGAGTCTTGTATGTGCTAAGAAAAACTGTCAAGACTATTATTTAAAAATAAATTCTAAAAAAATAAATACTGATAAAAGAAGAAAATTAAAAGAATAAATAAAAAAAGAACACTGATTAAATTTTGTTGGTATAGGAAAGTCTGGTTCAGTATTTAAAATTGAGAAAGTGCTAGTGTTTTTTCTTTACGATAAAATGTAAATTAAGTTTGAGGTTATGATGCTTTTTTTAAGGTAAAATATTAAATTGTTTTAAAATTTAAATTTATTGTAAAATAAAATAAAATAAAAAAGTGACATAATATTAAATTATATTATTTAATTAATTGAGGGTATTGGTATTCAATAAAATTTAAAGGGTACCGAAGTGTTCATATTTTTTTAATAAGTACTAATTTTTTTAGTAGTATTGAATTTAATTTAAATTATTTCTAAAAAATTTAAAAGTCAAATTTTAGAATTATTTTGATTGTTTTGTTTTTAATCCTTTTTTATTAGACAAAATTTTGGAGTTCCAGTTTAATTTTTAGTTGTATACATTGGATTTGAGACTTGAACTTATGCTCTAATATTAGAGAAGTGTTAGAGATGAGTTAGTTAAAGTAGTTAAAGTGTTATTTAGTATTACTATTGTTATGAAGTTAGTTAGGAGTGTGTAACTAACTTTTACATGTGTTAAAAATATCACAGTAATTCTACTTGTATAAGTATTAGATCATGCACAATGTAAAGGTTAACCAATCACAATAAAAAAGAGTGCAAAACAAAGTTTCAGCAAGAACATCTTGGTATCTATTCTTCATCTCTCTCTCTAATGTCTTCAATGAGCCATTGTTAAAACTTAATATGGTATCAATCACCAAGAGGAGTATGATTTCCAATGCATAACAATCTTCAACTGCTTGTAGTCATTGTTGAAGATTCAAGCTTCATAGAAGCTGCACTGGACAAAGTCTATATGTTAAATATGTAGGTTTCTCAAAGTTTTCCTCCACGCTTCTTAATGACTTGCTTTATGTCTCTTACATCACTGGAAATTTAATTTCAGTCTCCAAATTTGCTAAGGACAATAGTGTCTAATTTTAATTTCACTCTAACAAATGCTTTAATAAATCTCAGGCATCTAATCATGTGCTCTTTGAAGGCTTACTAGATGAAAGTGACTTGTATTTCTTCCCCAATATTTCTTTATATTCTTCAAGAACTGTCTTGAGTCACAAGTCACGTTGCTGAAGTCTAATAGTTAATACTATTTTAGATGCAAATTTGCATACTACTTGTCAGTCATCAAATAAGAGTATAGGAATTAGTCCTATTGCAATTTGGCATGGTATATTAGGCCATGTCAATCCTAGAAATGTGCAAGCATTTTTAAATTGTGTAATATTTAAGTAAAAAAAAAAAACTTTAGTGATTTTTGTGATTCATGTTGTCTTGACAAGTCAAATAAGTTTTATGCTCCTTTGTCCAATACCAAGTATAGCAAATTATTTGAGCTAGTTTACAATGATTTATGGGGACCATCACCCTTCCCGTCGAGCAATGGTTACAACTACTACATAGAATTTAGGGATGTATATTCAAGATACACTTGGATTTACTTCTTCAAACATAAGAGTGATTTTATCTCAGCTTTCAAATTGTTTTAAAAGTATCTTGACACACAATTTCAGGGTATGATCAAGTCTATTTAGTCTGATTTTGGTGGTGAATTTGAACCTTTTACTCAATTACCTAATGAATAAGGCATTATACACATTCCCTCATACTTCACGCCAACATGGAACAGTGGAAAGAAAATATAGACAAATAATGGAGATTGGTCTCACCTTGTTAGCTCACGCAGTTATGCTACCTACTGTTGTACCTCAAAATTTGACCAACATTTTCTTCTTAAATTGGCTTGTGTTTCATTCCATTTTAGCATTTGCATAACATTATTCTCTACAAGGGATCAAGAGGTGTCTTGTGCCATTCAAGAGGAGAGCTTCATTGCTCAAACTCAAGTCAGAGCATTTGTACAAGCCATCAGGGTTTCATCATCATGGAGAAGTTTCAAAGCTCTTTGAAGGGAGAGATTGGTGCGTGTTTGTTACCTCCTATCTTGAGGGTTATCAGAGGCTCATCAGAGGATTATCAGGAGTTCATGAGGTCATTTATTTGGACAAGACATGGTTTTGAAGTTCATTGTGCACCTGTTGGTGCGGTAAAGCAGCAAGCAAAAAATATTAAGTACCCAGTTTTGTCGTCTCCACAGAGATCGGCGCGAACGAACGCCGTTCAATGTTCTCCATATTTCTAAGCCTATTGTTCAAAATTTTTGGTTTAAAAGGTTCAAGGAACCATAAATAAAAACAGAAAATATAAATTAAAACTGAAATATAAACGGAGCCTTGTTGGGATTGGATTTCATCAATTGATAACATATGCATTCTTCTGATCAAATTAAACACAATGCAATCATTCGTCTAATACACTTACGTATCACCCACGACAAAGCTCATCTCTAACGCAACATCGAGAGAACAACCGTGTTGTCTCATTGGTGATCTCTCATCCAACAAAAACACAACACAGAGCATTACGAACTGATACTCACGCAAATGCTAAGCCTAAATCTATCTCTAGAATTTAAGACCTAACAGGTATTCATCCTAGATCCAGATCTGAAAAGTATATCTCTATCACGATTCAAATCAAAGATAAATAGGTAAACAAAGACGAAACCCATATCGGATAAACGATTGTTTTGAATAAAACACAATGATCAAAATACGTAATACGCTTAACCCTTTTTACATGTATTCATCTAATCTGCCGAATGGTTGCGAACATCGTTATTCGTCACTATTATCACATACCCGCTGTTGCACCCCAAATTTTGACCCCTTAGATCCACATCATCATTATAGGATCATATTCACTTGATTAATTAACCTTAACCCATTTTCAGTTATCTTTGTTAAGATACAGATGAATTAGGGTTCCGTACCGTCAAAAATCGAAACTTCAAGGGTTTGATCAATCAATGTTTTGGATTGATCCAACTTCAAACAAAATCAAGGATGATACATTGGATTAATAATGAAAGCAATTTGAGGTGGTCACCCGAAGATTGAGAACAGTGCAATTTGAGACACCCGATTAGGGTTTTCGATCAGAAAAAGTCAGCTGTAGTTTGACTTTTGATTCAAAGAGTATTTCAATGGTGGGATCAAGGTCCATTAAGCTCCTATGGCTTAGTAAAGTCCATCCAAAGAGTTTCAAGTCCCCAGGATGTCCGGATCACCAACGGGCGGCTCGATAGACACCGATCGATCGAACGGTTGACCGAAAAGTCAACTCTCCAACAATAAAGAATTTGACTTCAAAGTGTGAATGAAAAATGTTCCTTATATCATATTACACCTCCACATAAAATTTCATGACCATTGGATCAAGGGTTAGGAAGTAATTGCAAAAATCGGGAATTAGGGTTTCGAAAGGGGCAAGACCATAACTCCTCAACCACACATCCAATTGGAGTGGTTCTAAGCTTGTTTGAAAGGTCTTGACAAACCTTACAAAAGTCCCACATTGGTCCATATTAAAAAAAATGCATGGAATTGGAGTTATAGCAAAAATCAATTTTCAAGGGTAAAGGACTTAGTGAAATTTCACAAATTCTAGCCATACAAACCACTTTTTCAGAACTTTGAAGGGTTTTTCAACCTAGTTCTATCAAGAATTTGGAAATTCCCAAAACATGAAAGTTGTAGAGCTACATGAGGGCTTTCTAAAAAGTACAAGAACTCCTCAAGAGGATTTGTGAGCTAAGAGGTATGGTACATGGAAGTTGGGCCTGTCACACTTGAAATTACTTTAGCCAAACTTCTCAAAATCAGTTTTTCATAACTTGGACTATCCTCAACCCTTGGATTTTAATTCAAACTGATAATGAGAGGTGTGGATAAGGAGAAAACCAGAAAATGAGTTAGTTTGGTAAGCATGGCAAGTTGGTAACAAGTGGATATTAAAATAATCATTAAAACCATGAAAGAGAAACTTTTTCTCCAAAGTTGGGCAGCTGCAGTCCCCTATCTCCATAGCCATCCCATCCTTCCCATCTCAGCTGATATTGGCTCAACATTTGTCCATGGAGCTGATGTGTTGGAGCTGCTACAAAGATTTGGCAAGATTCACTTGAAAATCTCAAATCTCCCTCAAAAAGTGGTGAAAAACCAAATCTGCCTCAAGCTCCTCATGGCCTATAAATAGAGGTTTCTCCACACTCTATTTTTCACACCAGAACTATCCCAAGCATCATAAACATATAGTTCTCCTTCTTTCCCTTCTTGCTTGTAAGTGAAGAAAAGTCACAAAAACACTAAATTAGCCACTTTCCATTTTTCATACCAATCCTTTGTCTAAACCCAAAAACACTTCAAAGACCATTCATACAACTTTAAAATGGCCATTTGAAGCTGTCCCCATTGTTACATTTTTCAGAAAAGCCACCAATCTAAAAGTCAACCTTCACACACCATATTTTGACTTTTAGGCATTTTAAGAGCCAAATAACTACACAGGCCTTTCCCAACTGTTTAAACCATTCACACACCTCATATATATTGTGTTTCAACTGTCCAAAACACAAAAAGTTAGTTGGGAGGCTCATCACTCAAACTGTCCTAAAAATTGCATATTGCTTCAAGAGGAAGCAAGCTTTAAGTTTGTGCTAAAGAAGAGGATCTCTGGGTTTCTAAGCTTTTAGCTTGCTCAAGACTTTTCTACAAGAGGTATGTGATGTTTAAAAGCTTCATTTATCATACGTTGTCATGTTTATCATTTTCTTGAAGTGATTGTTATGAAATATACCATTTTTGTCCCATACTAGTTCTTGGTCAAGAACTTAGGTTTTGAGGTTATGTTACTTGCTTGTGTTATGATATTTTCATTTGTCAACGATATATTGGAGGTATGTTACAAAGGTTATACCAAGATATCATGATAAACTTGTTTTTGAGGTTTTGGTCCATATGGTGGTTTTTGAGAATCCAACATGAGAATATGAATGAGCTTTCTCAAGGCCTATTAAACCTAGTTCACCAGTGATATTGGATAACTTGTAAGGTACTCATAGATTTCCCTCAAAAGATGTGTTGTTTCTATTTTCAGCAAATAAAACATACTTAACCATGTTTCCATGCTGAAAGTTTTTCTTGCTTGTTAATTGAAACTGTTCCTGATTCAAAGTTGTCAACTCATGGTAGCTCACTCTTGATCATCTTGCATCTATCTGTTCATGTTCATCATATCTGTTGTCATTGTTTGTTTTGGGCTTGTTAAGTGTTGTTATCATCAATTTGGTAGCAAGTTGTGTAGTATTTTCTTTCTGTCCAAAATTGACAATAATTTTCAAGTATGCAATTTGAGAAGTATGTACCCTTGTCATTAGTGTCAACATGATTATGTTCAGTAGACTGTCTTTGTTATGCCAAGGAATTTTGGTCTGTTAAATCACCTTGACTACCAAGAGAGGAACAATTTTTAGTTTGTTGTTAGTGGCTGTAGATGGTAGCATCAAGTTTTGATGATTGTTATCACATGAGACTATGCCTTAGATCCTTAATTTGTAAACTGTTTGCCTTATGCTTTTTTTCTCTGTTTGAAATGAGATTATGGCTCCCATCAGCTTGTCTTTGCAATCCCTTGGTCCATAAGTTTTTTCTTGTTAGATCATTTACTTTGTGATAATCCTATGAAGTGTTTTGGACATGTATTGATTGAAACTTAGTTTGATTTTGAGATCTGTCATAACTGGTGTAGGCTGTTTTCAACTCATGTTCCATTTTTCAACTCACATACCATATTCACAACTCCAAATCCAGTTTTCATGACAGACTGCTTAGAGCTTGGTTTATTGCTTGATCACACTCTATATCATGAATGAAAAATGCATGCATGCTTGTTTTGATCAGTTTGTACATAGAATTCCTCTTTAGGAAGTTTTGCTATTTAGAAACCACCTAGGACTGTTTTTAAGAGAACTGAGTTTGTCAACTCAGATTTGGTATTCATTAATCCAGCTCCCCATCAGAACTGCAACTAATCTCTTAGGTTGAGCTCATGCCTTTGATTGAATGGCTGGGATTTTAAGTTTGATTTCTGCACTAAGCTTTGGACTGTTGTTGTGCATGGTAATTTCAAATTTTGATGATTGTGTCTGTTTCAAAGCATCTTTGTGAATCATGTTATAACCTTGTTTATTTGCTGGATCTTTTGGCTGGAAATCATCAGTACACATTATAGACTTACCACCAAATTGAACTGTAACTGAGGTCAGTAGAATGACATGTTTGTTGCTGTAAAAAGCAGATGCCTTTGATTTGCTTTTAGCTTTTTGTCTTGATCTAGTTAAACTCCACTGCCATTACCTCCATCCTAGCCAGTGTGTCTTGTGTGTTTGGAGATTTGTACCCTGATACATATTGCTAACAGTGAGGTGACTCATCATTGAACATATTGGTTGCATATCAAGTCCACCTCAAACACCCTTTTACCAAGTAACACTTTAGCAGGCCTGGCCAATGCAAGTTTGCTGAATGGTTGTAGTGCTGTTCAGGCCAATTGGGGTTTAGTGAGTGTTATTGAAATGAGACAGTTCAGTTGAACATTATCATGCTTTAAACATAGGCCAGCTTGAAACATTTTGTCTTAGCATTGACACGAGTATTGGTTCATAATCCTTTCATTAAAGCCTCACAGCCCTCTTTTATGACAAATTGAGTTTTCCTTTGGAGCTCATAATGAGTTTGATACTCCAAGCATGAACAGGCTTATGTTGGCCTTAAACTCACTTTTTTGATCATCTTGCATATGTATGTTTGCATTCCTTTGTGACTGTATCTATATGTTTCTCAGTTTGTGGCATCACAACAGTTCTTGGATTAGCAGTTGAATTTATGATAGGAATTGGTACTTGTTTGTTTTGAACTCATGCTTGCATCCTGATTTCCTTCAAAAACATGTTGTTGTTATCCTTGGCTTTGTGTTCAAACATGATGCATAAGGTTGTTTAGTTCTGTTTTGAGGTTGTTGTCTTAGGTAGGCATGTCAATTTTGTTTTGTGTATCACCAACTTTATCAAGCTATCATGGACCCTTTGGTGCACCTGTTTCCATTACTGTTTGCTTAGAGGATTGTCAACCTCCATTATCACCAAGAGACCATGTTTCACTGATTTACAAACTTGCCAACTTAACTTTGAAATACATGTTTGCACTATGATAACAAAGTTAGCCATTGTTTCTGTTTTCAAACCAAATTGGATTCATGCTGGTTGAAGTTGTAACTCTTTGAGGACCTGATATTTTGAAACTATGTTGTCAAGCTTTATAATGGGGATGTATTGCTGTTAATATTCATGGACTGTCATCACCTGTTGGTATGCTTTGTGAATGCATCCCATATGTGAAATCTGTTTTTGTTTTGTTTTGCCTCACTCATCATGATTAAACATCACTATTGATCATCATATAATATAGTCCCATTGTGTGAGATTTAATCCATATCATGTTTAGAGAAGGTTGCTTGCAACTGTTTTTTTTTGGATGAATGTTGATTTTGAATGCCAGACTGTTCCATCATGGGTGAGTATGATTGTTGGTTCTGTTGAGACCTAGGTGTGAGGTTCATAATACAGTTTAAGGCAATAAACTGGTGTTTGTCATGGATCTTGGTGCTAGCTTTGGTTTTGCATAAAGTTTGTTTTAAACATTTTCAAGAACTTGCAACATGAAGGGTCATATTTCAATTAAGTAGGAATTTGAGGTCTTTCTTTGAACACAATCCATGAGCAATAAGCCTAAAACATGTGCAGACCCTCCTTCATTTGAAAACACGCCTTTTTTGACCCTTGGCTTCAAAAATGCATTCCAAACTCATAGTATGCATGTATATTCGTGTTTTTTATTGTGTACTTTATTTCACAAAATGATGAATGTCATCTTAATCCTCATCAAAAATTAATCAGTTTTGACTAAAATTTTGTTAAATTCCATTGAGTCTTGGTTAAGATATGGATCAAAACGTAATTCAGTTTGGGCTTGGTTTTTGTTCTTCATGCTTGCCCAGAAAATTTGCCAACCATGCCATATATGCTTATGGGGGTGGCTAAATACACGGATGTATAGCCACTCCAGTGGTAAGACCATATGCCTTAAACGCGCCTTGTACCTGCATGACCTGGGTTCGACCCCTGAGGAGGGCAACCCTTTTATTTATTTTTGCAATTTTTCATCCAATCTTTGAAAATTCATAACTCACTCGTTTTTAATCATTTTGAACCCATTATTTTTGAATTGTGTTTGCCTTGATGTCTACTTTCATGTGAGTTTTTGATTCCATATATGTTCAAATTTTCATGCCTTTTGGTTGCTTGTAAGTTGCCTTTGTATCGAGATCGTTATCTCTCGTATGCAGATGAATTTCTTTTTCACCATGATCATTTGTGTTAAAATATTTATTCATTCTCATCTCTTGCATGTTAGTAAACATGTTAGGATTTACTCACTTAGTTGTTACCATAAAATACCCCTTTTACCTGTGTTTACTTTAAAGCGCGATCCGTCGATGCGATTCTTGCTTGATTACTTGCTTTGATTGTTATCCATACATTTTCACTTGTGAAATATTCTTTTGTTGGTTATTACCTTTATACTTTCATCATCTATACTTGGTTAAGTGATTTTGTTTCCATGTCCCCTCCTAAGTTATGAGGTTTAAACTGATTTAATTATGCTTGATTTGTCATTTATGCATTGTTGTTACATTTGCTATGTTTTGAACTTATGACTTGCCCATCTTCAAATAGTGATTTGTTTATGTAGTAATAACCTTCATCATGTTCCAATCTTTGTAAAGATGAACCCTCAATCTTTGTTAAGATGATTTATCGGTAGTAACCCTTGGTATCATTTAAAGTATGTGCTTATTGTAATATGCATGATTACTTGTCTTAAATCTTATTTCATCTTGCTTTATTAAGTATTTCTTCCCCAAGTGATGGAACTCTTTAGTTCTCATCCAAGTTGCCTCATATATTCCCTTCCAAAGGAAAAGTTTCTCCCTTGACCCTTGTGTCATTGGATAGCTCATTTACCCCCCCCCCCCCCCTCTTGACTTTGTGAAGTCATCTTCAACCCTAACCTAGTTAAGTTAGAAAATTTAAACCATTAGACTTTGCTTTAAGTCTAGAAAACTCACCTACACTAGGAGTGTTCTTCAATTAGAACCCTAGGCTAGAGTTTGTAAACTCTATGTAAGAATCATAGTAATGATTACTTACTCCCCTTTCTTGAGTGTTCAACATAGATCTAGAGAGTTTCGTGAAACTCTATACAAGCATTGTTATGTTTGTTCCCCTCTGAACCTTGATCATAATCAGATGTTCTTCAACCCTAGTGAGGTGAACTACGATTGCTCTGATTCTATCCTAGTTAGAATACGTAGGCAGAGGACGCGACGTCTTTGCGAGCAAACTTAGAAACTATCTTAAGGTCTTAACCTACACCCTTTACCCAATTCCAGCCTTAGCAAACATTTACCAACTTAGCATGCAAACAAACAAAAGGTTCCTGTAGAGTACTACAGATGTTTAGGATGTGAAATACCTACCCTATGCATAACCAACCCCCGATCCCCGAATCTCTTAGCGTTGTTGTTACATCGCGAAAAGGGTTTTTCTTTCTTTAGACCTTTTCTTTGGATAAATTAAAGACCGGTTGTGAATTCAAAGAATTAAAGATTCAAGTTAATCAATAGCTTGGTATCATGATTCTCACCGCAACTCTCGCACAATATCATATTGATCCTACTCATGCTACCCATGCTACTTAATTAACACAATACCAAAGAGGATACGATGAATATCAATTTACAAAACCATGTCAAACGTTTGTTCATTGATAGAAGAAAATCTTAGATCAAAGTTGTGAAATGGTTTTGTCAAGACCCACAAACAAGCAATCAAAGATAATCAATCAATAGAGAATCCAAACTAGTTCAAAAACATAAATTAGATGAAATACATAAGGTATCAAAAGATTACATCCAAATCCCAACAAGAGATCAAAGATCTTACCTCCTCCCTCTTAGGGTTTTGTGTTCCTCTCTCTAAAATAAATGAAGAGAGATAAGTTCTGATGTACCCAATGTTACAAAATGGCATTCTGACCTAAAAAGCAATAAAAATACTTAAATAGAACATTTAGGATCTGTCATGTTCGCCTAGAGAACAGTAAGTTAGGCATGTGAGGTGCCTCTGAACAGTCAAACTGCCCCTGAGACTTTTCCAAACGTTCGCTAGGCGAGCAATTCTTCGCTTAGCGAAGCCTTCGCTGCGAGCTTCACCTAGCGAGTTTATGGTCCTTTTCTCCTCTGTCCAAGTCTGAGAGTGTTCTCTAGAGCTTCACTACCACTTCGCCTAGCGAGTCATTCGCTTCATAGTTCGCCTAGGGAACTTCATGATGTTCTGGAGGGAGCTTCGCTAGCAAGTTCGCCTAGCAAACTTGCTGTTGTTTGTATGCTGTCTTGGTTTCTTTGTCATATTTCTTGTGTCTTAATTTGCATTTGTTTTGTGTCTAATTCCTGCACAATAGCACACAAATCAAAGGTACCAAGAGATTTTCACAATATATTGCAAACCAAAGAAAGCAAGAGTGGTTTTCAATACTTTCTTGACAAAAATGAGTGAAAGATGCCAACATTTGATAGATCAAATAAGCGAAACTTGGCATCTAGCAACTCTCCCCAACTAGATTTTTGCTTGTCCTCAAGCAAAGGATGCCTCTCATTTTGCAACAAGAGTATTTGCTCAAGATTAAGATTCACCAAAGAATGGATAAAATTGGCTCAAACACAAATGATGCAAACAAGCAATGGTTTCAAATGTTTAGAATCAAACAATGCACAAGAACTAAATTCTTAAAGCAAATATAAAGCCATGCATCAATCAAAAACTAAGTTTTTCATGAATGAATCACTCTATCTCTTCTCTTCGAATAAGGATTGACGAAATTACGCGTTTGCAACCGCGGGGACAATTTCACTCACCTAACAAACAATGTCAATATCAATCCAATTCATACAACATCTAACAATCAAAAGTAAAAATATGGAAGTAAGAAGATCACTAAGGTCTTTAAGGTTGTAGCTTGGTCGGGTTTACAAACAAGGGACATTTCTAAAGCCTTTGAAACGAAATTGTCGACGCAAAAGAGGCATTTACTGTACACATTATTTACACATCTCAACTTCATTCCATTCGTTTCTCAATTGCAAACCTTCACAAACCTTATTTCACAACTTATTCTTTCACTATTTTTTTTTCAAACAAGCATTATTTTTCTCATTTTTTTTTACATTCATATTCACATAACAATTTTTTCAATACTTGCTTAAATTTTTCAAAAGTTATAGCAACCTACCATCTTTCTTTTTCATTCTCCCCAACTTAACTTTTACTCAACCCTCAAGTGAATGCTCTTCGATTTTTATGGCAAAGAGGACAATTACAACAAAATTCAAGGGTTCAAGAAAAATTTTAGAATCTCACAAAATTAAGAATGAGATTCACATTGTTTAGGCTCAAAGGGGTTAACAAATTCTCTCTGCTCACGGGTAAGTTGCATTTGGAACTGGTTGTGCTCAATAAAAGTAAGTGCCTTGATCATTTCTAATGCTTCCATAAATTCACAATGATAACAAGATAAAGCATGAATCACACGAATCAACAAAGTTTATCAGAAATCCAACATTTAGTAAACAATGAAAGCTTTCTCACAAATTGTGGTTTTGGTCCTAAGTGAAACAATCATTCAAAAAAGTTGCTAAAAGAACAAATTTCATTTGCACAAAGACTTAAGTTCTTAAGCATTCTAAAATTCTAAACAAAAGAAACCATGTAACTTGATAACATTCACTTTTTCCATACTATCATTGCCATCCAAACTCAATCGAAGCTTCATTGAATGCTTTTGTACAAATAGCAACCACTCTAGAAGGAGTTTTCATCATTCTTGAGCACACTAGAGAAAACGTAAAAAGAAAACAAATATATACAATATATACAAAGCTTAAAAATATATAACCGTTGCAATGCACTTCAATATCTCAACACCAATCCCCGGCAACGACGCTATTTTGTTGGTGCGGTAAAGCAGCAAGCAAAAAATATTAAGTATCCAGTTTTGTCATCTCCACAGGGATCGGTGCGAACGAACGCCGTTCAACGTTCTCCATATTTCTAAGCCTATTGTTCAAAATTTTTGGTTTAAAAGGTTCAAGGAACCATAAATAAAAACAGAAAATATAAATTAAAACTGAAATATAAACGAAGCCTTGTTAGGATTAGATTTCATCAATTGATAACATATGCATTCTTCTGATCAAATTAAACACAATGCAATCATTCGTCTAATACCCTTACGTATCACCCACGACAAAGCTCATCTCTAACGCAACATCGAGAGAATAACCGTGTTGTCTCATTGGTGATCTCTCATCCAACAAAAACACAACACAGAGCATTACGAACTGATACTCACGCAAATGCTAAGCCTAAATCTATCTCTAGAATTTAGGACCTAACAGGTATTCATCCTAGATCCAGATCTGAAAAGTATATCTCTATCACGATTCAAATCAAAGATAAACAGGTAAACAAAGACGACACCCATATCGGATAAACGATTGTTTTGAATAAAACACAATAATCAAAATACGTAATACGCTTAACCCTTTTTACATGTATTCATCTAATCTGTCAAATGGTTGCGAACATCGTTCTTCGTCACTATTATCACATACCCGCACAATATCATATTGATCCTACCATGCTACCCATGCTACTTAATCAACACAATACCAAAGAGGATACAATGAATATCAATTTACAAAACAATGTCAAAAGTTTATTCATTGATAGAAGAAAATCTTAGATCAAAGTTGTGAAATGGTTTTGTCAAGACCCACAAACAAGCAATCAAAGATAATCAATCAATAGAGAATCCAAACTAGTTCACAAACATAAATTAGATGAAATACATAAGGTATCAAAATATTGCATCCAAACCCTAACAAGAGATCAAAAATCTTACCTCTTCCCTCTTAGGGTTTTGTGTTCCTCTCTCTAAAATAAATGAAGAGAGATAAGTTTTGATGTACCCAATGTTACAAAATGGCATTCTGACCTAAAAAGCAATAAAAATACTTAAATAGAACATTTAGGATCTGTCATGTTCGCCTAGCGAACAGTAAGTTAGGCACGTGAGGTGCCTCTGAACAGTCAAACCGCCCCTGAGACTTTTCCAAACGTTCGCTAGGCGAGCAATTCTTCGCCTAGCGAAGCCTTCGCTGCGAGCTTATCCTAGTGAGTTTATCGTCCTTTTCGCCTCTGTCCAAGTCTGGCAGTGTTTCCTAGAGCTTCAATACCACTTCGCCTAGCGAGTCTTTCGCTTCATAGTTCGCCTAGCGAACTTCATGATGTTCTGGAGGGAGCTTCGCTAGCAAGTTCACCTAGCGAACTTGCTGTTGTTTACATGTTGTCTTGGTTTCTTTTTCATATTTCTTGTGTCTTAATTTCCATTTGTTTTGTGTCTAATTCCTGCACAATAGCACACAAATCAAAGTTATCAAGAGATTTTCACAATATACTGCAAACCAAACAAAGCAAGAGTGGTCTTCAACACTTTCTTAACAAAAATGAGTGAAAGATGCCAACATTTGATAGATCAAATAAGCAAAATTTGGCATCTAACAGTACCTTGGAGAGGCTTTATGGGGTTTGAGTAGTCATTCAAGTCATCTGCAAAGGGCATAGACAAAGGACTTGGAACTATGGTTTAATCTGGTCAACTCAAGGTCAACTGTGGACTTGAGGGGGTTCAAGACTGGTTTTCTAAGTCATACAAGCCATGGGAAGTCACCTTAAAACATCTAAGATGTCATGATAAGATCAAGTCAAGAGGAATCAAAAGTTCAAAGAGTTACTAAATTAGGGTTTCAGAGGTTTTCAATGTAAAATTCCCTTCTTTAGTGTCTAACTTCAAGGACACTTTACCCCATGATGCAAGCTCAATCTCATTTTCATTAAAACATGAGGCGTGTAGGGCATGTTCTTAGCTTTTGTTTGAGTACTAGAACTCATCCATTGAGTTTGTACATCTCAAGTTATGATGCCCACAAGTTAGGGTCCTCAGATGAAGATAATTTTGGTAAACTTAAAGTCAACCCACTTCTAAGGCATTTTTCACCTAGAATCAAGTTCCTTCTTACCTTCAGGTGAACATGAAAGTTGTTCTTCATGGTCTTAGCTTTCTAAAAAGTCCTAAAAGCCCTCTTTCTCATGTGTGGAACTCGAGTTATGGTCTTAACAAGTCAAGGGTATTTTTGGAAAGTTTCATTATAGGTCATTTGTTTCAATGGTCATTTTCATAAATTTTAAAGTCTCAAATCCAATTTTGACCAACATGAAACTTGTGCCTAAGGGTTTCAAATTCACAATGGACTCAAAATCCATGGAGTTTGGTGCATTATGTGATCATGTGATCCCTTTCAACATGGAAAATTTGACTTTTGGTCATCGTTTAGGAGTCTTGCATTACAAGTCTTGTTTTGTCTCATTTTTTATTTGTTTTGTACCATTACATGACCCCAAAGAAGTTTACCTCATTTGTGCAAACATAAAGAGTCATCATGTGCTACTTTTTCTCAAAATCACTCAAAAAAGTCATGCACCAAAACATGGTACAAAGGCATTTGCAATTCACCAAGCCAATCCAATTCACTCATACACCCTTCAAATGACATTTTGCTGACTAAAAAAACAAGAGTTGAAGGTTGTACCCATGGGTGTATGTAAATGAAGTTTTTGGAATTTTTCTTGAAATCACTCAAATGAAGTAGCATGGGCCTGCATGACCACTAAAAACCCATCATATAAGAGACAAATTTTTGCCCTAAATGCTTAGAATTGGTTGCTGCGTGAGAAAGAAAGGAGAGAGCTTCAAAATTTTCAACAAACTTATCTTCTTCGAATCTGGTTGTGCATTGAGTTCTGCTTGAAGTTGTTTCTCATTTCATCTTCACAAGACCTCAAGGAGCAGATTGGGAGCATTGGATCAAAGCTTGCGTGCGTTTGAAGGATCAATGAAATCTCTCTGTTAGGTAATTTTCAGTCACTTAAAACTCCCATTCTAGGCACATATTTAGGGCATTTTGGGTTGCATCTGAAGCCCTACGTGAAGTAGGCCATGTTTGCTATGTTTTAGTGTTTGTTTAATGAAGATTCAGAATATGCATCTTAACTTTCAAGCTTTTGAGTCTCTTTGTCCGAGAACCTTTTTAAGAAATGATTGGCATATTTGAGCTCCTTGCAACATCAGCTTTCGAACCATACCAGATTTGCTCATTTTTATTGAGTTTTGGTGACTGGTCTCCGGCGAGCTAGTCGGAGAAGACGACCGAAGCCTTAGCTCTGGCATCCTAGTCACCAGTCAGATTTCAATGGTGGACTCTTTGACGTGTGTGAGTTGTTCATTTCTCATTGGGTTGACCTTGCCTTGTTGGAGCGTGGACTGGTGACTGGATAAATGAAACGATGCGTTTCATTTAGCCAAGTCTGAGTTGGGTCATCTGGGCCTCAATTGATATTGGGACCCCCTTATTTGGCCCAACGCGCATTTGTGAAGGTTTCAAGGCAATTGGTTTTTACTGGCCACACCCCCATGGTTTGGTTCCTTATTTTGTTTTATTTTTATTTTCTGTTTTCATTTTATTTTATTAAAAATACTTCCAATGGTCAGAAAATTCCCCGAATTTATTTTCTTACATTTCAAGACTTTATTTAATTTTCCATAATTTTATTTTATGATTTTATATTCATTTACCATTTTATTTTAATTTTGCAATTGGAAGTGTTTTTAATATTGTCTTCTTTGGATTATAATCATTTGAACTTCCAATTCAAATTCCCTATGATCAAGACTCCTTCTTCATTTAGAGGATGGATTGAAGGGTCTTTGAGGGTAGACTTGGTTCATGATTGACCATTTTTTTGGTTGACTTTGAGTTGACTTTTAGTGCCCCTCGAGTAATGCTCGATAAGGTGGAGCACCCTTGATAATCAATTTATTTGGTGATGCTTTAATTTGAGCTTGACTTTGAAACTTTGGCTTCTGTTTTCCATTGGACTCGGGTACTTTATGAATTTTATTTAGATTTTATTGAGAAATCCTCCTATTTTTGATGAAGCTTGCAAGTCAGGTCATCTTAGAGGAAGTTCATACAAACTAGTTTGACCTAGTTCCTTTGGGAAATGACTTTTATGGATCCCATATGCACCCTATGAGCCTTGATGCTTATTTATAACATGATTAAGGTGATGGTCTTTTATTTTTAGGTCATACACTTGTGTAACTTGTTTCACAAGTTACTTGGAAGTTGAGCATTCCCACTTGTGTGTAAGTGTTGAACATGGTTTGGAACTTTGGTTCTTCCATTTTCCTTGACTTGGATCTTGTTTTTACTTTGTTTTCCTTCTTGATTTTAACCTTCTTCTTTTGGTTTCACTTCTTCCCCTTTGGTTTTGATCATCATTTAAGACAATTTGGTGTTCGTGTTTATGCTTTGAGTTTGTCTTGAATGATGTATCACTTTTAGCTTTTGTTTGTTCTTCTTTTTCACATGATCAATTTGGATTGTTTGGTTGAGATACTTTGCATATGCTTGATGACCAAGCCTCTTTTCTCCCATCTTCTATTTGATCATGGCCTTTGCTTGTGTTTTATGCTGGGTTTTTGTTTTAGTGATTGATGTTTGAATGGTTGTATGAGTTATAACTTCTCCCATTTCATCTCACTCTTTCCTTGACTTTTTCAAGTCAACTTGTTTGAATCACTTTCTTTGTCTTTGTTGCATCTTTTTGTCTTGCATTTCATCTTTGCATACTATGTTTGCATTGCTTTTGACTTGTTTAAGTCAACTTCTTCTCTTTTTTTCATTTTATCTGTGATTGAATTATTTATTGTTTACTTAGTCTTTTGCCATGATCCCTTAGGATTCCTAGTCCCCCTGTTTAAGATAGGAGTAGGAGAGACATTAGGTGTTCAATCCTTTGCATGATAACATTAAGATAGATTCTTCCCCTCTTAATCCCAACATTAAGAGCATTTTGCATGACAACATTAGGGTTGATTAGTTTCCCCTTAGAGTTTGTATCTTCTCTTCTCATCTCATTATCTCTTAAGATACATAATAAAGGATAATAAATGTTGTATGCTACGAGCCTTAAGTACTTAAGGAATGATAGTTGGGGGGCCTCCTCTCAATTTGTCTAGAGTGTTTAGCGTATGCCCTTTGGGCGATATGCGACGCATTCGCTCTCAAGTCATAGTCTTTAGTGCAACATGAGTTACAAGCTTAACTCAATTCACTTCTTCATAAAAAACACAAACAAAACCTCAAACCTTTTTATCCTTCGGGATTGTTTGAAAAATCATTTTCAGAAAGAGTATGTTAAGTCTTGGTTCTACCGCAAACAACCATTGTCCCTAACTGCTAGGACAAAGGTTTCACCCTACTCAGTTAAAACACTTAACTAACATGTGGTCGTGTCAGCCCGAACTAGTTTGCTCTGATTTCTCATACCAGATGAGGATACGTAGGCACAAGAAGACGATGTCTTAGCGAGAAACCTTCGGCACCTTCATCCGTAGTTTTTCGAACTACGTTGACTTTGACTTTCCCATTGCACGAGGGAATACGTAGGCATAGGGCGACGATGTCCTATCGAGTCTGTTCTTTCCGTTTCCTCCCGTTTAGCAGTAGCAACCTTAGATATTTTGTTTTTCACCTATTAGATAGACAACAAGCATGGATCCTGTTGAGTACAACGGACGTGAGGGGTGCTCATACCTTCCCCTTACGTAACCGACTCCCGAACCCAAGATTTGGTTGCGATGACCTTGTCTTTCCCATTTTCGTAGGTTTTCTCTGATCATTTCCTTTCCCTCTTTTGGGATAAATAACGAACGGTGGAGACTCTTCTATCTTTGTCGGCCCTCCTCTTCGCAGCGATGTGACAGCTGGAGACTCTGCTGGGGACTCTTCTCATCCCCTACGCGAGTCAATCCTAGCGCTTATGTGTTTTATATTTGGGTGTGTATATATGTGTATGTGTGTTGCATTTGTACTTTACTGTATTTTGCATTTTACTTCTCGCACATTATTATCATATTGTTGTGTTGTTGGGTGGGACTGTTCCATTGAGTGATAAGCCAAAACCCAGACTTGAGAATACAGATAGCATTAGAGTGGAGATTAATGTTGGACTTGTATGTTTCAGCATGCATTAGTCCTCATGAAATTCGCGTTCAGATGAGGTTTTCTTTGAAGACATCCTATCCTATACATTAGTCAGGAGAGGATGTTGGATTTGAAAACTATCGACTCTAGAGACCGATCATTTGGAAGTCAGCTAAGTGAGGCAGCTTCGTTAGACTATGATGCCAAACCAGAAATGGTGAATGTAACATCGTTTCTCGAAAGTCTGTGGCGCTAATGACCGCATAAGATGTCGAACCTTATCAGAGATAGGTCCATACCTGTGAGTGGGAGGGTTATGCAGGAAACCTTGACCTTCAACCTACCCGGTTTTCTCGTCAGTGTGAAATTTTGATCCTTGATAATGGGTCCCTTATACCAGTTCTGTTTTATTTTCTCACCGAAGCGAAGCTCTGGTTCAACTTAGTCAGCAGCACAACAATCTTGATCCCCTGTTGCATTTGCATATTCATTTTAATTTTAACATTTGCATGTATTTGTGTTTCAGTTGTATATTTTCTCCTTGATTCTAGTAATCTAATTCACTGTCGTTATGGAGCCTGATTTGAAGAAGAGTGTGTTGTACAAGTTCCTGACACCGAAGATAGGACCTCTGCTTAAGCTAATTTATGTGGATGATCGTAGTGTGATGGAAGATTTCAGAAAGGAGTATGGGAGGGTTCTGAGTTTTGATTGTAAAGCCTCTAAGTTTGAGTTAGACGGTATTTACGCACTGTTGCAATTTTATGATCCTCAGTTGCGTTGCTTCATGTTCCCAAGATATGTTTTATTGCCCACTTTGGAATAGTTTGCCCAACTAACAGGAATTCATGTGCTGGAAGAATTTCCTTTTGTACACTTCGAGAAAGAGCCTGAGTTATCCAAGTTGGCTGGTGCTCTTCATCTTGATGTTTTTGAGTTGGCAGGTAATTTGGTACAGAGAATTGGAACTCTTGGCTTTCCACTTCCATTCTTGATGGGTAAAGCTCAACATTTCTCTAAGGAAGGGTGTTGGTTGGTTTTCAACGCTATCTTAGCTTTGTGCGTCTATGGGATAATCTTGTTCCCCAACCTACCTGACTTTGTGGATTTGGATGCCTCCTGTATCTTTGATTCTAATAATTCATTGCCAACCCTTTTAGGTGATGTTTATCATTCAATCCACTACAAGAATGAGAACAGACGAGGAAAGAATGTCTCCTGTTGCACTCTGCTGTTATAGAAATGGTTTATTTCACATCTGCCTAAGTCTAGACCCTTTGTTGATATTGCAGACACTGTTGATTGGCCGAAGAGACTTATGGGTTTAAGGTTGGAGAATATTGTATGGTTTAACAGAGACCTTTTGGGTATGGAGATAGTTCACAACAACAGTGATTTCCCCAATGTTCCTTTGATTGGGAGGAAGGGTGGCATCAATTATAACCCTGCTCTCGTAGTCAGACAATTTGGTTATGCTCTAAGAGAACCTCTGAGGGAAGAAGAAATACAGGAATCTTTGTATTTCACCGTGGTGGTTGATAATGAGACCTTAATCAGATTTGAAAAAGCTTGGGGTAAGATTCACCGTAAAGGAAAAGCTTCATTGGGCAGGAGTGATTGCAGAGCTTGTGGGCCATATACGGAATGGATCCAGGAGAGAGTTGAGAGACTATTGCTACCATTTCCAGTCAAGGAGCCTTTGTATCCTCTGATAGTTGAAGAGCCAACGACAGTAGACATCCAGAAGTACAATCAACTGTGGGCTAAAAAGGAAGAACTACGCAGAGTGAACGAAGAGTTGGAAAAGGAAATCAGATGGGTAAGGAATTGACAAAAGAGATTCGCGCCCGAGAGCGAGTAGGTCAAGACTTGAAGAGTGCCAACGATATTCTCAAGGATAAGAAGAAAGAGCTAGAGAGCACGCATTTAGAGATATCCAAGTTCAATGCTCAATGGAATGTTATCCTGACTAACAACAAGGAAAGAGAAGATGGACTTCGGCAACAGATTGACAGGTTGAAGACTCAACTCCGAATCAAAAGTGAAAAAGATCCAGGTGAGTCCTCTTGCAACGTTGGAAGAGTACAAGCTGAAAGTGTAACAACCCAATTTTCAATGATTAATTATTTGTGTTAAATAATTGATTTATTTGAATTATTCTAATTATTTGAATAATTAGATGATTATTTAAATGGATTGATAGATGTTTTGAGAGAGGAAATTCAATGGAAAGAAATAAAGGGAAAGATATATATATGAGAAAGTGGAAAGAAAAAGGAAAGAAAGAAAGAAAGAGAAAGAAAGAGGAAGAAGAGAAAAGAGGAGAAAAAGAGGAAAACTTGAAGAATCATCAAGAACATCCTCTGGCTTCGATTAATCTAAGGTAAGGATGTGAAGTCTTACTATCTTAATCATTGTGTATGATTGTGTATGTGTGCAGATGAGTTTGGTTGTTTTCCAACCTTATTTCCATTTAGGTCGAAATGATAGAAATCGATAGAAGCCGATGTTCGGATGGTTAGAATCGAGAATAACTTTCGTAGCTTAGTCGGGATATGTTAGACTGTTAGACTAAGATTATTGGAACTAGTTTGGTGAAAATCGGGTGATATTGTGAGTTTCATCATTTTCGGTTAAATTGAGGTTAAGATTTCGAGTGGAAATCGAATGTCGTGAAAGTTGAGTTTTATGACCCTAAAATATCCGTATATGATTAGTAAGGATAGATAGGTATTTAATTGGGTGAAAACTATTTAATCAGGCAACTTTTTGGGGCTTTTAAGCCCGAACCCGTAGCTGTTTTTCTGAGTTTTTCAGGTGTTAACCGGTTAACCATATACGTTAACCGATTAACACAGTGTTGGGGGCCTAAAAACTGAGTTTTTGGTCTAAAAACTGAGTTTTTGGAGGTTTTAACCGGTTAACCATATACGTTAACCGATTAACACTGTAAGTGTGAGAAAATATTATTTTTTAAAACTTCGAAAATTCATAACTTTTTCACCGTTTATCGGATTTTGACGTTCTTTATATCAAACTGAAGCTAATAATATGTTCTACAACTTGGTGAAAAGAAATATTATTTTTAGCCAACTTTTATCCGATTTTACCGATTAGTCGGGATTAATGATTTTGAGTGAGAAGAGCTTATAGTAGCTAGAGCATCCGGTTGCGATCGGTCTCGTCTCGTAAGGATAATTTGTGTGTTATTAATTGTTGTGTTGTGGGTAGCCGTAAGGCGTGAATCCTAGTGTATGAATATGATTTTGAATCGTGGCCTTTGGGCAAATTATGCATTGTTTAGAATTGAATAAAAATGCATGGCAATTGTGATGAATGATGAATATAATACACATTGTGAGTGCATGATGATTGCACGTGTTGATGTGTGAAGAATGCATGATAATATATTTGTGAATATGTATGCAGTTTGTGTTGATTGATCCCGTGTAGGATCTGCAGAGACATCGTGTGCCTATGTGGGGTGTGAGCGATGGTCTATAACTGATTGAGTCATTTTGTATGAGAACCATGTATGAAATGGTGTGAAATAAATGATGAATATATATATATTTACATTATGATATATATGTTGTGAATGCATAATAAATGTATGCAGTGGAATGTGATAGATGCATGAGTATGTTTGTAAACATGTATGCATTTTGTGTTGATTGATCCCGCGTAGGATCTGCAGAAACCTCGTGTGCCCATGTGGGGTGTGAGCGATGGTTTATAGTTGATTGAGTCATGTTTACATGTGAAGCATCATGATATGCATTTATGTTATTTGATCCCGTGTAGGATCTGCAGAACCTCGTGTGCCCATGTGGGGTGTGAGCGATGATTATATTTGATCCCGTGTAGGATCTGCAGAGGCATTGTGTGCCCATGTGGGGTGTGAGCGATGGTCTATATTTGATTCCGCGTAGAATCTGCAGAACGATTGTGTGCCCTTGTGGGGTGTGAGCAATCGATTGTGTGCCCATATGGGGTGTGAGCAATCCATAAACATTGTGTGCCCATGTGGGGTGTGAGCAATGGGTGAACATCGTAGGACCGACGGGGAGTTACTTCGGTAACGAGCGATGGTTCCATTTGGTTCTTCAATTGAACCTGCTGAATTGAGTCGGTACCGCATTTGCATCTGCATAGAGTCATGAGTCGGTCTCTATGAGTTGCATAATTCATCTTTATATGATGCATTGGCGAAATAAACATGTATGTGAATGTTTATGTGAAATGGTGATGATATAAACATATTGTGTATGTTTATGTGAACTAACGCGAATTGCGATAATGGCATGAGTGAGTATGCTTGAAGATATGTATATATATGTGGGTTTACATGGATTGATGTAAACATTGGTGAATGCATATTGTATATGCTTGATGTTCTATTTATATATAGATACTTATATGGATACATTGCGATGTATGGAATGATTGAGATGTATGAATAAATATAATTATAAATGTTTGTGTGAAAATGATGTGAATTGTAGAAGCATGATTGATGAGTATGCTTAGTTGTGTGTGTATATATATATACATGCAGTGTAATGTATGTGATGAATTGTGAATAATGCCTGAGAATATAATATTACATGTATATAGGTAATGATTGGTAAATATGAGAGTAATATAGATAATAATGTTTATGCGAAAGATTTGTACTCACTGGGGTAGAATGACAATGTGTCGTTCCTAGTGGAGTAATTACCGGGGTAGAATAACTGAGGTGTTATTCCTGGTAGGGTATAAGTGACGTACCCATAATCTTAAAAAGGTGATTGGTGATATTGGGTGAGTTTTAAGTGAGTCACATGGCATGGTTATGAGTGTTATATGAAATATGCATGTGAGTATGAATTGTTGAATTGTGGGTTGCGATTGAGTAATTGAGAAAGATATTGAATAATGAATTGATGATTAAACATGATGGCGTATGTTATATGATTCGTGATGAATGAAACATAACGTGTATGTTTGTGAGGATTAATTGTAATTGCGAATGTATGCATGATGAAATGCTTGGTTTTATACATATATGCTTTGCGATGTATGTTAGTGGGTATGTGAGGTATTATGGTGAGGAGTATAATATGTGTATTTGATGCTATGGATATATATTATGTACATGGTTATTGTGTTAATATGCATTGTGGTGAGAAAATGTGAAATGTATGTATTATGTACTTGCGCATTTATATATGATTATGTGCTTTGATTATTATGGTAATATTTCTCACCCTTCTGCTGGAATGATGTCCTTTATGACATCGTGCAGGTATCTTGGAGTTGTACTGCTAGTAGTTGCGAGGTCTCTGCTGGTGTAGTCGTTTAGTATTTTAATTATGTTAGGTCGAGTCATGCTCTGGTTATGTAACACTGGGATCATTTGGGTTTTTGCTTTAGAGATATTTTATGTATTTTAAGTTGTGTTTTAAATGTATCGAAATATTGTGATGTTGGCCTTAGTGCCTAAGTATTTTTGAATTATGAGATGAACATGAATGCTATGTGAAAAGAATTATGAATATAAATTGAATCCGCTGCTACATGCAAAGTGAACTTTGAAAAGCATGATTATTTTATTTGAGTGTTTAAAGCATGACAGGTGGTTTTGATGTTTTGAAATTATGTGTGACACCCTTTTGTGAAAGCATGTTAATTTACTCTGATTATTTATGTATTTTCATGTGGGGTTAGAAGGGTGTTACAGAAAGCGGGCCTGAAGAAGCCCAGACTTGAGGATGCATTTGGAGAGGATGCTTGGGAAGATTATGCTCAAGGATTGCAAGCTACCATCAGCAGGTGGGAATTGCTTATCCAAGGATTGATTGCCAGACCTGATCACCTTGACACGAAGAAGTTATTGGAAGAGTTCCAGACTCGCTGTCGTACTTGATGCTTTGACTCAGTTGTATTTTCCTTGGTGATGTGCTGTGTTTTGATACTCTGTTTCTCATTTTATGAGAGAAGTTGTGTGGCTCCATCTGTTGGCTCTTCATTCTCCTATTGTTCCTGTGGAACTAGAATCAAGGGGAAGATCTCCCTGAACCATATTTACATGTCTGCATTTTGCATCATTGTTTCATATTCCATCGCAGGTGTTCTGGTTCTGTTTACCTTATTTCTTTCTATGGTTTTCTCAGCACTATTTCAGGATTGAAGACCGCACCATTCACCGCTATTCAACAAGGGGAAATCAACAAAAGGCCATGGACCAAATTAAACCCGAGCTGCAGGAATTCCGTGACCGCATGGCGCAATTCATGAACCTGATGCAAGGGGTCGCTAACGGTCAGGAACAGCTGAGAACACTCATTCAACCTCTGATTTCTAGGGTTGATAGAAGTGGAGTTCTACATGGTGGGACTGCTACTGTTCCTCCATCTGACAATGGCATTCCTCATGCCACTGCCATCCCAACAGTTTTTATTCCTCCGGGCGGAGGTAAATAGAATGGAGTCCATGTTCCATGGGTTATATGTGCTGTACATGGAAATGCTGGTCCTTAATGGGAGGAGGACGAACAAGACGATATTTTCTCCATGGGAGATCTGGGAGCAGGTTTGCAATCTGATGCAGACAGGAGGTTTAAACTGATAGAAGAGAAGATGAGGAACCTTGAAAATCAAAATTCACTCGGTCTGGACATAACAAACTTGGGACTAATCCCAGGTCTAAGGATCCTTCCAAAGTTCAAAGTCCCAGACTTTGACAAACACAAGGGGAAGACCTGTCCCAGGGTGCATCTTCGTTCATACTATAGAAAAATGTCTGCATACTCTGATAACGAGAAGTTGCTGATGCATTTCTTTCAGGATAGCCTGTCTGGTCCATCCTTAGAGTGGTATATGGGTTTGGAGTCGGTCAATATTAGAAGCTGGAGAGACTTGGTAGAGACTTTCGTCAGACACTATCAATATAATAGTGATTTGGCGCCTAACCGTGTGCAGTTACAGAATTTATCGCAACGGAGTAATGAGGAATTTAAGGAGTACGCCCAGAGGTGGCGCGAGATTGCTTCAAGGTTTCAACCTCCTATGGTGGAGAGGGAACTCATTGATCTGTTTGTAGCTACACTTCCTGGTGTGTACCATGAGAAATTGGTAGGTAATATGTCTGGTAGCTTCTCAGACTTAATCGTTACAGGTGAACAAGTTGAAAATGGGATTAAGTTGGGAAATATCCAAGCGGGAGAGGGGTCCCCATCTGGAGGAGGTAGAAAAAACTTTGGTAATAAGAAAAGAGAAGGGGAGACAAACGCGATCTCAGGATACAAGGGTAACAACAGAAATAGAAACAGAAATCAATATCATCAACAACAACCTCAGATTGCGAGTATTGCTATTCCAGCAGTACAGCCACAACAACAACAACAACAACAACAACAAAATAACGCTCCGTGGCAGCTCCAAGATCGTAGGAGGACAATGAATAAACATTTTGACGCACCACCAATGCCATACTCACAATTGTTACAACATTTGATGCAGTTGTAGTTGGTTCAGAAGAGGACGCTGATACCTCTGACTGGTGCGCCACCCCTAGGGTATGATGCAAATGCAAGATGTGACTTTCACTCAGGTGCTTCTGGCCATCATATAGACAATTGTAAGGCCTTCAAGCATAAGGTTCGGGATCTTATAGATAGTAAGGCAATCAATTTTACAAATGATGCGCCTAATGTTGTGCAAATCCTATGCCTAACCATGGAGCGGCTGGGGTAAATGCTATTGTGGAAGAAGAGAGTTTGAATTTGGTAAGCAATGTTGAAGAGCTGAAAACTCCTTTGAGTGTTGTTAAGAATAGGCTGTTGAAGGGTGGAGTGTTTCCAGCTGTTGTACCCCAAAATTGGCCCAACCTTTTCTTTACTTGGTTTATGTTTCATTGCATTCTCATAGCATTAGCATTTGCATACCATTTTCATTTGCAGGGGATTAGGAGAAGAATTCATAGCAAGAGAAGGTTACCCAGGGTCTAAGCCTAAGCAAGAGGTATTGTTCAAGTGGTCAAGTGCCTATCATCATCAGGAGAAGGTCAAAACCCTTTGAGAAAGGGGATAGATAGTTGTGGTATGTCTCCTATTTGGGAGGCCATTGAAGATCATTAGAGGATTGTAAGTCCATGTTTATAGATGGAGACTATTCAAGAAGCACATTGAGTACTTTGAGAGCCATTGTGGAACTTATCCAAGTGATTATATCATGTACAAGAGGTTGCAGTCAGAAGATTGCACACCTAGGGTTTCATCTGTCTAATGCAAAGTCATCTGGAGATTTGAAGGAGATTAAGACTTAATTCCAAGTCATTATGATCACGAAAGGTTGTGTTGAGGCCTCTAAGATGTTATTCCAAGATCCATTTAAGAAGAACCAAGAGTGTGAGAAGTTGCTAAGCCAGGGTTTCTAAGCTTGTCAATGTACAATCCCCTATTTAGTGCCTAACTCAAGACCACATATCTCAAGATACAAGTTTCATCTCATCTTGACTCCAACATGAAACTTGTAGAGAATACTTCTAGCTTTCATTTGAGTACTAGAACTCATCCATTGGGTTTCTAGAACTCAAGTTATGATGCTGACAAGTTATGGGTCCTTAGATGAATGTGATGTTGGTCAACAAAAGTCAACCCACTTCCAAGACATTTTTGACCTAGAAGGATGTTTCTCCTCAATTTGACCCAAACATGAAAGTTGTTCCTTATGATCATAGATTTCCAAAAAGTTCTAGAAGTCCTTCATCTGATTTGTAGAGCTCAAGATATGATGCTTGCAAGGCAGGAGTATTTTGGGAAACTTTGATTATAGGTCATTTTGGTTATATGTCATTTTCATGACTTTGCACACTTCAAATGGAACTTTCTCCAACATCAAGCTTGCATCAAATGAACTCAATTTCATCATTAAATCATCACTTGTCATGGGTATGGCTTGTATGTGAAGAATGGTGAAGGAAATTTCATGAAGAAGGACTTAAAAGCCATGGTTTGGATTGAATTAATTTTGAACCATTTCATAACAAATTTGTGCATTTTTTGAGTCCCTTTAACATACCAAATACAATGCCAAAATCAGAATTGGGTTTTGGTGGGCAAAAACATGTCAAATTCTAAGTTTCTTCATGTGTAAGTTACACATCCAAAATCAGCCATAAGATCATTTCAAGGGTGCAATATCATCCCTTTGATCAGAAGGAAGCACAAGGGAGCTATCTGAACTAAAACAAGAGCCATTGGAGCAAGTCCACTCGTGGATTTTCAAGGTAAAAAACTCAAAATTGGATTTTTTTTTCAATTCACCTTAACAGGCCACAATTGGGCCTCCAATTGGTTCTAGATCCAAAATATATAATCTCTTGATGAAGAAAAAAGCTTCAGAGGTGGAAATTAATCATAATTGGAGCAGAAACAGTTGAGAAACCTTAAGACAAAATTGAAATCGTGAAATCAAGATTCAGAGGGATTCAAGCCAATTGAAGGTTACTAGAAGCTTTATTGAAGATCATTTAAGGTTTTTGGATTGTTTTGCACGAGTTCAAGCTGCAATTCAAGACCCAACGAAGGAGATCTGTTAGGTAAATTCTCTTTCAAGAATTCTCTCTGTATAAGCATCAATCATGTGCCATTCTTAATGCATATTGAAGCCCTACACTTGTAGGCCATTTCTGGATTGATTTGGTGCTCGTTCTTGATGATTTGTGATTCATGCTCAGAACTTGTTGGCATCGTATTTCTTTAATTATGGACGATAAATGAAAACAAACAGTGGAATCATGACCTACATTTTGAGAGGATTAAAATGGTATAAAAAATTGCTAGTTTTGGTTCAGTCTTGATCCTTCTTCTTCGGCAAGAAATCGGAGAAGACGATCGGCGCCACCGTCTGGTTTTAGTCTTCCGGCGCCTGCATGTACGCACCATGTCATCTTTGAATCGTTGACCACACCAAACCAACGGTTGTGATTGAGTCCTAATGCTCCTCTGACTCATTTGACCTTGCCATATCAATAATTGAAACATAGCATCTTGCTCCTAGGCTGAGTCATTTTGATCTTGGGCCTCCTCTGCTAACCACACCCCCTTTCACGTGGCCCATTGGAAATAACTGAATATAATTGCTATTCCACATGCACGTTTATTCATTTTCTTTTCTTTATTTCTTTTTGCATTTTATTTTTCTGTTTGATTTTAAATGCAAATAAAATACCTCAAATCATCCAAAAATCTTGCAAAAAATATTTTTACACATTTTAGAATGTTAGTTGATTTTAGGAATTTTTCACTTAATTTTTTAAGCTATTTTTCCATTAAAAATGATTTTTCACATTTGAGGTATTTTAGTTGGATTAAAAATGCATCTCCCATGATTTTGATTTTATTTCTTGGTGAATTTTCATTGTTAATGGCTGGTTCTTGTTTCTCATATTCTTGACATGTTAAGTTATTCTTTTTAGACATTTTTACCCCTGGTTTTATTGATAATTGGTTAGGGTTTTAGGCTAGTCTTTATGACCCTCGATTCACCCTTACATCTAGGGTATCCCTATGGATTTCACCTCTATTTGCATAGTTTTGTTTGGACTTAGTCTCCATACTTTTGAACTCTTGTTCCTAAGACCTTAGGGGTCATCTAGGATTTTATTTGGAATTTTTTGGTTATGTCTCCTATTTTTTGTGTAATTTCCAATTTAGGCTATCCTTGTGTGATGTTTACATTAGTT
This sequence comes from Lathyrus sativus, assembly GCA_963859935.3. Lineage (NCBI taxonomy): Eukaryota > Viridiplantae > Streptophyta > Magnoliopsida > Fabales > Fabaceae > Lathyrus > Lathyrus sativus. Next base: position 582,527,571 of record OZ012735.1, read on the forward strand.
AGTGAACTAGTTCGCATTGTAAATGATTTTTGTGCATTGATTGAACCTCTAATTCTTGTTGATTAATGTTATAGACATATTTAGGTGTTTGTATGTTGAATTATAGGTCCAAATTTGGTTTACCACTTGTTCAAGCATGTTTATCTTTTAGGCCTTCCATTTAGGGTTTCACTTGTGTACATATGTGAATGTTTCCCATCTTTTGACATGATTTGCTTGTATTCTTTTGTACATTTCTTTTCATATACTTTGAGCACACTCTCCCTTCATCTCTCTCTCTGTCCAAGGACTTTGGAGCACCATTTGGGTTTGCTTAGTCCCTCCTTTGGAGGTATTTGGAGCATGACCTAAATGGTGAACCATGAGGACAATTTTGGTGCATTCTTTTGCCCAAATTATAATGATACCATGGTTGAATGATATTTTAGCACCCTTTCTGGTCTCATTTCATCCCTTATATCCTCTTTGTTTTAGGTCCTCATTTTCTTTTATTTAGTTTGCCTTAGGGCTCATTTGGTTGATGTATGAATGGTGTAAGACTAGTCTTCCCATTTTATCCCTTTTGTGTAATTGTTTGCATTTTGTTTTTGCATTGCATATGCATGCTTGAGGTTGAGATGATCTTGTGGAGGCCTTTGCTCCACACATATTCCTCCCTCACTATCATTCTAAATGTGCATAAGATGTTTGCATGTTGCATGTTGCATTTTACTTTATGCTTCTTTCTTCTTCTCTTTTCATTTCCATGCTCCCTTAGGATCTCTAATCTCCTTGCTTAAGGATGATTATGATATACTCTAGGTTTCAAACCATGTATGAGAACATTAAGTAGTATTCCCCTAACCTCAACTATAGGTCCATCTTGCATGACAACTACTAGGTTTGAACTAGTTTCCCTTTAGTTTGTCCTCTCTCTTTCTCATCTCAAATCATTTCTAAAACACTTAATAAAGGCTAATGAATCTTGTGCGTTACGAGCCTTAAGTACTTGGGAAATGGTGATTGGGGGGCTTCCTCTCAATGACCTAGAGTGTTTAGTTTACACCCTTTGGGTGATATGCGACGCGTTCGCTCCTAGGTCATAGTCTTTAGTGCAATAGGAATTACAAACAATAATCAATGCACTTCTTCTTAAAAGACTTCAAAAACAAAGTTCAAACTTCTTTTTGTCCTTTGGGACCCTTAGTAATGGAAAACCTTTTCATAAACAAGAGTTTCGTTAACTTTTAGTTCTACCGCAAACAGGTAACTAAAGGTAGGAAAATCACTTAGAAGGGGGGGTTGAATAAGGGTTTTAAAACGATTTTTGTGATAGAAAAATAACACAGTATTTTTATCCTGGTTCGTTTGAAGTCAAACTAATCCAGTCCACCCTACCAAGATGATTTGCCTTTCTCAACAAGGACTTAATCCACTATATCAAACTTGATTATAGTGTAAACCACTAAGACAACTGTCTTAGTCTTCTCAAGAAATTCTGACCACAACTTAGTCTTCTTAAGTAAATCTTTTACAAAGATAAACTAACAATTTGTGTTTAAGATATGCTTCTAAAAAGCTATATCACAACAGTGATTTTTACACAAGTTAAAGAACGAATATGAAAACTATTCTAGATTGAAGAATATTTGAATGAGTGCTTTGAATAATTTGCCAATAGTTTTGTCTCAAGTTCGTTAACCTTTGAAGTGATGCTAAGACTTGCTTTGTAGTACATTGAAATCCTTTTCTCAAAGACTGTGCAATCTGTGCATTATGTTCTTTTTGTCTTCTATTGACTTTTCCTTTCTCAGAAAAGGAATGTTCAGACAAATCCTTTTTGTCTGAAATCCTGTGTCAAGCACAAATAAGGAAAGAGCCGTTTAGGATAAAGCCAAAGATTATGCCAACAGATCTTTATTTGAACAACATCTTCTTCAACAACTTTGGAATGCCTTGCATCAGAACTTCTGATGATGTTCTTAGTTGCTCAGGTCAGAGTTAACTCACTCAGAGTTTCTCTATCAGAGTTTGCAGCCAAGTGCTTTAAGCGTGAAATACTTATCAGAGCATACTTGCTTATCAGAACTTCTGTACTTGCAGCGTTGAGTACATCCAGAGTCTTCTGAAGCTTTACGTATGTTCTTCACTCAAGTTCTTCTTAGCTTCGCTCAGAGTCATTGTAGCAGATCAGAGTCTTATGATGACTTGCTTCTAACGCTCAGAGCTTTCTCGTTCTTCAATGTTCAGAGGCGTTCTTGCTTCTAGAATAATGTTAATTTTGGTATCTGAAACAAATAAACACTTGAACAAAATTAGAGTATATAAGTTCTCTATACAAAATTTCATTAATGTTATCATCAAAACTATGAGATATATTAAACATCAATCTGTGTTCTAACAATCTCCTCCTTTATGATGATGACAAAAACTATGGGAAATTTTGTTTAAATAGAAAAAAAATATCACTCCCCCTGAGAATATTAATCTCCCCCTGAAATGAATACTTCTGAAAATATTAAATACTTCCCTTTCAGCTTCTGTATTCTTTTCAGCTTTAGAGGAAACTTGTAGATTCTCAGACTTTAGTTCAGAGTTAATTCTTAGATTTTATTAGATGAGAATTATTAGCTCTAAAACACTCAAAAAAATGATTAGATGAAAATTATCATGTATGAGTTGCCTTTGGTAACTGCTTATGTAAATTATCAAAATTACCATTTTCTCCCCCTTTTTGTCATATAAAAAAGAATCTTGTTTAAGAAAAACTTTAAGACAGAAAAAAATAACAGAGGAAAAACAATAAAGCATAAGATAGATTCTGAAGGAAAGAAAATAACATTCAGATGCATTAATAATAATAATCCAGATACAGAAACAGACATACAAATAGATAACAAAGGTGCACAAACAAAGAAAGAAACTAAGAGGGACGGGAAGCCAAAATTCTCAGAAGTGGATTCTTCTTGCTTTGCCATCCATGTCTTGATTTCTTCTTTTGTATTTTCTTGCTTGACCATCCATGATTTGATTTCAGAGTTACTGGCCTTGAGTTCAGCAAACTGAGCATGTTGATCTTCATTTTCTTTCTTCACTTCAGATGACTCATGAGCAGATGCAGAAGCAGAGGCAGAGGCATCGTGAATGATCAAAGAAGCAGAAGCATTCTGGACAATCATATCAGACGGTTGAGCAGAAAAAAGAGTCTCTTCTGGACAATAAGCAGAAACTTCTGGAGCGACTTCTTCAGATCTTGGCAGAGCAGCTGTCTCAGAAGCATCCAAGACTTCAGAAGGAATACACATGTCCTTAGTAGGTGTGTTTTCCAGAAGCAAGGTTGGTTTTCTGCTGACACTCAGAAGAGTTTGTCTAACAACTTCAGCAAATCTGACCTTTGCATCATCAGAACAGATCTATTGAAGATTGGAAGCTACAGAATCAAATCTGGATCTGAATCTCTTCCAGATAGCCTCAGAATCATTAGGATACAAGCTGGACATGCATTCCGTCTTAACAGTCGATATCCACATGTTTAATTCTTTTTCAAAACCGACAGATAACGTACCAACATCTAGCCTAGGTTTAGGTTTAAGATAGGTTTCTAGTGAAGGTGTTTTGGTGGTTTCAGAAGTTGAGGGTATGGAAAAAGAAGGGATATAAATGACAGGTGGGTATGAAGAAGATGGAGTGAGGACAGATGATGTTTTAGAAAACTGAGGTTTAGAAGGGGTTGGTTAAGATGATAAAACTTCATTATCAGGGTCAGATAGGATGGAAGCAAAAGGTTTAAGAATAGATGAAATGAAATATGATCTATCAGAATCTGTGGAATCAGATGAATCTAAGGAATCAGAAGATTCAGATGATCAAGAGGGAACTGGATAAACAGTCATAAGAGGTTGAAGATCAAGAACCATTGGTTCAGGATTAGATGGAATGGTTTCTGGTTGTTGTTGTTCAGAAGTTTGTGTTTCAGGTGGGGGAATTTCAGAAGTTTGGTTTACAGAGAGTGTTGGTTCAGAAGTTTGAGGAGCAGAAGTTGGGGTTTTATCAAGAGTGGTTTTCTGATGTATGTTGAATGAAGGTGTGGATGGTACAGAAGATTTTGGTTCAGAAGGTTGTGGTTGATGAGGTTCAGAAGTTTTATTTGGTTTAGGTGTAGAAGGAAGTGGTTGAGATTGTTCTGGTTCATATGGAATAGATTCAGTGACGTGAGGAGGAGAAGGTGAGGGAATAGGTTCATAAGAAGGAGGTTCAGATGCTAGTACTTCTTTGACTGTTTCTAAAATAGAATCTAAACTAGCAGAAGCAGGGTTAACTTTCTGTTTCTTGACACGCTTTGGCTTTGCAGCAGATGCTTCGCCAAAAGCTTTCCTTTTGGGCTTAGAAGATCCTTCTTCTGAGACCTTTCTTTTCTTCTTCTGTCTCTCCCTATAGAAATCAGGTTCAAGTTCATCTGCTCTTTGGATCAGATGTTCTGGTATATGAGTTCCATCTGCTAGGCAATCTGCTATGTAAGCCAGAATAATCTCCCTTGGTTCGTTAGCATGGAACAGAGGAAAATCATCTACTGGTATCCTTCTCTTGCTTACTACTTCAAAGTTGATCTAATCTGGTGCAGAAGTAAGTTCTTCTACAATCCTCATTCTCTACAAGCTTTTGCCATTCAAAGGTTTTCCAACCACTGAAGCTAATTCTTCTTTCATACCAGCTTCTGTCAGATGACCAACTAGTCCATTCTCAGTCAGAATATCTAAGATGAGTCGTCCCATAATTATCCAATTTCTCATATTTTGATGCTTGGTTCTGACTTCTTCTCTAGATTGTTTCACATGAGTCCACAGATGATTGAATATCAAGTAAGGCAGATCCACCTTGATGCCTTTACCTAAGCAATACATGAAGTACCTCTGATCATAGTTGATGTAATCAGGAGAATTTGTAGACTTTCTGTGATGAATGCAACCCAAAAAGATCTTAGCCCAGATCTTGTATTGAACTTTCAGATCCTTTATCTTGCTGGAAGCCTCCCTAGAAGTAAAGACTTCACTGTACACTTCATCCATATCCAGACGATTTGCTGGCAGATGAGTAACACCATCTGATTCTTGATACCCTATCAGTTTGCGAATCAGATCTTCAGTGAAAATGATCTCTTTACCCATAATTGAAGACATGATGAACTTGGGGAAAACACTTGCATGAATCCAAAATTCTTTGACCAAGCAAGGGTAAACTGGACCAACCAGTCTGTCAAAGTACTTTGTCCATCCTTGTGATGACACAGTTGGACGTAAATCAAACCCATTTTCAGCGATGCTTTCAAAATCCACCAAGGATTCACTTAAGAATTCCAATTTTTCAATGGGTGTGAGGAGAGTTCTTACTGGATCTTTGAATGGAGTAGGGCCCATTGCAGAAGAAGAAACAACAACCATTGTTGATTCAAGTTGTTGAGATGTTGAAGATGAGGTTGCCATTGTTGAAGAAGTGAGATAATGAATGCTTCTTTTGGTTTTAGGTTTGGAGGAGATAAAGAAACAATGTAGCAAACAGAAATGCATACACGATGTGAGAGAGAGAGAGTGAAAAGTGTGAGAAAGTGTTGTGTTGTGGCATTTATAGGGGCAACAATTAGGGCACACATTCAGCAATTAATGCATTTAATTAAATCAAAAAGTCGCATAAAAAAGAATAATAATTAAAAGCATTTAATGATTCTGACAAGCGTGGGGAGAAAATCGAGAATTCAGAATTCAAACAGTACCTCAAAACGGCGTCTCATTGTATTACACTCCACCTTTTCAGATTTCGTGTGACACGTGTTTGATATAGATATGCCTCTGAATCTCTTTGGAATAAGAAACGTTAAACAACGCTCAGATCTTCTGAGACTTGTTAGATCAGAGTTTCACAGAAAATAATGTACCAAAAGAAATAATCAGAAGAAGTACTTCAGAATATAGACATTAATCATATTTCATCAGAATAAATTTGCTTATGAATAATAGTTTTATTCTGGACAAAAATCCATACTAATATTCTTCAGAATAAATTTAAACCTATCTTCAGCAAGGGGTTTTGTGAAGATATCAGCCCATTGATGGTCTGTATCAACAAAGTTCAAACTTATAATTCCCTTCTGAACATAGTCTCTGATAAAATGATGCTTAATTTCTATGTGCTTTGCCTTAGAATGTAAAATAGGATTCTTAGAAAGGAAAATAGCATAAGTATTATCACAGAAAATAGATTACTCTCATGAATCTGGTAGTCTTCTAGTTGACTCTTCATCCAGAGCATCTGAGTGCTACAACCAGCAGCAACAATGTATTCTGCTTTTGTTGTTGAAAGCGCTATTGTGGGTTGCTTCTTGCTGAACCATGAGATCAGATGACTTCCCAGAAACTGACAGCTTCCAGAAGTACTTTTACATTCTATTCTGTCTCCAGCATAGCCATCATCATAGAATCCAACTAATTTGTATTCATCAGATCTTCTGTAACACAATCCCACGTTAGTAGTACCTTTCAGATACCTCAGAATCCTCTTAACAGCTGTTAAGTGGGATTCTCTAGGATTTGATTGGAATCTAGCACGTAGACAGACACTAAAGAGGATATCAGGTCTAGAAGTAGTCAAGTACAGAAGAGAACCAATCATACCTCTGTAGAGCTTCTGATCTACCTTTTTACTTACCTCTTCTTTACCTAGCGTGCTTGTAGGATGCATTGGAGTCTTTGCTAGCTTTCTTTCTGTCATGTTGAATTTCTTCAGAAGTTCCTTCACATACTTTGTCTGATGTAAGTAGGTGCCTTTTGGAGTCTAATTCACTTGAATTGCCAGAAAGAATCTGAGTTCTCCCATCATGCTCATTTCGAATTCTACCTGCATAGATTGAGCAAACTCCTTTCCAAGCGTAATATTGGTAGTTCCAAAAGTAATGTCATCAACATAAATCTGAGAGACTAAAATGTCTTTCTTAATGGATTTATGAAAGAGAGTAGTGTCCACTTTTCCTCTGATAAAGTTATTTTCCAGAAGGAAATTACCCAGCCTCTCATACCAAGCTCTGGGAGCTTGTTTTAAGCCATAGAGTGATTTCTTAAGTTTAAAAACGTGTTCTGGAAAATTTTCATTTTCAAAACCAGGAGGTTGATGAACATAAACTTCCTCTTCTATGAAACCATTTAAGAAAGCACTTTTAACATCCATCTAATACATAGTGATGTTATTCTGTGCAGCAAAAGAAATAAGTAAGCGAATAGATTCTAACCTTGCCACAGGAGCATATGTCTTTGTGTAATCTATACCTTCTTCCTGACTATATCCTTGAGCCACCATCCTAGCTTTGTTTCTGATAACTTCTCCTTGCTCGTTCAGCTTGTTTCTAAAGACCCATTTTGTTCCAATGATGTTGAATCCCTTTGGTCTTGGAACCAGATCCCAAACGTCATTCCTTATGAATTGGTTAAGCTCTTCTTGCATAGTAAGTATCCAATCATTATCATTCAGAGCCTCATCCATAGAAGTTGGTTCAATAATAGATACCAAACCAAACAGTGACGTTTTAGAAGATCTGAGAAATGATTTAGTTCTGATAGGGTCATTTTTCTTTCCAATTATCATTTCGTCTGGGTGAGAGGCTTTGATTCTGGATGAACCTTTAATAGTTGATTCTTCAGAAATTGTCAAGCTATCCATCTGAGCAGTCAAGGGAGTAGCATCTGACGTTGCTTCTGGTGCTTTTGCTTGAGCTTTGTCTGCCTCTAATTCTTCAGAGTCTATGAGAAGGACTTCTCTATTTGCAGAAATTTCAAGCTGCTTTGGCTTTTGATTGCCAAGCTTATCATCAAATCTAACATGAATTGATTCCTCTACAATTTGTGTCTCAGTATTGTATACTCTGTAGCCTTTAGAGCGTTCAGAATATCCAAGCATGAAACACTTCTAAGCTTTAGAATCAAACTTGTTCAAATTTTCCTTAGTGTTTAACATAAAACATACACATCCAAAAGGATGGAAATAAGAAATGTTGGGCTTTCTATTCCTCCACAATTTATAAGGAGTCTTCTCTAGAAGAGGTCTTACAAACACTCTATTCTGAATATAACAAGTTGTATTCACTGCTTCTGCCCAAAAATGTTTTGCCATGTTAGTCTCGTTGATCATGGTTCTGGCCATTTCTTGCAATGTTCTATTTTTCATTTCTACAACTCCATTATGTTGAGGAGTTCTAGGACAAGAAATATCATGTGCAATGCCATTTTCTTTTAAAAAAATTTCAAAGTATCTATTTTCAAATTCTCCACCATGATCACTTCTGACTTTAACAATTTAAAATTCTTTTTCGTTTTGGACTTGTTTGCAGAAGTCAATGAATTCAGAATGTGACTCATCCTTGTGTTTCAGGAATTTTACCCATGTCCATCTACTGTAGTCATCAACTATGACTAATCCATACTTCTTGCCTCTGATGGATGCAGTTTTCACTGGTCCAAACAGATCAATATGAAGCAGATCTAATGGTCTTGAGGTAGAAACAACATTTTTAGCTTTGAAAGAAGATTTTGAGAATTTTCCTTTCTGACATACTTCATAAAAAGCATCTGAGTTGAACTTCAACTGAGGAAGTCCTCTGACCAGATTGAGTTTATTAATCTGAGATATACGTCTCATACTAATATGCCCCAATCTTCTGTGCCAGACCCATTGCTCATCGTTAACAGGCATAAGGCGTTTTACATTCTGAACTTTAAGTTATGAAAGATTAATTTTGTAAATGTTGTTCTTCCTTTTTCCATTAAAGAGGATTGAACAATCTTTTTGACTGAAAGCTTTACAACATTTTTGATTTAAGATTATATCATAACCATTGTCACTTAATTGACTTATGGATAATAGATTATGTGTAATCCTTCAACAAGTAAAACATTAGATATGGAAAGGGAGGTTACCATTACCTATAGTTCCAGAGCCTATGATTTTGCCCTTCTGGTTCCATCCAAACTTCACATCACCTCCAAATCTAAGTTCTAGGCTTTGGAACATAGACCTTCTTCCCGTCATGTGACGCGAGCAGCCTGAATCCAGGTACCATGATTGGTGTTTCAACTTTGCTGCTAAGGATGTCTGCAACAAAAATCATTTTATCCTTAGGTACCCATATTTTCTTGGGTCCTCTGGGGTTAGTAGGTTTGAAATTCTTTCTGAATTTCTTTCCCTTTAAAACATCCTTGTTCTGATGGAATTTTGGTTTATTAAACACAGGTTTGTTCTGATCAGAACTTGTGTGCTTAATATCATTTAAATGACCATATTTGAATTGAGTATACAGAGGAGAATACTTTATGATCAGTTTATCAACAGGTTTTGGATTTAAATCCTTCCTAGAGGGTGATTCATATCCAATTCCCTTTCTGTTGTTTATGCTTACGCCATAGATCATGGAAGCAAACTTGCTTCTATTTAGGCCTCTGGTCAGAAACTTCTGAAAGCTATAGTCATACTCTTCTAAAATGTTTTTAGAGCATGATAGAGGTTATGAGTCAGATTTTTGAGCTTTTTCTAAATCATTTTTCATTTTAAGATTGTTTGCTTTAAGCTCAACAACTTCTGATCTCAGCTGATCATTCTCAGATGCAAGACAGCTTTGAAGCCTCTTGTATTTGAGTTTGATCTTACTGTAGCTTTCAAGAATTTCTGATAAACTTTCAGAAAGTTCAGTTCTAGTGAGTTCAGAAAACACCTCTTCTGAATCTGATTCTGATCCAGATTCAACAGTTTCTTCGTGGTCCTCCACGTCAGCCATCAGTGTTACATTAGCACATTCATCTTTTGATTCTGATGAATATTTAGAAGCATCTGAATCATCCCACGTGGCCATTAAAATTTTCTTCTTCTTTTCAAACTTCCTTCTGGGTTTCTCCTTCAGAATTTTGGGACATTCATTTTTATAGTGGTCTGGCTCCTTGCACTCGAAGCACACTATATCTTTCTTTCCAGATTTTTTATGTCCAGAAGAATCGCCATGCTGATCAGATCTTTTGAAGTTTCTGAACTTCTTTTGCTTATGCTTCCAGAGTTGGTTTATCCTCCTGGACAACAAAGACAGTTCATCATCTTCTTATGAAGATTCTTCAGAGCTTTCTTCAATAACCTGCAAAGCTTTAGCAGATTTGTTAGATTTTAAGCAACCGACTTACCTTTCTTCTAAGGCTCGTCTTCCTCCAGCTCAATCTCGTGACTCCTTAAGGAACTGATCAGTTTCTCCAGAATGATCTTATTCAGATCCTTTGTAAGCTTCAGAGCTGTTACCATAGGTCTCCACCTTGCTGGCAAGCTTCTGATGATCTTCTTGACATGGTCAGAAGTGGAGTAACCTTTATCCAGAACCTTCAACCCAGCAGTTAGGATCTGAAATCTTGAGAACATAGTTTCCACAGATTCAGACTCCTCCATTGTGAAGGCTTCGTACTTCTGGATGAGGGCCAGAGCCTTTGTCTCCTTTACTTAGGAGTTTCCTTCATGCGTCATTTTTATAAACTCAAACATATCAAATGCAGTATCTCTATTTGTTATTTTCTCATACTCAGTATGAGATATAACATTCAATAGAATGGTTCTTGCCTTGTGATGGTTTCTAAACTCCTTCTTCTGTTGATCAGACATAGACTTTCTGTCAACCTTTTTCCCTTCATCATTAGTAGGATGAATATAGCCATCAAGTTACCAAATCCCATAGGTCAGCGTCATAGCCTAAAAAGAAACTTTCTATTCTATCTTTCCAGTAATCAAACTTCTCACCATCAAACATGGGAGGTTTGGTGTTGATTCTGTCTTTATCATCGTATTTGTTGTTATATGAAGTTGAAGTTGAAGCTTCAGCAGCCATGATGAATCAAGAACAAAGGATTAAGAGTTTTTCCCAACAGGATCTTTTTCTGTCACGGTTAAGTGAGAGCACTTACAGAACCGGAGCTCTGATGCCAACTGAAGGTAGGAAAAACACTTAGAAGGGGGGTTGAATAAGGGTTTTAAAACAATTTTTGTGATATAAAAATAACACAGTATTTTTATCCTGGTTCGTTTGAACTCAAACTAATCCAGTCCACCCAACCAAGGTGATTTGCCTTTCTCAACAAGGAATTAATCCACTATATCAAATTTGATTACAGTGTAAACCACTAAGACAACTGTCTTAGTCTTCTCAAGAAATTCTGACCACAACTTGGTCTTCTTAAGGAAATCTTTTACAAAGATAAACTAACAATTTGTGTTTAAGATGTGCTTCTAAAAAGCTATATCACAACAGTGATTTTTACACAAGTTAAAGAATGAATATGAAAACTATTCTAGCTTGAGAATATTTGAATGAGTGCTTTGAATAATTTTCCAATAGTTTTATCTCAAGTCCGTTAACCTTTGAAGTGATACTGAGACTTGCTTTTATAGTACTTTAAAATCCTTTTCTCAAAGACTGTGCAATATGTGCATTCTGTTCTTTTTGTCTTCTATTCACTTTTCCTTTCTCAGAAGAGGAATGTTCAGATAAATCCTTTTTGTCTGAAATCCTGTGTCAAGCACAAATAAGGAAAGAGCCGTTTAGGATAAAGCCAAAGAATATGCCAACAGATCTTTATTTGAACAACATCTTCTTCAACAACTTTGGAACCCCTTGCATCAAAACTTATGATGATGTTCTTAGTTGTTCAGGTTAGAGTTAACTCACTCAGAGTTTCTCTATCAGAGTTTGCAGCCAAGTGCTTTAAGCGTGAAATACTTATCAGAGCATACTTGCTTATCAGAACTTCTGTACTTGTAGCATTGATTACATCCAGAGTCTTCTAAAGCGTTATGTAGGTTCTTCACTCAAGTTCTTCTTAGCTTTGCTCAGAGTCATTGTAGCAGATCAGAGTCTTCTGATGACTTGCTTCTGACACTCAGAGCTTTCCCGTTCTTCAATGTTCAGAGGCGTTCTTGCTTCCTAAATAATGTTAATTTTGATATCTGAAACAAATAAACACTTGAAAAAAATTAGAGTATATAAGTTCTCTATACAAAATTTCATTAATGTTATCATCAAAACTATGAGATATATTAAACACCAATCTGTGTTCTAACAGTAACGCCTAAGTCTCCAATGGTCGAGCTGCGTACGCCAAACTACTAGAACTGTTTGTTAACCCTACTCGGGTAAAAAAAAAATTTGAACCAACCGGTGTTCTTATTTGCCCAAACTACGTTTTCTCTGATTTCTCATACCAGATGAGAATATGTAGGCACAAGACGGCGATGTCTTGGCGAGCAACCCTTCCCCTTTCACCCGTAGTTAGCCGAACTACGTTGACTCTGACTTTTCCATTGCACGAGGGAATATGTAGGCACAGAGCGGAGATGCTCTGCCGAGTCTCTTTTCTTTTGTCCCTGAGACCTTTAGCGTAGATAGTTTTAATCACCCTTTTAGATAGATAACAAAGCGTGGATCCCGTCGAGTACGACAAACGTGAGGGGTGCTAATACCTTCCCCTTGCGTAACTGACTCCCAAACGCGAGATATGGTTGCGATGACCTGTCTTCTCCCATTTTCGTCAGGTTTTCTCTGCTCGTTTCCTTTCCCTCATTGGTATAAATAACGAACGGCGGCGAATCTTCTATCATTGCCAACACCTTTTTCGCAGTAGCGACAACTGGCGACTCTGCTGGGGACAGACACATCCCCTATGCGAGTCAATCCTAGCGCTTGTTTGTTTATCTTTGGGTGTATGTATATATGTGTTATACTTTATTTTCTCGCATTTAATTTTCAGCATCGTATATCATTATTGTTGCGCTGTTGTGGGTGGGAATGTTCTATTGAGTGATAAGTCAGACCCAGGCTTGAGTACAAACATAGCATTAGTAGTGGAAAGTAGTGGTGGGCGTGCATGCTTTGCATGTGCTAGTTCACCATGAAATTCGCGCTCAGACGAGATTCTCTTTGATGATTTCTTTTCTGGCCCTTTGGGCTCGAGGGGATTTTGGATCTGAGGATTGTCGACTCTGGGGACCGATCATTTGTGATTCAGCTAAGTGAGGCCTCTTCGGGAGATGATGATGCCAAACCAAAAATGGTGAACGTATCATCATTTCTTGAAAGTCTGTGACGCTGATGGTTGTTGGATCGTATTTAGCGCCATTCTAGCTCTATGTATTTATGGCATCATATTATTCCCTAATCTTCCGGATTTTGTAGATTTAGATGCATTCCATATTTTTGCTTCAGGGAACCCAGTACCCGCGCTGCTTGGAGACGTTTATCATTTGGTTCACTACAAGAACGAGAACTGAAGGGGAAAATGTGTCATGTTGTGTTCCTCTGCTATACAGGTGGTTGATGAGTCATATCCCCAAGATCGGTCCATTTATGGATACTATTGGTACTTCAGAATGGTCGAAGAGGATGATGGGTTTGTCTGTAGAGAACATTACCTAGTTTGACAAGAATATACTCGGTACATAAATCATTTATAGTTGTAGTGGATTTCCTAATGTCCCTTTGGTCGCAAGGAAAGGATGCATCAACTACAATCCATCCTTGTTGGTTAGGCAGTTTGGATACGCACTGAGAGATCCTCCCAAGGAAGAAGAAATACAGGAATCTCTGTATCTCACCGGGCTGTTGGAGAATGATACGTTAGCCAGACTTGAGCATGCTTGGAACAATATCCACAGGAGAGGGAAAGCATTGTTGGGGAAGAGTAACAACAGAGCCTATGATCCTTATCTGACTTGGATTCGGGAGAGAGCTGTGAAGTTCATGATGTCGTTTCCTTTTGTCGAGCCTTTGTATCCTCTCTTGATTGAGGAGCCTACCACTGTGGACATTCAGAAGTACAACCAGTTATGGTTTGAAAAAGAAGAGTGGCGAAAGACGAATGAGGGGTTGGAAAAAGAGATTGCTCAACTTCGAAGTGAGAAAAATGAGGCGACTTATTCTTTGAAAAAGCAGACTGAATTTGTAAATAGGTTGGGTACGGACTTGACCACGCAGATTAGCGCCAGGGAACGCTTGGGTTTGGATTTAAAGGCTGTCAGCAATGTTCTTGCCTCTAAGAAGCAGGACTTGGATAAAGCCTATTTAGAGATCTCCAAGTTCAACGCCCAGTGGAACGCTACCCTTCCCAACAATAAGGAGCGCGAGGATAAGTTGAAGCAGCAGATCGCTAGACTGAAGACTTAGTTGGGAGCTATAGATGAGAAGATTGTAGCAGAGGCCTCACTCAGGCGTGACACTGAGTACAGACTGAATGAAGCTATTGCAAATTTGAAGGATTGCAGGCTGAGAGCAGATTCCAAGAGATGTAAACTTGAGGAGTGCTTTAGGGAAGGGGCCTGGGAAGACTATGCTGAGGATCTACAGTGCACTATTAGCCAGCGAGAGCTACTTATCCAGGGATTACTCACCAGACCAGATCATCCCAAGACACAGGAGTTGCTAGAGGACGTCCGGTCTCGTCATCCAGCTTTATTATCTCTTTCTTTCTTGTAGCTTATGCTTGTTGTACTGACCATCACCAGGCCTGTTGGTTGAGGTCATTCTATTTGTACTCAGTTTCTATGCTTGTACTTTGCCTGTTGGCCTGTGGTTATATATGAGGAGTTTCTACTCTATACTTGTCCTCGGGGTTCTCCATTGTCATGCTGTTCTTCCGGAACTGGAATAGAGGGGGAAATTTCTATGTTGCATACATACATGTCTGTATTCTGCATTTTTGCATCACAGGTGTATCGGAACCATTGATCTTATTTTCCTGTGGTTTATTAGCTGGTTTCAGGATAAATAATCAAACCGATTGTCGGGGAATCAACACGAAGCCATGGAACAAGTTCAAGAAGAGTTGAGGGAAGTCTGGAGCCAGATGGGGCAGTTCATGGCGAGTATGCAAACCTTATATCTGGAGCAGAAAGTGCTTAAGGAGGAGGTTCAGCAACTGAAGACCCAGATGGGCCTGGTCACAGAGGTGATAAGAAAGGTGCTGAAGAAAGAGGGTGATCAGGTGCCTAAAGCTGCAGTGGAGATGCTTGTTCCACTTTTCTCCGTGGAACCTCTGTAACGCCCCGATCCTGAATTCCCATTTTTTATTGAGTCCTTATTTGATTTATTTAAGTGATTATTTTATTTATGAGGAATTTGTGTGATAATATGTTACGTTTACATATTGAGCTATTTTTGCCGACTTTGAGAGTTTCGGGTAAAAATAGGTTGAAGGGTATTTTAGACATTAGTAGTAATGATAAGTGGATATTTTGTGAGAATTAATTGATAAGTGTGTGGAAATAATTTGGGAGGAAAGAAAATAGAATATGTGATATAGTGAGAAAAGAGAAAGATAGAAACATTAAGAAGAAAAACAAGAGAAAGAAAAGAGGAGGAGAGAAAAGAAGAGAAAGTAGAGCAAAACCTAGAATCATCAAGAATCAACCTTAGCTTGTGATTAATCAGATAAGGGTGAGAAGTTTTATCATCTTAATAATGTATATGATCATGTATGTGCTAGACTCGATTTGTTGGATTGTTTTCTATGCTTCCATTTCTAGGTCGGAAGTCGATTTAATCGGTAGAAACTGAGTTTTATCGGTTAGAATTTGGAATAGACGGTGTAGTATAGTCGAGTGATGAGTGGGTTGTGCTACTGAAACTGATTTGGATTAAATCGGTCGGTTTGTGAGGTTTGGGCTTTTGGAAAACCATGGGAGTTCTGAGTTCGCAGGTTCTCCAGGCGAATGACAGTGAAGCTTCGCTAGTCGAAGCCCAGCGAGCAGCAGCGAACCAAGTCAGTAGCAAACACCCTGTCTTCGCTGGCAAGTTCGCCAGGAGAATGAGTGTGGCGAAGGTTCGCCAGGAGAGAGTGATAGCGAGTAATTCCAGAATAAATCCCAGTGGCCTTCGCTGGCAAGTTCGCCAGGCGAACGGAGTAGCGAAGGTTCGCTAGAGGCTTCGCCAGGCGAATGTTAGCGAACACAACAGTATATTTTCTTTTCTTGTGTTTTCCACTCGTGGATTGGTTGTGTGGTTTGGTTACGATCATTCCTTGTCAGAGATGACTAATTATATGTTGTTACATGTGTTGTGGGTAGCCGTATGGCGTAAATCCTAGTTTGTGATTTGTGAGGTGTGAAATGTGGCCGTTTGGCAATTTTGTACATTTATTTGAATTAAATAGAAATGCATGGTGAGATTGATTGTGAATGTGAACCATGTATGAAAATTGATTTGAATGGATGATGAATATATATATATATATATATGCTTTGTGATACATATATTTGAATGCATAGTGAATGTATGCGACGAATGTGATGAATGCATGAGTATGTTTGTAAACATGTATACATTTCAAGAGTGTCATGAGTCATGTTGCATGTGAAGCATCATGGTATGCATTCTTGTGTCGATTGATTCCTCGGTGAATCTGCAGAACCTCGTGTGCCCTTGTGGAGTGTGAGCGATGGTTATATATTGATCCCTCGGTGGATTTGCAGAACCTCGTGTGCCCTTGTGGGGTGTGAGCGATGGTTATATATTGATCCCTCGGTAGATTTGAGGAACCTCGTATGTTGCGATGGTTATATATTTGATTCCTCGGTGAATCTGCAGAACCTCGTGTGCCCATGTGGGGTGTGAGTGATGGTTATTTTGGTTCTTCAATTGAACCTGCTGAAATGAGTCGGTACTGCATTTTGCATCTGCATAGAGTCGTGTGTCGGTCTCTATGAGTTGCATGTAAACATATGTGCATGATGTATGGTGAATAAATATGAATGTAGATGTTTATGTAGATTGTAGATAATTGGCATGAATGGATGGCTTGAAGATACATGTATGTGTGAATATATATGTATATGTGTGCATGTTTATGAATTGATATAAACATTTGTTGATGCATATTGTATATGCTTGGTGCTCTATTTGTAAATAGTTAATTGTGAATACATTGTGATGTACGGTGTAGCGATATAAGTTGCGGTGAGAATGCAGATGACGTTTTTGGACGTTATATATATATATATATATATATATATATATATATATATATATATATATATATATATATATATATATATATATATATATATATATATATATATATATATATATATATATATATATATATATATATATATATATATATATATATATATATATATATATATATATATATATATATATATATATATATATATATATATATATATATATATATATATATATATATATATATATATATATATATATATGCATGTTTGTATGCATTATGTATTATGATATTGTTTCTCACCCTTCTGCTGTTTTATAATGCTCTATGAGGCATTGCAGATTAGATTGCTGGAGTCTCTGTGAAGCGAGTCTTCATTTCTTTTGGTCAGATGGCTCTGATATGTAACACTGGGTAGTTAGGAATTGTTTTGATTCTTTTGTGATACATCTGTGTATGTATCTGCTGATGAATGTTTTGTAAACTCAACTGATGAATTGAATTAATCTGAACGGTGTATATGATGCTTATGTTAATGAAGTGATTTCAATGTTTAGATGTTTCCGCTTTATTCTAAATGTTGATATGTGAGTTTTAAGCGTTATGCTTTGTTTTTAGTTGAGATTTACCCCTTTTGTTGCATATCTTCATGAGCTGGTATTATTTATGTTTCGTTTCGATGATAATGTGATGCGCCTCTTTTATACCATGTTATGATTATACTCTGATGGAATTTTTATTAGTGCCTAATTGATTTAATTGTTTATTTGGGGGTATAGAAAGGGGGTGTTACATTAAGTGGTATCAGAGCCAGTGTTGAGTCAGTTGTGTCTGTCTCGTCGTTTTGTTGGTTGAACGGTTGTTTAACCTTGTTGTTATTTTTGGGAATAATCAGAATATGGCTGGTCGTAATGACAATGCGATGGCTGTTGCATTGGAGGCAATGGCTAGGGCGGTGCAGGGTGCGCCGAATGTGAACGCTAATGATGAGTTTAGAAAGAACCAACCGCCGATATTCAAGGGAAGGTTTGATCCGGACGGTGCTCAAATTTGGTTAAAGGAGATCGAGAGGATCTTTAGAGTTATGAATTATGCTGAAGGCAACAAGGTGAGACTTGGGACTCACATGCTGAGAGAGGAAGCCGACGACTGGTGGATCGGTATGAGACAAGTTCTTGAAGTAGACGATGAGGAAATCACTTGGAATATATTTCGCACCGAGTTTTTGAGAAAGTACTATCCTGAGAGTGTGAAGGGAAGGAAGGAGATGGAGTTCCTGAAATTGAAACAAGGAAATATGTCTGTGATAGACTATACGGCTAAGTTCACAGAGTTAGTGAAGTTTCATCCTCACTATGATGCGGTGAAGGCGGAATTCTCCAAGTGTGTTAAGTATGAGAACGGCTTGCGCCCTGAGATCAAGCAAGCAGTGGGTTATCATAGGATTAAGAGATTTTCGGACTTGACCGAATGCTGTAGAATCTTTGAAGAAGATAGTAAAACTCGTTCTACTCACTATAAGAGTTTGAACGAGAAGAGAGGGAAGCAACCGGTAAGGAGTGGACCTTATGTGACGCCTGCTGATAAAGGCAAGCATAGGGAAAACTTTGTTAAGAGGTCCGGAGGTGGAAGTTCTGGTCCCATTAAGTGCTATAGGTGTGGTGAAGTGGGGCACAAATCTTTTGAGTGTAAGAAGGATGGAGCGAAGTGTGCTAACTGTGGAAGTATCGGCCATGCTACAACTGATTATAGAAGGAACGTGGTGAAGTGTTATAACTGTGGGGAAGTTGGTCATATTAGTACAAAGTGTACTAAGCCAAAGCAAGCTCCAACAAGTGGGAAGGTATTTGCATTAGCCGGTGCAGACACTACTAATGCGGATCGATTGATTAAAGGTACATGCTTTATTAATAATGTGCCTTTAGTTGCTATTATTGATACCGGAGCGACTCATTCGTTCATTTCTTTTGAGTGTGCTAAGCGATTGGATTTGTGTCTGTTTTCTTGTGGTGGTGATATGGTTATTGAGACACCCGCTTCGGGGTCGGTAACTACATCTTTGGTATGTTTAAGTTGTCCTTTGACCATATATGGTAAAGACTTCATTATGGACTTGGTGTGTTTGCCGTTAGAAGGATTAGATGTGATCTTGGGTATGAATTGGTTGCAGTATAATAGAGTCCGTATTGATTGTTATCACAAGCTGGTAAGGTTTCCTTCCTTGGAGGAGGATGAGGACGAGATTTTTCTATCTACTAAAGAGTTGAAGAAACTTTTGGCGGATGAGGCTCAAGTGTTCTGTTTGTTTGCATCATTGTTGGAAGAGAGTAAGGTTGAACTGGATATGGTTCCAGTGGTGTGCGACTTTCCAGAAGTATTTCCGGAGGACATTGCAGACGTACCACCGGAAAGAAAAGTCGAGTTTTTGATTGACCTAGTTCCGGGTACTAGACCGATTTCGATGGCACCGTATCGTATGTCGGCATCGGAGTTGGTAGAGTTGAAGAAACAGTTGAATGATTTGTTGGAAAAGAGGTTTGTTAGGCCGAGTGTTTCTCCTTGGGATGCACCAGTATTGTTGGTTAAGAAGAAAGATGGGAGTATGCGGTTGTGTATTGATTATCGGCAGTTGAACAAGGTAACTATTAAGAACAAGTATTCGCTTCCTAGAATCGATGATTTGATGGACCAATTGGTTGGTGCCCGTGTTTTTAGTAAGATTGATTTGAGATCGGGTTATCACCAGATTCGTGTTAAAGAGGAGGATATTCAAAAGCGGCTTTTAGGACACGGTATGGTCATTATGAATTTTCAGTGATGCCATTCGGAGTTTCTAATGCGCCAGGTGTGTTTATGCAATACATGAATCGTATTTTTCATGATCAGTTGGATCGTTTTGTGGTTGTGTTCATCGACGACATTTTGATTTACTCTAAGTCTCAAGAAGAGCATGAAGAGCATTTGAGAGTTGTGTTGCGGATTCTGAAAGAGAAGCAATTATATGCTAAGTTGTCGAAGTGTGAGTTTTGGTTATCGGAAATGAGTTTTCTTGGACATGTTATTTCTGGTAATGGTATTAGTGTTGATTCGTCCAAGATTGATGCGGTAATGCAATGGGAAGCTCCTAAGTCAGTTACGGAGATTCGAAGCTTTTTGGGATTAGCCGGTTATTATCGGAGGTTTATTGAAGGATTTTCGAAGTTAGCACTTCCGTTAACTCAATTGACTTGTAAGGGAAAGGCTTTTGTTTGGGATATTGAGTGTGAGAAGAGTTTCGTTGAGCTTAAGAGAAGGTTGACAACGGCGCCGGTTTTGATTTTGCCGAATCCGACGGAGTCGTTTGTAGTTTATTGTGATGCTTCTTTATCCGGTTTAGGTGGTGTTTTAATGCAAGATGGGAAAGTTGTGGCTTATGCTTCGAGACAATTGAGAGTGCATGAGAAGAACTACCCTACGCATGATTTGGAGTTAGCGGTCGTGGTGTTTGTTTTGAAAATTTGGAGACATTATCTGTATGGTGCGAGATTTGAAGTTTTTAGTGATCACAAGAGTTTGAAATATTTGTTTAATCAGAAGGAATTGAACATGAGGCAGAGGAGATGGTTAGAGTTTTTGAAAGATTATGATTTTGGTTTGAATTACCATCCGGGTAAGGCAAACGTAGTAGTCGATGCTTTAAGTCGAAAGTTGGTTCATATGTCAACATTGATGGTAAGAGAATGGGAATTGTTGGAGAGTTTTAGAGATTTGAGTTTGGTTTGTGAGATAACGCCAAGTAGTGTGAAACTTGGTATGTTGTATGTTACGAACGATTTTCTTGCTACCGTGTGCGAGAAGCAAAAGTTGGATTTGAAGTTTGTTGATTTGATGATGAATGAGAATGAGAACTTCGAGGTTGATAATTTTGGAGTTTTAAGATTTCGTGGTCGTATTTGCATTCTCGATGATGTAGAGTTGAAAAAGATGATATTGGAGGAAGGACATCGGAGTAACTTAAGTACTCACCCGGGAGCGAATAAGATGTATCAAGATTTGAAGAAAATCTTTTGGTGGTCCGGATTAAAGAGGGATGTAGCTCGGTTTGTGTATTCGTGCTTGACTGGTCAGAAGTCTAAAGTGGAACATCAGAAGCCTAGTGGTTTGATGCAACCGTTGGACATTCCAGATTGGAAATGGGATAGTATATCGATGGATTTTGTTACGGGATTGCCTAATACGCAAAGAGGTTACAATGCTATTTGGGTGATTGTTGATAGGCTTACTAAATCTGCTCACTTTATTCCGATAGATATTAGTTATCCTTTGGAGAAGTTAGCCGAGATTTATGTTTGTGTGATTGTGAAGTTACATGGGGTTCCTAAGAGTATTGTGTCGGATAGGGATCCTAGATTTACTTCAAGATTTTGGGAAAGTTTGCAAAAGGCTTTGGGTTTTAAGATGAGATTGAGTTCGGCTTATCATCCGCAGACGGATGGTCAAACCGAAAGGACGATTCAATCATTGGAAGATTTGTTGCGTGCTTGTGTGCTCGAGCAAGGTGGTGCTTGGGATGGTTATTTGGCATTGATTGAGTTCACATACAACAATAGTTTTCACTCAAGTATTGTTATGGCACCATTTGAGGCTTTGTATGGTCGGAGATGTCGAACACCTTTGTGTTGGCATGAAACCAGAGAGAAGTCGATAGTTGGACCGGAGATGGTACAACAAACAACGGAGAAAGTGAAGTTTATTTGGGAAAGGATGAGAGCTGCTCAGAGTAGGCAAAAGAGTCATCATAATAAGAGAAGAAAGGATCTTGAGTTTCAAGAAGGTGACTATGTGTTTTTAAGGGTTACACCGGTTACGGGTGTGGGTCGTGCTTTGAAGTCGAAGAAGTTGACTTCTCGTTTCATTGGTCTGTATCAGATTACTGCACGAGTTGGTGTTGTGGCTTATCGTGTGGCGTTGCCTCCGAACCTTTCAAATTTTCACGATGTGTTCCATGTTTCGCAACTTCGGAAGTATGTCCTGGATCCGTCAGATGTGATTCCGATGGATGATGTGGAAGTAAGGGATAACCTTACGGTTGAGGTTTTACCGATTAGGATTTTGGACCGTGAAGTTAAAAGGCTCAGAGGTAAGGATATCACACTTGTGAAGGTGGCATGGGGAGGTGCTGCGAAAGGCAATATGACTTGAGAATTGGAGAGTAAGATGCGTGAGTCGCATCCAGAACTGTTTGAATCAGGTAATATTTTCGAAGACGGAAATTTCTAAAGTAGGGGAGAGTTGTAACGCCCCGATTTTGAATTCCCATTTTTTATTGAGTCCTTATTTGATTTATTTAAGTGATTATTTTATTTATGAGGAATTTGTGTGATAATATGTTATGTTTACATATTGAGCTATTTTTGCCGACTTTGAGAGTTTCGGGTAAAAATAGGTTGGAGGGTATTTTAGACATTAGTAGTAATGTTAAGTGGATATTTTGTGAGAATTAATTGATAAGTGTGTGGAAAGAATTTGGGAGGAAAGAAAATAGAATATGTGATATAGTGAGAAAAGAGAAAGATAGAAACATTAAGAAGAAAAACAAGAGAAAGAAAAGAGGAGGAGAGAAAAGAAGAGAAAGTAGAGCAAAACCTAGAATCATCAAGAATCAACCTTAGCTTGTGATTAATCAGGTAAGGGTGAGAAGTTTTATCATATTAATAATGTATATGATCATGTATGTGCTAGATTGGATTTGTTGGATTGTTTTCTATGTTTCCATTTCTAGGTCGGAAGTTGATTTAATCGGTAGAAACTGAGTTTTATCGGTTAAAATTTGGAATAGACGGTGTAGTATAGTCGAGTGATGAGTGGGTTGTGCTACTGAAACTGATTTGGATTAAATCGGTCGGTTTGTGAGGTTTGGGCTTTTGGACAACCATGGGAGTTCTGAGTTCGCAGGTTCGTCAGGCGAATGATAGTGAAGCTTCGCTAGGCGAAGCCCAGCGAGCAGCAGCGACCCAAGTCAGTAGCAAACACCCTGTCTTCGCTGGCAAGTTTGCCAGGCGAATGAGTGTGGCGAAGGTTCGCCGGGAGAGAGTGCTAGCGATTAATTCCAGAATAAATCCCAGTGGCCTTCGTTGGCAAGTTTTCCAGGCGAACGGAGTAGCGAAGGTTTTCCCTAGGCTTCGCCAGGCGAAGGTTAGCGAACACAGCAGCATATTTTCTTTTCTTGTGTTTTCACTCGTGGATTGGTTGTGTTGTTTGGTTGCGATCATTCCTTGTCTGAGATGACTAATTATATGTTGTTATGTGTGTTCTGGGTAGCCGTATGGCGTGAATCCTAGTTTGTGATTTGTGAGGTGTGAAATGTGGCCGTTTGGCAATTTTGTACATTTATTTGAATTAAGTAGAAATGCATGGTGAGATTGATTGTGAATGTGAACCATGTATGAAAATTGATTTGAATGGATGATGAATATATATATGCTTTGTGATACATATATTTGAATGCATAGTGAATGTATGTGACGAATGTGATGAATGCATGAGTATGTTTGTAAACATGTATGCATTTCAAGAGTACCATGAGTTATGTTGCATGTGAAGCATCATCGTATGCATTCTTATGTCGATTGATTCCTCGGTGAATCTGCAGAACCTCGTGTGCCCTTGTGGGGTGTGAGCGATGGTTATATATTGATCCCTCGGTGGATTTGCAGAACCTCGTGTGCCCTTGTGGGGTGTGAGCGATGGTTATATATTGATCCCTCGGTGGATTTGCAGAACCACGTATGTTGTGATGGTTATATATTTGATTCCTCGGTGAATCTGCAGAACCTCGTGTGCCCATGTGGGGTGTGAGCTATGGTTATTTTGGTTCTTCAATTGAACCTGCTGAAATGAGTCGGTACCGCATTTTGCATCTGCATAGAGTCGTGTGTCGGTCTCTATGAGTTGCATGTAAACATATGTGCATGATGTATGGTAAATAAACATGAATGTAGATGTTTATGAAGATTTTAGATAATTGGCATGAATGGAAGGCTTGAAGGTACATGTATGTGTGAATATATATGTATATGTGTGCATGTTTATGAATTGATATAAACATTTGTTGATGCATATTGTATATGCTTGGTGCTCTATTTGTAAATAGTTAATTGTGAATACATTACGATGTACGGTGTAGCGAGATGAGTTGCGGTGAGAATGCGAAAGACGTTTTTGGACATTATGTATATATATATATATATATATATATATATATATATATATATATATATATATATATATATATATATATATATATATATATATATATATATATATATATATATATATATATATATATATATATATATATATATATATATATATATATATATATATATATATATATATATATATATATATATATATGTTTGTATGCATTATGTATTATGATATTTTTTCTCACCCTTCTGCTGTTTTATAATACTCTATGAGGCATTGCAGATTAGATTGCTGGAGTCTCTGTGAAGCAAGTCTTCATTTCTTTTGGTCAGATGGCTCTGATATGTAACACTGGGTAGTTAGGAATTGTTTTGATTCTTTTGTGATACATCTGTGTATGTATCTGCTGATGAATGTTTTGTAAATTCAACGGATGAATTGAATTAATCTGAGCGATGTATACGATGCTTATGTTAATGAAGTGATTTCAATGTTTAGATGTTTCCGCTTTATTCTAAATTTTGATATGTGGGTTTTAAGCGCTATGCTTTATTTTTAGTTGAGATTTACCCCTTTTGTTACATATCTTCATGAGCTGGTATTATTTATGTTTCGTTTCGATGATAATGTGATGCGCCTCTTTATACCATGTTATGATTATACTCTGATGGATTTTTATTAGTGCCTAATTGATTTAATTGTTTATTTGGGGGTATAGAAAGGGGTTGTTACAACCTCTCCCAAAGCGTGATGTGCCTCAAAGATCTGCTGCACAACCTGAGATCCCAAATTTTCCACGTCAGCAGCTACCTCCTGTTTCCCGAGACAATCCCAAGATTAGGAGGTATGGTTAAAGGACAAGGCAGCTTGAGAAAAGCTTCGATCAGATCCCTATGACTTATGCGCAGTTGTTGCAACTCTTGCTTCAACTTCAACTGGTTAAACTTCGGAATATGTCTCCACTTACAGGTGAGTTACCACTAGGCTATGATGTAAGTGCTCACTATGATTTCCATTCTGGGGAACCAGGACACAACATCGAGACCTGCAAAGATTTTAAGCACCAGGTTCAAGATTTAATTGATGCAAAGGCAGTTGAATTTGCACCGTGTGGCGTAAGTGTACCGGGTGGTCTTGGTCCACTCATTGCAAAAGAGGTGGTTGTTCCTCTTATTCCTCCTGAAGATGTATCAGGTTAAGAGCGTGTCGTGCAATTTATGACTGCAGAATCTCCACGCCCACAACTACTGCCAATCCTAGGATAAATCTGAGAATGAAAGCACCTGAGCATAAAGGATGCCCTGATCAGCGCCAACAACCTCATGCTCCTCGGCAGCAAAACCCCCGACGCCAGAATCAGAATGGGCCTCGCAACAATTTGGAAAGGAGGAATGCTCCTTTTCATCCAGTTCCAATGTCACACAGTCAGCTGCTGCCGCATCTGATTCAGAACTCATTGGTGGAGCCCAAAACTCTCAAGCTAGTCCAGAGCCGTACCCTCCCGGATATGATCCCAGTGTTCAATACGGATATCATGGAGGATTCATAGGGCACTCAAATGAAGATTGTCAGGCCTTTCAAGCCAGGGTGCAACTGTTGATCGACAAGAGGTGTATTTCCTTTCCGAGAGGAATATTGAGGATGCATGTCGACCTCTCATCTGATTGACTCTAAAGATGGCTGACTCAGCAACAAGCAAGATTTGAAAGCCCGATTCCCTGAAGTTGGCAACCTCTGTTTTATCATGTCATTTTATTTGCATTTGTTGTTTCTTTCCTGTTTAAGTGCAAACTCATTTGTAAAACTAGTATTGTTTTCAATTGATAATGATAATGAAATAAATATGCATGTTTTGATTAAGTCCATTCGTGTTCACTAATTACTTTTTTTACAGATGTCAAACGCTTGTTTAAGCGGAATCCGGGGAGAATGACGAAATTGAAAGACGAACTTCCGGTTGTATGCTTTTGAGTAAAAGCTGATGATGATGTATAGGTATTGTTTCAAATTCCTAAACACCAGAGATATGAGGATGATAATCCCTTGTCAACCCCGTCGAGCCTAGTAGTAGGAGTTTCTTTCTGAAAACGGAAAAACCCTTAATCTTAACCCGGGGCAGGGTAGGTGTCAGTTTATTTGACCAAGCGTCCAAATTGCGAAAGGATTGTTCCCGTTCGAGGGTAAAACACACCTGTATAGGTCGTGCCTAAAAACCCACAATGGGTATCCATCGCCGACCAACGAGTGAAACAATCAATATCCCTTCAACAAGTCAGACAAGCCGGTGTAACATGATTTGTTCAGAAAAAGAAAAAGAATCAAAGAAAGAAGCCCGCTAAGTCGAGTCTTGCAAACAAGCGACTTAGGAAAAAATTAGGGCATCCCGCTGGACTCCGAAATCAAAAGAAGCTCAAAAGAGCCAGTCCAAGAAAAAGTTAGGGAAAAGGCAAAAAAGCAAAAAGGATTAAAAAAGAAAAATCCTCGAACAAACAAGTCGTGTGACTCCAGGCACCAAAAGACGAAAAGCGAGTGACTGTCACTCCAAAAACTTATGGTTTCCTGAACCATCACTCCTGTCATTTAACCTTTGAAAGGTGAGCGCTTAGGTCGAATTAGCTGAGCATAGAATTGGAGAACATCAAGGAGAATGGGTGGGTTAAAATAAGCTTTGAGCCTTATATCCTTTTTTCTAAAACCATGAGCCTGACCACGTTACAACCTTCAAAAGTCCTAATTGAAGCAGGGTTGTTTCGAAAGCATACTTCGGTAAAAATCGCATTGAAACTGACTCCTAAAAGGATTCCTCTTACAGCGTTATACTGATGTTGACATTCTGATAAGTGATTTGTTCACTATATGTCACAAATATGTTTTCCCAGTGAACAGACTTGGATTTCGAAACTACACATGGATTGCATTAATATATCTTTTGTGCAGAACAATTTATTTTACTTGCGAATAAGCACTTGAATCGCGAAAGTTTCCACAGTGGAAAGCTTGATCAGGATAGAATGCAGAACGCCCACTCTGTTGAGCCGGGGTAAGCTATATCAAATGATTACATCATGGGAGTCAGCCATCAAAAAGACAATTGATCTGGGGCAATCAGGTCGAGATTTGATAAATCTCTCGAAGAGGTCAGGGGTACTGCTCCACAAATCAGCCAGTTAGGGGCAAGGCCATTGCAAGGATGGGGCAGGCAATCTCAAGAGTATAGAAGCTATTCTTATCTGGAAGGCAGTTAATCTGAAGCACCTCTTCGAGGTTCGGAGTGCTGAGGCAGTGCATATTAACCATTAGGGTACGAAAATTTTAGGGTTCCTTTCGAGGAAGTTTTACATGGATCCCACAGGCTGGGGCAAAATTGGAAACAAAGGAACTATTCCTATCCATATCTTCAGAGTTCATCAGAGTTAGTCAACCACGGTCAAATCCTTTCAGGCTACAAATTCAGGGGCAAGCCATCTCGAGGTCGTTTCATGGAAAACTTTCCTTGTCGTCCTAGAGATTAGACCAGGGAAAATTGAATTACACTGGGGCAGTTACTCAAGCAAGTTTATTCTCCCCATTAGGGACTCATTCCTTAGCAAGTGAAGGAGGTGCACCTCCATATCCCCATCTAGGGTTAGATATACAGGTCGAAGGAGCATTTGAATGTGAACACTTATTCCCAGCAGAGCGTCTGTATGCGCTCATTCCTTAGCAGGTTCAGACTGAGGTCTACAGGAGAGAAAGGTTCCTCAGGAGGGTTACGATTGATATCCCCTTACAAATTAAGTGTGTACTCTTATCCCCATCAGGTGGTTGGTACACATCTAATCCCCTCAGAGTGCAGGTATGAATGTACTCCCCCAGCGAGTCGAGATTCGGTTTCCTTTCCACCAAGCAGGTGTGGAGCCTCCCCCAGCAGGGGTTCAGGAGTTTGTTGCCCCATAGAGTCTGAACATGGGACTGTACCAGGGACCTGTTTCCCCAATAAGGTCGCCATTGAGTAATCTATATCATAGATAGATTCATCCCCAGCTGAGTTATCCCCAACAGGTTGGATTTTGAGCCCAGACAGATGTGTATGTTCCCCAAAATGTTATATTCTAGCAGACTATTCAGGATCATTTCCTCAGCCGAGCGCGGTCGACCTTGGTGGTTGATGCTGATTCCCTCTATAGAGTTGTTGATTCCCCGACAGGCAAGATTTGTTTCCGGCGTCTGGTTGTCTTTCCTCAGGTGATCTGTTCCCCAGAATGGGTCGTATCTTGGGAGGCCACTCAGGGCATGTTCCTCGGTAGAATTTCATTGGATCTCCGTTGGAGTAGAATTACTGTTTTGCAGGTTGTTTTTCCCGACATGGATCTATGTGTGTTAGGCACTCCTAGACATCCCCAACAGAGTTGACCTTGTTTCTCCATCATTTATTTTGTTGGAGCGGTTCCATTGCATCTACATTCATGTATAACATCTACCTAAAAGCGTAGCATTTCCATTTTGTAGGGAGCATTACGCCATTTTCAAACATGTACATGTGAAACATAAGCCAGGTTGTTATCTCTTTGTTTCAGGTGAAGCTCCGGAGGTTTAATCTCTTTGCCCTTATGGTGTTCAGACCATGACAGATTAGGTGTTTTATCTAGTCCTTGTGGTATCCATACCACAGTGATGGGTATTATTGATGCGTCGTCCATTGAGTATCCCGGCTCCGGTCAATCCCACATGGTGTTCAGACCAAGGTAACGTCAGAGATGTTTCCTTTGTCCGTCGAGTATTCAGACTCCGGTAAAGTTCTTTGAGTATTCAGACTCCGACCAATGTCCAATTCATTGATTCATTTTGTATGTAGAGTATCCATACTCCGACAATTTGAAAGGTTATCTTTTGCTATAATGGTATCTAGACCATGGTGATTTTAGACTTGTTTGTCTGTTGAGTATCCAGACTCTGACCAATCTTGTGAGTATCCAGACTCCGATTATCTCGTTGGGTATCCAGACCCTGACTTATGGTATTCCTCAGTAGTGTTGTCAGACTTCGGTTGGTGGTTTTGTTGTGAAAACAGGTGGTATCCATACCTTGATGAGTATATTTGCGGTTGATTCCGTCGAGTATCCAGACT
This sequence comes from Lathyrus sativus, assembly GCA_963859935.3. Classification (NCBI taxonomy): domain Eukaryota; kingdom Viridiplantae; phylum Streptophyta; class Magnoliopsida; order Fabales; family Fabaceae; genus Lathyrus; species Lathyrus sativus. Next base: position 582,556,863 of record OZ012735.1, read on the forward strand.
CCGGTGAATTTTTAATTGGTATATTCTTTTATTCGTTGAGTGTCCAGACTCCGGTCAGTTCCGTCGAGTATCTAGACTCCGGTAAGCTTTATATTTATGATGATTTCCCTTGTTCGTTAGTGTGGTATTCAGACCCTGATAATTACTTGTGATGGGTTTCTTAGTCCGTGGAGTATCCAGACTCCGGTAAATTTCCAATGTGTGAATCACGTTGTCCGTTGAGTATCCAGACTCCGGTCAATTTTGTTGAGCGTTCAGGCTCCGGTTACTTGGGTTTATTACATTGAGTGTTCAGGCTCCGACTATTTCATTGAGCATTCAGGCTCCGGTCATTTTCGTTGAGTATTCAGACTCCGGTGAATTTTCAATCCATGATGTATTGCTTTGTCCGTCGAGTATCCAGACTCCGGTCAATTTTCGTCGAGTATCCAGACTCTGGTAAATCCCCATTGAAGTTGCTAAATGCGTTGAGCGTTCAGGCTCCGGTTTACTTAGGTTTATTTACGTTGAGTGTCCAGACTTCGGCAAATCTCCAATTTATGATGAACTCCATATTGCGTTGAGCATTCAGGCTCCAGTTGTTACATTGAGTGCTCAGACTCCGACTTTTATGTTGAGCATTAATGATCCGGTTTACTTCGATTTATTTCATTGAGCATTCAGGCTCCGGCTTATCCCGACTATTACGTTGAGTGTTCAGGCTCCGACCATTACGTTGAGCATTCAGACTCCGGTTATCGCGTTGAGCACTCAGGCTCCGGTTGTTGCGTTGAGCATTCAGGCTCCGGTTATTATGTTGAGCGTTCAGGCTCCGGCTATTACGTTGAGTATTAAGGCTCTGGTTATTATGTTAAGCATTCAGGCTCCGGCTAGTACGTTGAGCGTTCAGGCTCCGGTCATTTACGTTGAGCATTCAGGCTCCGGTAACTTTCCAATTTTGTGATGTGTTTTCCTCGTTCGTTGAGCATTCAAGCTCCGATTATGGTGTTGAGCATTTAGGCTCCGACCAGCGTCAGTGACTCATTTTGTTCGTTGAATATCTAGATTCTGGCAATTTGAAATGACATTCCCCAGCGGAATATTCCTGGGATTTATCAAGATGTTTATCAGTTCAGTGATTTCCGGAGATTTCATCCCCAATCAGATGTTTGCAGTTCTGTTTCTACGGTTGACAAATTTCCGGGTTTGTTGGTATTCAACCATCTTTTACCTTGATTAGCTGAAATCCATTCGCTTTTCACCCAGTCAGGCCCAAGTCGCTTGAATAGGGGCAGTTGTTGTACCCCAAAATTTGCCCAACCTTTTCTTTACTTGGTTTATGTTTCATTGCATTCTCATAGCATTAGCATTTGCATACCATTGTCATTTGTAGGGGATCAGGAGAAGAGTGCATAACAAGAGAAGGTTACCCAGAGTCTAATCCTAAGCAAGAGGTCTTATTCAAGTGGTCAAGTTCCTATCATCATCAGGAGAAGGTCAAAACCCTTTGAGAAAGGGGATGGATAATTGTGGTATGTCTCCTATTTAGGAGGCCATTAAAGATCATCAGAGGATTGTGAGTCCATGGTTATGGATGGAGATTATTCAAGAAGCTCATTGAGTACTTTGAGAGCCATTGTGGAGCTTATCCAAGTGATTATATCATGTACAAGAGGTTGCAGTCAGAGGATTGCACACCTAGGGTTTCATCTGTCTAGTGCAAAGTCATCTGGAGATTTGAAGGAGATTAAGACTTAATTCCAAGTAATTGTGATCAAGATTGTGTTGAGGCCTCTAAGATGTTATTCCAAGACCATTTAGGAATAACCAAGAGTGTGAGAAGTTGCTAAGCTAGGGTTTCTAAGCTTGTCAGTGTAAAATCCCCTGTTTAGTGCCTAACTTCGAGACCATATATCTCAAGATACAAGTTTCATATCATATTTACTCCAACATGAAATATGTAGAGCATATTTCTAGCTTTCGTTTGAGTACTAGAACTCATCCATTGGGTTTCTAGAACTCAAGTTATGATGCTGACAAGTTATGGGTCCTCAGATGAATGTGATGTTGGTCAACAAAAGTCAACCCACTTCCAAGACATTTTTGACCTAGAAGGATATTTCTCCTCAATTTGACCCAAACATGAAAGTTGTTCCTTATGATCATAGCTTTCCAAAAAGTACTAGTAGTCCTTCATCTGATTTGTAGAGATCAAGATATGATGCTTGCAAGGCATGGGTATTTTGGGAAACTTTGATTATAGGTCATTTTGGTTATAGGTCATTTTCATGACTTTGCACACTTCAAATGGAACTTTCTCCAACATCAAGCTTGCATCAAATGAACTCAATCTCATCATTAAATCATCACTTGTCATGGGTATGGCTTGTATGTGAAGAATGGTGAAGGAAATTTCATGAAGAAGGACTTAAAAGCCATGGTTTGGATTGCATTCATTTTGAACCATTTCATAACAAATTTATGCATTTTTGAGTCCCTTTAACATACCAAATACAATTCCAAAATCAGAATTGGGTTTTGGTGGGCAAAAACATGTCAAATTCCAAGTTGCTTCATGTGTAAGTTACACATCCAAAATCAGCCATAAGATCATTTCAAGGGTGAAATCTCATCCCTTTGATCAGAAGGAAGCACAAGGGAGCTATCTGAACTAAAACAAGAGCCATTGAAGCAAGTCCACTCGTGGATTTTCAAGCTAAAAAACTCAAAATTGGATTTTTTTTTCAATTCACCTTAACATGCCACAATTGGGCCTCCAATTGGTTTTAGATCCAAAATATATAATCTCTTGATGAAGAAAAAAGCTTCAGAGATGGAAATTGATCATAATTGGAGCAGAAACAGTTGAGAAACCTTAAGGCAAAATTGAAATCGTGAAATCAAGATTCAAAGGGATTCAAGCCAATTGAAGGTTACCAGAAGCTTTATTGAAGATCATTGAAGGTTTCTGGATTGTTTTGCACGAGTTCAAGCTGCAATCCAAGACCCAACGGAGGAGCTCCGTTAGGTAAATTCTCTTTCAAGAATTCTCTCTGTATAAGCATCAATCATGTGCCATTCTTGATGCATATTGAAGTCGTACACTTGTAGGCCATTTCTGGATTGATTTGGTGCTTGCTCTTGATGATTTGTGATTCATGCTCAGAACTTGTTGGCCTCTTATTTCTTTAATTATGGACGATAAATGAAAACAAACAGTGGAATCATGACCTACATGTTGAGAGGATTAAAATGGTATAAAAAATTGCTAGTTTTGGTTCAGTCTTGATCCTTCTTCTCCGGCGAGCAATCGGAGAAGACGACCGATGCCACAGTCTGGTTTTAGTCTTCCGGTGCCTGCGTGTACGCGCCATGTCATCTTTGAATCGTTGACCACACCAAAACAATGGTTGTGATTGAGACTTAATGCTCCTCTGACTCGTTTGACCTTGCCAAATCAATAATTGAAATGGAGTGTTTTGCTCCTAGGCTGAGTCATTTGGATCTTGGGCCTCCTCTGCTAACCACACCCCCTTTCACGTGGCCCATTGGAAATAACTGAATATAATTGCTATTCCACACGCGCATTTATTCATTTTATTTTCTTTATTTCTTTTTGCATTTTATTTTTCTGTTTGATTTTAAATGCAAATAAAATACCTCAAATCATCCAAAAATATTGCAAAAAATCTTTTTTCACATTTGAGGTATTTTAGTTGGATTAAAAATGCATCTCCCATGATTTTGATTTTATTTCTTGGTGAATTTTCAATGTTAATGGCTGATTCTTGTTTCTCATATTCTTGACATGTTAAGTGATTTTTTTAGACCTTTTACCCCTGGTTTTATTGATAATTGGTTAGGGTTTTAGACTAGTCTTTATGACCCTCGATTAACCCTTACATCTAGGGTATCCCTATGGATTTCACCTCTGTTTGCATAGTTTTGTTTGAACTTAGTCTCCATACTTTTGAAACCTAGTTCCTAACACCTTAGTGGTCATCTAGGATTTTATTTGGCATTTTTAGGTTATGTCTCCTATTTTTTGTGTAATTTCCAATTTAGGTTGTCCTTGTGTGATGTTTACACTAGTTAGTGAACTATTTTGCATTGTAAATGATTTTTGTGCATTGATTGAACCTCTAATTCTTGTGGATTCATGTTATAGACATATTGAGGTATTTTTATGTTGAATTATAGGTCCAAATTTGGTTTACCACTTGTTCAAACATGCTTATCTTTTAGGCCTTCCATTTAGGGTTTCACTTGTGTACATATGTGAATGTTTCCCATCTTTTGACATGATTTGCTTGTATTCTTTTGTGCATTTATTTTCATATACTTTGAGCACACTCTCCCTTCATCTCTCTCTCTATCCAAGGACTTTGGAGCACCATTTGGGTTTGCTTAGTCCCTCCTTTGGAGGTATTTGGAGCATGACCTAAATGGTGAACCATGAGGACAATTTTGGTGCATTCTTTTGCCCAAATCATAATGATACCATGGTTGAATGATATTTTAGCACCCTTGCTGGTCTCATTTCATTATTTATCTCCTCTTTTTTCTAGGTCCTCATTTTCTTTTATTTGGTTTGCCTTAGGGCTCATTTGGTTGATGTATGAATGGTGTAAGACTAGTCTTCCCATTTTATCCCTTTTGTGTGATTGTTTGCATTTTGTTTTGTGCATTCTTTCTCTTCCTTTCTCTTTGCATTGCATATGCATGCTTGAGGTTGAGATGAGCTTGTGGAGGCATTTTCCCCACACATTTTCCTCCCTCACTATCATTCTAAATGTGCATAAGATGTTTGCATGTTGCATGTTGCATTTTACTTTATGCTTCTTTCTTCTTCTCTTTTCATTTCCATGCTCCCTTAGGATCACTAATCTCCTTGTTTAAGGATGATTATGATAGACTCTAGGTTTCAAACCATGTATGAGAATATTAATTAGTATTCCCTTAACCTCAACTATAGGTCCATCTTGCATGACAACTACTAGGTTTGAACTAGTTTCGCTTTAGTTTGTCCTCTCTCTTTCTCATCTCAAATCATTTCGAAAACACTTAATAAAGGCTAATAAATCTTGTGCATTATGAGCTTTAAGTACTTGGGAAATGGTGATTAGGGGGATTCCTCTCAATGGCCTAGACTGTTTAGTGTACACCCTTTGGGTGATATGCGACGCATTCGCTCCTAGGTCATAATCTTTAGTGAAACAGGAATTACCAACAATAATCAATGCACTTCTTATTAAAAGACTTCAAAAACAAAGTTCAAACTTCTTTTTGTCCTTTGGGACCCTTAATAATGGAATACCTTTTCATAAACAAGAGTTTTGTTAACTTTTAGTTCAACCGCAAACAGGTAACGCCTAAGTCTCCAATGAGCTGCGTACGCCTAACTGCTAGAACTGTTTGTTAAACCTACTTGGGTAAAAAAACATTTGAACCAACCGGTGTTCTTATTTTCCCAAACTACGTTTGCTCTGATTTCTCATACCAGATGAGAATACGTAGGCACAAGACGGCGATGTCTTGGCTAGCAACCCTTCCCCTTTCACCCGTAGTTAGTCGAACTACGTTGACTCTGACTTTCCCATTACACGAGGGAATACGTAGGCACAGAGCGGCGATGCTCTGCCATGTCTTTTTTTCTTTTCTTTTGTCCCTGAGACCTTTAGTGTAGATAGTTTCAATCACCCTTTTAGATAGATAACAAAGCGTTGATCCCGTCTAGTACGACGGACGTGAGGGGTGCTAATACCTTCCCCTTGCGTAACCGACTCCCGAACCAGAGATATGGTTGCGATGACCTGTCTTCTCCCATTTTCGTCAAGTTTTCTCTGCTTGTTTCCTTTCCTTCATTGGGATAAATAAGGAACGGTGGCGACTCTTCTGTCATTGCCGACACCTTTTTTCGCAGTAGCGACACCAGGCTGTATTGAAAAATGTGAAGGTTGTTTGGCTCATCCTGAGGGATGTGAGGACTTAAAAAACCATGTGCAGAGATTAATGAATGAAGGCATACTACAATTTGACAGAATTGGTGAAGAGAAAGTTGAGAGGGTGATGGGTCAAGAGCAGGATGAGGTTGCCACAATCTCAATTCCTTTTAAAACCATTAACATATCTGCGCCGCCGAGTCCAGCTACCGTTATAATTACCAAGGCAGGGCATGTGCCTTATGAAAGAATTAAAGAAATCTCATGGAATTATGGGGCTAAAGTCTTTTGTAATGGCCAAAAACAAGAGCTGAAGGGAACAACGTTTGATTCTGTGGATAATATGGTGGGAATAGGCGGAATGACGAGAAGTGGGAGGGTGTTTGCACCTCCAGAGGCTAATGTTGAAAGATCGGATAAAGGAAAGGGGAAAGTGTTAGACTATGGCATGGATCTAGAAGGGGGGGGGGGGGTGAATAGATCCCCAATTAAAATTTGAGTCGGCGCTACCAATTTAAAATTGGTCTTAAAAATGTTTTAAGTGCGGAAGCGGCCGAGGAAAAAAATAGTCTAAAACGAACGGTTATTGGAAAACCGGATATACGTAAGCCTTTGGATTAATGACAATTTGGAAAAATAGAATCACAACACTAATTCCACTTATCAATTATTTACTTCAGTTGTAAGGATTCCTAGTTCCAATGATTCAAAATCAAGCCAAAACTAGATACACAAGTAAGATAATTTTGGTTCAAGCAATATGTCAAATACTTGGTGTGCAAAAACACTCCAAGTGATATTTATGTTGAGTAAGTGATTCCAACCAGCCTAGTACAATGTCTTGTTGTACTTTGGATTCAAAAACAGAGTTTTAACCTCTTACTCAATTGATATCACAATTTTGACAATAGAGCTTACACAAAAATTACTTATTTTGAGCTATAACGTAAATGCTGAAAATAGAGAAGACAAGTAATTTGGTGAGGCAGTTCCCCCGTCGTCCTCGCTTTGGGGTACGTCTGCCCTCAATTCTAAAACTATAATTGAGATATATTTTATAGATATCACCTGTTTGAATGAACAATTTATACAAGGATTGAGCAGCAAATATACAACAGAAATCTCAATGTGTTGAAAGTTGCCTTCACTCCTCGCCCCTTGATTTAAGCTGAATCAAGTTCTTCGATTTGTGTTGATGGACCTCCGACTCCAGCCACCTTATTGAATAACACGTTGTTGTTCAAACCTTTGGCTCCGGCTGATCTCAACAGCACCAAATCGAACCCGAGATCTTCCCTTCAAAATCACTGAATCCGCTACTAGACTTGTGAAGACCACCTCTTCACAATAACCTTCGCTCGATTGACCGTTGATAAAGAATCTCGTCCAAAAAACCCCCAAAATTCGAACCAATCTTGAAGGGTAAAACCCCAATGGTTTTATTCAAGAAAGAACCTGTCACAATCTTCAACCCGAGCTTGATTCTCCAATCTAAGCCTCGAACCTTATCACCTTGAATCTCTCACAAATACATTTCAAAAATGATTGTGTGTAATTGAAATGTTGTGAGTTGTTGAAGATGAATATGATGAATCTTGGACACCTATTTCATTCTTTCTGTTTTTGAACACATGAATCAAAAGAATATCAAATGTTAGTAGACACAAGTGTTTAAACAAGTATATATAGTGCCAACATAATTCTGGACATAACAGTATTTCAAATATGAGAGGGAAGTATTTTAAAACAGATTTTCCGCGCGAACGATCGACCATAACAGGTCTGTGCATCGACGCATGGCCTGTGTTGTTTTGGAAATCTGGAAAATTCATCAGTATGTGTCGACCATATAGTCGGCGTGCGCTGACCCGTTGAAATCTATTTCCATCATGCGCCGACCCTATGGTCGACTCATGCCTTTACGCGCTGACCCGCTGGAATGTTGTTCCTTCATGCGCTGACCCTATGGTCGACGCATGCTTTGTGCGCTGACTGGTTTAAACTTTTTTTGGTGCATACGCCGACCTTATGGTCGACCCATGTCCTGCAAGCCTGCAAAAATTCATTAGTTTGAAGTCTTTCATGCCTTTGGTCATGATTGCATTTTGTCAACATAAAGTATGTTCATTTCAGAAGTTTTAAGACAAGCGTAAAAGGATATGGTGGGTGATACGTTGCATCTGGTTTAGTAGATCTGGAATTCATAATTTCCAATCTATCCAGGGAATTTGTCATCATCGAAACCTGCATTAACCAATGTCTTGCAGACTTGTGTGATATGTGGCGATTTGCCTCCACAATCTCCCCCTTTTTGATGATGACAACCTGTATACAACTAAAACACCAAATATGCAATGTATACACACAAGTATACACAAGCTCCCCCTTTCTTTTGTACTATAAGGTTGTAGAACAAACAGCCATCAAATGTTGTTAATATCCTGAACTGTTAATATCCTGACTTAGCTTTGGTGTTTGCTTGCTACATTGTCTTCTCCCCCTTTGACACCATCAAAAAGAGAAGGAGAACGCATCAATTAACAGAGAACATACAATAGGTGATAGTTAATTACCAAACTTCACACATAAGCATGATAATGAACAAAAATATCTTGAATTAATAGATAATGACGAAAACATGTAAAGAAGGTGAAAGTTCAGGCACACATAATACAAAAAAAAAATGAAAAGTACACAGACGAAAACACATAAGCAAATATGAAATATGCAACTATGAATCTAATATCCGCGGCCCCGTCCTCGGCCTCTCCCTCAGTATGCAGCATCTGGATTGTGGTAAGGATCCGAGAAGTCCAGAAAGGCTTCTATGGACATGTTGAGGTGACTAAGAGAGTTGGTGATTTCCCAATCTTGCTGCTCATGTGATTCAACCAGAGATTCAATACGGGCGTCCATCCGAGTAGAAAAAGAATTGAACCTTTCATTTTGGGCATGGAGCTCAGCTCTAATCTGCTCCATTTGAGTGTCTTGACGCCTCATGAAGTTTTGTTGATCTAACTGCATTGACTGCATCATATTAATGACTTCAGAGTTGTCCGAAGGCGGATGAGGTGATGAGTGCGGAGAGGGTTGATAGTCTTGAGGGTAGCCGTGATATGGGTCATAGAATCTACCCAGGGTAGTCCAGCCTGTATATTGCCACTCGCCCCATCCTTGATTTGTAGAATCGCCTTCTTGCTCTTCTGGTGGATATGAATACTGGCCCCAATCGGTATTTGTAGTCGTATCTTGGACTGGAGATTGATGATAATCTTGAGTCCCACAAATAGATTCTTGTATCTCTGTATCTGTGTCGTCTTCTGCATTGTCTTCTTCACCTTCCTCTTCACTTTCTTCTTCACCTTGTTCTTCACTTTCGTCTTCACCCTGCTCTTCACTTTCTTCTTCATCAGAACGGTTACGAGGCACCGGAGGAATATTGGCCCATTGGAAAAATCTGTATGAACGTCGTTCAGCACACCAAAAATACCCCATCATTACAAGGGTTTTGGTGCTAAATTCTTTATCCGAGGGGACTGAGACACACGGAAATGTTGGGTATACAACATTCGCAGCAGCAAGAATTTCCGAAATGAACGACCCATAGGCTAAAGTAGTGCCTCTACTTGAGTCTCTCAGAGCAAACATCCTGCTAGCAATATAGTATGGCCAGTTTATTTTGATCCTGTTTTTCAGTATATAGATGAGATGTACCTCAGCTTGTTCGACACGAGACAGTCCACCCTTTTTCGGTCGTAGTATACGAGCGACGATCCACTGAAGGATGCGCTACCCTGTATTGAGTTTCCCGGCTGTGACCGATCGAGGAAAAGCATCGTTGTTGACAATTGCATCTGGATAGGGTCGTTTGAGCATGTCATTCAGAGCGCTCTTAAATTCATAACCCGGCACCGTACGAGTGTCAGTTACCTCATGAAGGGGTGGTGCATCAGCATCAACAGTCATATCAAAATATTTGTTCCATACTTCAGAATTTATATTAACCAGTCTATTTCCTATAGAAGTGTGAAAGTGCTGATCTTGAAAGTTACCTCGCAAATTTATGTAGAACACCCTGACCAAATCCTCACTGTACTTTGTATTACACTCCAAGAAATTGAGGAACCCTTGGAAGTCCAACAGGGACAGAATTCGGGTGAGATGCAAGCGCTCACCTGTTGCATGGTAGAAAGCATGTTGTGGAACTATGGCCCTTTTGCTGAGACTTTTGTTGAAGTTTTCAACAGCAGGAGGATGAATAAGTGAAACAGCAGTAATAGGAACTGAAGCAGAGGATGAAGAGGCTCTTGATCTCTTACCGGTAGTTTTGCGGAGAGAGGAAGCCATTGATGATGATTTTTGGAGGAGTTTGTAAAGATGAACTTTGAACTTTGAAGAGAGTGATTGGGAATAATGTTGGAGAAGAAGAAGACTTAGGTCTTTAATAGAGAGAGGTTTTGGGGTTTTTGGGAAGAGGGAGGAGACAAGAGGACATACTAGGTGTCTAGATGCAATTTACAAGATAAATGCCATATCAAATCATCACAAGAGTTGACTGCACATTAAATGTAGGGGAGTGGGAACTTGGAACGTTTTTCAAAAGAGAAAAATTCTGGGTTTTTAAGCGAGCCGTCGACCATAGCCCTTGCATGTGTCGACGCATACTGTACAGTTTTTGATAATTTTGAAAGTTTACAGCATGCGTCGACCATTGTCCTGTTTAGGTCGACTCAAACCTTCAAAAAACTCAAAATTTTCAGTTTTATGTTATGCAGAATGTCACTCTTGCCTATTTATCATGCCTATTCATCTTTTCACAATATGACTTGCATTCAACACACATAGTATCAACCAACAACAGTCATATACATATATAAGTACCATGATTGTAGAACGATATAGTTATTTTCAAGTCATGAATGTTAAGAGAGAGAGAGAAGAAAAAGAAGGAGAAAGGAGCAATATCACCTCTATACCGACCACTTTTGTTAATCACATATTTGTGCTTGCAACAGGCTCAAAAAAAATTGTTAGTGGTACAAAATCACAGTTGTAAATACATTCAATTTGAACGTAGTAATTTTTAAACCCGATCAGAAATATCGAGAATACCAAGTTCTCGACAGATATGAAAGAAGGGCTCATTGGCTAGCGGCTTTGTGAAAATGTCCGCTAGTTGGTTTTTAGTATCAACGTGTTCAAAGACAACGTCACCCTTCTCTACATGGTCTCTTAGAAAATGGTGTCGAATTTCTATGTGTTTGGTACGCGAGTGTAACACCGGATTCTTGGTAAGATTTATAGCACTGGTGTTGTCACAAAATATTGGAACACGTTCTAGTTTCAAATTGAAGTCCAATAGTTGTTGTTTAAGCCATAGGACTTGCGCACAACAACTACCGGCGGCTATGTATTCCGCTTTGGTGGTTGACAGAGCAACAAACACTTGTTTCTTGCTGTGCCAACTAACCAAGGAATTTGAAAATAAGTGACACGTACCACTGGTGCTTTTCCTATCCGATTTGCAACCGGCAAAATCAGAATCGGAGAAGCCTACCAATGAACAATCATTACCCTTAGAATACCACAATCCATACTTCGGAGTACCAGATAGGTATCGAAGTATGCGTTTGACAGATTTTAGGTGGGATTCCTTAGGACATGATTGGTATCTGGCGCACATAAACACGCTAAACATAATGTCGGGACGCGAAGCAGTAAGATAGAGAAGCGAGTCAATCATACCTCTGTACCTTTTTACCTCAACATCTTTGCCACTTTCATCTTTACTCATATTTGCACATGTTGGCATAGGGGTGTCTATGGCTTTTGCATTTGCCATGTCAAATCTCTTGAGAAGATCCAAACAATATTTTGTTTGGCTCACGAATGTTCCTTCCTTCAGTTGCTTGATTTGTAAACCGAGAAAATATGTGAGTTCACCCATCATACTCATCTCGAATTCACCCTGCATAAGCTTAGCAAACTCTCTTACGAGATTCATGTTAGTGGATCCAAATATGATATCGTCAACAAAAATTTGTACAAGAATTAAGTGTTTTCCTTGACGTTTAATGAAGAGAGTAGTATCAACCTTTCCTCTTGAGTAGCCTTGATCAAGTAAGAATTTTCTTAGTCTCTCATACCAAGCTCTAGGAGCTTGTTTGAGACCGTACAAAGCTCTTTTCAGTTTATAGACATGATCAGGATACTCATGAGACTCAAAACCAGGTGGTTGAGCAACATAGACTTCTTAATTTATAAACCCGTTAAGGAACGCACTTTTGACGTCCATTTGAAATAACTTAAAATCTTTCGCACAAGCGAAAGCAAGTAGAAGGCGTATAGCCTCGAGTCGGACAACCGATGCATAAGTTTCCTCATAGTCGATGCCTTCCTCTTGGTTATACCCTTGCGCGACTAAACGCGCTTTGTTGCGAGTTATTAATCCGTTCTCGTCCAGTTTATTTCTAAACACCCATCGGGTGCCGATTACTCGATGACCTCGTGGAGGAGGGACAAGGTCCCAAACCTCATTTCTAGTAAACTGATTCAGTTCCTCCTGCATTGACAAATACCAATGTTCATCGAGTAGGGCTTCCTTAGGATTTTTAGGTTCCATTTGTGACACGAAAGCGAAGTGATAACAGAAATTACTTAGCTTAGCTCGAGTTGTTACACCCTTTGTGATGTCTCCAATAATGTTTTCAATTGGATGGTCTTTAGATGACTTCCACTCTTGAGGAAGATCGTCGTTTGAAGGCGGATGAACTTCCTCTGTTGCATCACGGTGTGCATCCTTATCCTCCTCAATTTTGGCTTTTTCAGGTTGATCAATCCCCGTCTCGCCACTTTTGAGTATGTCTTCAGTGGATGTACCTGCACCATGAACAACACTATCCTTTCCGACATTTCTCGGGTAGGACTCATCAAAGGTAACATGCATAGACTCTTATACAGGAAGTAATCATTTATTATATATTCTATATGCTTTACTCGATTGAGAGTATCCGAGAAAGATACCTTCATCGGCTTTGGAATCAAATTTGCCCAAGTTTTCCTTTCCATTGTTTAATACAAAGCATTTGCATCCAAACACGTGCAAGTGAGAAACATTCGGCTTTCGCCCTTTTAAAAGCTCGTACGATGTTTTGTTTAGAGTGGGGCGAATAAGCACCCTATTCAAAACATAGCACGCCGTACTAATGGCGTCGGCCCAAAAATATTTAGGTAAACCACTTTCGTTAATCATTGTTCTTCCCAATTCTTCTAAAATACGGTTTTTGCGCTCCACAACCCCGTTTTGTTGAGGAGTGCATGGAGCGGAGAAGTTATGATCTATACCATGGTTACCGCAATATTCTTCAAATAAGTGATTTTCAAACTCACCTCCATGGTCGCTCCTAATGGATACTATGTTTGTATTTAACTTATTTTGGGAAAGCTTAGCAAACTTTTCAAAAGCGGCGGATGTATCACTTTTACTTACTAAGAAGATGGTCCAACAAAACCTAGAAAAGTCGTCCACTATTATGAACCCGTAATAGTTTCCTCCTAGACTTTTAATCCTAGACGGCCCAAACAAGTCCATGTGTAGAAGTTCAAGAGGTCTCGTTGTTGAAATTATCTTTTTGGACTTAAATGAGATCCTCGTTTGCTTCCCTTTTTGACAAGCATCATAAAGGTGATCCTTGGGGAACTTTATTTTGGGAAGTCCTAAGACTAGGTCTTTTGAGACTACCTTATTGAGTAAGTCAAAATTAACATGCGCTAAACGCCTATGCCATAGTCATGAGTCTTCACTCATAGTTATGAGGCATTTGTTGCTTGTTAATGATACTTCATTTAAGTCAAGCATATATACATTGTTTACTCTAAAACCATTAAACATATTCTTCTTATCATTTTCATGCACAATTTTGCAACAATCTTTTGAAAAGGATACATTGTATCCTTTGTCGCACAATTGGCTAATGCTAAGCAGGTTATGTTTAAGGTTTTCGACAAGCAATACCTCGGAAATCATAGTAGAGGCGGGATTACCTACACTACCTTTACCTAGTATTGCTCCGCGGTTGTTGTCACCATAAGTTACATACCCTTTCTTCTTAGCCCCAAAGTCTATGAATAAGGATATGTCTCCAGACATGTGTCTTGAGCACCCACTATCGAGAACCCATCTTCTCTCGGTGGTCTCGACACATTTCACCTGTCAAAACATAATTAGCACAAGGAGGTACGCAATGGCATATTGGGTCCTAATAGGTTAGCGACAAAATGGTTGCGTTTGGGCAACCATTGGTAGATTCCTTTAGGAACAAGAAATCTCCTAAACCGACATTTACCAATGGAGTGGCCTTTCTTGCAACAATATAAGCAAGCAAAATCAACTTTAGAGACACTTTCACTTGCTTGATCCCTAATTACATATGCATATTTTTGGTATGGGTTAATCATACTTTTTCTAAAATCCTTTTTATCAATAGCAAATGTAACTTTAGGCTCAAGTGCCTTGTTTAATTTGGCCTTGAGGTTTCTAACCTCACCTTGCCAAATATGACAAGTATCACACCCGAAGTTGAAAGGATTTCTATTGTCTTTACAATCCGATTCATTGCCTTTCACAATGGAAGCCTTAAGGTCCTCTAATTTCTTTTCGAACTCTTTAACTTTGTGCTCTAAATACGTAAAAAAATTCTTATTAGAAGCAAGTTTCTTGAAGGCTTCAACTGCTTCATTATGTAAGGCATTAAATGCGGTTTGTAATTCTGAATGCGACATATTTGAGGACTTAACATATTTAGAGTGACGTACCTGTTTTTTCTTATTTTTCTGATTGGCGGAGAGGCATAGATTCACGAACTCTTCTTCATCACTAGAACTTTCATCAGAGGAGGAAGAGTCACTGTCACTTTCCCATGCTATGTACGCTCTCCTAGGCTTTGATGATTTCTTGTGTGACTTTGATGATTCCTTGTCCTTTCCCTTTTTATTCATCGGACAGTCCGGTTTGTAGTGACCGGGCTTTCCACACTTGTAGCACATCCCTCTAGTCTTTTTACCTTTTGAGTCATCATCCTTGGAGTACCTCGATTATTTCCGGAAGTTTACCAAGTTCTTCAGAATGTTGGATGCCGTTCTTTCTCACGTAACGGTTATACCGTTTAACAAACAACCCCATATCTTCGCTTTTATCCTCTTCTTCGCTGCTTGAGGAATAATCACTTTGCTCTTTTGCTTGAGACTTCGAGGAGGAAGTCTTGAGAGTTATTGATTTCTTTTCACTCACCTTCGTTTTGTCTTTCTTTTCCATCTTTTCACGTTGGTCTGAGCTCAAGAGTACCTGTTCATGCTCTTGTAGTTTGCCAAACAATGTTGTTAAATCTAATAAGGTAAGATCATGTGCTTCTTTGATGGCGGTCACTTTAGGCTGCCATTCCCTGTTTAGACATCTTAAGATCTTATTAGTAGCAATATCATTGGAAACAGGCCTACCTAATGAATGTAAACGATTGATGAGATGAGTAAATCTCTTTTGCATGTCAACAATGGTTTCCCCTTGCTCCATGAAAAAGAGATCAAACTCTTGTGTTAATGTATTGATTCTAGCCAACTTAACATCGTTTGTCCCCTCATGGGCTATTTGTAGTGAATCCCACATGGCCTTAGCGGTAGGACAATGGGATACACGATAGTATTCATCTACACCTAATGAGGAGATTAAGATGTTTTTAGCTTTCCAATCATAATTGAATTATTTCTCATCATCATCGGTCCACTGTGCTTCAGGCTTTGGCACAACTACGTTATCCGCATTGGTCATAGTAATTTCTATTGGACCATTAAGGATAACATTCCATATTTTTCTGTCTATGGAGTTTATATGCACACGCATACAGTCTTTCCAATAACTATAATTTTCACCGTTGAAAACGGGAGCCCTATTGTACGCCCCTTTTGGTTCGTTAGCCATTTTCTATCTACGTTGTATTTGAAGCACCGAATAACCGGAGCTCTAGATACCACTTGTTAGACTATGACACGGATCTAGAAGGGGGGGGGGGGGTTGAATAGATCCCCAATTAAAATTTGAGTCGGCGCTACCAATTTAAAATTGGTCTTAAAAATGTTTTAAGTGCGGAAGCGGCCGAGGAAAAAATATAGTCTAAAACGAACGGTTATTGGAAAACCGGATATACGTAAGCCTTTGGATTAATGACAATTTAGAAAAATAGCATCACAACAATAATTCCACTTATCAATTATTTACTTTAGTTGTAAGGATTCCTAGTTCCAATGATTCAAAATCAAGCCAAAACTAGATACACAAGATAATTTCGGTTCAAGCAATATGTCAAACACTTGGTGTGCAAAAACACTCCAAGTGATATTTATGTTGAGTAAGTGATTCCAACCAGCCTGGTACAATGTCTTGTTGTACTTTGGAGTCAAAAACAGAGTTTTAACCTCTTATTCAATTGATATCACAATTTTGACAATAGAGCTTACACAAAAATTACTTATTTTGAGCTATAACGTAAATGTTGAAAATAGAGAAGACAAGTAATTTGGTGAGGCAGTTCCCCCGTCGTCCTCGCTTTGGGATACGCCTTCCCTCAATTCTAAAACTAGAATTGAGATATATTTTATAGATATCACCTGTTTGAATGAAAAGTTTATACAAGGATTGAGCAGCAAATATACAACAGAAATCTCAATGTGTTGAAAGTTGCCTTCACTCCTTGCCCCTTGATTCAAGTTGAATCAAGTTCTTTGATTTGTGTTGATGGACCTCCGACTCCAGCCACCTTATTGAATAACATGTTGTTGTTCAAACCTTTGGCTCCGGCTGATCTCAACAGCACCAAATCGAACCCGAGATCTTCCCTTCAAAATCACCGAATCCGCTACTAGACTTGTGAAGACCACCTCTTCATAATCACCTTCGCTCGATTGACCGTTGATGAAGAATCTCGTCCAAAAAACCCCCAAAATTCAAACCAATCTTGGAGGGTAAAACCCCAATGGTTTTATTCAAGAAAGAACCTGTCACAATCTTCAACCCGAGCTTGATTCTCCAATCTAAGCCTCGAACCTTATCACCTTGAATCTCTCACAAATGCATTTAAAAAATGATTGTGTGTAATTGAAATGTTGTGAGATGTTGAAGATGAAGATGATGAATCTTGGACACCTATGTCATTCTTTCTTGTTTTTGAACACATGAATCAAAAGAATATCAAATGTTAGTAGACACAAGTGTTTAAACAAGTATATATAGCGCCAACATAATTCTGGACATAACAGTATTTCAAATATGAGAGGGAAGTATTTTAAAACAGATTTTCCGCGCGAACGGTCGACCATAACAGGTCTGTGCGTCGACGCATGGCCTGTGCTGTTTTGGAAATCTGGAAAATTCATCAGTATGCGTCGACCATATAGTCGGCGTGCGCTGACCCGTTGAAATCTATTTCCATTATGGGCCGACCCTATGGTCGACTCATGCCTTTACGCGCTGACCCGCTGGAATGTTGTTCCTTCATGCGCTGACCCTATGGTCGATGCATGCTTTATGCGCTGACTGGTTTAAACTTTTTCTGATGCATACGCCGACCCTATGGTCGACCCATGTCCTGCAAGCCTGCAAAAATTCATTAGTTTGAAGTCTTTCATGCCTTTGGTCATTGTCAACACAAAGTATGTTCATTTCAGAAGTTTTAAGACAAGCGTAAAAGGATATGGTGGGTGATACGTTGCATCTTGTTTAGTAGATCTGGAATTCATAATTTCCAATCTATCCAGGGAATTTGTCATCATCGAAACCTGCATTAACCAATGTCTTGCAGACTTGTGTGATATGTGGCGATTTGCCTCCACAGAAAGCTATTGTTGAAGAAAGTTCTCAAGGGGTGAGAAGGATGCTTTTTTGAAAGACATTGAGGAATTCATGCGTCTAATTAGAAAAAAACGATTATAAGATTATGGACCATCTACAACAAACCCCGTCAAAAATATCAATCTTATCATTATTACTGTGCTCTGAGGCACATCGGAATGCCCTTTTGAAGATTCTAAACACTGCGTATGTGCCACAAGAGATATTGGTGAACAAACTCGTAGGAGTGGTGGCGCATGTGAATGCTGGAAATGGATTAGGATTTACTGATCTTGACTTGACACCTAAAGGAAGAAACCACAATCATGCCCTGCATATTTCCATTGAGTGCAGAGGAGCTGTATTATCTCATGTTCTGGTGGATACTGGGTCTTCACTTAATGTGTTTCCCAAGAAGGCTTTGATGAAGCTTGACACTCAATGAGTAATATGCACTCCTAGTGATATGATTGTGCGAGCGTTTGATGGGACAAGGAGGTATGTGTTTGGAGAAGTAACTCTTCCTATCCAAGTTGGCCCGGAGGTTTTTGATGTCGTCTTTTACATAATGGATATCCAACCAGCATACAGTTGCTTGTTAGGTCAGCCTTGGATTCACTCGGTAGGGGCAGTGACGTCGACCTTGCATCAGAAGTTAAAATATATGGTGGGGCTAACATTGTCACCGTCTGTGGTGAGGAGGACATCATGATCAGCCAACTGTCCTTGTTCAAGTATGTGGAAGTTGATGGGGAGATACACGAGACTCTATGCCAGGAATTTGAGACAGTCCAGGTTAGAGAGAAGGCGCCAGTGGTGGGCAGAGTTCCTGAGGTTGCTATGTCTTCATTCAAATAAGCGCAAGCTGTGGTAGAGTCTGGATCATCTCAAGGTTGGGGGCGGGTGTTGAGTATCCCCAATAAACAAGATAAGTTTAGATTGGGGTAGAACCCGTCGTCGTCTTCTTCATAGAGCGCTCCATGCTACAGAGGACCGATCCAGTTTACAAGTGGTGGAGTGACATTTAACTGAATCAACATTGTGTCTGAGGATGAGGGTGATAGTGATTGTGATATGGATGCATGGATCCAGCCATGTGTTCCCGGCCAAAGCCTGAGCAACTCAACTATGGAAGAAGTTGTCCAAGTGACCCGTGAAGAGTAATCATCTTGTTTTCTGATTATGTGTAGCCCTATGTTCAACCCAGAGCATAGTGGTCTTTGTCTGTAGGGCCTTATCCTTGTTTATGTTTTGAACATTTGTTTTATCATTAATCAAAGGGCGTTTTTTCATTCAAATATTGTGATCCTTGTTTTCCTTGAACATTTGTTTTATCATTTTAAGCATCAAATCATCATCATTGCAGGTTTCACATATCATATGCCACCGATTCAGACTCGTCTATGACTCGGTATGAATTTGATAATCCAATCTTTCAAGCTGAAGAAGAGATTGAAGAAGACGAAGACTTGCCTGAAGAGCTCGCCAGGTTGCTGAGACAAGAAGAGAAGGTTATTCTGCCTCTCAAGAAGAGATCGAAGTAGTCAAACTGGGTACAGAGGAAGATAGAAAGGAAGTCAGGATAGGGGGCTGCTTTAGAGGATGATGTCAAGCAAAGACTGGCATAAATGCTCTGAGAGTATAAAGATGTCTTTGCTTGGTCATACGAGGATATGCCTGGACTTGATACGAATATTGTGGTTCATCGCTTGCCTCTTCGAGAAGAGTGCCCACCTGTGAAACAGAAGCTAAGAAGAGGCCTAGAAGCAGTTGGACGCCGAATTTCTTGCCCAGAAGCAATTAAGATCAAGGAAGAGGCCCAGAAGCAGTTGGACGCCGAATTTCTTGCCGTGACGAATTACTCTCCGTGGGTCGCTAACATCATACATGTACCTAAGAAGGATGGTAAGGTAAGGATGTGTGTAGATTACCATGATCTAAACAGAGCGAGCCCGAAAGACAATTTCCCGCTCCCCCACATTGATGTGCTTGTTGATAATACTGCTCAGTATTCAGTGTTTTCCTTTATGGACGGCTTCTCCGGGTATAACCAAATCAAGATGGCCCCGGAGGACATGGAGAAAACGACCTTTATCACGTTGTGGGGGACTTTTTGCTATAAGGTAATGCCCTTTGGATTAGAGACTGCAGAGGCAACCTATCAGCGGGCGATGGTCACTTTGTTTCATGATATGATTCATCATGAGATTGAAGTCTACGTTGATGAGATTATCGCAAAGTCACAAATGAAGGAAGGACATTTAGTGAATCTGTTGAAGTTGTTTGAGAGGTTAAGGAAATCCAGACTAAGGTTGAATCCGAACAAGTACACTTTTGGTGTACGGTCAGGAAAACCATTGGGGTTCATAGTCAGTGAAAAAAGAATCGAGGTCGATCATGCAAAAATAAAAGCTATACAAGAGACGCCAGCACCGAAAACTGAGAAAGAGGTTCGTGGCTTTCTAGGTAGATTGAACTACATTGCAAGGTTCATATCTCACCTCACAGCCACTTATGAACCGTTGTTCAAGGTGTTAAAGAAAGATCAAGCGGTGGTCTGGAATAAAAATTGCCAAAGGGCATTTGAAAAAATAAAATAATATTTGCAGGAGCCTCCGATATTGATGCCCCCAGTGGCAAGAAGACCATTGATGATGCACTTGACGGTTCTTGAAAACTCCATAGGTTGTGTTCTCGGTTAACACGACGAGACTGGAAGGAAAGAACATGCCATCTATTACTTGAGTAAGAAGTTCACAGATTGTGAGTCCAGATACTCAATGTTAGAAAAGACGTGATGTGTGCTTGCTTGGGCCGCCAAACGTGTAAGGAAATATATGGTGAATCACACAACCATGCTGATTTCGAAGATGGATCCGATTAAGTACGTGTTTGAAAAGAAAGCGCTTTCGAGAAGGATTGCTAGATGGAAGATGGTTTTGACAGAATACGACATTCAATACGTCTCCCAAAAGGCTATCAAGGGGAGTGTTCTGTCAAAATATCTCGCAGAGCAACCAATCAATGATTACCAGCTGATGAAGTTTGAATTTCCTGATGAGGATATCATGTTCTTGAAGATGAAAGATTGCGATGAGCTGCTACTTGATGAAGGTCCTGAGTTAGGTTCCCAATGGAAAATGATTTTTGATGGTGTTGTTAACTCGTATGGCAGCGGAATTGGGGAAATCATTACCACTCCCCACTGTTCCCACATACCGTTTACTGCCAGGTTAATATTTCCCTGCACCAATAACGAAGCTGAATATGAAGCATGTATCATGGGTAATGAAGAAGCGATTGGTCTGAGAATTAAGAACCTTGATATTTATGGTGATTCAGCTTTGGTAGTCAACCAGATCAAGGGAGAATGGGAGACTCGTCAGACTAACTTGATTCCCTACATGAACTATGCCAGGAGATTGTTACCCTTCTTTGACAGAGTAGAGTTTCATCACGTGCCAAGAGCTGAGAATCAGATGGCAGATGCCTTGGCTATATTATCCTCGATGTATAAGGTGAATCATTGGAACGACGCTCCGAGAATTTTCATCTCCCACCTCGATAGGCCAGCGTTCGTATTTGCAATAGAGGATGCTTCAGATGGGAAGCCATGGTATTATGATATCCGAAACTTTCTTAGCAATCAGAAATATCCGCCTGGGGCCTCGAGCAGGGATAAGAAGACCCTGAGAAGACTGGATTGAAACTTCTATCTGAACAAGGATGTTGTACTCTACCGAAGAAACTTTGATCTGGTTCTGTTGAGATGTGTAGACGAAAAAGAAGCAGGTTTGCTTATGGAAGAAGTCCACAAGGGTGCTTTTGGTACGCATGCAGGTGGACATGCAATGTCTCGAAAACTGTTGAGGGAAGGCTACTATTGGTTGACTATGGAGTTGTTAGATGCCTAATTGTGCTTATTTGAGCTATCAAATGTGGGCATCTTTCGCTCCTTTTCTGTTTAGTTGGTGTTCAAAGCCGCCTTGTTTTTGTTGATATGCAACATTATGCGAAATGCTCTTGGTCCCTTTAATTTCTGTGCTATTGTGCAGTATTTAAGCATGAAAGAATAGAAGTTTAAGACACAAGAAAGAAGGCAAATGAATCAAGCAAGAAGAAAAGCAAAAGCATGTTCGCTAGGCGAGCACCTGGCGAGTGAGGTAGCGAGTTGTTCGCTAGGCGAGCTCATAGTGAGCTGCTAGCGAACACTCCCAGACTTGGGCAGAATCAAATTGGCATCATTCGATGGCAGCGAGGAAGGTGGCGAAGAACTCGCTAGGCGAGCACCTAGCGAGCAAGTAGAAAAGCATTCTAGAATTAAATCCTCACTCCTCGCTAGCATGTTCGTTAGGCGAGGCTGTAGCGAACGTTCGCTATGAACTCGCTAAGCGAACAAGGTCGCGAGCGTGATAGGACAACAACGTTTTCTATAAGTAGCAATATGTACTTTTTGAGACCATACCATAATTTTTACTAGTTATGTTCTAAAAGAGATTTGTGTGCCCTAGAACCAAAATATCTCTCATTTCTTTATCTCTTAACATTATTCTACAAAAAGAAGGTGGATTCTCACCCAAGTTGGATTCTTCGACTCAGATGTTCATCAACCTTCTTCCAAAACTTCTTGTGCAGGCTACCATGAAAATGAGTAACTAAGTTCTTCATTTTGTCAAGGTTAGATGTAGGTGACCATTAAGCTTTGTATGTATATGGATGATCTTCAATTGTAAACTCTTTGATGATGAATATATGGTGAAAACCTTGCTTTATTTATAACTCTTTGTGTTGGTTTATGATTGAAAGATATTTTCCAACTCTTGACCTAGGTTTTCACCCATCTATTTTCTTAAGCTAGAAATGTTTTGAATGTGGTTGTTCATGGAAATGTTAAACCTAAATGTTGTCATTTTGATAGATTGTGTGAGAAATCAACAATGGATCAAAATGGGAAAAATTACAATGTGAGTTAGAAATAATCACATTGGGAGGATGTTGTGAATGTGTTTATCATCTAAAGGATTTTATGCGTATTGTTGATCGAACATATACAAGAAAAGTGATTACTGAACCCTAACTTTGACAATCTTTATTTAATCGTAAAACCATTCTTTTACCGCAATTTATTACTTTTTATGCAAGATACCGTGACGAAAAACCAAACCCCTTTTGTTACTTTAAAGTTAAGAACTTGACAACTGTCGAACGGTGGCAATATCTCATATTCCCTGTGGAGACGATAAAAAAAACCCGACACTTTACCACTGTCACAAAAATATGGCGCCGTTGCAGTGGAATATGAATTGATATTGCGAGCATCGCAATAGTTGCTGAATTTTTAACTTGTGAATTTTTGACTTGTGCTTGTTAATTTGTTTGGTTTAGTGTGCAGCTTTCATTTTATGCGAGGGAAGATTCCCGAGGACCAGATTCTTTTTTATCCCGAGATCGAAAGAACCGCAAGGAGACTAAATAGAAGAACAAGACGGAGGAGGCAACAAGCTAGACAACGACAAGAGCAAGGAGAAGGTTCTTCTACAACACCACCACCACCTTTCATACATATCATGGACCCACCACCACCACCACCCGTTTCCACACCATGTATCAACAGTCCAAGAAACACTACTCAGTTTTCCAGCCACACGGGAAGGCAAGCCGAGATGAAGACGAGAACTCTTAATTTGCAATACGGAAGTCCATTCACCGAAATGGACCATGAAGACCCCTTTGCTTTTCTAACCAAATTTTACGAGATAGCATTGGCAGCCGGAGTTGATAAAGCTCAAGAGTTACCGTTGTTCAAAAGACTTTTTCCCCACGCTTTGCTCGGCAAAGCCAAAGATTGGTACTTGGATCAAACACCGGCAGTCACGACGGATTGGAACATGTTGGAAGAGAAGTTCATTGAAAGATTTTTCTCTCACAACCGGTTCATGGAATCCAAAACGGATATTTCCGTGTTTTCTCAAGGAGCCAACGAATCATTGAACGAGGCATGGGAAAGATTTAAATCCATGCTTCGAAAGTGCAAAGGTCATGGTTTTGATGAATTGACGCAAATCCACATTTTCAAAAACGGCCTTCAACCAAATTGTAAGACTTTATTGGATGCCACTGCGGGCGGTTCTTTGTTGTCTAAAAGCTCCGATGAAAGCTACGTATATCATTAACCGTATGGCTCTAAATGACCTCCAAAGTCAAAGTAGAGGTAACACTTTAAATAAATTGGGAGTGATTGAACTTGGGACAAACAATGTTATTCTTTCCCAAAATAAACTCATTTCACAACAAGTTGAACTCTTAACTCAACAAATAAAAGAGTTGAAAGAGCCTTCAAAAGCTAAACAAATAGCTTGTTGTGAGCTTTGCAAGGGTGAACATGATACCGAATTTTGTCCACCTCTCGGGTTCGAAGAGGTAAATTACATGGCGAATCAACGAGACTACCAACCGAGGCAACAACAACAACAACCGTATCAACATCCTCAAAACCAACAACAACAACACTATCAACCAAATCAAGGGTACCAACCAAGGGGTAACTATCAACATAACCAAGGTTATGGGGGTGGTAATTCTAACCTTCAAAATCCTTCTCAACCTCAACAGCCGCCGGTCGTAACTTCAAAGTTGGAAGAAACATTGACGCAATTCATGAAATTGTCAATGGCTAATCAAAATAGCAATGATGCGGCAATCAAAATATTGAAACTCAAGTCGGACAACTTGCTAAGCAACTAGCGGAACAACAATCCAGACCTTCTTTTTCGGCGAACACGCAAACAAATCCAAAGGAGCATTGTAAAGCGATAACAACGAGAAGTGGAAGGGAGTTAATTAGTGAGAGTAAAAAAAGAGAGGATGAGAGGAAAGATGAGAAGAAAAAAATTGATGATAGAATTGATGGTGAAGTTGGGGAGGAGAGTGAGGAAGAAGTTGAAAAGAATGAAAAAAGGGTTGAAGTTGAAAATAAAGAAAGTGTAGAAGTAGAAAAAAATAAGAGTGATGAAAAGAAGGTGGAGGAAGTTAAAAAGAAAAGAGAGAGGAATCCTAGAGCTTCCAGAGGAAAGGAGGTAGTGGGCGCTACTCCAATCCAAAACCTTCCATATCCGCATGCTCCATCTAGGAGGGAGAATGAACGGAATTACGCCCAGTTCATGGATATTTTCAAACAACTTCAAGTGAATATTCCGTTTGCCGAAGCCTTGGAGCAAATGCCTAAGTATGCCAAGTTCATGAAAGACATACTTACTAAAAAGCGGAGGTACACGGAACTGGAAACAATTGTTCTTGATGCTAGTTGTAGTGCCATCATCCAACAGACTCTTCCGAGAAAAGAGGTTGACCCGGGAAGAGTTACTTTGCCGGTTACTATCGGTGATGTATATGTCAGAAAATGGCTAATTGATTTGGGGTCAAGCATTAATTTAATAAATTTGTCTATTATGAAAAGGCTTGGCAATATTGAAATGAAAGCCATCCGGATGACGTTGTAATTGGCCGATAAATCAACTACCCATCCTCATGGGTTAGCTCAAGACGTATTGGTTAAAGTTGAAAAATTCTTCTTCCCGGTTGATCTCATTGTGATTGATATGGAAGAGGATGATGATGCTGCACTAGTTCTAGGCCGACCTTTCATGAAAACCGCGTGAATGATGATTGACGTGGACGACGGTTTAATGAAAGTGAGGGTCCAAAATGAAGAAGTCACTTTTGATCTTTTCGAAGCTATGAAGCATTCAAAAGATAATCGTGATAGTTTCCGAATTGATGTGATTGAAGAAGCAACTTTGGAAGTTTCTAAGCATATTCATGTGAAATCTCCTATGGAATTAGCTCTTGATGACTCTTTTGAAGTTTTTAAAATTGAAGAAGAGCAAGCTCTTGATGAATGTCTAAGAGAACTTGATAGTCTTAAAGAGTTGCATCCATGGGAAGTTGAGGAGGAAGTGTTGAAAAAGGAGGTAAACGAAGAAAAATCGTCAATTGAATTGAAAGAGCTACCTTCTAACTTGAAGTATGCATTCGTAGATGAAACCGAAGAAAATCCGGTTATCATAAGCAACCTTTTGTCTAAAACTGAAGAATCCTGTTTGATCGATGTGTTGAAAAAGAATCAAGAAGCAATGGGATGGACTCTTTCCGATCTCAAATGAATTAGTCCTTCTTATTGCTTGCACAAGATTTTTATGGAAGAGTATTTTAAGTCGGTAGCTCAACCTCAACGCCGCTTAAATCCTACTATGAAGGAGGTTGTTAGGAAAGAGGTTGTAAAATTGTTGGATGCGGGAATGATTTACCCGATTTCGGATAGCCCTTGGATGCGTCCCGTGCGTGTGATTCCAAAAAAGGGTGGCATTACCATCATTCGAAATGAAAAAGATGAATTGATACCGACGAAGGTGGCAACGGGTGGAGAATGTGTATTGATTATAGGCGGTTGAATAACGCAACTCAAAATGATCACTTTCCACTTCCGTTCATGGACCAAATGTTGGAAAGACTTTCAGGGCAAAAATACTATTGTTTCCTTGATGGCTATTCCGGGTATAACCAAATTGCGGTTGACCCGACCGATCACGAGAAGACGACTTTCACATGTCCGTTTGGAATTTTCACTTACCGCAAAATGCCCTTTGGGTTGTGCAATGCACCGGTGACTTTCCAAAGATGTGTGCAAGCTATTTTTGCCGATCTCATTGAAAAAACAATGGATGTCTTCATGGGCGACTTCTCCGTGTTTGGAAGTTCTTTTGGTTTATGCTTGGATAATCTGGAAACAGTTCTTGAAAGGTGTGTGAAGACTAATCTGGTTCTTAAATGGGAGAAGTTCCACTTCATGGTAACCAAGGGGATTGTGCTTGGCCATAAAGTCTCTTCAAGAGGGCTTAAAGTGGATCGTGCCAAGGTTGATGTGATTGAGAAGTTTCCCCCTCCGGCGAACTTGAAGGGTATCCGAAGCTTTCTTGGGCATGCCACTTTTTATCGGCGCTTTATTAAATACTTCTCAAAGGTAGCTAGGCTTTGAGTAATTTGCTCGCCAAGGACCAGGTATTTCTCTTAACCGATGAGTGTTTACAAGCTTTTGATATTTTAAAAGAAAAATTGGTTACCGCTCCAATTATAGTCGCTCCAAATTAGAACTTGAATTTTGAGCTCATGTGTGATGCAAACGACTATACAATTGGAGCAGTATTGGGCCAAAGAAAGGAAAAAAATGAATGTTATACACTATGCAAGTAAAGTTCTAAATGAGGCACAAATTAATTATGCCACCACCGAAAAAGAATTACTTGCGATAGTGTATGCACTAGAAAAATTTTGGTCGTATCTTATTGGTTCTAAGGTGATTGTGTATACCGACCATGCGGCGATTAAATATTTGCTCACCAAACTAGATTCAAAGCAAATGTTCATCCGTTGGATCCTCTTGTTGCAAGAGTTTGATGTTGAAATTAAGGACAAGAAAGGATCGGAAAATTTGGTGGTGGATCATTTATCTCGCCTTATTAATGTGGAGGTTACATCTTCTGAAAAGGAAATCCGAGAAGAATTTCTCGACGAAAAACTATTTAAAGTTCAAGTTAGGTCGTGGTTTGCGGACTTTGCGAACCATAAAGGTAGTGGTTTCGTGCCGCCCAACCTAACTCCGAACAAAAAAAGGAAATTCCTATCGGATTGTAAGTATTATGTGTGGGATGACCCATACTTGTTTAAGTTGGGTAGTGATAACATTTTGAGAAGGTGTGTTACCGGCGATGAAGTGCGAAGTATCCTTTGGCACTGTCACAACTCGCCTTACGGTGGACATTTTAATGGGGCAAGAGTGGCCACTAAAGTCCTACAATCATGATTTTATTGACCTACTATTTTCAAAGATGCAAATGCCCATGCGCAAAGTTGTGACAATTTCCAAAGAAGTGGCAGGATAGGTAAGAGAGATGAGATGCCTCTACAAAACATTCAAGAGGTTGAAATATTTGATTGTTGGGGTATCGACTTTGTTGGACCTTTCCCACCATCTTTTGGAAATGAATATTTTCTTGTCGCGGTTGATTATGTTTCAAAGTGGGTTGAGGCGATTGCCTCACCTCGGGCGGATTCTAAAACGGTAATAAATTTTTTTAAAGAAAAACATCTTTTCCCATTTCGGAACCCCCCGTGTGTTGATTAGTGATGGAGGATCACACTTTTGTAATCCACCATTGGAAAACATTTTAAAACATTATGGTGTAACACATAGAGTGGCGACTCCATATCACCCACAAGCAATCGGGCAAGCTGAGGCCTCTAATCGCGAGATTAAGAGAATCCTTGAAAAAACCGTGTCTAATTCTAGAAAAGAATAGTCGCAAAAATTGGATGAAGCATTGTAGGTGTACCGCACGACTTACAAAGCTCCAATTGGGCTGACTCCATTTCAATTGGTGTTTGGTAAAACTTGCCATTTGCCGGTCGAAATGGAGCACAAAGCCTTATCGGCCTTAAAAGTTTTGAATTTTGATAAAGAGTTAGCCGGTGATAAAAGAAAGGTTCAACTGCTTGAGTTGGAGGAGATGCGCGATGCCGCATATCACTCAAGTTGGTTGTATAAAGAAAAAGTCAAAGAATATCATGACAAGAAGCTCCAGAAAAAGGAATTTGTGCACGGGCAGTTGGTATTGTTGTTTAATTCCAGGTTGAGACTGTTTCCCGGAAAATGAAGTCAAAATGGTCCGGGCCATTTCGTGTGAAAGAGGTAAAAACTTTTAGGGCTGTTGTCATTGAAGACATGGAAAATAAGGACAGTTGGACGATAAATGGCCAACGTTTAAAGATATATCTTGGTGGTCTAGTTGATCGAGAAAGTTGTGCCTTCCTTCTGGATGTTCTGGTGTGAGCATCTTGGACCGTCGAGCTTATCCGACGTTAAACAAGCGCTTGTTGAGAGGCACCTCAACATTGTAAGTATTTTCTGTTTTTGTTGTGTGTTGTTGGTGTCTATAAGGTGGAGGCATGCTGAAACTGGACTTTGCCTACTGTGCTGAAATTTGAGAAATTTTGTCATGCTCGCTAGCACGTTCGCTAGGCGAGCATGCAGCGAGCATTCGCTAGCTGTTCGCTAAGCGAGCATACACGTATCTGGCATTTTAAGTTATTTAATGGGCCACTCTTGTAGGCCCAAAATCTGTTTTTATTTTACAACTTAGTCATTCACGTTCTCTGACTCACTCTCACACTTCTAACTGCACTCTCACTTTACATAAGAACTTACCTCTCTATTCTCTTGCAAACCCTAATTTTTTGTGTCTCAATCTCTTAGCTGCAATCAGGTTTGATCTTTTTCCTTCTCTCTTTTGTTCTTAATTGTTTAAATTATAGAAAAATTAGGATTTAGGTTAAATTTTGGAAGTTAGGGAATTGAGAAATTTTAGGTTTGCATGTGTACTAAGAACCATGCCTTTCATGTTACGTCAATTAGTTTTGGAATTGTGTTTGACAAACTTGGGATTCTTGATGTCTGGGTGCAAAACAGTGGCTGATTTTGACCTTTCGCAGCGCAGGCTAGCTTGTTCGCTAGGCGAGTTAGTAGCGAGCATTCGCTATAAGCTCGCTAGAAGAGCAAGCCAGCGAGCATGACAGAACCTGTTTTTTATTATTATTATTATGCTGACTGCTAATCTGTTGCTGCTGTTTGTTGGTGTTTTCTGTGGTTTTTTGCAGATGGCCTCAGGTAGTGTTGCACCCCAAAATTTGCCCAACCTCTTTTCTTAC
The DNA here is from genome assembly GCA_963859935.3 of Lathyrus sativus. Classification (NCBI taxonomy): domain Eukaryota; kingdom Viridiplantae; phylum Streptophyta; class Magnoliopsida; order Fabales; family Fabaceae; genus Lathyrus; species Lathyrus sativus. The sequence continues at coordinate 582,586,422 of OZ012735.1, forward strand.
TTGGTTTATGTTTCATTGCATTAACATTTGCATAGTCATATCATTTGCATATCATGATATCATTCATATAGAAGGGGATCAAGTGTGATTCTTATCAAGAGAAGCCTAGCAAGAGGTCTTATTCAAGATTGAGAAGTTATCAAAGTCATCAGGAGGTGATTTGAGTGCCTAAGAGTTTAGATTCTTGCATGTGGATTTGCTCTTAACTTGAGGATCAATTGAAGACCATCAGAGGGATGTGAAGTGTTGAATATGAGAAGAGGATGTGTATGGAACTCATAGAATGTCTAGAGGGCCATGGGAGAGCTCAATCAAGTCATTGTGTCAAATGCAAGAGCCACAGTTGAGGTGCAAGCAATTAGGGTTTCATCTGGGTCAATTCTAGGTCAACTGTGCAATTGAAGGGTATCAAAGCCTACTTTTAGGTCATGGAGTTCCTGAAATGATATGTTAAGACATTTGTGGTGTTTTGCCAAGATCAAGTCAAGAAGAGTCAAGAGTGTGGGAAGTTGCTAAATTAGGGTTTCAGTGTAAAATCCCCTATTTAGCGCCTAACTTCAAGACCACATAAGTCAAGATAAATATTTCAAATGGATCTTTGCCCAACATGAAACTTGTAGAGCATCTCAATACCTTTAATTTGAGTACTAGAAGTCCTCAAGGGTATTTATAGAACTCAAGTTATGGTCCAGACAAGTCCTCAGATGCCTCTGAAATTTGTCTGTGAATATCATCTGACTTCCAAGATATTTTTGACCTAGAAGGAGGTTTCACCTGAATTTTTGGCCAACATGAAAGTTGTTCCTCATGATCTTAACTTTCCAAATTGTATTAGAAGTCTTTCATCTGATTTCTAGAACTCAAGTTATGAGGTTTACAAGTCAGGGGTATTTTGGGAAAGTGAGATTATAGGCCATTTTCAATCATAGGTCAAAATTTCCAACTTGCACTTGTAAAATGGATTTTTCTTCAACATGAAACTTGTTCAAAATGTGGTTTTTAGGCTAACCAATAAGTCATGATGAATTGATTTGGCTCACATCAAGATTTGGTTTGAAATGGCTTAAAAAGGGAGATTTTCAAAGGATTCAAAGTTGAAAAATTCAAATTAATGGTTAAGTGACCAAAACATGTCAAATTAGTACTCATTTTGATTATAAATTTCATTTCAAACACAATGACATTGGTAGATTATAGGCCATTTTCAATCATAGGTCAAAATCTCCAACTTGCACTTGTAAAATGGATTTTTCTTCAACATGAAACTTGTTCAAAATGTGGTTTTTAGGCTAACCAAGAAGTCATGATGAATTGATTTGGCTCATATCAAGATTTGGTTTGAAATGGATTAAAAAGGGAGATTTTCAAAGGATTCAAAGTTGAAAAATTCAAATTAATGGTTAAGTGACCAAAACATGTCAAATAAGTACTCATTCGTGAAGAAAGCTGAGATTGCAAGTGAAATTTCCAAGGAGCAAGTGAGAATCGGGTTTTCATTTCCAAGCTAGTTCAGAGCAAATTGAAGGTTGAAGACTCTTCCTCTTGCATCACTGATCGTGTCTGGAGACTTTTGAAGCAAGAAGCAAGCTCTAGCTACCTCTGTTAGTGGATCTATACCAGGTTAGTAAACTTCAAAATTCCTCTTGATCTAGCACGATGTAGTTAGCAATGAACATGTGGTTAGGATCTGGATGAAACCTAGGTTGTTTTAGAATTGATTTGGAAGCAATTGGTGATGATAGATCATGTGATGACATTTCTGTTTTGGATCGAATCTCTTGATTCTTGGAAAGTTAGCATAATTGAGATAGATCAGGTTAATCTAGGAAGTGTGAAGATCGTTTCTATGCAATTAGATTATGATTTGGTGATGATAAAAGTTTTAACATATTTTGGATTTGGATTCGATTTGAGAGATCCATAAGGATTCATGATGTTTGGAGTTCATATTTGTAATCTACGTGCAAAATTGAGCAAGATTGATATAAGGTTTGTTTGATTTGGTTGCCTGTAATTCTTACTCATCGGAGAGGGTGGTAGTTTCCACCGTGAGAGCCACCGGGGACTGTTCCCCCTCGCCTGAGGTCCAAGGAAGAAGATGGATGAGGAGCCGTTGGATGAGTCTGAAGGATGGACTTAGTAGCCAGATCGTGTGGCTCATGTTTAAATTGAGGATTTGCCTCCAAGGAATGAAACGCGACGTTTCATTAATCCCAGGCAGCTGGTGACTGGGACGCTCACGTGGACGTGCTCTGTGCTCTCAGATCTGCATACTTGGTCAATCCATCCAACGCGCGTGGTTTTATTTCAGCTTTTATTTCTTTTAATCATTTTTGATATTATTTTTAATGCTTATTGGTTCCAAAAATCACAATAAATCCATTTTTGATCCAAATAATATTTTAAAAATATCTCCATACTCCTGATTAAGTTTGTGATTTTCTGGAATCAATAAAAAGCATTTTCATGCCTTTTTCAATTTTATTTGATTTTTCTCATTTTGTTTATTTCTTTAATTTTTTCATAATTGTTCATCTGTTTTGTTGATTTTGGTGTGATCTTTTGGTATTGAATCTGGCTGTGATTTTTGAGTATGTTATAGCTTAGATGTGAATGCTCCCTTAGGAATTTTATTAGATTTTTAAGACAATTGTAGGTTTTGTTTTAGGTGAGATGTTTAGAGCCTTCCAAACTTATGGTTTATCTTGACACAATTCAACTTAGGATTTATTTAGTGGACCTAGAAGTTGATTTAGGCTTTGATATTTGAACCCTAGAATGTTAAAACATGCATGTTCCCTTAGGAAATTTATTAGATTTTTACAACTTAGTTTTCTATTTTAGATAGAATTTGCAAGTATGTGTTGCTTGTGGTGTTCCATCTTTGGTGCCTTGCTTTGTTTGATCTTGTTGGTGGCTTTGGAGCTTGAAGAGCTTGGTTTCCTTTTTTGAGGAGGTATTAGACATCTTGTAGTTATTGTGGATTGGCTTGTGGAGCTTAATTTGGAGTTTTCTGTCTCTTTTGGGAGCTTTTTAGAAGCTTATAGGATTAGGGTTTTAGGAAGAGCCATTAGAACTAGTTCTTTTCTTTTCCTCAAAAATAGAATGCATTGTTTGCTTCTATCCTCATCCCATGATGCAAAGTACTCTTAAGGAAGATCCATCTCTCCTTTGGAGGGATGAGTGGCATGCCTTAATGAGTAGAACTTTTGAGGATACACTTTCTTTCCATGTTGGTTCCTGATGAATTCCTTTGGTCTTCATCAGGTTTCTTAGCATTGTAACTTGATCTCAATGATGATTTCTCTTCTTGTGGAGCTTGTTAGAGTTTGAAGATGAATAATTGAAGAAGCTTGAAGATAGGAGCTAGCTTGAAGATGAATATTCTTTGCTGTCAACTTTGCTGTCAATTCAATTTTGCTAACTAGAGCTGCTGTTAAAGGTTGAAGTTGCTGTCTGCTGCTGCTTGGGCTGCTTCCTTTGTTTTTCTTTTGTTGTATTGTCTGTTTTTCTATGTTGCTTACCTTTAGGTTTGAGGTGGAGCTTGTTTCCCCTTGCCTGTTGTTTTCTTAGGGTTGAGGTTGAGCAGGACTCCCTTGCCTCGCTTGTACTGTTGCATAGCATGCATTTTACTGTTTATTGTTTACTGCTTGCTTCCTTTTGCTGTTTTCCCCTAGGATCTCTAATTTCCTCTGTGCAAGAGGGAATTATGACAGATATTAGGTTTCTAAACCATGCATGATAATTGTAGGTAGATCCCTTTCAACCATAGTTTTAGGGCGTCTTTCTTTTCTCATCTCAAAATAATTCAAAATACAGTAATAAGGTTAATCGAAGTCGTACGTTACGAGCCTTAAGCTATCTGGGAAAAGGTTGGTGGAGGGTCTCTCTCCAGTAATCTGGATGTTCAGTGTGGTACCCTTTGGGTGACATACGAGGCATTAACTCCTGGGTCATAGTCTCTAGTACGATGGAGATTGCGAACATCCTAAAAAACAGTTCTTTAGTAAAAGACTCAAACAAACATTCAAACTCTGTTTTTGTCCTCTTGGACCCTTAATCAGGAAAACCCTTTCTTAAGGAGATAAAAAAATGTCAGACAAACTTGTGTCTTCCGTAGCCCGAACTACGTTTGCTCTGATCTTTCATGCCGTATGAAAGTACGTAGGCACGAGATGCGACATCTTAGCGAGCAACCTTCCCCCTTTTTAACCCGTAGTTAGGCGAACTACGTTGACTCTGATTTCTCGTTCCAGACAGGAATACGTAGGCATAAAGTGCGATACTTTGCCGAGTCATTTTCTTTTCTTTTTTAGACCAGACCTTTAGAGTAGATAGATAAACACACCCTTAGATAGAAAACAAGCGTGGATCCCGTCGAGTACGACAGACGTGAGGGGTGCTAATACCTTCCCCTTGCGTAACCGACTCCCGAATCCAGGATTTGGTTGTGATGACCATTCCTTTCCCTCTTTGCGTTAGGTTTTCTCTGAGTGTTTCCTTTCCCTCTTTTGGGATAAATAACGCACGGTGGCGAATCTTCTGTCATAGCCGGCGCCGATTTTCGCAGTAGCGACAGCTGACGACTCTGTTGGGGACTCCAACGGTTCCCTATGCGAGTCAATCCTAGTGTTTGTTTTCCCGTCTGGGGTTTTGTATGTATTTATCTTTCTGTCTTTACTTTCAGTACTGTATATATTTGTTATTGTGTTGTGGGTAGAGGGTTAGTTTGAGAGATAAGTCGGACCTAGGCTTGAGTGCACATAGACTTAGAAGTAGAGAGTAGTGGTTAGCCTGCTTGCTTTGCTCGCACCAGCTAGCTACGAAATCTGCACTCAGACGAGATTCTCTTTGATGGCATCTTGCCTGGCCCTTTGGGCTCGACAGGTTGTTGGATTTGAGGTTTGTCGACTCTGAGGACATATCATTTGGGATTCGGCTAAGTGAGGCCTCTTCAAGGGATGATGATGCCACACCTTCTAGGTATCGTATCGTCGCTCTTGAAAGTCTGTGACGCTGATGACCGCATAGGATGTCGTACCTCGTCTGCGAGTTAAGTACATACCTGTGAGGGGTAGGTGGGTCTTTTTGCAGGAAAACTCTGGCCTCAGAATACCTGGTTTATCTCTGTCAGTGAGAATTGGTTGTGAGGGTTCTTTGGTGGTTGGTTTGGTTTGAGGAGAAGATCTGATGGTTCTCAAGCTGCAGTATAACACAACGCAGTTCTTCATCATTGCACTTGATCCCCTGTTTGCATATGCATATGCATTTTCATGTTTGCATTTCATTAACGTGTATTTATGTTGCAGGTTTACTTTTTCCCCTCAGATTCTAGTGTTTTTCTTGCCAGACATGGAGTCCATGAAGAGAACAGTTGCTTATAGGTTGCCTTCTCCAGATATCAGTTCCTTGTTGCGGTTGGTTGCTATAGCAGATCAGAGAGTGAGGGCTGAGTTCAGAGAGTCTTATGGGAAACTGCTCAGTTTGGTGTGCAAACCTTCTGTGTTTGAAATGACTGGATTGTATACTTTGATGCAGTTTTACGAGCCTCAGTTGAGATGCTTCTTGTTCCCTGATTTTATTTTAGCCTCTACTTTGGAGGAGTATTCTGATATGCTAGAAGTGCCTGTGTTAGATCAGATGCTTTTTATTCACGAGGATAATGAGCCTGAGTTGGCTAAGCTTGCTGAGATTGTTAGTTTAGATGCTTCTGAGTTCCCCGGAGGTTTGGTCAAGATGAATGGAGCTTATGGTTTTCATCTTTCTTGCTTGGTTGAGAAGGCTACGCAGTGTGCGAAGGATGGATGTTGGATTGTATTTAATGCTATTTTGGCTGTTTGCATTTATGGGATTGTCTTGTTCCCCAACTTGCCTGATTTTGTTGACTCAGATGCTTTCTTTATTCTGGCCTCGAAGAATCTGGTGCCTACTCTCTTGGGTGACGTTTATTATTCTATTCACTATAAGAATGAGAAGCGTCGGGGAAAGAATGTTTCTTGCTATGTACCTCTTCTATACAGGTGGTTTCAGGGACATCTTCCTAAGACGGGACCTTTTGTTGATACTGCTGGTACTTTAGATTGGTCTTCCTGATTGATGGGATTGTGTGCTGAGAATATTGTTTGGTTTGATCGGAACCGGCTCGGAGTGAATATTATATATAGTTGCAGTGGCTTTTCGAACGTTCCTTTGATTGGACGGAAAGGTTGTATTAACTATAACCCTTCTCTGCTTGTGAGACAATTTGGCTATGCTTTGAGGGATTCTCCAGTTGAAGACGAGATACAGGAATCTCTGTATCTCACGGGTTTGTTAGATGGAGATGTTTTAGTCAGATTGAGGCATGCTTGGGGTAATATTCACAGAAGAGGAAAGATATTGCTTGGTAAGAGTGACAGTCGAGTTTATAATCCTTATTGGCTCTAGATCTATGAGAGAGTTAGGACTTCTTTGATGCCATATCCTGCTGCAGAGCCTTTGTATCTTCCGGTGATTGAGGAACCTACTTCAGTGGAAATTGAGAAGTATAACAAGCTGCTGGCTAAAAAGGAAGAATTGCAAAGAGCAAATGAAGAGTTAGAGAAACAGATTTTCCAGCTTCGGCATGAGAAGAGTGAGGCAAGCTTCACTTTGAAGAAGCAGACTGAGATGATTAATAGGTTGGGTTCAGATTTGACTGAAGAAACTGTCGTACCTCGAAAAATACGATCCTCGCGATGGACGCGGAAAATACTGTTCGAAATAGAGTCGCCACCGAACTTTATTCATTCCAAGGATGGAATAGGAAAATATCGATAAAACCTTTAGGGAGATAAGAACATGGTCATCGCAACCAATATTCTAGGTTCGGGAGTCGGTTACGCAGAGGGAAGGTATTAGCACCCTCTACGTCCGTTGTACTCAACAGGAACCTCTTGATCGATTCATGAGTAAAGTTAACTACGCTTGTTTGTTTTCTTCTAAGATTTCTCCTATAGGGGGAATGGGTGGTTTTAAGATAGGGTGCTCGCCAAGGATTGGGGCCCTTGTGCCTACGTATCTTCACTTGTAAGAAGTGGAAAATCAGAGCATTCGTAGTTCGTGGGACTACGGAAAAAAGAGGGGATTGTGCTCACCAAGATCGTCGCAATCTTGTGCCTACGTATCTTACATTCAAGAGGGAATGAAGAATCAGAGCAGCCATAGTTCGGCTAACTATGGTAAAAGGGTTGGTAAACGAACGAGTGTTTAGGTCGCATTCTAACTGCTAAACGTTGGCTTGTCTGCTCGCTAGGGGAGGCTGAAGCACGAGTTTGTTATGCGCGGGAGAAGGGACTAAACAACGTTCTTTGGTAAAGGTTTGAGTCGAACGAGAGTTTAGGTCGCATTCTAACTGCTAAACATTGGCTTGTCTGCTCGTTATGGGAGGCTGAAGCACGAGTTCATATGCGCGGAAGAATGAACTAAACAATGTTCTTTGGAACAAGTATGTTTGAGTTGGAAATCGCACGAGGGCGAAGAATTTAGTGTTTAAGTTTCAATCGCACGGGGGCGAGAAAAGGGTTGGAATGGTTGAATGTTTTAAGGGAGAATGACGACTACTCGATAAACGAGACGCCAGTCTCGCAATCGATTAATCGGGATATCATTGGAATGTTAGATCCCAATGATACCTTTTTCACTCAATTAATTATGAAAGTGTATTTGAATGGACAATTAAGGTATTCGTCCCGATAGTTAGGGCATGTATCTTATATACGAAAAGGTCGAGTAATCCACAACCTAAAGCGTACGCCCCAAGAGTGTTTACTCAAGAATTCAAGGAATGCGAAACTCCAAGAACTCCATTCTTTCATAATTTTAATTAGGAAAATAGTTTGGATTTGACGTATGGTTTAGAGACATACTAGGGTTTAGACTCTATCGCACGAAGGTGAGGAACGAGGTTAGATGGGTTGAAAGTTTGGGAGGAACGACGACTACTCGATCAACGAGACGTCGGCCTCATAACCATTTAGTCGGGATATCATTGGAATGCTAGATCCCAACGATACCTTTTTCGTTCCCTTTAATTACGAAATATATTTGTTGGACAGGGAAAGTTCTTGTCCAAATAATTATGGGAAGTATTTTAGAAACGAAAATTCGAACGACACACCATTCAAGGCGTACGCCTCAATAGTAGTCATTCTCGAATTCGAGGAATGCGCGACTCCAAGAACTCGATTATTTCGTGATTTAATTATGAAAATAATTTGAAAATATTAGCGTACTCGGACTAGGCGCGCTTGGTATTCTAGAAAATAAGATCGAAAGGGTCACAACTCGAGGTGTGCACCTCGAGAGCGGTCGCTTAAAAAAAATTCAAGGAAGGCGAGATCCAAGAACTTAATTCTTTTGAAATTTGTTTGAAAAAAAAAGTTTAATTTAACTAGGAAAAAATAGTTTTAGTTTTTATATAGGATAAATTAATCAATTTATATAAAAAAAAAAAATTTTTTTAAAAAAAAAGCTAATAATAACTAATTGTTTTGAAAAAAGTTTAATATTTAAAATGTTATTTGGTAATAATTTAGAAATATGTTTTTTTAAAGAAAGAATAATATTTGGAATTTGTTATAAAAATATCTAATTAATAAAAATTATTTTTTTAAAGTATCTTTTTAGACATTTCAATTAAATTGAATAACAACAAGTTGAAAATCGAAAAATGGAACAACCGTAACTCAAGGGCGTGCGCCTCAAGAACAGTTGTTCAAGGACTCAAGGGATGCTAGACCCCAAGAGCCCACTACTTTCGATAAATTAATTAGAAAAAAATTTGAAACAAAATAGATTGTATTAAAATATTTAAAATCTAATTAAGACTAGAAAATTTGATATTAGTGAAAAGTCAAAATTAACTGTTTTAGTGGTCTAAGTATAAGATTAATTAATTAAAATAATAATCTGTTATCCCTAACCATTATTTATTCTAAGCTAAATCAAATAACTAGAAAAAATCTACCAATGCCAATTTCAATTTTAGATATCTACAGCAAAAACATGTGGCTACCATAACCAACATGATTTAGCTAAACAGAATGTGCATAGTGAATCAGAAAATTTCCTTTAAAAAAACTAATGGCGCAAACTAAATCTATACAACCAAATCACATACGGGACTTACGGTATTGATATCCAAACATCACACTGTTAACAAAATGCTCAAAATTATTTTTTATAGCCACAATCTTCAACTCATCCAATTCTCATCAAGCATAAAAACAGGCTCTGTAAAACAACAACCAACATCCGCTATTTTTGAACGTGGCAATAAATGTGATCAACGGCATACCAGTAAAAGGTACACCAGCAAAAAAATACTTATTTTTTTTAGAGAAAACAAGAGGAAGTAAACCGGCTTTCATGGTATTTATCACAGCATAGAGGTTTTGGCATGTCAAACAAAAGTCACGACATATGAAATCAAATCGGAAACTACAAACAATAACAGACCTGGATTCTAACAGTAACCAACTCAAATTGCTCGACATCGAAAAGTTATCGAAACACATGTGACAATGTTAATTAATAATACCATCTGCATTTCAAAGGTTTTTTTTTTAAAACATTGTAACTTATCATTCCAAATCCAAATGCCACTAAAATACTAAAATACCAAATCAGCTCCTCCCACAAACAGCAGCAGTATATACAACAGGGCCATAGTTGAATTGAAAATTATAACTACCACACAAATTGATCCCACGATCTTAAACTGAACTTTGAAATCAAAAGATGAATTGAAACCAATATCCAGTAGCAAATAATACTCAAACTCTAAATATTTTTATAGTTGAATACACAAAAAGAACTTGCTCAATACTCCTTCAAATTGAGTGAGGTAAAAAAAATGAAGCAAAATCTCAAAACACACAGTACAAAAGCAGTAAGCAGCAACATAATTATGACCGAAATCGAAACCATAGCTCAAACCAAGCTTGAGCAACATCTTTTAACACATTGCATCAGTCCAATATTCAAGAAACAATACAAAGCTATAACAAGAACGAACTGACAAGTAAATTGTACCTTAATGATTTCAAAATGAGATATTCACTACAATGCAACATCAGTAGCATATAGATCGCATTCAAACACGAGATCGCATCAGCAAAACATAGAATGGCGATTTATCAACTCGAAAGGATAACATGAAATCAGTAGCAAACAATGCAAGAAACACCGTATTCAAACTGTAATGGGAGCGGAAATCTCACATTGCAAAATCGACTTAGACTCTACACACGTAACGTGAACCGGCAACCGACAAATGAAATTATACACACAACAAAATGAACTATTACATAATGATGAGATCAAGATGTGTGCATTTAACCAAAGATACAACTATACTGAACTATTTAACAGCTGCGAAAATAACTCTGCGAGATTAAAATAGAAACATTTGAAAATTGAAACTACAAAAAAACTGAATCCCAAAATATCCAACGCACTCTCGGCTCATCAGAAACTCGAAATCAAATGTTCAAAAACGGTGAATCGAACTTTAAGAGAACCAACAGGGTACCTCTTATTCAATCTAACAACTAGCAAACAAACCAATATGCATATCACAACAACCATTCTCAATAGTAGCTAAACCAATGCAATGTAGCAGCACATAAATATTATCAAGAAGTCAAAACCGAAATGTCTACAAAACTGTGCTATCACATAAATACTCAGTAGCAACATCAGAACTTTGTGTCAAAACAAGAACAAACCAACGAAAACATCAATAACCTGTAGATTGAATTTAGTTACGACACTAGTAATCGGGATTGATCCAACCTGATATCTCAAGCGAGACGTGCTATCAAATCCTTCATGTCGGAGTCGGCGTAGTAAGTAGGAGAGAAACAGAACCAATGTTGTTGCTGAAACCGAGCCAAAACTGCTGGTGTTTGTTGTGTCATTCACTCGCTGCTGTTGTCGTAATGGGGCGAGCGGTGGAAGCTTCTTGTTGGCTTTGTCGATGTCTTCTTTACGGAGTGATTAACACCAGAAACACACAACCAAAAGGGAAACGAAACTTTGAAGAGTGACATCAATTCTACCGCAGAGAGGAATCCCTTGCAAACGACTCAGATGGCTGGGTTTGATGCTTGGTCATTGTGCCGAAATCCACACATCGGAGCGGAAATAGCAGCAATCTAAACCGCGAGTGATTCTTTGTTAGTGTAGTTTCTATTGTCAACGCTATTGTCATTCGCGTCGAACCATTCCCATCGGTGGTCTTGCTGTGTTTGTACCTGGAACAGAACCTAACAGAAACATCAAATTAAAATCAAGAAGGTGAGGATGAAAAATATCTCGATGGTGTCGGCGGCAGAATGGGTTTACGTGTGTGGGTGACGAAATCTGTAATTTTGACGAGTGAAACAAAAAAATGAGGATGGGTATGGTTTGATGATGATGAAAATGGAAGGTTAGGGTTCGGCGGCTCTTTTGGATGAGGAATGGAGAGAGCGTTAATGGCGGAGCGATTTTGAGGATTTCTGTTGGGGGGAGTATCGCGGCGGCTAGCTGGGGATAGGATTGAGGCGATATGAAGGGTTTGGCGGTGAATATTTGATGATGAGAAGAACTAGGGTTTTTCTCTATTGGTTTGGGCGACTGGGTGAGAGACGGAAAGAGAGGAAGTTTTCCAATTCCTCCAAGATGAACAGTGATTTCCCATCCTCTTTTCCAAATAAAAAAACCTTCTTATAAATTGTGTGATTCAACCCTAACGGGCCAAACACGATGGGCCTTCCCCAACTCCCATTTTTTTTCTCTTCTCTTTTTTTTTTTTACTTAAATTTTCCAGAAATTAATTAAAAAAAATAAGTCATATAAAACTATTATGACATTATTAATTGAATCTAACTAATTAATAAATATTGACAAATACTAATTAATAAATATTAAAAGAATATAAAAATAAACTAAAATTTAAAAACCGAAAGAAATAATTACTAAAGAAATATATATTATTAGTAACATTCAAAAAGAAAAAGTTTTAAGAAAATAATATTTACAAAAATGTTGTTAGGCCATGTGTCATGTCTTTACTGGATAAAATGATAAAGTTCTAAAAAATTAACCAATTGCGAGCAGACACGTGTCTAAATAACAAGAAAAAAAATAAACAGGCAATGTAAAACAAAAAATGAAATCGAAAAAAAAGGTGAATAATAAAAGAAAAACGGGTAGGACAAATTTAGGGTATGACAGAAACCAGCAGGAGAGAGAAGGTGGGAGTAGCCTTGATTGGTGTTAGTAGTCTGCTTGCTACTAAGAAAGAGCTTCTGAACAAGGCTTATTCTCGACTCTTCAAATGGGAATTTTTGTGGAATGTCACGCTTACTAGCCGGAAGGAGCGTGAAGATGAGTTGAAGTTGCAGATTTCCCAGTTAGAGGAGCAGCTCAGCGCTAAGGATGCGAAGATTGCTGAAGAGGCATCTCTTAGACGTGACGCTGAGTTTAGAGTGAGCAACATGGTCAAAGAAATGAAAGGTTGTGAACTGAAGGCTGGCTTCAAGAGATGCAGGCTTGATGAGTGTTTTGGCAAGGGAGCCTGTGTAGAGGATGCCAAAAAGCTGAGATCCACTATTAGGCGACACGCATTACTGATATAGGAACTGCTCTCCAGACCAGGTCATCCGGATACGTTGAGGCTATTGGGAGATGTCCGGGCACGCCATCCGTCCTGATTTATCTTTGTTTTTCTCTTGTAGTATGTTATTCGTGCTTGTATTTTGACCATCGTCAGGCTTGTTGGGCAAGGTCTTTTCAGTTGTATTTGGTTGTATCTTTGTACTCTGCCTCTTGGCATTTGTTTATGTATGAGGTTTCTGATTCTGCGCTTGCTTACTTGGGACTCCATTGTCGTTATGGCTTATTTTCTGGAACTCGAATCGGGGGGGGGGGGGGGGGAATTAACCTGTTGCATATTTACATGTGCGCATTGGCATCTTCATATTGCATGGCATGTACTTTTTTTGAGCTCGAACTTATCTCCTGCGTCTTTCAGGTTGTTTCAAGATTGACGAACAACGAACTCACTGGTACGCTACAAGAAGCAATTGTAACAAGATCATGGATAAGGTACAAGTTGAGATGCAGGAGATCCGGGATAGGTTGGCCCAATTCATGCAGGCTATGGAGGCTGTGGCCAAGGGCCAGGAACATCTTCAAACTCTGGTGCAACCGCTGCTGGCGCGAGCGGCTGGTAACATTGAATATAACTCTGTTTGTATTGAGACCCCTCGCAGGGAGGAAGTGATACCAAATACTTGTGAGACTGGTACTGGCAATGGCAACGGCAACGACAACGCTGGTAACGGAAATGCTGATAATGGCAATGGGAACATGAAAACCAACAGGAATGTTGGTATCAATACTGGTTTCGGTGACAACAATCAGGGTTTTGGCTTTGGCAATCAGGATGGCAATGATGGCTTTAATAATCAGGGCTTCGGCAACAGGGGGTTTGGTGATAACAATCAAGGTTATGGTAATAATGGCTACGGCAATGCTAGGTTTGGCAATGTGAATACCAATGGTGTTGGGATGGGTGCCTACAATACTGGCTTTGGGACAGCGACTGCTAATCAAGAGCTCGGTAATCTGAGGTATGACCCCAGGTTTTTCCAGAATGGGCATGGTCGCAACGCTGTGTACGACAATGAGGGTCTGTACTGGGACAGAGATCGTCAGGAAGATGCTTTTTCTGGTCAAGGCATGGGTTATGAGAGGCCTACTGATAATGATCGGAGGATTAAAATCCTGGAAGAACAGATAAGAGGTATAGCCAATCAAAATTCTACAGGTTTGGACATGGCTACCATGGGGCTGGTTCCTGGGCTGAGGGTGCCATTGAAGTTCAAAGCTCCCACTTTCGATAAATATAAAGGGGATACATGCCCATGGGTTCATATGCATTCATATTACCGGAGGATGTCTGCTTACTTTGATGATGAGAAGATGCTTATGCATTTTTTTCAAGATAGTTTGTCGGGACCATCGCTAGAATGGTACATGGGACTAGAGCCTGCATAGATCGGAAGTTGGAAAGAGTTGGCTGATGCTTTCATCATACATTACCAATACAACAGTGACCTTGCGCCAAATAGGGTCCAGCTTCAAAGTCTTTCACAAAAGAATGGGGAGAGTTTCAAGGAGTATGCCCAACGTTGGTATGATCTGGCGGCAAGGGTACACCCTCCTATGGTTGAAAGGGAATTGATTGATATTTTTGTTGGAACATTCTCTGGGATGTATTATGATAAATTGCTCAATTGCTCGATGGGTAGTTTCTCTTACATGATACTCATGGGAGAACGGATTGAAAATGGCATTAAAATTGGTAAAATTCAAGCCGGTGAATCGACCTCAGCTGGAGGTGCAAAAAAGGTCTTTGGTGGTAGAAGACAAGGAGACGCCAATGCAGTGTATGGTGGTCGAGGACGAGGTAGAGGCAAGAATCAGTATATTCAACAACAGGTTGCAAGTGTGACAATCCCTATACCACAACAACGACAACAACAACCACAACAACAGCAGCAACAACAACAAAGGCATAGTCCTGCTCAGAGAAGGGTTCAAAATGGGAAGCCAAAGAGGGTATTTGATACACCTCCGTCAACGTATGCAGAACTGCTTCAAGCGCTGTTAAGTTTGAATCTAGTTGAAAAGAGAACGCTGGACCCGCCCACAGGAGCGCTTCCTTACGGGTATGATGCTAGTAAGCATTGTGAATTTCATTATGGGGCACCCGGACATGATATCGAGAGTTGTCATGCTTTTAAACACAAAGTCCAAGATTTGATTGATAGTAAAGTCATTAACTTCAGTCATGATGGTCCCAATATTGTACAGCAACCAATGCCGAATCATGGAGTGAATGCTATTCTGACAGAAGAAGATTTGGATTTGGTTATGGACGTAAATAAGCCGAAGACGCCTTTAAGCTATGTTAAAAGCAGATTGTTAAAAGGAGGGGTCTTCCCTGGATGTGATGAGTACTGTTTGGATTGTTGGACCCGACCAGAGGGCTGTAATGATTTGAAGAGAGGTATTCAGGCCATGATTGATGAGGGAACTTTACAATTCAACCGTACTACTGTTGAGAAACCTGGTGAGGTAAGATTTGAAAAGCAGGGAGAGGTCGCAACAATTACAATTCCACGAAAGACTATTACGATATCAGCGCCCGCCAAGCGGCCAACTATGACGATAACGAAAGCAGGGCCCATTCCTTATGAAAGTACGAAAGCCATTCCATGGAATTATGGGTTGGAAGCTTTTTGCAATGGGGAAAAGATTAAGTTGGATAGCCAGCCGGCAGGGGCAGTGGGCAATCTTGTTGGAGTGGGACGCATGACCCGCAGTGGTAGAATTTTCACTTCACCTGAAATTGAGGCTGAGAGGATTGCTAAAGGCAAAGTCAAAGTGAATGAAGGAGGACCTTCCCGGGTGAAAGAGAAAGAAACATCGATCAAGGATGTAGAAGAGTTTATGAGGTTGATTTGCAAAAGCGACTATAAGATTGTGGAGCACTTGCAGCAGACGCCCTCCAAAATTTCAATCCTATCTTTGTTGCTTTGTTCCGAGGCTCATCAGAATGCCTTGTTGAAAATCTTGGACACATCTTTTGTACCTCAGGAAGTAACTGTTAATCAGCTTGAGGGGGTACTAGCGCATGTGAATGCCAGACACAACCTGGGATTTACTGACTTTGATTTGACGCCTAGAGGTCGGGATCATAATATGGCTTTGCACATTTCAGTGGAATGTCGGGGCACTGTTATGGCGCACATTCTTGTAGACACCGGATCATCTTTGAATGTGTTGCCTAAGAAGGCTATGTTGAAGCTAGATATCCGAGGAATCATATGCACGCCAAGTGACTTGGTCGTGAGGGCTTTTGATGGGACCAGAAGGTCGGTGTTTGGGTCCATAACGTTGCCACTCCAGGTCGGGCCAGAAGTGTTTGACACTGTGTTCTACATCATGGACATACATCCAGCTTACAGCTGTTTACTTGGGCGACCATGGATACATTCTGCAGGGGCCGTGACGTCCACGCTGCATCAGAAGCTTAAAGTCATGGTTGGTGACAGTGTTGTTACTATTTGCGGAGAAAAGGACATTCTGGTTAGTCATCTTTCATCATTCAAGTACGTCGAAGTGGATGGGGAAATCCATGAGACGCCATGCCAAGCCTTTGAAGGGTTGTAGATCAAGGACAAGTCTCATGTTCCTAGCAAAGGGCCAGAGGTGGCCATGTCTTCTTACAAAGATGCTCAGGCAGTGGTTCAGGCTGGAGAAACCAAAAGATGGGGCCAAGTCTTGGAAATTCCTGTCAAGATGGACAAGTTTGGGTTGGGGTATCACCCGACATCGTCATCTTCCGCATCAGGCGTGCCGAAGTTTAAAGAGCCAGTGGTGATCACTCCAGGTGGAGTCTGTTATGAAACAATTAATGTTGTTTCCGATGCTGAAGACGGAGATAGTGACTGCGATATGGACTTGTGGATCAAGCCCGGCGTGCCAGGACAGAGCCTATGTGTTGCACCCCAAAATTTGACCAACCGGGTCCCGCACTTGGCTCGATGTTTCGACGCACAACCGCATTCGCATCTGCATATTGCATACATTGCATTGTTCATTTGTTGTGATTTTATCAGGGATCACAGCTCCCGTCTCGTGTTTCAGGTGTTTTAATCAGTAGAATTGATTTTTGGGGTTATTTCGGTGCCCGTTTATTTTTACCGATTATTTTTGTGTCGTTCGGTGCTCATTTTGTCCCTATGGGAATTATCTTGATTTTTCTGGATTTTATAGGATTTTTTAGGGTTTAAATAGCTTTTAAATCAATTTCTAGGATTTAATAGAATTTTCTAATAGATTTTAATATTTTTTAAATCAATTTTTAGAATTTTATAGAATATTAAATAGATTTTAAATCATTTTTAGGGTAATAGGATTTTTAAGATTTTAAATCATTTGTAGGATTTTTTTAATAGACTTTAATATTTTTTAGACAATATAGTAATATAGTTTTTAGATTTTAATAGAATTTAAATAGCATTTTCCCTTTGTAGAATATTAATAGCTTTTATCTTTTTTAGAATATTAGTATAATTCTTAAATAGAATTTAAATAGAAATAATAATAAATGAATAGATTTTTAGAATTTATTAGGGATTTTTTAGAGTTTTTTAGGAGTTAATTTGATTTTTAGAGTTAATAGGGGTTTAGAGTTAATCTTCAGATTAGTGGGTTATTAGTAGTTAATTAGCATATTTTAATAATTGTTTTTCAGTTTTTGTGAGTTTTAGTCATTTTTTTCGTTTTGGGCTTTATTCAGCTTTGTAGGCCCAGATAGAGTTTTTTGTCCAAAGGATTCAGCATTGGTCCAAAAAAGTCCAAGAGTGATCCAGGTTTTTCCAGCACTTGCTAGAACTTTCCAGAGCGTTCCAGCGCAACACATCAGCATAAAGCCAAGCGCAACACGTGTTGGAAAGGGGGGACCCACGAATTCACATTTCTGCACGCCACGCGTACACTTCACCCTCTCTCTCTCTCAGCCACGCCTACTCCACGTGGAAGGCATGCAGAGCCACTCCACCCACCGTGCTACCACGCGTCCTCATCCCCACGCCTCACCGGAAGAGAGCTCCGGCCACCATGCATGTGCTCCGGTCACCACAACTCACCGGCGATCATCAAATTCCCAGATTCCGTTCAACCACCATCAAATCCAGAAAACGATGAGCGTTCGTCTTCAACCTTCATCCAGCCACCATTGAGTTTCCAGAAATTCATCAAGACGATGAATCTTCATCGTCAACCTTCGATCTTCATCAATCCAAACTCCAGAATGACGAACATACATCCACCAGAAAACTCCATTCCATCAACCTTCAACACTGATCATCATCAATAATCATCTAAGCTTCAATAATCCACATTCATCATCATCGTCTTCATTCAAGATCTCCAGATATTCGTTTGGCTTCTTCATGAACATTGTTATCTGCAAGCAAGAACATAGCACACCAGAACATCTCCTTTCCAGATTTCGTTCTGGATCCACAATCACACTCTCTTTTTGTTTCCAGATCTATCATCGCACGCATCCTCACTCCTTCAAAGAATCTCCAGAAGTTCAACCTTCAACAAATCTCCTTCATCCAAGTGTATCAACATCGCAAGAGCTTCAACGAATTTCCAGCAACGTTCTTCATATCATCAATCAACAGCTCAAGAATACAGTCATCCAGAAACTTTGATGGTTTTTTCAGGTTGAGAGGAAGAACGAAGGGAGATCAAAGGGAAAGGAGAGGAATAGCGAAAGGAGATCAAAGGGAAACGAGAAAGGTTGAGAGAGACGGAGGAGAGAGTCGTTGGTAGCGGCGGCGGAGAGATAGGAGAAACATCTAGGTTTTTCTGAAACCTGAGATTGGAGAGAGCGAAGGGAGAGGAGAGTGGGCCTCAAGGCCCAGTCCACTTTTTTTTGGCACCTCTCGCCTCCGTGTTTTTGGACAAACATGGGCCTTGGGCCCCAATTTTTGCCAGCAACACGCCCAGAATTACACACACACCCCCCTCTGCACTTGTGGGGAAGACTTGGGCTGGGCCCAGTTTAGCTGTCTTCTATTTTTATTTTTTCTGCATATACCCCTGTAAGCAATGCACCCCCCAGCCCCATTTTTTGTATCTTTTTATTCTTTTTTTAAAAAATTAGAAAATATCTTGAAAAAAAAAAAATAGAGAAAAAAGAGAGATGAAAAGAAAATATTTTGAAATAGAAAAAAAGAGAGATAAAAAGAAAATATTTTGAAATAGAAAAAAAAGAAAGATTTGGGAAAATACATTTGAAATAGAAATAAGAAAAAAAGAGAAGAAAAATATTGAAAAAAAATGTGAAGAAAATATTGTGAAAAATATGGTGAAAAATAAAAGAAAATATTTGAAAAAAAAGAAATATTGAGAAAGAAAAAATATGAGGAAAAAATATGTTGAGAAGAGAAAAGGAGAAAAAGAGAAAAAAATATTAAAGTTCCGATTTAATATTTTTTAAGCATTTCTTTTAGGATACTTTCATAGATTTTATTTCTCGACGTTTAGGATAGAATTAGAAGCCCGTTTGTTAGGGGGCTATTTTCAGTCGATTTTTCAAGAAAGAATAGGATAGCGTTTCCTAGGAGATTTATTTCAATATGCACTCATTGTAACCATTTTTCAGAGATTAATAAAACGAGATTTGAGCTGTGGTCCGATAGTAGCCGAACTACAGCTGCTCTGATTCTTCGTACCAGACGAAGATATGTAGGCATAGGATGCGATATCCTAGCGAGCACATTAACAACTAACTTTTGTTCTCTCGCGGCTGTGCGATCGAGACTTTCCCGCTGACGATTAATTGCAAGCCCTTTTTCTCTCTTGCCCAAGTGCATTTGAGACCAAGCCATAGTTGTGACCATAGGTTCCCGACCCTGTGAAACCAGTTGTTTTTCTCACTGCTGTGTGAGAATGTTTGTTTAGCCGTAGTTAGTCTGAACTACGCAAGGCTCTGATCTTCCATCCAGTGGAAGTACGTAGGCACAAGACGCGATGTCTTGGCGAGCCAATTTTCCCTGTAGTCCCGAACTACGTTGACTCTGACTTTCTCTCTTGAGAATACGTAGGCATAGAGTGCGACGCTCTATCGAGTCAATTCCCTCCTTTTAGATTTAGCAGCCGTAGATAGATTGTTTTGCATCCAGTAGACAACCAAGCAAGCGTGGATCCCGTCGAGTACGACGGACGTGAGGGGTGCTAATACCTTCCCCTTGCGTAACCGACTCCCGAACCCAGGCTATGGTTGCGATGACCATACCTTTTCCCCGTTTTTGCGAGGTTTACTTCGAGCGTTTCCTTTCCCGCTCTGAGGGATAAATAACGCACGGTGGCGACTCTTCTGTCAGCCGGCGCCGATTTTCGCAGTAGCGACAGCTGGCGACTCTGCTGGGGAATTGCGATAGTTCCCCATGCATGTGGGATCCAACATCCCCTAAGAGAGAGTCAATCCTAGCGCTTGTTTTCTTGTCTATTAGGTGTTTATTTATCAGTATTATCTATTGCTGTTGGGCTGTTACGGGTATTCTATGATTGAGATAAGCCGGACCTGGGCTCGAGTATGAGTATACACCTAGATATAGTTGCGGAGAAGTAGTAGACGAACCTGTCTGCTGAGCAGGCGCAGTTCCCTACGAAAATTCGCACTCGGACGAGGTTCTCGCAGAGGTGCTCCTTTCCGGTCCTGAGGATCTGAGGGGAGTCCAGACGTGAGGATTGTCGACTCTGGGAACCGATCAATTGGAAGTTAGCTAAGTGAGGCCTCTTCATGAGATGACGATGCCACTCCTTCTGGGAATCGTATCATTCCTCATGAAAGTCTGTGACGCTGACGACCGCATAGGATGCCGTACCTTGTCAGATATAGGTCCACACCTGTGAGTGGGGGGGTTTTTTATGCAGGAAACTTGACTTCCAACCTACCCGTCATTCTGGTCCTCTTTTCAGAGAGCGTCTCCGTCAGCAGCGCAGCAGTATTCAGATTTTGTGTGGGGGCTGTGGTCCCATTGTTTGCTGCATTTTGCATATCATGTGCATATCAGTGTTGCATTGCATATCATCCTCCAGCTAGCCAGAGTTCTGATCCAGCCTTTGTTTCCTGAAGGTGATTACCCGGAGTTTGGATTGAGCAGCTGTTGATTGTCAGAAGACCTACCTAGGGGTTGAGTAGATTTGATCAGAATCAAGTGTCGAAGTCAGCCGAAGATCATTGGTAGCCATGTCTGAAGGCAATTTCCAGTCTCCTAACACCCTGACAGGGTTCACTATGGCGTCCAACCCTCTGTATGATTCCATGGAAGATTATCCGCAAGTGAACCACGTTGCTGCAGACCAAGTTGTACAGCCTTCTGTTGAGAACCAAGATCGACATGAGCAGTTTGTTGCCCAGAATGAGCGTCCTCCTCCTGTCACCAATCAAGGTGTTGCTTTCCCTGTGATGAATTACCGAAGAGATATTCCAGCAGCTGGGATGGTAGATCCAAGAGCCCTTGACGAAGCTAGAAGAGTCCGAGTGTTGGAAGAGCAAATGAAAGCTTTGAAAGCCAAAGATGCTGTCAACCTAGATGCTGTAGGCATGTGTTTGGTTCCTGACCTGGTGTTGCCTTACAAATTCAAAGTGCCAAAATTTGAGAAGTACACGGGAGATAGCTGTCCGAAGCTGCATTTGATGATGTTCTGTCGAAGAATGACTGCGTTTGCGCGAAATGACAAGTTGATGATCCATTGCTTTCAAGATAGTCTGACTGGGGCATCTTTGAGGTGGTATATGCAGTTAGAGAGGAATCAGATTCAATCATGGATGGATTTAGCCAGAGCTTTTCTGAAGCAGTACGATTACAATTTAGACATTGCTCCTTATCGCATGCATTTGCAAGAGTTGTCTCAAGAGATCAATGAACCTATCAGGAAGTATGCTCAGAGATGGAGAGAATTTGCTGCTAAAGTGCGTCCACCGCTGTTAGACCAAGAGCTGGCAAGCATGTTTGTGGATTCCCTACAATATCCGTACTTCAAAAGGTTGCTCGGAGTTCCGGCAAGTTTCTCTGACGTGGTAGCATTAGGAGAACGCCTGGAGTACTCCATAAGAATGGGGAAAATTCAGATTACTTCATATGATCAAGCTGGTGAAACTGAATACCCTTATGACTATCAGAGTGAAGAAGAAGGTGTGATCAACTCAGTCATGCCAAAGATTGAATATCCTCAAAGCGAATCAGTGAATTTTGTTGGTTCATCATCTTATCAGAGATCAGTACCTCCCGTGGCTTGTTATGCTGAACAGACAGTCGTGCCTGGGGCACCATATCAGGAACCTTATGTCGCTTCCATTGCAAATCAGCGAACTCGTGGCCGAGGTTATCAGAATCAGCGTCAGAATCAGAACAAACCTCGCAACAACTTGGAACGAAGGAAAGCTCCTTTTCACCCAGTGCCTATACCGTATAGCCAGTTGCTACCATCTTTGATTCAGAAGTCTTTGGTGGAGCCGAAAGCTCTTAAGCCAGTTCCAGAACCTTACCCTCCTGGGTACAATCCCCACGTTCAGTGTGGTTATCATGGTGGCTCTCCGGGGCATTCAACCGAAGATTGTAAGGCATTTCAGGCGAAGGTACAGCAGTTGATTGATCAGGATCGCATTTCCTTTCGAGAAGGATTTCTGTTTGTTCATCCCTAACCGCTCAGCTGTCTAAGCTCGTAAACTCAGAGGGTATTCCCCAGCATAAGCCAGTGGTTCAGACAGGCAGGCGCCTCAGCATTGGCAGTTATCAAGCTTTACATCATTTGCATCTGTAGTTTCTTTTTCTGTTAGTTACTACCTGCTTTTTAACATTGTATGTTCTGAATGGTGATAATAATAAAGTGATTATGCATTTTTCTGAATTAATCATGTCGCTGTCGCTCACTTATTGCATTGCACTGACACTTGCATTTATTCCACTCCATTTTTTCGCTGTGACTAGCAAAGTTAGGAGGGAGGATGACGAAATAAACTCATAACCGATGATCGTATGCTTTCAGATAAGACCGTACCGATGACGTACAAGGCATTGTTTCAAATTCCCCAAACACTGGAGATATAAGGAGTTAGTCCCTTGCCAACCACTTCGAGCCAGGAAGTAGAAGTTTTTTCGGACTTTTTAACCCTCACATCTTAACCCGGGGCGGGGTAGTTGGCAGTTAGCTTGACCGAGCATTCAAGTCTTGCAGAGGAGTGTTGTCTTTCAAGGACCAATCAGTTGATACCTTTCAAGAGGTCAAACCTCACCAATCAGGAGTGAGACAGTTACAATCCTTTCGGAGCAATCAAGACAACCAGTGTCGCACGACTTTGTTCCAAAAGAAAGAAGAAAGAAAGCCCGCTAAGTAAAAAGAAAGAAAAGCTGGAAAGCTAAATACTTAGGCAAAAATCAGGGCATCCCGCTGGACTCCAAAAGAAATCGAGAAAAATCGAAAAGAACTCAAAATGAGTCAGTCCAGGCAAAAATTAGGGAATCAAAAGAATGAAAAGAGGGATTAAAAAGAAAATTTTCCCCAGCAAATCACAAAGTCGTGTACACAGACACCGAAAGCAAAGAAGGAGTAACTATCACTCTAGAAGAAAAGCTTGTGAATTCCTTAACTGTGGTTCTTACCATTCAACACACTTCTCAAAGAGGCGAGTGCTTGTGCCAGGTTAACTGAACCTTAGGATCGGAGATCATCACGTAGAAGGGGTGGGTACAAATCAAAATTTGAGCCGAATATCCTTTGTTTTACGAACCGTGAACCCGACCACGATACAACCCTCAAAAGACCTAATTGAGGTAGGGTTATTCTGAAGCGCATTACGATAAGGTCGAGTAACCTGACTCCTTCTTGACTTGCTAGTCACATCTTGTTGTATTTTCACTGACCACGTAAGCACTGCGTGTGAACTTTGATTCATTCGTCGCTCTCAATCATGCATGTAAATGAGTGACAGCTCAAAATTTTTTCAAAATCTGCATAGCCATTGCATTAAGATTACCATTCGTAGACAGACGATTCAAATTGCAGGTTAGTAGTTGGCATGAAAGAAATTCCATCAGGGAATAATCAAATAGGACTGAGTAATCCAGCAGTCTGAACCAGAATGGTGCATGTTGTGAAGCCCAGTGAATCAGGGGCATTATCTTCCAGTAAGTTCAGTATCAGTCAATCCGAGGACAAGTCCCGAAGCTTCAGTTGAGCAGGGGCATTTGTTTGAGAAGCAGTTGATCAGAAGGAGTCTTCTCAAGACCCAATCAGGGGCAATTATGCAGAGCGCTGAGATTTGAAAGCAGATGCTTCCAGTGGATAATCAGATCAGGTTGAGTCGCTCATCGCTCATTCAGGGGCAAGTCATCGCAGAGAATGTTGAAATCAACTGGGTTGTTAGGTGTTTAATTGGAAATTGAATTCTTTTGTCGTGCAGATACCGGGGCAAAATTCTCGAAGTTTTCTCGTAGCAAGTTATTCAGAGCAGGTATTCCCAAGAGTTAGATTGGGGCAAAGTTGAAGTTGAATGGGGCAAGTTGTGCAAGCCAGTCTTTTATCCCCCAGCTGAGTGTACCAGGGGCAAGTTATTCAAATCAGCTCGTTTATCCCCAGCCAGAGTTGAGTATCGGGGAATCATGTCAATACCCTTATCGAAAACCTTTCAAATAAGAAGATCTTGTTGTCGTTGGATCACTATCCTGCAGTTTAAACCTGTTGCGTGTCAGTAACCAGTTCTCGTCTGGCCCACCTTCTGTAAGCATCAGTTCCCGTCCTGGTGCAGTTTATTGTAAGCAGCAGTTCCCGTCCTGGTGCAGTTTATTGGTAACCAATTCTCGTGTGGTCACCGTTTCTTCAAAGTGTTGTATCAGTTCTCGCCTGGTACATGTCATCGCATAATCAGTTCTCGTGTGTTTAACCTATGTGTTATACCAGTTCTCGCCTGGTGTACGTTAGCTTTCAGCCAGTTCTCGCCTGGTTGTCTATACCTTAGTCTGTTATCCAGTCAGCTCGTCTGATGTTCAAAAACACAAAAATCAGTTTTCCTAACCTATTTTCCTATCAGTTCTCGCCTGGTAGCCTACCTTTGAATGCTAGTTCTCGCCTAGTATTTTCCATTCCACTGTGTACATAATCCATGTTTATTCTAAATCAGAAAAGCAAACAAAACAAAAACCTAAAGGTATCTGACACAATATTTCCCAATGACCCGCATGTTGACATGTTCCCCGATACGAAGCTCGACAAATACCAGTGCTCCGAGTAATGTTTGAATTCCTTGTGGATGTTGTTAAATCAGAATTGTTACTCTTCAGCAGATGAAAGTTGTTTATTATCCCCGGAAGAGTCGAGATGGTATTTTACCCCGTATCAGAGTAGGATCAGGAGTATCTGCAGCAGATTAAGATTGATATCCTCGATAATATGAGCATTTCCAGCAGTGTGCTGCGCGCAATCAACCTCAGTTTGGGTCAATCCCCCGCAGAGTACAATCAGTTGCCAATGGTTTGAAGAAAGCATTCCCGAGCAAAGTTCTCTTTCCTTCCCCAGTGAAGTCTCCAAGCAGGGTTGCCTTTTCATTTCTCCAGCAGAACGGTTATCCTCAGCGGATTTGATTTCTCGTTTCCAGCATTTATTTTGCTGAGATGGTTCTGTGACTTCAGGTCATCCCCAGTAGAGTTGACGTTATCTTCGGCATTTATTTTGCCAAGTGGTTTTCAGACCTGGTGTTCTCTGGCAGCTAAAGCTTGCATTAGCATTTGCATATATAGTCATAGCATTTATACAAGCATATAGCATATCCATGCCGTCTAAGCATCGCATTTTCAAACAAAACGCATAGCATTTACATATCATATAGGGCATTGCATCATTATCAAGCATACGCATGTCGAAACATAGACCAAGATGGTTGCCTATTGGATTTCGAATTTGTTCACCTGCAGAGTTGTGTGGTTCAGCTTCTTGACTTCCCCAGCGGAGTGATTCTTCATTTGATTGTTACGTCAGCATCGGGAAAAAACAACAACAACAACAACAACAAGGAGATTGACATATATCAGACTTCTGAAGCTGCCCCCTTTGTCAAAACAGGTGCAAGGCAGTTCAATTCAGAATTTCCCCAGGAGAATTGTCCTCAAGTTCGCAATGAACTGTGAGTTGACCAGACTTGATCCCACGAGAGAGATGGGAATCAAGGTGTTTGCTTTATGAAGCATTATTTCAATACTTGTGGCGTCACACAGGTTTTGGAGAAGAAAATTGTATCAGAAAATTGACCAGATGTTGCCGTGATAACCAAACTTCAGTTTATTGGAAGCTATTCCTCAAGCAGCTTTGCAGTATATTCTCGCGGTTGGCAAATTTCAGGGTTCCATTTGTATTCAACCGTCATCTACCTTGAATGTCCGAAGGCTAAGCGCTCTTCACCCATTCAGGTCGAAGTCGCTTGAATAGGGGCAGCTGTTGCACCCCAAAATTTGACCAACCGGGTCCCGCACTTGGCTCGATGTTTCGACGCACAACCGCATTCGCATCTGCATATTGCATACATTGCATTGTTCATTTGTTGTGATTTTATCAGGGATCACAGCTCCCGTCTCGTGTTTCAGGTGTTTTAATCAGTAGAATTGATTTTTGGGGTTATTTCGGTGCCCGTTTATTTTTACCGATTATTTTTGTGTCGTTCGGTGCTCATTTTGTCCCTATGGGAATTATCTTGATTTTTCTGGATTTTATAGGATTTTTTAGGGTTTAAATAGCTTTTAAATCAATTTCTAGGATTTAATAGAATTTTCTAATAGATTTTAATATTTTTTAAATCAATTTTTAGAATTTTATAGAATATTAAATAGATTTTAAATCATTTTTAGGGTAATAGGATTTTTAAGATTTTAAATCATTTGTAGGATTTTTTTAATAGACTTTAATATTTTTTAGACAATATAGTAATATAGTTTTTAGATTTTAATAGAATTTAAATAGCATTTTCCCTTTGTAGAATATTAATAGCTTTTATCTTTTTTAGAATATTAGTATAATTCTTAAATAGAATTTAAATAGAAATAATAATAAATGAATAGATTTTTAGAATTTATTAGGGATTTTTTAGAGTTTTTTAGGAGTTAATTTGATTTTTAGAGTTAATAGGGGTTTAGAGTTAATCTTCAGATTAGTGGGTTATTAGTAGTTAATTAGCATATTTTAATAATTGTTTTTCAGTTTTTGTGAGTTTTAGTCATTTTTTTCGTTTTGGGCTTTATTCAGCTTTGTAGGCCCAGATAGAGTTTTTTGTCCAAAGGATTCAGCATTGGTCCAAAAAAGTCCAAGAGTGATCCAGGTTTTTCCAGCACTTGCTAGAACTTTCCAGAGCGTTCCAGCGCAACACATCAGCATAAAGCCAAGCGCAACACGTGTTGGAAAGGGGGGACCCACGAATTCACATTTCTGCACGCCACGCGTACACTTCACCCTCTCTCTCTCTCAGCCACGCCTACTCCACGTGGAAGGCATGCAGAGCCACTCCACCCACCGTGCTACCACGCGTCCTCATCCCCACGCCTCACCGGAAGAGAGCTCCGGCCACCATGCATGTGCTCCGGTCACCACAACTCACCGGCGATCATCAAATTCCCAGATTCCGTTCAACCACCATCAAATCCAGAAAACGATGAGCGTTCGTCTTCAACCTTCATCCAGCCACCATTGAGTTTCCAGAAATTCATCAAGACGATGAATCTTCATCGTCAACCTTCGATCTTCATCAATCCAAACTCCAGAATGACGAACATACATCCACCAGAAAACTCCATTCCATCAACCTTCAACACTGATCATCATCAATAATCATCTAAGCTTCAATAATCCACATTCATCATCATCGTCTTCATTCAAGATCTCCAGATATTCGTTTGGCTTCTTCATGAACATTGTTATCTGCAAGCAAGAACATAGCACACCAGAACATCTCCTTTCCAGATTTCGTTCTGGATCCACAATCACACTCTCTTTTTGTTTCCAGATCTATCATCGCACGCATCCTCACTCCTTCAAAGAATCTCCAGAAGTTCAACCTTCAACAAATCTCCTTCATCCAAGTGTATCAACATCGCAAGAGCTTCAACGAATTTCCAGCAACGTTCTTCATATCATCAATCAACAGCTCAAGAATACAGTCATCCAGAAACTTTGATGGTTTTTTCAGGTTGAGAGGAAGAACGAAGGGAGATCAAAGGGAAAGGAGAGGAATAGCGAAAGGAGATCAAAGGGAAACGAGAAAGGTTGAGAGAGACGGAGGAGAGAGTCGTTGGTAGCGGCGGCGGAGAGATAGGAGAAACATCTAGGTTTTTCTGAAACCTGAGATTGGAGAGAGCGAAGGGAGAGGAGAGTGGGCCTCAAGGCCCAGTCCACTTTTTTTTGGCACCTCTCGCCTCCGTGTTTTTGGACAAACATGGGCCTTGGGCCCCAATTTTTGCCAGCAACACGCCCAGAATTACACACACACCCCCCTCTGCACTTGTGGGGAAGACTTGGGCTGGGCCCAGTTTAGCTGTCTTCTATTTTTATTTTTTCTGCATATACCCCTGTAAGCAATGCACCCCCCAGCCCCATTTTTTGTATCTTTTTATTCTTTTTTTAAAAAATTAGAAAATATCTTGAAAAAAAAAAAATAGAGAAAAAAGAGAGATGAAAAGAAAATATTTTGAAATAGAAAAAAAGAGAGATAAAAAGAAAATATTTTGAAATAGAAAAAAAAGAAAGATTTGGGAAAATACATTTGAAATAGAAATAAGAAAAAAAGAGAAGAAAAATATTGAAAAAAAATGTGAAGAAAATATTGTGAAAAATATGGTGAAAAATAAAAGAAAATATTTGAAAAAAAAGAAATATTGAGAAAGAAAAAATATGAGGAAAAAATATGTTGAGAAGAGAAAAGGAGAAAAAGAGAAAAAAATATTAAAGTTCCGATTTAATATTTTTTAAGCATTTCTTTTAGGATACTTTCATAGATTTTATTTCTCGACGTTTAGGATAGAATTAGAAGCCCGTTTGTTAGGGGGCTATTTTCAGTCGATTTTTCAAGAAAGAATAGGATAGCGTTTCCTAGGAGATTTATTTCAATATGCACTCATTGTAACCATTTTTCAGAGATTAATAAAACGAGATTTGAGCTGTGGTCCGATAGTAGCCGAACTACAGCTGCTCTGATTCTTCGTACCAGACGAAGATATGTAGGCATAGGATGCGATATCCTAGCGAGCACATTAACAACTAACTTTTGTTCTCTCGCGGCTGTGCGATCGAGACTTTCCCGCTGACGATTAATTGCAAGCCCTTTTTCTCTCTTGCCCAAGTGCATTTGAGACCAAGCCATAGTTGTGACCATAGGTTCCCGACCCTGTGAAACCAGTTGTTTTTCTCACTGCTGTGTGAGAATGTTTGTTTAGCCGTAGTTAGTCTGAACTACGCAAGGCTCTGATCTTCCATCCAGTGGAAGTACGTAGGCACAAGACGCGATGTCTTGGCGAGCCAATTTTCCCTGTAGTCCCGAACTACGTTGACTCTGACTTTCTCTCTTGAGAATACGTAGGCATAGAGTGCGACGCTCTATCGAGTCAATTCCCTCCTTTTAGATTTAGCAGCCGTAGATAGATTGTTTTGCATCCAGTAGACAACCAAGCAAGCGTGGATCCCGTCGAGTACGACGGACGTGAGGGGTGCTAATACCTTCCCCTTGCGTAACCGACTCCCGAACCCAGGCTATGGTTGCGATGACCATACCTTTTCCCCGTTTTTGCGAGGTTTACTTCGAGCGTTTCCTTTCCCGCTCTGAGGGATAAATAACGCACGGTGGCGACTCTTCTGTCAGCCGGCGCCGATTTTCGCAGTAGCGACACTATGCAACTGGTCTATCCAGGAACTTGTCCAAGTGACTACAAAACAGTAATGATTTGTTTTCTCGATTATTGTATAATCCTGTGTCCTACCCGGGGCATAGTGATTCTGTTTTCAGGGCTACCTGCTTATGTGTGTGCTTTGTTTAATCATTAATAAAGGCATTTTTCTCATGCAAATTTTGTGATCCTTATTTTTCCTGTTTTTGCTTTTAACAATAAAATGGCAACGTGGTTATGTGCTTTATTTGCGTTATTTGAAGCATTTAACCATTCTCATTGCAGGATTCATATTTCAGGCGACACCGATCACGAACTTCCTATGACTCGCGTCGACTTCGAGCACCCGATATTTCAAGTAGAAGAAGAGATTGTTGAGGATGATGACTTATCAGAAGAGCTGACTCGACTTTTGAAACAAGAAGAGAGAATCATTCTGCCTCATCAGGAGGAAATTGAAATTATCAACGTGGGGTCCGAAGAAGTTGTCAGGAATATCCGGATAGGGGATGCACTGCAAAGTGATATCAAGCAAAGTTTGATCGAGATGCTTCGAGAGTATAGTGATATCTTTTCTTGGTCTTACGAAGACATGCCTGGTTTGGATACTGATATGGTGGTTCACCGTTTGCCATTGCGTGAGGAATGTCCGTCGGTTAAGCAAAAACTCAGAAGAACTAGACCAGATATGACCGTGAAAATTAAAGAGGAAGTTCAGAAACAGTGGGATGCCGGTTTTCTGGCTGTTACAACTTATCCCTCATGGGTCGCCAATATAGTACCTGTACCAAAGAAAGATGGTAAGGTGCAGATGTGCGTGCACTATCGAGATTTGAATAGGGCGAGCCTAAAAGACGACTTTCCGCTTCCTCATTTTGATGTGCTGGTCGACAACACCGCTCAATTCTCCGTGTTTTCCTTCATGGACGGCTTTTCGGGCTATAATCAGATAAAAATGGCGCTGGAAGATATCGAGAAGACAAATTTTATTACCCCGTGGGGAACGTTCTTCTACAAAGTGATGCCCTTTGGTTTGAAGAACGTCGGGGCAACATATCAGCGAGCTATGGCAACACTCTTTCATGACATGATGCATAAAGAGATCGAAGTCTATGTTGATGATATGATTGCCAAATCCCAGACGGAGGAAGAGCATCTGGTCAATCTTCTAAAATTGTTCAAAAGGCTTAGGAAATTCAGGTTGAGGCTGAATCCTAACAAGTGCACCTTCGGGGTGAGATCTGGTAAGCTATTGGCGTTTATTGTTAGCAAAAAAGGAATTGAGGTTGGTCCTGTTAAGATAAAAGCAATACAAGAAATGCCAACGCCGAAAACAGAAAAAGAGGTTCGTGGCTTTTTAGGGAGATTGAATTACATTGCCCGGTTCATATCTCATCTAACAGCCATGTGCGAGCCATTATTCAAGTTATTGAAAAAAGATCAGGCTGGGACCTGGAATGAAGATTGTCAAAATGCGTTTGAAAAAATAAAAGAGTATTTGCAGGAACCTCCAATATTGATACCCCCAGTAGCCGGGAGACCATTGATTATGTATTTGACGGTTCTTGAGAAAAGCATGGGTTGTGTTCTCGGTCAACATGACGATACTGGACGTAAAGAGCATGCGATTTATTACTTGAGTAAAAAGTTCACAGATTGTGAGTCCCGTTACTCAATGCTCGAAAAGACGTGTTGTGCACTAGCCTGGGCTGCCAAACGTTTGAGGCAATACATGCTAAATCATACAACCATGCTGATTTCGAAGATGGATCCAATCAAATACGTATTTGAAAAGCAAGCACTTTCTGGAAGGATTGCCCGATGGCAGATGGTATTGACAAAATATGATATTCAGTATGTTTCTCAAAAGGCTATTAAAGGTAGCGTTCTGTCAGAGTACCTAGCTGAGCAGCCAATTGATGATTACCAGCCGATGAGATTTGATTTTCCTGACGAGGATATCATGTACTTAAAAATGAAGGACTGTGAGGAGTCGTTGCCTGATGAAGGTCCAGAGTTGGGTTCCAAATGGCAATTGATATTTGACGGTGCCATTAATTCATATGGAAGTGGAATATGGGCAATCATTACTACTCCCCATGGGTTGCACATCCCATTCACTGCCAAATTGACCTTTCCAATTACCAACAACGAGGCCGAATATGAAGCATGCATTATGGGGCTCGAAGAAGCTATTGATCTGAGGATTAAAAGTCTTGATGTGTACGGAGACTCTGCTCTAGTTGTGAACCAGATCAAGGGAAAGTGGGAGACTCGTCAACCCAATCTGATGCCCTATATGAATTATGCAAGGAGGTTGTTACCTTTCTTTGACAAGGTGGAATTGCACCATGTACCACGAGCAGAAAATCAGATGGCAGACGCTCTCGCGATGTTGTCTTAAATGTATAAGGTTAACTTCTGGAATGAGGCTCCCAGGATAATTATCTCTCGCCTTGATAGGCCCGTTTTCATATTCGCCATCGAGGAAGCTTTCGATGGAAAACCGTGGTATTATGATATCCAGAATTTCCTGAAGACCAAGAGTATCCGGCTGGGGCATCCAGTCGTGATCAGAAGACTCTTAGAAGATTGGCTGGCAATTTCTATTTGAATCCGGATGGTGTTTTATATAAGAGAAACCATGACTTGGTGTTGTTGCAGTGTGTGGACGAGAAAGAGGCTAAGTTGCTCATGGAAGAAATCCACGAGGGTACATTTGGCACGCATGCCGGCGGACATGCAATGACGAGAAAGTTATTACGAGCAGGGTACTATTGGCTGACGATGGAAACAGATTGTTACAAGTTTGCAAAGAGGTATCATAAATTCCAGATTTATGTGGACAAGATTCATGTGCCTCCGAGCCCTCTGAACGTTATGTCATCACCTTGGCCTTTTTCCATGTGGGGAATTGATGTGATTGGGAAAATTGAGCCCACGGCATCCAACGAACATCGTTTTATTTTGGTAGATATTGATTACTTCACCAAATGGGTTGAAGCGGCATCGTATGCTAATGTTACCAAACAGGTGGTAGCCAGATTTATCAAGAAGGATATTATCTGCAGATATGGAATCCCGGAGCGGATTATCACTGACAACGGTTCGAATTTGAATAAATAAGATGATGAAGGAATTGTGCCAGAATTTTAAGATTGAACATCACAACTCTTCTCCTTATCGGCCCAAGATGAATGGCGCTGTTGAAGCGGCCAATAAAAACATAAAGAAGATTATTCGGAAGATGGTTGTGACCTACAAGGACTGGCATAAGATGTTGCCTTTTGCTTTGCACGGTTATCGTACGACGGTATGCATATCAACCGGGGCAACTCCTTTTTCACTGGTATATGGTACGGAGGCTGTCCTACGGAGGTTGAGATTCCTTCGTTGAGGGTTTTGCGTGATGTCCAACTTGATGAGGCAAAATGGGTAAAAGATAGACTGAATCAGCTCAGCTTAATGGATGAGAAGAGATTGGCTTCTCTAGCATATGGTCGGCTGTATCAAAGCCGGATGAAGAAAGCTTATGATAAGAAGGTGCGCCCTTGAAGCTTTCAGACGGGCGATCTTGTGCTGAAAAAGATTCTCCCACCACAATCAGATCACAGGGGCAAATGGACTCCCAACTATGAAGGTCCATATGTCGTTAGAAAGGTTTTCTCTGGAGGAGCCTTATTATTATCCACCATGGATGGTGAGGATTTTACATCCCCTGTGAACTCGGACGCAGTTAAAAAATACTTTGCTTGAAATGACCCGCTGGAAAGAAAAAGAATATCCAGGCAAAAATGGGGCATCCCGGCGAACCATAAAAAAGAATAAAAGGTTCGGGCAAAAATTAGGGATAAAATTGAAAAAATGTACACCCGCGAAGTTGAAAACCTGAAAAGGGAGACTTTGGCAAAAAAGGGTATCCCGGTGAATTGAAAACCCGTACAGGGCGGTTCATGCAAAAGTTAGGGATTTGAAAAAGCAAATGATTGCGGTACGAGTTTGATACTGCATTGCATAGTGGTTTGGGAGTACCTGAGGGTCGTATATCCAAAACAATCTCTTCCGATGGTCGAGTATCGGGAAAGCGTCAAAGTCAGGCGAGTCATAGGAGGATCAACTCATGGTGTTCGTCTGTACCACGTTGCCGACATGTATACCAATTTTCTTTGTGCTTTTGTAATATTTGTATTTGCTTGTGCGTAACTTCCTCTTTTCAGGAGTTGCATCCAGTGTACAAAATTTTGCCTATTTACAGGCCCGTTGTCAATAGAGCATGTTATTCAGTACTTGATGCTTGTTCTTTACTGTGTTGTTTGTGATGTTATTCAGTACTTGATGCTTGTTCTTTACTGTTTTGTTTGTGAAAAACGCCGATGTTTTTGATGAACTTGCATGTACATAAACTTGCTGGCCCTTGCCAATAATTTCTAAAACTTCGAATTGACTGAACGAATGTCACGGATACTAACCGGGATAGATCTTGTTGTGTAGATGTGTTCTGTCTCGCAGGGTTCTCACCTTTGAAGCAAACGGTCAAGGAATTTGTGTTTCTCCAGCCAGAGTCCTGTGACCTAGTGATTGTATCACTTCTCAGCAGATGGAAGTCACATCTTATCCCAGAGAGAGTTGAGATGGTACTTATCCTTAATGGATGTGGGTTTGTCCTCCCCAAGAGAGTATCCCCAGGAAAGCTGCCAAGAGAGTATCCTCAGTAGATCTTGATGTCCCCAATAGAAGGTGCATTCCCAGCAGTGAGTATGTACACAATCAATCCCCATCATGGGTAATTCCCGCAGAATATAACCAAGTCGTCTTTGGTTCAGAAGGGTTACCCCCGCGCAGGACTGTGTTTCCTTCTCCCAGCAGGAAACATGGAGCATCACGCCATTGTCAAATATATGCATTTTGAAACATAAGCCAGGTTGGTTACCTCTTTGTTTTTAGGTGTTACTCCTTGCAGAGGAGTGGGATTCTTGCTCAGAAGGATTTCTAGATACTAAAACTCTTGGCGTGAGATAGGTGATGATAACGTTCGTCCCATCGCATGTTCCCTTAACAGAGTTGCTTGGTTAAGTTTCTCTTCGTCCGCAGCGGAATTCTTCTCAAATTGTTGTTACGTCAGCGTTAAAAGATTTCATGGCTTAAACTTTTTGAGTTATCACTAGTGATTTCCCCAATAGAGTTTTTCCCCACAGAGTTGTTTGGTTAAGTTTCTCGTATTCCCCAGTAAAGCATTCTTCAGACTGTCGTACAACAGTTTTGAAAATCTTAAAATTGTTACCCGTGTTGACGAAGATTTTTTCCTGTAGTGACAGTGATTGTTATCCGTGTTGACGGAATCCTTACCCATATTGACGGATTTGTTACCCGTGTTGACGGAGATTTTTACCTGTATTGACAACGATTGTTATCCGTGTTGACGGAATCCTTACCCGTATTGACGGAGTTGTTACCCGTGTTGACGAAGATTTTTACCTGTATTGACAGTGATTGTTATCCGTGTTGATGGAATCCTTACCCGTATTGACGGAGTTGTTACCCGTGTTGACGGAGATTTTTTACCTGTATTGACAGTGATTGTTATCCGTGTTGATGGAATCCTTACCCGTATTGATGGAGTTGTTACCCGTGTCAACGGAGATTTTACCTATCTCGACCTGTGTTGACGGAGTTGTTACCCGTGTTGACGGATTTGTTACCTATTGTTACCCGTGTTGACGGAGTTGTTACCCGTGATTGATGGAGTTGTTACCTGTGTTGACAGAGATTGTTATCCGTGTTGACGGAATTTAACCTGTGTTAACAGTGATTGTTACCCGTGTTGACGGAGTGGTTACCCGTGATTGATGGAGTTGTCCCCAGTGAAGTCGCCAATGATTATTATCCGTGTTGACGGAGTCGTTACCTGTGATTGACAGAGATTGTTATTCGTGTTGACGAATTTAGTCCAGTGGTGGACGGAGTTGTACCCGTGTTGATGGAGTCTCTCCTCTTGTTGACAAATTTGTCTAGTTATGGACGGAGTTGTTTCTTGCAATGTTAATTTGATTCCTATGGCGTCACACAGGGGCTTGATGTTGAAATCAAAGTGTTATGAGATGATTCATCAGTTGTTGCCGTAACAACTGGGTTCAGTGTAACGGATGTTGTTTCCCCCAAGCAGTTCTCGCAGTTTATTTCCGTGATTGGCAAATTTTCGGGTTTCTTGGTATTCAACCATCTTCTACCTCGATTGTTTGAAAGCTGTTCGCTTTTCACCCAGTTGGGTCCAAGCCGTTTGAATAGGGGCAGCTGTTGCACCCCAAAATTTGCCTAACCTCTTTTCTTACTTGGTTTATGTTTCATTGCATTAACATTTGCATAGTCATATCATTTGCATATCATGATATCATTCATATAGAAGGGGATCAAGTGTGATTCTTATCAAGAGAAGCCTAGCAAGTGGTCTTATTCAAGATTGAGAAGTTATCAAAGTCATCAGGAGGTGATTTGAGTGCCTAAGAGTTTAGATTCTTGCATGTGGATTTGCTCTTAACTTGAGGATCAATTGAAGACCATCAGAGGGATGTGAAGTGTTGAATATGAGAAGAGGATGTGTATGGAACTCATAGAATGCCTAGAGGGCCATGGGAGAGCTCAATCAAGTCATTGTGTCAAATGCAAGAGCCACAATTGAGGTGCAAGCAATTAGGGTTTCATCTGGGTCAATTCTAGGTCAACTGTGCAATTGAAGGGTATCAAAGCCTAATTTTAGGTCATGGATTTAATGAAATGATATGTTAAGACATTTGTGGTGTTTTGCCAAGATCAAGTCAAGAAGAGTCAAGAGTGTGGGAAGTTGCTAAATTAGGGTTTCAGTGTAAAATCCCCTTTTTAGTGCCTAACTTCAAGACCAGATAAGTCAAGATACAAGTTTCAAATGGATCTTTGGCCAACATAAAACTTGTAGAGCATCTCAATACCTTTAATTTGATTACTAGAAGTCCTCAAGGGGATTTATAGAACTCAAGTTATGGTCCAGACAAGTTACAAGTCCTCAGATGCCTCTGAAATTTGTCTGTGAAAATCATCTGATTTCCAAGCTATTTTTGACCTAGAAGGAGGTTTAACCTGAATTTTTAGCCAACATGAAAGTTGTTCCTAATGATCTTAGCTTTCCAAATTGTATTAGAAGTCTTCCATATGATTTGTAGAACTCAAGTTATGAGGTTTACAAGTCAGGGGTATTTTGGGAAAGTGAGATTATAGGCCATTTTCAATCATAGGTCAAAAACTCCAACTTGCACTTGTCAAATGGATTTTTGTTCAACATGAAACTTGTTCAAAATGTGGTTTTTAGGCTAACAAAGAAGTCATGATGAATTGATTTGGCTCATATCAGGATTTGGTTTGAAATGGCTTAAAAAGGGAGATTTTCAAAGGATTCAAAATTGAAAAATTCAAATTAATGGTTAAGTGGCCAAAACATGTCAAATAAGTACTCATTTTGATTGGAAATTTCATTTCAAACACAATGGAATTGGTAGATTTTTGAGGTGAGGCAGATTTTCATGAGTTAGAATTTGGTTTCTTCATATGCAAGTTACATATCCAAAACATTCACCAAGGCATTTCAAGTGTTCCTTTTGATCTGAATGCATTCACAAGGCAATTTGCAACTGAATAGAAGCTTCTAGTGCAAGCTGTAGCATGGAATTCACGACTGTCACATGGCATTTGGAGGGAAAAATAAGAATTGGTGAACTACTGAATTGGGCTTGGATCAAGTTTCAAAAGCCCATAGAATCATTCTATATAAGCATTGCAGTTATTTCAGACTGAGGTTGGAGCTCATTTCGTGAAGAAAGCTGAGATTGAAAGTGAAATTTCCAAGGAGCAAGTGAGAATCGGGTTTTCATTTCCAAGCTAGTTCAGAGCAAATTGAAGGTTGAAGACTCTTCCTCTTGCATCACTGATCGTGTCTGGAGAGTTTTGAAGCAAGAAGCAAGCTCCAGCTACCTCTGTTAGTCGATCTATACCAGGTTAGTAAACTTCAAAATTCATCTTGATCTAGCATGATGTAGTTAGCAATGAACATGTGGTTAGGATCTAGATGAAACCTAGGTCGTTTTAGAATTGATTTGGAAGCAATTGGTGATGATAGATCATGTGATGACATTTCTGTTTTGGATCGAATCTCTTGATTCTTGGAGAGTTAGCATAATTGAGATAGATCAGGTTAATCTAGGAAGTGTGAGGATCATTTCTATGCAATTAGATTATGATTTGGTGATGATAAAAGTTTTGACATATTTTGGATTTGGATTCGATTTGAGAGATCCATAAGGATTCATGATGTTTGGAGTTCATATTTGTAATCTACGTGAAAAATTGAGCAAGATTGATATAAGGTTTGTTTGATTTGGTTGCCTGTAATTCTTACTCACCGGAGAGGGTGGTGGTTTCCACCGTGAGAGCCACTGGGGACTGTTCCCCCTCGCCCGAGGTCCAAGGAAGAAGATGGATGAGGAGCTGTTGGATGAGTCTGAAGGATGGACTTAGTAGCCAGATCGTGTGGCTCATGTTTAAACTGAGGATTTGCCTCCAAGGAATGAAACACGGTGTTTCATTAATCCCAGTCAGCTGGTGACTAGGACGCTCACGTGGACGTGCTCTGTACTCTCAGATCTGCATACTTGGTCAATCCATCCAACGCGCGTGGTTTTATTTCAGCTTTTATTTCTTTTAATCATTTTTGATATTATTTTTAATGCTTATTGGTTCCAAAAATCACAATAAATCCATTTTTGATCCAAAAAATATTTTAAAAATATCTCCATACTCCTGATTAAATTTGTAATTTTCTGGAATCAATAAAATGCATTTTTCATGCGTTTTTCAATTTTATTTGATTTTTCTCATTTTGTTTATTTCTTTAATTTTTGCATAATTGTTCATCTGTTTTGTTGATTTTGGTGTGATCTTTTGGTATTGAATCTGGCTATGATTTTTGAGTATGTTATAGGTTAGTCGTTCATACTCCTTTAGGAATTTTATTAGATTTTTAAGACATTTGTAGGTTCTGTTTTAGGTGAGATGTTTAGAGCCTTCCCAACTTATGGTTTATCTTGACACAATTCAACTTAGGATTTATTTAGTGGACCTAGAAGTTGATTTAGGCTTTGATATTTGAACCCTATAATGTTAAAACATGCATGTTCCCTTGGGAAATTTATTAGATTTTTACAACTTAGGTTTCTATTTTAGATAGAATTTGCAAGTATGTGTTGCTTGTGGTGTTCCATCTTTGGTGCCTTGCTTTGTTTGATCTTGTTGGTGGCTTTGGAGTTTGAAGAGCTTGGTTTCCTTTTTGTAGGAGGTATTAGACATCTTGTAGTTGTTGTGGATTGGCTTGTGGAGCTTAATTTGGAGTTTTCTTTCTCTTTTGGGAGCTTTTTAGAAGCTTATAGGATTAGGGTTTTAGGAAGAGCCATTAGAACTAGTTCTTTTCTTTTCCTCAAAAATAGAATGCATTGTTTGCTTCTATCCTCATCCCATGATGCAAAGTCCTCTTAAGGAAGCTTCATCTCTCCTTTGGAGG
The DNA here is from genome assembly GCA_963859935.3 of Lathyrus sativus. NCBI lineage: Eukaryota > Viridiplantae > Streptophyta > Magnoliopsida > Fabales > Fabaceae > Lathyrus > Lathyrus sativus. The sequence continues at coordinate 582,625,524 of OZ012735.1, forward strand.
GATGAGTGGCATGCCTTAATGAGTAGAACTTTTGAGGATGCACTTTCTTTCCATGTTGGTTCTTGATGAATTCCTTTGGTCTTCATCAGGTTTCTTAGCATTGTAACTTGATCTCAATGATGATTTCTCTTCTTGTGGAGCTTGTTAGAGTTTGAATATGAAGAATTGAAGAAGCTTGAAGATAGGAGCTAGCTTGAAGATGGAGATTCTTTGCTGTCAACTTTGCTGTCAATTCAATTTTGCTGACTAGAGCTGCTGTTAAAGGTTGAAGTTGTTGTCTGCTAGGGCGTCTTTCTCTTCTCATCTCAAAATAATTCAAAATACAGTAATAAGGTTAATCGAAGTCGTACGTTACGAGCCTTAAGCTATCTGGGAAAAGGTTGATGGAGGGTCTCTCTCCAGTAATCTGGATGTTCAGTGTGGTACCCTTTGGGTGACATACGAGGCATTAACTCCTGGGTCATAGTCTCTAGTGCGATGGAGATTGCGAACATCCTAAAAAATAGTTCTTTCGTAAAAGACTCAAACAAACATTCAAACTCTGTTTTTGTCCTCTTGGACCCTTAATCAGGAAAATCCTTTCTTAAGGAGATAAAAAAATGTCAGACAAACTTGTGTCTTCCGTAGCCCGAACTACGTTTGCTCTGATCTTTCATGCCGTATGAAAGTACGTAGGCACGAGATGCGATATCTTGGCGAGCAACCTTCCCCCTTTTTAACTCGTAGTTAGGCGAACTACGTTGAATCTGATTTCTCGTTCCAGACGGGAATACGTAGGCATAAAGTGCAATACTTTGCCGAGTCATTTTCTTTTCTTTTTTAGACCAGACCTTTAGAGTAGATAGATAAACACACCCTTAGATAGAAAACAAGTGTGGATCCCGTCGAGTACGACAGACGTGAGGGGTGCTAATACCTTCCCCTTGCGTAACCGACTCCTGAATCCAGGATTTGGTTGTGATGACCATTCCTCTCCCTCTTTGCGTTAGGTTTTCTTTGAGTGTTTCCTTTCCCTCTTTTAGGATAAATAACGCACGGTGGCGACTCTTCTGTCATAGCCGGTGCCGATTTTCGCAGTAGCAACAGGTAGTACCAGCAAAAAAAGAAAGGTTGTAAACACATCCCGTAATGTTTCGATTCAGTTTGATACCGAAAAGTTCCTCGGGGAAAAACAAGCCGCACGCTTTGTGGCGTTACAGAAAATAAAGATACTCCCTGAAAAGAGGTTCATAATCGACCCACAAGGAGAATACAGAACTTTTGCGGGGCTGATCAACAGTAAGAGGCGGGGCATTCTGATTTATCCACTTGAGAGCTACAACATAGATATAGTGCGCGAGTTCTATGCCAACATGCTGCCTAATGATGACGAGCCTTTCACATTGACAACAAGAGTGTTAGGCCGTCAGATCTCTTTTGATAGGGCTACCATCAACCGAGTGCTCGGCAAACCGCTCCATCTGGGAGTAAACGAATTGGATACATACACCCGTAACCTGAGGACCCGCCCCAACATAGATGATATTTCAGCGGCCCTCTTGTTAGACAGACGGAGCGTAGAGAGAAACCCATCTGGGGAAGCTGTGAGGTTTCATAGGAAGGACATGATTCCTTTGGCTCAGCTGATCCTGATGTTGGTTCTGACAAACATCAAACCCAAGTCCCATACATCAACTGTGCCGATCCCAATGGCACACTTAGTTCACAACATTCTTACAAATGTTCAGATTGATGTAGCTCGGATCATCGCTAATGAGATGAAATCATTTATTGAGAGTGGACTAAAGTCGGGGTCGCGAGTTAATTGTCCCCTTGCTTTTCCATGCATTATTATGGCTTTATGCTCACAATCAAGGCTGAAGCTTCCTTCCCGAAGTCTAGTGAAGATCCTGGCCGCAATTGATGACAAATATGTGAACAAGTATTATAGGCCTAAGAATTACAGAAGTGGTACAGCTGCGGGTGATACCAGGACTACTCATGGTCCCAGTGGTTTTTCTCAAGGGTTCGACCCTTTCCAGCAGCAAGTGTCTAACTACAACTAGGATTGGATGGCAGCAACGCAGCGAGCTATGGTGGATATTCACGATTCTATGCAGGTACTGCAGCTTTAGATCTGTGACCCTCCCTAGAGCGTCCTATGATGACGCGTGAGCAGTTTATGCAGCACGCGAACTGGCCTGTTTTTGGATAGGGGCGGGCGCTAGTGGTCCTATTGGTGATGATGTTGATGTTGGTGCTGATGACGATGGTGATGATGATGTCGAGGGCGAGGATGATTTTGAGGATAATGGTTCTGATGATGAGGAGTATGAGTCCGAAGAGGACTAAGTTTTATCTTTATTAGTTTTTAGTGCTTTATTTTGTTTTCAGGATATTTTATTTTGTTTTCTGATGTTTTGGGTTGTACTTTTTGGGGTGTTTTGTCCCCACGCACATTAGTTTTATATTAATATTTAATGTTTTGTTTTAAATTATTGTGTTTTGTTTTAAATTATTCTGTTTAATAATTTTTGTGGTTGTTGGGTGTCAAAACCTTCTAGATTGATTGCTCTCTGAAAGAAGTATTCAATGAAGGTGCATCCGAGCTTGGATGGCAATGATAAAAATAAACAAGCGAATAAGGCTAAGGTACATGGTTACCTTCGGTTAGAACTTTAGAATGCATGAAGAACTTTATTCTTGTTGTAATTGAATATTGTTCTTTTTGCAACATAATTGAATGAATGATTCACTTAGGACTTAAGACCACAAATTGTAAGAAAACCTCCATTGTACAAATAAATGCCGGATTCTAATAAACTGTGTTGATTCTTTTAATTCATGCTTTGTCTTTTATTATTATGAATTTGTGGAAGCAATTAGAAATGATCAAGGCACTTGTTTCTTTCGAGCACAACCAGTTCCAAATACAAACTACCTGTGAGCAGAGAGTATTTGTCAACCCCTTTGAGCTGAAATAGTTGAATCTCAGCTTGAAACAAAGCGAGACTTGAAATTTTTTTATTATTGTGCTTTTGCCGTAAAAAGTAAAGAGCATTCACTTATGAAGGAAGTAGAAGATAAGTTTGGGAGAACGAAATTGTAAGTTGGTAGTTTGCCACAACTCTTGAAGAACCAAGCAAGGATTGAAAAGAAATTAGAAAAAGAGAAACACTTGTTTTGTGAATACGGTGTGAAAAAAAAGTGATCAAAAGAAAAGAATGAAAATGAATGCTTGCTTGGAAGAAAAATATTGAAGAAAAAAGAAAAGAAATTTGAGTTGTGAAATAAGAGTTGTGAAGGTTTCAAATGAGAAACAAGTTGAATGAAGTTGAGATGTGTGAATAATTGTACAGTGAATGTCTCTTTTGCGTCGGCAATTTCGTTTCAATGGCTTTAGATATGTCCCTTGTTTATTAACCAGACCAAGCTACAACCGGAAAAGACCTTAGTGATCTTCGTGCTTCCGCATTTTCATTTATAATTGTTAGACATTGTATGAATTGAATTGAGTTTGGCTTTGTTTGTTGGAGAGTGAAATTACACCCGCGGTTGTAAACGCGTGATCTCTTCAATCCTTATTCAAAAAGGAGCGATAAGGTGATTCATTCAGGATATCATTGTTGTTGATTGATACATGTTTTACATTGCTATAAGATTTTAGTTCTTATGTATTGTGTTGTTCTAACCATTGGAGACTTGTGTCTAGTTGATTCACTTGTGTTTGAGCCATTTGATCCGAGTTCGAAGAAACCTTTTTCTCTTAGCAAATCCTCTTGTTCTTCTAGAGGCATACTTTGCTTGAGGGCAAGCAAAATTCTAGTTGGGGAGAGTTGTTGGATGCCCAATTATGCTTATTTGAGCTATCAAATGTGGGCATCTTTCGCTCGTTTTTTGTCTAGTTGGTGTTCAAAGCCACCTTGTTTTTGTTGATATGCAACATTATGTGAAATGATCTTGGTCCCTTTAATTTGTGTGCTATTGTGCAGTATTTAAGCATGAAAGAATAGAAGTTTAAGACACAAGAAAGAAGGCAATGGAATCAAGCAAGAAGAAGAGAAAAAGCATGTTCGCTAGGCGAGCACCTGGCGAGTGAGGTAGCGAGTTGTTCGCTAGGCGAGCTCATAGCAAGCTGCTAGCGAACACTCCCAGACTTGGGCAGAATCAAATTGGCATCATTCGCTGGCAGCGAGGAAGGTGGCGAAGAACTCACTAGGTGAGCACCTAGCGAGCAAGTAGCGAAGCATTCCAGAATCAAATCCTTAGTCCTCGCTAGCATGTTCGTTAGGCGAGGTTGTAGCGAACATTCGCTGTGAGCTCGCTAAGAGAACAAGGTCACGAGCGTGATAAGACAACAACTTTTTCTATAAGTAGCAATGTGTACTTTTTGAGACCATACCATACTTTTTACTAGTTCTGTTCTAAAAGAGATTTTTGTGCCCTAGAACCAAAATATCTCTCATTTCTTCATCTCTTAACATTATTCTACAAAAAGAAGGTGGATTCTCATCCAAGTTGGATTCTTCGACTCGGATGTTCATCAACCTTCTTCCAAAACTTCTTGTGCAAGCTACCATGAAAATGAGTAGCTAAGTTCTTCATTTTGTCAAGGTTAGATGTAGGTGATCATTAAGCTTTGTATGTATATGGATGATCTTCATTTGTAAACTCTTTGATGATGAATATATGGTGAAAACCTTGCTTTATTTATAACTCTTTGTGTTGGTTTATGATTGAAAGATATTTTCCAACTCTTGACCTTGGTTTTCACCCATCTATTTTCTTAAGCTAAAAATAGTTTTGAATGTGGTTGTTCATGAAAATGTTAAACCTAAATGTTGTCATTTTGATAGATTGTGTGAGAAATCAACAATGAATCAAAATGGGAAAAATCACAATGTGAGTTAGAAATAATCACATTGGGAGGATATTGTGAATGTGTTTATCATCTAAAGGAGTTTATGCGTATTGTTCATCGAACATATACAAGCAAAGTGATTACTGAACCTTAACTTTGACAATCTTTATTTAATCGTAAAACCAATCTTTTACCGCAATTTATTACTTTTTATGCAAGACACCGTGACGAAAAACCAAACCCCTTTCGTTACTTTAAAGTTAAGAACTTGACAACTGTCGAACGGTGGCAATATCTCATATTCCTTGTGGAGACGATAACAAAAACCCGACACTTTACCACTGTCACAACAAGAGTCTGATTGTTTCAAATACGCCAAGAAATGCCATAAATGCCAAATTTATGCTGATAAGATGCATGTACCACCAAGTCCTCTGAACGTCATGACGTCTCCCTGGCCCTTTTCCATGTGGGGCACTGATATGATTGGTAAGATAGAATCGACCGCATCCAATGGACACCGCTTCATCTTAGTGGCAATTGATTATTTCACTAAGTAGGTTGAAGCAGCTTCTTTCGCCAATGTCACCAGACAGGTCGTGGCTCGATTCATCAAGAAGGACATCATCTGTCGTTATGGAGTGCCCGAGAGAATCATTACCGATAATGGTTCAAATTTGAATAACAAGATGATGAAGGAACTGTGTCAGAGTTTCAAAATTGAGCATCACAATACTTCTCCTTATCGCCCAAAGATGAATGACGCTATCGAGGCCGCCAATAAGAACAGAAAGAAGATTGTGCAGAAGATGGTTGTGACCTATAAAGATTGGCACGAGATGTTTCCCTTTGCATTACACGGATATCATACTTCGTTACGTACTTCAACTAAGGAAACCTCTTTCTCGCTAGTGTATGGTATGTAAGTTGTCCTACCATTGGAAGTAGAGATTCATTCTTTGAGAGTTTTGGTTGACGTCAAACTGGATGAGGCAGAATGGGTGAGGAACAAATTGAATCAACTCAGCTTGATGGACGAGAAGAGGTTGGTGTCCATTGCATATGGTCGTCTGTATCAAAGCAAGATGAAGAAAGCTTTTGATCAGAAGGTGCGCCCGCGGAGCTTTCAGGTAGGTGATTTAGTGTTGAAGCAGATTCTCCCTCCATAGACAGATCACAGGGGCAAATGGACTTCCAACTACGAAGGTCCATGCGTCGTAAGGAAGGTATTCTCAGGAGGAGCCTTGCTACTTTCAACCATGGATGGCGAAGATTTCACATCCTCTGTGAATACAGACACAGTTAAAAAATACTTTGCTTAAAGAGACCCGCTGGAATAAAAAGAAAATCCAGGAAAAAATGGGGCATCCCAACGAACCATAAAAAGAATAGGTTCGGGAAAATATTAGGGATAAAAAGAAAAAGAATGTAAACCCGCAAAGTTGAAAGCCTGAAAAGGCGACTTTGGCAAAAATGGGTATCCCGGTGAATCGAAAACCCACAAGGGCGATTCGGGAAAAAGTTAGGGATTTGAAAATCAAATCATTGCGGTCTGCGTATGGATCTTTCGAGCACAGTGGATTCTGGGAGGACCCTAGGGTCAACCAATCCAGTCAGTCTTTTTAGAGGAAGAAACGTTGGAGAAGCATCGAAGTCATGCAAGTCATAGTCAAGTCGACACATGGTGGTTGTCTGTACCACATTCCCGACGTTTTGTATATCTGTTGCATTTCTGTATTATTTGCGCAACTTTCTCTTTTCAGGAGTTGCATTTGTTGTAAACTTGCCTATTTATAGGCCATTTATCAATGAAGTATATATTATTCAGAAAGCTTTCGTACTTGTTTTAGCTTTTACTGTTTTTTTTGCAAAAAGACACCCGATGTTTTTGATAAAACTTTGCATACATAAACTTCTGGGCTTTGCTAATAATCATTAAAACTTTGATTTTCTTGAACGATGTCATGGACAATAACCGAGGTAGCTATTGTTGTATACAGGATGCTTTGTTTGTATTTTTTGCAAGGATCTCATTCCTAAGACTATTCCAATGAGGCACCCTCAGCAAGATAACCATGTCTCTGCCCTCACAAGAGGAAGACGCACCACTTGAAACTAGTGTTTCCCCAGCAGGTTGGGATTGCGTGTGATCAAGGTTATCCCCAGCAGGCTAAGACTAGTTTATCCCCAGTAGGTAAACTTGGGATTATTCCCTAGCAGTGGACCGAATTCAGGGTTTTGCTTCCCCATAGAGTCTAAATCTTTTGACTCCTTTCCCCTTAGAGTTTAAGTCAGGTACTCAATTCCCTAAGCAGAGGTTGATATTGTTTCCCCAAGCAGAGGTAGATTATGATTCCCTCATTGGGAGATCCCCAATGAAGTTATGATCCGTAGCAGAATTCAGTTGGTCATTAGTACTAGTCAGAGTAAGTTTCCTTTAGGATATTTCTCCAACAAATTGTCATCCCCTACAGATCCCCAGCTGTCGCTTCCGCGAAAATAAGGTGCCGGCAAAACAGAAGAGTCGCCACCTTTCGTTATTTATCCCTCAGAACGGGAAAGAAAACGATCGGAAAAACCTGACGAAAAGGAATAAGACAAGGTCGTCACAACCGTTGTCTGGGTTCGGGAGTCGGTTACGCAAGGGGAAGGTATTAGCACCCCTCACGTCCGTCGTACTCGACGGGATCCACGCTTGTTGTGTTTACTGGACGAGTTGGTTTATCTATCTACCTATCAAGGGTGGCTTAAACATGAAAGAAAATGACTCGGCAAAGCGTCGCACTTTCTGCCTACGTATTCTCATCAGAGAATGAGAAATCAGAGTCAACGTAGTTCGGCTAACTACGGGTTACGGGGAAGGTAGCTCGCCAATACGTCAGTATTGTGCCTACCTACTCTCAACAGGTATGAGAGATCAGAGCTTACTTAGTTCGGGATAATACGGATTACGGGGATTCAGATTCATCTGTTTTATCGAGTAGGGTTAAACAACAGTTCCGGCAGTTAGGGACAAAGCCTGTTTGCGTTGGCGCTGAAGTTTAACGACACTCTTTTATTCAGAAAAGCTTCCTTTGAATTATGGGCCCACGGGGAAAAAAGGTTTGAAGTTTGTTTTCTGTCTTTTACGAAAGTAGTGTTTTTTATGTTTGTTTGCAATTTCAATCGCACTAAAGATTATGAACTAAGAGTGAATGCGTCGCATGTCACCCAAAGGGTACCATACTAAACATCCAGACTGTTGAAAAGAAACTCTCCAACAATCCTTTCTCAGATAGCTTAAGGCTCGTAACGTACGAAAGAAATCATTCATGATTACTGTATCTTAAGCTGTTTTGAGATGAGAAGAGAACAGGCTCAACTACGGGGAGACTATCAAGTCCTACTATTGTCATGCCAAGGATTCATCCTATGGTTGAGGTTCGAAACAGGGAACTCCTAGAAGTTATCATGCATAGGTTTCAACCTAAAGTTCTATCATCACTTCCTTATCAAAGGAAGTGGGAGTCCTAAGGGATCATGTCAATGATATACAGAAACAGATAAAACATCAGCTTAAACAGTAAACAGTAATATAGTAAAATGCATGCAATGCAAGTGACGGAAGAAATGTGTGTGAGGCAGCATCAGCCTCCACAAGCTCATCTCGACCTCAAGCCAGATATGAATAACAGTAATCAGACAGAAGAAATAACATGCTATCAAGCAAGACAATAGTGAGCAACTGCAATCATACAGAAGAAATGAAATGCTATCAAGCAAAACAAACCACATGGGCAAGGGAGCTGGGCTCTACCGAATACCCGCAAGCAAAGCCATACAGTAAAAATACAAGTAGAGGGAGCAACACAACCTCTAGTGCAATCATACTCCTAGATCAAAGCTATTCTAGATATGGACTTATTCTAATGCATCAAGCAAGTCAAACAAGGCACATCAGCACAGAAAAGAAAACAGACAGGAAAGAAGGCAGATCAACAGTTTCCCCCAACTCCACAGCAAAGCAATCCTCTGACAGCAGTTCAGTCTTCAAACTTCAATCACCCTTCAAGGCTATCATCCTTAATGACAAGTATCAACTTGCTCCTCCAAGGTTCTACCCTTCAACCATAAGTATCAACTTGTTCTCTCTTCTCCAAGCTTCAGCTCTTCAATCAATTCCACTCTCAGGTTTCACTCCTAACTGCAAGTATCAACTTGATTCCTTCTTCAAGATCTCCATGCATCAGTGTAAGTATCAACTTCCTTTATTCCTCCAGCCTCAGCTCTACACTCAATCTCAAATGGATCCTCTTCATAAGTATCAACTTAGTCTTCAAGCTCTCAAGCTCTCTTACTTCTCCAGTATCAACTTGGTCTTCTCTCCTCATCCTTCAGTCTTTAAGCATCAGCTCTTCATTCAGTCTTTACTGGATCTTCATTGGGTCTTCAAGTATCAACCTGTTTCTTCTTGCTCTTCAAGCCTCAGCTGCAATGGCAATGCTCAAGGAATCATCCTCTTCCACACTCTTCAATGAAGTCTTCATCTTCAAACTCAAGCCCAACATCTCTCAAGATGCTTAAACCAGAAGAAATCACTTAACTGGATAAGCTAGGATATTAAACTGCTTATTGACCACCAAAGGTGACCTATAAGGGTTTAATATCAAAAGAATGGTTCCCTCAAAAGTTCTACTTCCTAGGTACCATCACTTATCCCTCCAAAGGAGGGAGGTGAATACCATGGAAGGACCTTGAATCATGGGGAGGAATGGAGGTGAAGGATACCATCCATGTTTAAGGAAGAAATTAACTAAGTCTAAGCTCTACTTAATTCCTAACCCTATAACAACAACAAAACAAACAAGTCTTCAAGCTCTCAAGCTCCTTCTTCAATCTTCAAGTCTTCCACTATGCTCCTCCATGCTCCACAAAGCAAGACCAAGCCCACCAAGCCAAGCAAAAGCCCACAAAGCAAGGCAAAACAAAATACAAGCCCACAAGGGCAACACAAACAACAATCAACTACAAAAATCAATCAAAAATAGTATACTATTATATTAAAACCTAATATAATTTCTAGGGGATCCTATATGACTACCCTTAATACCCTATATGTCCCCATATCTAACTTGACCTAAAAACCCAAAATTCTAGTATTATTGTGGACCTATGTTAAGGATTGACCTAAATCTATACAACCTAAAGTCATCTAATCAAAACTAATCAAAAACTGACCACAAAATTATGGAATAAATCCAGAGGGGAGAAAAAGTCCTAATCTAACTATCCTAAAAAGAATGGCATAAAAATTCAAAAGGAACTATCTAAACAAAATTCTACAAGTCTATGCATCAACATAAAAGGAATTAAAATGCTATTAAAAGAGAAAATATACAAAAAATATTAAAAATGCATGAAATGCAAATGTTTTGATTTTATAATTTTTTAGACATAAATGTGAAATAGGAGAAAAAATCCCTATGCCAAAATCATTATTTTTCTATTTAATATGATTTTTCAAAGATTAAAGAAAAATGGAGAAAAAGAAAATAAAATATGAAATGTTTGGTGCAGATAGCAATGACATGCAGTTCGAATCATGAGTGGGCTTAAAATGGGGGTGTCATCAGAAATGCGCGCTAGGCCCATGATTTGATCCGAAAATACATAACAAAAATATAAAGAAAAAGAAAAACACGCGGTGCACTTAGTAAAGAAAAATAGTTCAAATCTACAATGGGCCATGGATGGGGCGTGATTAGCAATTATTCACTAAAGCCCAAACCTCACTTTTAATGAAACGCCGCGTTTGGTCGTCTTCAGACTTCCCTCTTCAAACGTGAAATTAAATCCTAGCCTTTAGATCTGATCCCAGTCAATGAGTCTACTCTCCATCCAACGGCTAAAACATTATCTTCTTCCTCCAGCCATGAAAATGAAGGGAAAGCTCCATGAACAGAGCTTCAAATACCTAACTCGGACACCTTCCAAACTCGACCAAAATCCATGATCTAAAGCCCTAACCTGTTCTGAATTCATCCCTGATCACGACCATAGCCTTAGAATTCAAAGAATCATCCTCAATCTCTAAACCCGATAATGAATCCAAATTATGCTCAAATCTCAACTCTAACCATTCTTGAAATTAAAGTGATCAACCTCTTCCTTATGTTACACTGGTCAATTCTTGCTATCATACCAAGATTATCTCTCAAGATTCAACAAGAAATGGTGTCACTATCTTGAACCTCACCAAATGATCTCAAAGTTTCCAGAATCCATCTCCTACTTGTCTCTAACCATTCTAACCTAACAAATCTAACTAACAATGCTTAAATTAGGGTGTAGAACAAAAGTTGCAAACCTGGAAATTTCTGAGTAACAGGTAGATCAAATCTTCAATTCAACACCTCAAACTCTTCAGAATCACTCCTTGATTGATGTTAGTGCTTCTGTTTGCAAAAGATTCGATCCAAGAAGCTTGAATCTCCAAATCCGATAGTGACTTGCAGCTCCCAAAATCCAAATGCTATCTCTTCAATCCCACACGATCTTGCTCTCAATGGAAGGTGTTAGGATTGAAAGAATCAATGGAAATGGTGTGGAATATAGAAATTGATTTCAATTTGCAATGGAAGAAAATGGAATGGCAATCTCACTCTCCTCTCTAATCTCTCACCAACCTTGCATCTGAGCAAGTTCTAATCAATATATAGGATGGTTCTAAAACATCCAGAACTTTCTGGAATCATCCAATGAGAATTTGAGATTCTCATGTCATGAGTTTTTGATTTCAATCCATCTCATGTACCAACTTGTATTATACCTCTTGCAGCACTTGTATCTCCTTTGAAAATCTCCTTAGATGAGATGTATGAGGTGTTAGGATACTTTGCTAGCTTGTACATTGCTCTTCCTTATGTTTTGCATATGTACCTTAATATGCAAGTAACCATTTTCCAAAGCAAGTCCATGATTTAGGCCTCAAATCAAAAATGTGGCTGAACCATTGTCTTTAAAATGTTTTCTAGAGTCAAAATGGTATATTACATGCCATGGTTTGGATGTGTAGCTTGGAAATTTCAATTTCCAACTTTGACTTATTTAACTTATGCCTCCATTTTAGGTCATTTTTACCATTTTGAGCTACAAGCCTTTTCAACATCTCATGACCTCCTTACTAGCCTTAAAACATCATTTTAAGCAAGTTTGATGTTGAAGATTTTTCCATTTGAAGCTTGGAAATAGGAGTTATGGCCTTATGCTTGAAATGACCTATAATCTCCAAATGACCAAAATGCCCTTGACTTGTCAAAGCCATAAGTTGAGTTCTACAAATCCTATCAAGGACTTCTAGTACTCTCTAGAACTATAAGAAGATAAGGAACAACATTCATGTTGACCAAAAGTTCATAAGAATCATCCTTCTTGGGCAAAGGTTTGATGCAAGTTGGGTGACTTTCAAGGCCCCAGGTTCACATACCTCAGATGACCTGTAACTTGTCAAAGTCATAACTTGAGCTCTACAAATCCTGTCAAGGACTTCTAGTACTCAAATTAAAGCTAAGATCAAGCTCTACAACATGAATGTTGGGGGTAAGATGAGATGGCAATCACATCTTGGGCTAAACTGCCTTGAAGATAGGGGTCAAACTAGGGGATTTTACACTGTCAAGCCTTAGAAACCCTAGCTTGAAACTTCTCAAACTCTTCAATCATGATGAGTTGACCTTGGAATCATCCTTATAGCATCTCAATGCATCAATACATGATCACATGGCTCTTGGTTTAGGTCTCAACCCTCTCCAAATCATCAGTTGACCTAGGGTTGACCCAGTCAAACCCTAATTACACCAATCATGGCTGAGTCTTCTTAATCTTGCACAATGACCTATCTAGGCCTCATGATGTCTTTCAAGACATCTCATAAGCTCTCTCAAGGCTTCAAGTCCACATTCTTGGCTTCAGAATCATCTGAGGAGCTCCCCCAACCCTCAAGTTAGGAGGCACACAACCTTGGTTTCACTCAAACTCTCTGAGGATCTCTTAACTTCTCTGACAAAGATATCAACCCTTGAACACTTGAATAACCTTCTTGGCTATCTTCAAAGTCTTGATTGGTACTCATACCTCTTGATCTCCTGCATACATGTCAATGAAATGCAAATGATAATGCTAATGTGAATAAGATGAAACACAAGCTAGGTAAAGAAATGTTGGTCAAATTTTGGGGTGCAACAACTGCCCCTATTCAAACGGCTTGGACCCGACTGGGTGAGGAGCGAACAGCTCTCAGCCAATCAAGGTAAAAGACGGTTGAATACCAACAAACCCAAAAATTTGCCAACTGCACAAGTACACGGTACTCTGACGGGAACAAATCTTCGAAAACTGAAATATTAGCTGCACGGCACTAGCCGGGGAATTGGTCACACGGTAACCGGTGATACATGGTCGATCATGCCGTCGGGCATCAATATTCCTCGGGACTCATCAGGTCAATAATGAAGTTAAATCATGCCGTCGGGCATTCAAAGATATTTTCGGGCATCAGCCGGACTTCATCAGTAAGTCGGGAATAGAATTCTCGGTCAATCATGAGCCAAATGGGGATATCCAAACTTCTGCCATCAGGCACTCCGCATCAGCTGAGAGAACTGCTTCGTTAATACGGTTGGACTTCAATCATCAAGTCTTCAGGGGAAGTTTCAACTTCGCTGTTCAGAAACCTGCTGGGGATGACGCATCTCCGCTGAGGATTCTGGAGAACTATCAAGTAACTCTGCTTCAGGGATCCAGGAATCATTATGGATGAATCAACTCTGCTTAGGACTTCAAGGATCATCTTGGACAAATAACTCCGCCGGGGACTTCAAGAATCATCCTGAACTGATAATTATGCTGGAGATTTCAGGAATCATCCTGAGCAAACACTCTGATGGGGACTCTAAGCATCAACTTGAGCAACCAACTCTGGCGACTGCACTGGGGATTTTAAGAATCATCTTAAGCAAACGACCTTGCTGGGGAATTCAAGAATCATCTTGAGCCGAAGACTTCGCTAGGGACTTCAAGAATCATCTTGAGCAAGCGACTCCGTTAGGGAGAATTCAAGAATCCTCTTGAGCAATCAATTCTATGGCGGAACACCTGCAAAATAAGAACGGTAACAACCTAGATCATGCTTATTATTCATATGCTTCGGCAATGGCGCAATGCTCCACACGGTGGAAATGCTACGCGTTTATGATAAATGCTATGCAGTCATGCAAAATGATGCGATCCCGTCAGCAAAATAAATGTTGAAGGGAGAATCCTCCTGTCAAGGAGAAAGGACCACTCAGATAGGGGGAGGAATCATCCTGCTGAGGAGAAAAAAAGTCACGCCAATCTCAATCGGGCGCTGTGGGGAAGTGAACTTCAGTTGACTGCTGCAGGGGGACGAAGCTCTATGAGAACCTGGACCTGCTGAGGGAAAGCGATGTCAATCGCGGGAATGAACTGCACGGCCTTCACGGCTACTTCCCTAGAGATAACGGCTCCGGCGGGGAAACACAACATCAGCTATTCAACACTCCACTGGGGACAACCAATCATGGCCTGAGCGGCTTCCAAGGACTCGGCTCTCCTGGGGATCTGCAAACTCGGCTGGGGAAGAAGAAATCATTCTGCTTGCTGGGGAGAGTACAACTCTGTGGGGAACCTCAATTCCGCTGGAGACTTCAGTCTTGAACCATCAGTTGCTGCACACTTTGGTGAATGACTCAGCTGAGGAGATGACGCTCCTTCAGGATGCATCTGATTAGGGAGAGAATCTTCTCTGCCTGGGGAGACATATCAATGCTCACGATCTCGTGTTCAGACTCTGCGGGGAGAGGCTGCTGAACTTTGCTGGAGAAGGAGGAATCATCCTGCTTGGGGACGCGTACGGCGTACTGTCTGATACATGCTACACCTGTAACAATACAAACAAACAGACAAGATACCCTTCTCAAAGGGACCTATCAAGGTTATCATCTTGTGACAATGTTTAAGTAATTCATTGTTTCAACAATCAGTGGCCTAGGCCAATAAGTTTATGTATGCGCATTTTATCAAAAACATCGGCGTTCTTTTTCGCAAACTAAACAGATAAATGCTAAACAGACAAACAGAATTGCTGAATAGTATACATTTTATTGATAACGAACCCCTGAATGGGTAAAAATGTTTTACAACAGATGCAAACTCCTGGAATGAGGAAGCTGCGCAAAAATAAAACATAAATATACATCAGTATATACACAAATGTCGGCAACGAGGCGTAGACGAACACCATGAGTTGATCCCTCTATGACCCACTCGACTTCGATACTTCTCCGATGCTTCAGGTTCAGAAGAGATTGATTCGGATAAACGTCCCTCAGGTCTTCCAAACCACTAAACAAAGAAAGTCCATACGCGGAACGCAGTCATTCGCTTTTTCAAATCCCTAACTTTTGCCTGAATCGCCCTTCCGAGTTTTCGATTCACCGGGATACCCTTTTTTGCCAAAGTCGCCCTTCCAGGTTTTCGACTTTGCGGGTGTACATCTTTTCAATTTATATCCCTAATTTTTGCCCGAACCTTTCTCCTTTTTTATGGTTCGCCGGGATGCCCCATTTTTGCCTGGACTCTCTTTTTACTGTCCAGCGGGTCGCTTTCAAGCAAAGTATTTTTTAACTGCGTCCGCGTTCACCGGGGATGCAAAATCTTCACCATCCATCGTTGATAACAACAAAGCTCCTCCCGAGAAGACCTTGCTGACGACATACGGACCTTCGTAATTGGGAGTCCACTTGCCCCGGTGATCGGAGTGTGGAGGAAGAATCTTTTTTAGGACGAGATCACCCGTCTGAAAGCTTCTAGGACGCACCTTCTTATCATAAGCTTTCTTCATTCGGCTTTGGTATAAACGACCATGAACAATCGATGCCAATCTCTTCTCGTCCATCAGGCTGAGTTGGTTCAGTCGGTTCGTAATCCATTCTGCCTCGTCAAGTTTCACATCAACCAAAACTCGCAAAGAGGGGATCTCCACTTCTAACGGTAGGACAGCTTCCATACCGTACACCAAGGAGAAAGGAGTTTCCCCGGTTGACGTACGTACCGTCGTGTGATAACCGTGCAATGCAAATGGCAGCATCTCGTGCCAATCCCTGTAGGTCACAACCATCTTCTGAACAATCTTTTTTATGTTCTTATTGGCCGCTTCAACGGCGCCATTCATCTTCGGCCGGTAAGGAGATGAGTTGTGGTGTTCAATCTTGAAACTCTGGCACAGCTCCTTCATCATCTTGTTATTCATATTCAAACCATTATCAGTAATGATCCGCTCGGGAATTCCGTAACGAAAGATGATGTCCCTCTTTATGAATTTAGCCACCACCTGCTTGGTCACATTAGCATATGAGGCTGCCTCCACCCACTTGGTGAAGTAGTCGATGGCTACTAGAATGAAGCGATGACCGTTAGACGCAGTGGGCTCGATCTTTCCTATCATGTCGATGCCCCACATGGAGAACGGCCACGGGGAGGACATGAAATTCAACGGGCACGACGGAACATGAACTTTATCAGCATAAATCTGGCATTTATGACACCTCTTCGCGAATTTAAAGCAATCTGATTCCATCGTCAGCCAGTAGTATCCTGCTCTCAGGATCTTTCTCATCATAGCATGCCCGCCGGCGTGCGTACCAAATGTGCCTTCATGGACTTCTTCCATGAGCATACTTGCCTCTTTCTCATCTACACATCTGAGTAACACGAAATCGTGGTTTCTTTTATACAAAACTCCGTCAGGATTGAGATAAAAATTTCCAGACAGCCTCCTCAGAGTCTTCTTATCCTGGGTTGACGCGCCCGCAGGATACTCCTTAGTCATAAGGAAGGTCTGGATGTCATGGAACCATGTCTTGCCGTCGGCGGCTTCCTCGATCGCAAAGACGAATGCAGGTCTATCAAGACGAGAAAGGACAATTCTTGGAGCTTCAATCCAAAAATTGACTTTATACATTGAAGCTAACGTGGCTAAGGCATCAGCCATCTGACTTTCAGCCCTGGGCATGTGACGGAGTTCCACTCGGTCAAAGAATGGAAGTAGCCTTCTGGCATAGTTCATGTACGACACCAAATTCGATTGACGAGTCTCCCACTCCCCTTTAATTTGGTTGATCACAAGCGTCGAGTCACCATATACGTCTAGGTTCTTGATTCTCAAATCAATTGCCTCTTCTAGACCCATGATGTATGCTTCGTACTCCGCTTCATTATTGGTGACTGGAAACGTCAGTCTCGCAGTGAACGGGATGTGGGATCCGTGGGGAGTCGTGATGATCGCCCCTATGCCACTTCCGTAAGAATTAACCGCCCCGTCAAATATCAATTTCCACTGGGATTTCCTATCTGGCCCCTCGTCGGGCAACAGTACATCGTAATCCTTCGCTTTGAGAAGCATGATATCCTCATCAGGGAATTCAAATTTCATCGGCTGGTAATCTTCGATCGGCTGTTCGGCTAGGTATTCAGACAGTACGCTGCCCTTGATGGCCTTCTGGGAAACGTACTGAATATCATATTCTGTCAACACCATTTGCCATCTGGAAATCCTTCCCGAAAGCGCTTGCTTCTTGAAGACGTACTTGATCGGATCCATCTTCGAAATTAGCATGGTGGTATGATTGAGCATGTACTGTCGTAAACGTTTGGCAGCCCAGGCTAGTGTACAACACGTCTTCTCCAGCATCGAGTAACGAGATTCACAGTCCGTGAACTTTTTACTCAAGTAGTAAATAGCATGCTCTTTTCTGCCCGTCTCGTCGTGCTGACCGAGAACACACCCCATACTATTCTCAAGAACTGTCAAGTACATGATTAGTGGCTGTCCAGCCACTGGGGGTATCAAGATTGGAGGTTCCTGAAGATACTGCTTTATCTTGTCGAATGCCTTCTAGCAATCCTCGCTCCAGGTAATCTCCTGATCTTTCTTTAAAAGCTTGAACATCGGTTCACACGTGGCCGTGAGCTGAGAAATAAACCTTGCAATGTAGTTTATTCTGCCCAAGAAACCACGAACTTCTTTCTCAGTTTTTGGCACTGGAATTTCTTGTATGGCTTTTATCTTCGCAGGATCAACCTCGATGCCTCTTTCACTCACAATAAACCCCAGTAACTTTCCGGACCGTACTCCGAAAGTACACTTGTTAGGATTCAGCCTCAACCTGAATTTCCTAAGCCTCTCAAAAAGCTTCAGCAAATTGACCAAATGTCCCTACTTCGTTTGGGACTTCGCAATCATGTTATCAACATAGACTTCAATCTCATGATGAATCATATCATGAAACAATGTTACCATAGCTCGTTGGTAAGTGGCCCCTGCGTTCTTCAGACCGAAAGGCATTACCTTATAGCAAAATGTTCCCCAGGGAGTGATAAACGTCGTTTTCTCCATGTCCTCCGGCGCCATCTTGATCTGATTGTAACCGGAGAAGCCATCCATGAACGAAAACACGGAGAACTGGGTTGTGTTGCCGACCAACACATCAATATGGGGCAGCGGGAAATCATCTTTAGGGCTCGCCCTGTTCAAATCCCGATAATCGACGCACATGCGTACCTTACCGTCCTTCTTCGATACAGGTACTATTTTGGCGACCCACGGAGGGTAAGTAGTGACCGCTAAGAAGCCAGCATCAAGCTGCTTTTGCATTTCTTCTTTGATCTTAACGGCCATATCTGGTCTCGTCCTCCTAAGCTTCTGCTTAACGGGAGGACAATCTTCTCGCAGCGGCAAGTGGTGGACCATGATGTCCGTATCAAGTCCGGGCATATCTTCGTATGACCAAGCAAAGACGTCACTATACTCTCTCAGCATCTCGACCAATCTCTGCTTGACATCACTCTGCAGTGCAGCCCCTATCCTAACGTTTCTGACGAGCTCTTCAGAACCCAGATTCACAATCTCGATCTCCTCTTCATGAGGCAGAATAATTTTCTCCTCTTGTTTCAACAAGCGGGCCAACTCTTCAGGAAGGTCTTCGTCTTCATCAATCTCTTCTTCGGCTTGATAGATCGGGCAATCGAAGTCGAAGTGAGTCATAGAAGGTCCAGAGTCAATGTCAACTGTTATGTGGATCCAACAATAACAAGGGTTAAGCTTAAAACAAAGATATGCAGGTTGGAACAAACCCCATTGCCATTTTATTGTTTTTCAAAACAAATATAAAACAGGAATAACAGAGATCACAATATTTGAATACGAAGAAAACGCCTTTGATTTATTAGTAAAATGCATGTACATAATCCAACAAGGCCCTGAAAATAAAACCACTATGCCCCGGGTAGGACATAGGGTTGTACAATGATTGGAAAACGTAAATCATTACTCTTCGCTTGTCATCTGGATGCTATCCTTGACGGACCAATTGGTGAGGCTCTCGCCTGGCTTGCTTGGCTGGATCCAAGAGTCGAGGTCATAGTCGCTATCCCCCCTGTCTTCAGACACCGCGTTGACGCTTTCAAATATCACCCCGCCACTGGTAAACTGGATTGGCCCCTTACCTCGCGACGCACTGCTAGAAGAAGAGGCTTCAGCTCCAGGAGAATATCCCAACCCAAACTTGTCTTGCTTGTTAGGTATCTCCAAAATTCGCCCCCATCCTGGGGTAGATCCGGCTTGGACAACGGCCCGAGCTTCCTTGAATGAGGAGAGAGTCATCTATGGCTTTTCCGTGACTACAGGAGCTACGTCCTTCACTTTGACAGCTTCGAACGCTTGGCACAGAGTCTCATGGATTTCTCCATCCATCTCAACATACTTGAAGGACGACAAATGGCTCACCATTATGTCTTCCTCGCCACAAACAGTTACGATGCTACCCCCGACAGCATATTTGAGCTTTTGGTGCAACGTGAAGGTCACGGCACCAGCAGTATGGATCCACGGCCGGCCCAAGAGACAGCTGTAGGCAGGCATGATGTCCATAATATAAAAGACCGCGTCGAACATTTCCGGACCAACCTGGATTGGCAGGGTCACCTCCTTGAAAACATGGCGTTTGGTTCCATCGAACGCCTTCACAACCAGATCACTGGGTGTGCAAATCACTCCGCGAGTATCCAACTTCATTAATGCCTTCTTCGAAAGAACATTAAGTGACGAACCCGTGTCCACCAACACGTGCGACATAATCGTGCCCCTACACTCTATCGAGATGTGCAGGGTGCTATTGTGGTTCCTCCCCTTCGGCGTCAGCTCCATGTCAGTGAAACCTAGCCCATTTCCAGCATTACGTGGGCTACGACCTTTTCTAGCTGATTTACCGATATTTCCTGCAGTACATAGGCGACGTTCAACACCTTCAACAGTGCGTTGCGGTGTGCTTCAGAACACAGCAACAAATTCAGGATGGAAATCTTCGAGGGCGTCTGATGGAGATGATCCACAATCTTGTAGTCACTCTTTTTAATCAACCGCATAAACTCCTCGGCATCTTTAACAAGAAAGTCATTTTCTGCCCCGCGTGGGATCTCTTCAACGACTTTACTTTTACCTTTATCGGCCGCATCAGCTCTGACCGCTTTATCCGCCACGACCTCCGGTGGTGCAAACACTCTTCCGCTGCGAGTAATACCACTGATTCCCGCAAGGTTCTCCACAGTCGACCCAAACGGTTCTAGCTCCAACTTTTGTCCGTTGCAGTAGACTTCAGCCCCATAATGCCATGAGACGGTGTTAGTGCTCTCGAAGGGTATCGGCCCAGCTCTGGTGATGGTAATTGTGGGCGGCCTGGGCGCAGAAATAGTTATCGTCTGGCAAGGGATGGTGATGGTGGCGACCTCATCATCTTGCTCCAGCACTACCTCCCCTGATCCACATTCGGCCCTCCGGTTAAACTGTAAAATACCTTCAGTCATCAGACTTTGAATTCCTTCTACCAACTGTTGACATCCATCAGAACGTGTCGCATAGCCCATACATAGCTCTCCGCAACCTGGAAAGAACCCTCTTTTCATCAACTTAGCTTTAACGAAGCTAAGCGGCGTCTTCAGATCTCTGACGTCAGTCAACAAGTCCGCACTCTCATCTTCGATAATGGCGTTCCCCCCGCCTCCCCTATGATTCGGCATAGGATTCTTCGTGACATTTGGCACATTATCCGAGAAGTTGATGATCTTGGCATCCACCATGTCCTGTACCTTGTGCTTGAAGGCTTTGCAATTCTCTATTGTGTGGCCGGGTGCCCCTGAGTGAAATTCACAAGTTGCATTAGCGTCATAACCTGGCGGAGGTGCCCCTGTCAAGGGAGCCAGCGTTCTCTTCTGGATCAACTGTAGCTGAAGCAAAGTCTGCAAGAGTTGCGCGTATGACATGGGCGGTGTCTCGAGGTGACGGCTCGACAAAGGTGCCCGATTCTGATACTTTCTGTATCCCTGTTGATTCGGTTGCTGCTGCTGCTGTTGAACTGCCGGGATAGTTATACTGGCCACCTGCTGGTGAGGACCTTTACCCTTCCTTCGAGCGTTGGTCACAGCGCTCGCTTCTCCTTCCCGTCTTTTGCCACTATAAGGTTTCTTTCCGCCTCCAGCTGAGGATGAATCACCTTGAATTTTCCCGAGCTTGATCCCATTTTCGATGTGCTCACCCGTGATAATGAGATCTGAGAAAGTTCCGGACATACCGCTGACCAACTTCTCATAGTAAACCCCTGGGAGGGTGGCTACAAACATCTGCACGAGCTCACGTTCAACCATCGGCGGATGAACCCTGGCTGCCAACTCACGCCACCGCTGGGCGTATTCCTTAAACCCTTCATTGTTCCTTTGCGACAGATTCTGCAGCTGGACTCGGTTCGGGGCCAAGTCGCTGTTGTATTGGTAGTGGTGCACAAATGCTTCAGCAAGATCCTTCCACGTGCGCACACTAGTAGGCTCCAGACTCATGTACCATTCGAGGGATGGCCCGGAAAGACTGTCTTGAAAGAAGTGCATCAGCAACTTCTCGTCCTCGGAGTGAGCGGACATTTTCCTGTAATATGATCTCAGGTGGACGCGAGGGTAAGTGGTGCCCTTATACTTTTCAAAGTCAGGTACCTTGAAATCAGCAATCAGTCCCAACTTGGACATATCAACGCCCAAGGTGTTCTGGTTCTCGATATCTCTCATCTTATCCTCCAGTGCCTTGAACCTTAGACGTGCTTCAGCATTCAGCTCCCCTTCAGCACCTCTCTGAGAGAACACATCGTCCTGACGATCCTCTAGCCATGGCTGAGGCCCAAACAGATTCCCAACACTTGAATTGCCATTAGCCATCCCAACACTGACATTAGCTCCCAGACTCCCATTACCGACGCCCGTCGTATTGAGTCCCATGTTGGCCATCACATTGTCGTTGGCACTGCCGTTTCCCCCGTTCACGGGAACACCATTCTGTGGAGTTTAAACTGGTGGAGGAGTAGGCACAGTCCCATCATGGAGTACGCCATTGCTATCAACCCTTGAAATCAGAGGTTGAACTAAGGTCCTGAGCTGATCCTGGCCATTAGCGACCGCTTGCATGAGCTCCATGAAGCGATCCATTCTTTCGCGGAGTTCCTGAACATCAGTTTGCACTTGCTCCATGATTCTGGTTTGATTAGCTCTAGTTGGATAGCGGTGAATCGGTCTCTGATCAATCCTGGAACCACCTAAAACAACCTGGAAAACACAAAAGGGTTAGGAAAAACAACAAAGTGCTCGTTATGCAAATGCTTCATGCAAATGCAAACGTGTGTCTGTGCATTAGGGAGATCTCCCCCGATCCTAGTGCCTGAGTGCCAGTGCTGATAATAAGAAGTCTGAGTCCAATCATGGAAATAACAATCTCATATATAAAGAAAGCCCATCAAGGCAGTACACAACATCAACGAGTACAAGATGAATCAATAGCGTGACCTCAGCCAACAAGCCTGGTGATGGTCAGCGTACAACAATGATCAAAACAAAAGGAGTACAAATAGTCAAGTACGGCCACGGGCGCGATACTCTTCTAACAACTCCTTCGTTTCTGGATGATCAGGCAGAGTGAGTAACCCTTCGACGAGTAATTCCCTTTGCACAATGGTGTACTGAAGTCCTTCGACCGAATCTTCCCATGCTCCTTCGCCGAAACAATCTTCTAGCTTCCGTTTCTTGGACTCAAACGTCAGTTTGCGCTCCTTCAGGTTAGCAAGAGCTTTGTTGAGCTGGCCTTCAGCAGCATATCTGCGAGCGGTTTCTTCATCAAACCTCTTCTCACTAGCCTTCACCTGGGCTTCCAGCTTGGAGATCTGTAGCATCAGCTTATCCTCCCGCTCTTTCCTGGTGGCTAGGGAGGCCTTCCAGTGCTGGTTGAACTTGGATATCCTCCGATATGCTTCGTCCAAGTGCTGCTTCTTCGTAGCCAGTACGTCGTTGACAGCTTTGAAATCTTGACCCATGCGCTCACGCTCAGCTATTTGCTTAGTCAAGTCTGTACCTAGCTGGTTCACCAGCTCTGTCTGCCTCTTGAAGGAATGAACGGCTTCGTTCCTCTCGCTTCAGAGCTGAGCCAATTCTTTCTCCAGTTCCTCATTTGCCCGCTTCAATTCATCTCGCTCAGCTAACACCTGATTATGCTGCTGAATGGGCACAGTAATAGGCTCTTCAATCATTGGAGGGCTTTCCGGCTTGGCATGAGGAAACGACATCCCTATAGCATCTGCTCTGGCTCTGATCCAAGTCACATACGGAGGGTAGGCTTGATTATTTCTTCTCCCCAGCAGTGGCTTTCCCCTCTTACTAATGCCATTCCAGGCGCGGTGAAGCTTGGATAACAGATCCCCCTCTAGAAGACCAGTGAGGTACAAAGATTCCTGCACCTCTTCATCCTTCGGCAGAGCTCTCAAAGCATACGCGAACTGTCGGACCAGCACAGACGGATTATAGTTTATACAGCCCTTCCTACCTATCAAAGGCACGTTCGGAAACCCGCTGCAGCTGAAGATAATCTTGGTACCCAGCCTATCTCTGTCAAACCAGTCAATATCCTCTGCAGATAAACTCATCAGACGCTCGGACCACTCAGATGTGGCTGCAGATGAAACAAAAGGACCCCTCTTGGGCAGATGACTATCAAGCCATTTATAAAGCAAAGGTACACAACATGAGACATTCTTGCCCCTCCTGTTCTCGTTTTTGTAGTGGACGGAATGGTAGACATCTCCTATCAAGGTAGGGACTGGATTCCCTGAAGCAAAGATATGAAATGCGTCGAAGTCTACAAAATCGGGCATATTGGGGAACAGAATGATGCCATAAATGCACAGAGCGAGGATGGTATTGAACACGACCCAACATCCATCTTTGGCGCACTGCTGAGCTTTCCCCACTAAGAACTGCAAGGATAAGCCGGGAACCCTGTTCTAACTAGACAATACCAACTCGGAGGCGTCCAGATGAAGTGACGGAGCTAGACTAGCCAGGTCAGGCTCAGCATCCATATGAACAAAAGGCATCTGCCTCTTGATAGGCACACCTAACAAATCAGCATATTCCTCTAGCGTGGGTGCGAGAACAAAATCCTGGAAAGTAAAGCATCTCAACGGAGGATTGTAGAACTGCAGCAGAGCGTGCAACCCATTCCACTCGAACGCAGAAGGTTTACGAACCAAACTGAGCAATTTGCCGTAAGACTTTCTGAACTCATCCCTCATAGAATCATCTGCTAAAGCAATCAAACCGGTCAGCTGGACCACATCAGGGGCAGGGAACTTGTAAGCCACGGTCTTCCTCAGAGAACCCATAACAGTACAATAGGAGGCAAGAAATCCTGGATCGGGGAAAACGGTACCTGCAACACAGACACACGTTAATGAAATGCAAATGAGTATGCAAAGCAATGTAAAATGCAATCATGCAGCAGGAGATCAAGGTAACTGTGCTGTGGAGATTCTGTATCAACAAAACCATGATGCTGCTCTGTCAAGAACAACCACTATATCTGATAAGAAGAAAACCCTGGTATCGGACTACAAATCTGCTCTGTCAAGAACAACCATCTGATAGGGCCATATACATAGGACCATAATTCTGCTATGTCAAGAACAAACGTCTGATAATAAGGACCTCTGATACAGGACCAAGAAATCTGCTATATCAAGAACAAACATCTGATAATAAGGACCTCTGATACAGGACCAAAACTCTGCTCTGTCAAGAACAAACAACTGATAATAAGGACCTCTAATGCAGGACCATAAATCTGCTCTGTCAAGAACAAACAACTGATGACCAAAACTCTGCTCTATCAATAACAAACATCTGATAATGAGATCCTCAGACCCCAGTCATAAACCTGCTCTATCAAGAACAAATACACATCTGATGATAAGATCCTCTGATCCCAATCAAAAACCTATTCTGTCAAGAACAAACATATATCTGTAGATGAGAACCTCAGATCCCAACAAAACTGATCCACTATCAAGAAAACCAGGTGGTTTGAAGGTCAAAGTTTCCTGCAATAAACCCAACCCTGCTCACAGGTATGGACCTAAACTGACTCAAGTTCGGCATCCTATGCGTTCATCAGCGTCACAGACATTCAAGATGGGTGATACGATACCCAGAAGGTGTGGCATCACCAGCTCATGAAGCGGCCTCACTCGGCTGAATCACAAATGATCGGTTCCTAGAGTCGACAATCCTCCAAACCAACAACCGTCTCAACCCAAAGGGTTGAAAGAGAAGCCAACCGGGAGAACCTCGTCTGAGCGTGGATTTCATGAGACACTAGTGCCTGCAAAGCAAGCACGCGCCCACTAATTTCCACAACTAATGTTATGTTCACTCAAGCCTGGGTCTGGCTTTTCACTCATCAGAAGGCCCCTCCCACAACAGCACAGATAATCATATCATACTGAAAATAAAATGCGGGAAATAAAATGCGATAAATAAACACAACCCAACAAGTAATCATACAAGCGCTAGGATTGATTCTCGCAGGGGACGTCGAATCCCCAAACTGACCCGCATACGGGACGTTGGATCCCAGGAAACTATCAAGTCCCCAGCAGAGTCGCCAGCTGTCACTTCCGCGAAAATAAGGTGCCGGCAAAACAGAAGAGTCGCCACATTTCGTTTTTATCCCTCAGAACAGGAAAGGAAACGATCGAAAAAACCTGACGAAAAGGAATAAGACAAGGTCGTCGCAACCGTTGTCTGGGTTCGGGAGTCGGTTACGCAAGGGGAAGGTATTAGCACCCCTCACGTCCGTCGTACTCGACGGGATCCACGCTTGTTGTGTTTACTGGACGAGTTGGTTTATCTATCTACCTATCAAGGCTGGCTTAAATAGGAAAGAAAATGACTCGGCAAAGCGTCGCACTTTCTGCCTACGTATTCTCATCAGAGAATGAGAAATCATAGTCAACGTAGTTCGGCTAACTACGGGTTACGGGGAAGGTAGCTCGCCAATACGTCAGTATTGTGCCTACGTACTCTCAACAGGTATGAGAGATCAGAGCTTACGTAGTTCGGGATAATACGGATTACGGGGATTCAGATTCATCTATTTTATCGAGTAGGGTTAAACAACAGTTCCGGTAGTTAGGGACAAAGCCTGTTTGCGTTGGCGCTGAAGTTTAACGACACTCTTTTCTTCAGAAAAGCTTCCTTTGAATTATGGGCCCACGGGGAAAAAAGGTTTGAAGTTTGTTTTCTGTCTTTTACGAAAGAAGTGTTTTTTATGTTTGTTTGGAATTTCAATCGCACTAAAGACTATGACCTGAGAGTGAATGCGTCGCATGTCACCCAAAGGGTACCATACTAAACATCCAGACTGTTGAAAAGAAACTCTCCAACAATCCTTTCTTAGATAGCTTAAGGCTCGTAACGTACGAAAGAAATCATTCATGATTACTGTATCTTAAGCTGTTTTGAGATGAGAAGAGAACAGGCTCAACTACGGGGAGACTATCAAGTCCTACTGTTGTCATGCCAAGGATTCATCCTATGGTTGAGGTTCGAAACAGGGAACTCCTAGAAGTTATCATGCATAGGTTTCAACCTAAAGTTCTATCATCACTTCCTTATCAAAGGAAGTGGGAGTCCTAAGGGATCATGTCAATGATATACAGAAACAGATAAAGCATCAGCTTAAACAGTAAACAGTAATACAGTAAAATGCATGCAATGCAAGTGAGGGAGGAAATGTGTGTGGGGCAGCATCAGCCTCCACAAGCTCATCTCGACCTCAAGCCAGATATGAATAACAGTAATCAGACAGAAGAAATAACATGCTATCAAGCAAGACAATAGTGAGCAACTGCAATCATACAGAAGAAATGAAATGCTATCAAGCAAAACAAACCACATGGGCAAGGGAGCTGGGCTCTACCGAATACCTGCAAGCAAAGCCATACAGTAAAAATACAAGCAGAGGGAGCAACACAACCTCTAGTGAAATCATGCTCCTAGATCAAAGCTAGTATAGATATGGACTTATTCTAATGCATCAAGCAAGTCAAACAAGGCACATCAGCACAGAAAAGAAAACAGACAGGAAAGAAGGCAGATCAACAGTTTCCCCCAACTCCACAGCAAAGCAATCCTCTGACAGCAGTTCAGTCTTCAGACTTCAATCACCCTTCAAGGCTATCATCCTTAATGACAAGTATCAACTTGCTCCTCCAAGGTTCTACCCTTCAACCATAAGTATCAACTTGTTCTCTCTTCTCCAAGCTTCAGCTCTTCAATCAATTCCACTCTCAGGTTTCACTCCTAACTGCAAGTATCAACTTGATTCCTTCTTCAGGATCTCCATGCATCAGTGTAAGTATCAACTTCCTTTATTCCTCCAGCCTCAGCTCTACACTCAATCTCAAATGGATCCTCTTCATAAGTATCAACTTAGTCTTCAAGCTCTCAAGCTCTCTTACTTCTCCAGTATCAACTTGGTCTTCTCTCCTCATCCTTCAGTCTTTAAGCATCAGCTCTTCTTTCAGTCTTTACTGGATCTTCATTGGGTCTTCAAGTATCAACCTGTTTCTTCTTTCTCTTCAAGCCTCAGCTGCAATGGCAATGCTCAAGGAATCATCCTCTTCCACACTCTTCAATGAAGTCTTCATCTTCAAACTCAAGCCCAACATCTCTCAAGATACTTAAACCATAAGAAATCACTTAACTGGATAAGCTAGGATATTAAACTGCTTATTGACCACCAAAGGTGACCTATAAGGGTTTAACATCAAAAGAATGGTTCCCTCAAAAGTTCTACTTCCTAGGTACCATCACTTATCCCTCCAAAGGAGGGAGGTGAATACCATGGAAGGACCTTGAATCATGGGGAGGAATGGAGGTGAAGGATACCATCCATGTTTAAGGAAGAAATTAACTAAGTCTAAGCTCTACTTAATTCCTAACCCTAAAACAACAACAAAACAAACAAGTCTTCAAGCTCTCAAGCTCCTTCTTCAATCTTCAAGTCTTCCACTATGCTCCTCCATGCTCCACAAAGCAAGACCAAGCCCACCAAGCCAAGCAAAAGCCCACAAAGCAAGGCAAAACAAAATACAAGCCCACAAGGGCAACACAAACAACAATCAACTACAAAAATCAATCAAAAATAGTATACTATTATATTAAAACCTAATATAATTTCTAGGGGATCCTATATGACTACCCTTAATACCCTATATGTCCCCATATCTAACTTGACCTAAAAACCCAAAATTCTAGTATTATTGTGGACCTATGTTAAGGATTGACCTAAATCTATACAACCTAAAGTCATCTAATCAAAACTAATCAAAAACTAACCACAAAATTATGGAATAAATCCAGAGGGGGGAAAAAGTCCGAATCTAACTATCCTAAAAAGAATGGCATAAAAATTCAAAAGGAACTATCTAAACAAAATTCTACAAGTCTATGCATCAACATAAAAGGAATTAAAATGCTATTAAAAGAGAAAATATACAAAAAATATTAAAAATGCATGAAATGAAAATGTTTTGATTTTATAATTTTCTAGACATAAATGTGAAATAGGAGAAAAAATCCCCATGCCAAAATCATTATTTTTCTATTTAATATGTTTTTTCAAAGATTAAAGAAAAATGGAGAAAAAGAAAATAAAATATGAAATGTTTGGTGCAGATAGCAATGATATGCAGTTCGAATCATGAGTGGGCTTAAAATGGGGGTGTCATCAGAAATGCGCGCTAGGCCCATGATTTGATCAGAAAACACATAACAAAAATATAAAGAAAAAGAAAAACACGCGGTGCACTTAGTAAAGAAAAATAGTTCAAATCTACAATGGGCCATGGATGGGGCGTGATTAGCAATTATTCACTAAAGCCCAAACCTCACTTTTAATGAAACGCCGCGTTTGGTCGTCTTCAGACTTCCCTCTTCAAACGTGAAATTAAATCCTAGCCTTTAGATCTGATCCCAGTCAATGAGTCTACTCTCCATCCAACGGCTAAAACATTATGTTCTTCCTCCAGCCATGAAAATGAAGGGAAAGCTCCATGAACAGAGCTTCACATACCTAACTTGGGCACCTTCCAAACTCGACCAAAATCCATGATCTAAAGCCCTAACCTGTTCTGAATTCATCCCTGATCATGACCATAGCCTTAGAATTCAAAGAATCATCCTCAATCTCTAAACCCGATAATGAATCCAAATTATGCTCAAATCTCAACTCTAACCATTCTTGAAATTAAAGTGATCAACCTCTTCCTTATGTTACACTGGTCAATTCTTGCTATCATACCAAGATTATCTCTCAAGGTTCAATAAGAAATGGTGGTAAACAGAAATGGTGTCACTATCTTGAACCTCACCAAATGATCTCAAAGTTTCCAGAATCCATCTCCTACTTGTCTCTAACCATTCTAACCTAACAAATCTAACTAACAATGCTTAAATTAGGGTGTAGAACAAAAGTTGCAAACCTGGAAATTTCTGAGTAACAGGTAGATCAAATCTTCAATTCAACACCTCAAACTCTTCATAATCACTCCTTGATTGATGTTAGTGCTTCTGTTTGCAAAAGATTCGATCCAAGAAGCTTGAATCTCCAAATCCGATAGTGACTTGCAGCTCCTAAAATCCAAATGCTATCTCTTCAATCCCACACGATCTTGCTCTCAATTTGGTATGCACACATTCAGTATGATCAATGGAAGGTGTTAGGATTCAAAGAATCAATGGAAATGGTGTGGAATATAGAAATTGATTTCAATTTGCAATGGAAGAAAATGGAATGGAAATCTCACTCTCCTCTCTAATCTCTCACCAACCTTGCATCTGAGCAAGTTCTAATCAATATATAGGATGGTTCTAAAACATCCAGAACTTTCTGGAATCATCCAATGAGAATTTGAGATTCTCATGTCATGAGTTTTTGATTTCAATCCATCTCATGTACCAACTTGTATTATACCTCTTGCAACACTTGTATCTCCTTTGAAAATCTCCTTAGATGAGATGTATGAGGTGTTAGGATACTTTGCTAGCTTGTACATTGCTCTTCCTTATGTTTTGCATATGTACCTTAATATGCAAGTAACCATTTTCCAAAGCAAGTTCATGATTTAGGCCTCAAATCAAAAATGTGGCTGAACCATTGTCTTTAAAATGTTTTCTAGAGTCAAAATGGTATATTACATGCCATGGTTTGGATGTGTAGCTTGGAAATTTCAATTTCCAACTTTGACTTATTTAACTTATGCCTCCATTTTAGGTCATTTTTACCATTTTGAGCTACAAGCCTTTTCAACATCTCATGACCTCCTTACTAGCCTTAAAACATCATTTTAAGCAAGTTTGGTGTTGAATATTTTTCCATTTGAAGCTTGGAAATAGGAGTTATGGCCTTATGCTTGAAATGACCTATAATCTCCAAATGACCAAAATGCCCTTGACTTGTCAAAGCCATAAGTTGAGTTCTACAAATCCTATCATGGACTTCTAGTACTCTCTAGAAACCTAAGAAGATAGGGAACAACATTATGTTGACCAAAAGTTCATAGGAATCATCCTTCTTGGGCAAACGTTTGATGCAAGTTGGGTGACTTTCAAGGCCCCAGGTTCACATACCTCAGATGACCTGTAACTTGTCAAAGTCATAACTTGATCTCTACAAATCCTGTCAAGGACTTCTAGTACTCAAATTAAAGCTAAGAGAAAGATCTACAACATTCATGTTGGGGGAAAGATGAGATGGAAATCACATCTTGGGCTAAACTGCCTTGAAGATAGGGGTCAAACTAGGGGATTTTACACTATCAAGCCTTAGAAACCCTAGCTTGAAACTTCTCAAAATCTTCAATCATGATGAGTTGACCTTGGAATCATCCTTATAGCATCTCAATGCATCAATCCATGATCACATGGCTCTTGGTTTAGGTCTCAACCCTCTCCAAATCATCAGTTGACCTAGGGTTGACCCAGTCAAACCCTAATTACACCAATCATGGCTGAGTCTTCTTAATCTTGCACAATGACCTATCTAGGCCTCATGATGGCTTTCAAGACATCTCATAAGCTCTCTCAAGGCTTCAAGTCCACATTCTTGGCTTCAGAATCATCTAAGGAGCTCCCCCAACCCTCAAGTTAGGAGGCACACAACCTTGGTTTCACTCAAACTCTTTGTGGATCTCTTAACTTCTCTGACAAAGATATCAACCCTTGAACACTTGAATAACCTTCTTGGCTATCTTCAAAGTCTTGATTGGTACTCATACCTCTTGATCTCCTGCATACATGTCAATGAAATGCAAATGATAATGCTAATGTGAATAAGATGAAACACAAGTTAGGTAAAGAAATGTTGGTCAAATTTTGGGGTGCAACACCAGCGAGGTCGTTGAAGTAGTTTTCTTCCCTGCGGAGTGGGATCAACTCAAAAATTGTTTGTCTCCTTCCTCAGCAGAAAGAGTTTGGGATATCTTCCCAGTAAATCTTATTCGTCATCCCTAGCAGAGCAGATTCAAGTCTCCGGAAGAATGGAATAATTCCCCGCAGTTTGCTTTAGTCCCTGATAGAGTCGTATTTTGAAAGGCCATCCAGGGCTGATTTTCCCAGTAGAGTGGATTTGTTTTCCCCAGCCAAGTCTTTTGTTCCCCAGAAAATTTGTATTTTGGTAGGCCATCCAGGGCCGCTTCCCTCAGCAGATTCGATTTTGATCCCCAGCAGAGTGGATTTCAGCAGAGCAGTTTACTCAAGAGAGTTCTTTTCCAAAAAAAAGCCATCCAGGGCTTGTT
The DNA here is from genome assembly GCA_963859935.3 of Lathyrus sativus. NCBI lineage: Eukaryota > Viridiplantae > Streptophyta > Magnoliopsida > Fabales > Fabaceae > Lathyrus > Lathyrus sativus. The sequence continues at coordinate 582,657,639 of OZ012735.1, forward strand.
TTCCCAACAAAAGTTCAATCGTACTTGGCGCACCCGGTCATCCCCAGTGGAGTTGGTTTCCTCTCTTCAGCATTTATTTTGCTGGAGTGTTTCCTTTGCATTTGTATCATGCATAGCATCCTCCCAAACGCGTAGCATTTCCATTTCGTATGGAGCATTACGCCATTCTTAAACATGTGCATTCGAAACATAAGCCAGGTTGTTACCTCTGGTTTTCAGGTGTATCTCCGGCAGATTATGAGGTTTATCTCTTTAGCCCATGTGGTATCCAGACCCCGGCTTTTACCGGTTTACTTCTTTAGCCCGTGTGGTATCCAGACCCCGGATTTTACCAGTATACTTCTTAGGCCCGTGTGGTATCCAGGCCCTGGCTTTTACCGGTTTGCTTCTTTAGCCCGTGTGATATCCAGACCTCGGCTTTTACTGGTTTATCTCTTTAGCCCGTGTGGTATCCAGACCCCCACTTTTACCGGTTTATCTCTTTAGCCCGTGTGGTATCCAGACCCCGAATTTTACCAGTTTACTTCTTTAGCCCGTATGGTATCCAGACCCCGGCTTTTACCGGTTTACTTCTTTAGCCCGTGTGGTATCCAGAACCCGACTTTTACCGATTTACTTCTTTAGCCCGTGGTATCCAGACCCCGACTTTTATCGATTTATCTCTTTAGCCCGTGTGGTATCCAGACCCCGGCTTTTACCGGTTTATCTCTTTAGCCCGTGTGGTATCCAAACCCCGACTTTTATCGGTTTACATCTTTAGCCCGTGTGGTATCCAGACCCCCGCTTTTACCGGTTTACTTCTTTAGCTCGTGTGGTATCCAGACCCCGACTTTTACCGGTTTACTTCTTTAACCCGTGTGATATGCAGACCCCGGCTTTTACCAGTTTATCTCTTTAGTCTGTGTGGTATCCAGACCCCGGCTTTTATCGGTTTACTTCTTTAGCCTGTGTGGTATCCAAACTCCGTCTTTTACCGGTTTATCTCTCAAGCCCGTACAGCATCCAGACCCTGACTTCCGCCGATTTATCTTTTTCCTGTGCGGTATCCAGACCTCGGTTTACATCGGCATATTTCCTTTAGCCCGTGCAGTATTCAGACCCCGGCGAATGTTGGTTTATATCTTGCCTAAGCAGTATCCAGACCCCGGCCAATTGCAAGTGATTCCGTTAGCCCGCATGGTATCCAGACCCTGGCCAATGATTTTGTGTTTCCTGAGTGGTATCCAGACCCCGACAGAATATGATGTCTTCGATGGATGCGTTCATCTTATCACATTTTCCCCAACAGAGTTTATCGGTTACGGTTATCAACTAAAGTTTCTTTACGGTTGGAAAATTTTCGGGTTCTTTGGTATTCAACCGTCTTTTACCTTGAAAGTTTGAAAGTCGTTCGCTTTTCATCCCTTCAGGTCCAAGTCGTTTGAATAGGGGCAGTTGTTGTACCCCAAAATTTGACCAACCTTTTCTTCTTAACTTGGCTTGTGTTTCATTCCATTTTAACATTTGCATTTGCATAACATTGTTCTCTATAGAGGATCAAGAGGTGTCTTATGCCATTCAAGAGGAGAGCTTCATTGCTCAACCTCAATTAATCACATTTGTACAAGCCATCAGGGTTTCATCATCATGGAGAAGTTTTAAAGCTCTTTGAAAGGAGAGATTGGTGTGTGGTTGTTACCTCCTATCTTAAAGGTTATCAGAGGCTCATCAGAGGATCACCAGGAGTTCATGAGGTCATTTATTTGGACAAGACATGGTTTTGAAGTTCATTGTGTACCTTGGAGAGGCTTTATGGGGTTTGAGTAGTCATTCAAGTCATCTGCAAAGGGCATAGACAAAGAACTTGGAACTATGGTTTAATCTGGTCAACTCAAGGTCAACTTTGGACTTGAGGGGGTTCAATACTGGTTTTCTAAGTCATACAAGCCATGGAAAGTTACCTTAAAACATCTAAGATATCATGATGAGATCAAATCAAGAGGAATCAAAAGTTCAAGGAGTTACTATATTAGGGTTTCAGAGGTTTTCAGTGTAAAATCCCATTCTTTAGTGTCTAACTTCAAGGACACTTTACCCCGTGATGAAAGCTCAATCTAATTTTCATGAAAACATGAGACTTGTAGGAAATTTTCTTAGCTTTCTTTTGAGTACTATAACTCATCCATTGAGTTTGTACATCTCATGTTATGATGCCAACAAATTAGGGTCCTCAGATGAAGATAATTTTGGTCAACTTAAAGTCAACCCACTTCCAAGGCATTTTGACCTAGAATCAAGTTCCTCCTAAACTTTAGGTGAACATGAAAGTTGTTCTTCATGGTCTTAGCTTTCCAAAAAGTCATAGAAACCCTCTTTCTCATGTGTGGAACTCATGTTATGGTCTTAACAAGTCAAGGGTATTTTTTGAAAGTTTCATTATAGGTCATTTGTTTCAATGGTCATTTTCATAAACTTTAAAGTCTCAAATCCAATTTTGACCAACATGAAACTTGTGCCTAAGGGTCTCAACTTTACAATGGACTCAAAATCCATGGAGTTTGGTGCATTATGTGATCATGTGAGCCATTTCAAGATGGAAATTTTGACTTTCGGTCATGGTTTAGGAGCCTTGCATTACAAGTCTTGTTTTGTCTCATTTTTTATTTGTTTTGTACCATTACATGACACTAAATAAGTTTACCGCATTTGTGCCAACATAAAGAGTCATCATGTGCTACTTTTTCTCAAAATCACTCAAAAAAGTCATGCACCAAAACTTGGTACAAAGGCATTTGCAATTCACCAAGCCAATCCAATTCACTCATACACCCCTCAAATGACATTTTGCTGACCACAAAAAAAAGAGTTGAAGGTTGTACCCGTGGGTGTGTGTAAATGAAGTTTTTGGTATTTTTCTTGAAATCACTTAAATGAAGTAGCATGGGCCTGCATGACCACTAAAAACCCATCATATAAGAGACACATTTTTGCCCTAAATCCTCAAAATTGGTTGCTGCGTGAGAAAGAAAGGAGAGAGCTTCAAAATTTTCAACAAACTTATCTTCTTCGAATCTGGTTGTGCACTGAGTTCTTCTTGAAGTTGTTTCTCATTTCATCTTCACAAGACCTCAAAGAGCATATTGGGAGCATTGGATCAAAGCTTGTGTGCATTTGAAGGATCAACGGAATCTCTCCGTTAGGTAATTTTCAGTCACTTAAAACTCCCATTCTAGGCACATATTTAGGGCATTTTGAGTTGCATCTGAAGCCCTACGTGAAGTAGGCCATGTTTTCTATGTTTTGGTGTTTGTTTAATGAAGATTCAGAATGTGCATCTTAAATTTCAAGCTTTCGAGTCTCTCTGTCCAAGAACCTTTTTAAGAAATGATTGGCATATTTGAGCTCCTTGCAACATCAGCTTTCGAACCATACCAGATTTGCTCATTTTTATTGAGTTTTGGTGACTGGTCTCTGACGAGCTGTAACACCCCTAATTTAATCGGAATATTTTAATTAATTATTTAATTGAGAATATTCATGTTCTAGTGAATTTCTGGTGGTTTTGTGAATATTGGAAAAATGTGCATTTTCGGGTATTTATTTGATTAATAACATATAATATTAATTTATTAATATTACTATGAATTAAAATAAATATAAGTGAAATAAGGTTAATTTGGGCATTTGGAGGAGTTAGTAAGGGTAATGAAGGAAAAGCCAAATTGGGAGGCCCAAGACTAAGTTGGACAAAATAGAATTCTGAAAAGATTTAGAATTCATTTGTTAACCGTGAAAAGAATGAGGCCAGAGCTCTGATGGAGGGAGAAGTGGAGGCAAAAGCTTCGGAAGATCCTGAAGTTAATCGTGAAAGCTGCGAATCGGCTAAGGTATGGGGAGTATCGCATTTCATGATTTTCTATGTATGCCTTTCGGTGTGTTTACGGTGGGGTTTATGACTTTGGGTATGTTGGGTTGATTTGGGAGAATTAGGGAAATTGATGAATAGACTTTGAGGTTATGATTGATGGCATGTATCCTAGAATATTGACATGAATTTAGGGAACCTTATCGGACTGTTTGATGTGTAACATGAATTTGGAAACCTTAGGCCTTCGTGGCCAAAACCTTGGATTGTGATATTTTTGACCCTATAGGAATATGAATGTTCAAATGTGAGTAACTCTGATGTACTTAGAGCAATTGCAGGAAAATAGTGTTTTAGGCAGTGCAAATGTTGCTAGATTGGCCTAATAAACCATAGATTTGGTGTCGTTATCGCCGTATGACATTGGGGATGTTTTAATGATGTTTCATGGACATTGGGTATGTGAATCGTATGAGTTTTTGGGTAAAATCAGTTCTGGTGCGTAGCAGGTTTTGCTGTCATCGCGTTGTTCGCCTAGCAAGCAAGCTAGCGAACATTCGCCACAAGACTCGCCTAGTGAGAATTCTAGCGAGCATTCGCTACAGGCTCGCCTAGCGAGCAAGCCAGCGAAGGCTCGCTACCAACTCGCCTAGCGAGCGAGCCAGCGCACATAGAAGAGTTCGCGAATATTGATTGTGTGCAGCGATGTCGTGATGTTTGATTCTGGGATTCCTGTGATGAGTTACTATGAGTATGACAGTGAGGTTGTGTGAGTAATAAGTGATAGTATGAGAATTACCGCGAGTGTAATTATGATGAATTAATATGCGGCAATGTGAGATGATATTAGGGATTAATATGTGAATACTATATGATGATATGACGAATTAACATGAGTAGAACTGTGAAGTTTATGTGATTGATAGGCGATAGTGTGAGGATTATCATGAGTATAACTTGATAAATTAATATGAGATGATATGGGGGTGGTATTATGAATTAATATGGGATAATATGGGATAGTATGACTATGAGCTAATATGTGATTTATACGTGATTATATGATGACATGATGTGTGAGATTAATTAATATGATGAATTTTGATGATATGTGGTATGATGATTAATATGATGAATTATGATGATATGATGTATGATGATTAATATGATGGATTATGATGATATGTTGTATGATGAGTAATATGATGAATTATGATGATATGATGTATGATGATTAATATGATGAATTATGATGATATGTTGTATGATGATTAATATGATGGATTATGATGATATGTTGTATGATGAGTAATATGATGAATATGATGATATGTTGTATGATGATTAATATGATGAGTTATGATGTTTGATAGTGATGAATATGATGAATGATGATGCACCTATGATGTTATTATGAGGATGATTTGTGAAGTGTGCATCATGCATTCATGTGCATCCAGACTTCGGTTCAGGACCTCAATTACTTTGGCTTCAATCCCACTGTACAGATGTGAAGTATTTTGATGTGCTCCGATCCTATTGATGGGGATCTATAGAGGGTTGATGGCCCAGTGTCCATCATGATGTGATGATTGGTACCACATGCATTGAGTCTATGTTGTATTTGCATTTATGAGCCTTTGTGTATAAATTATGACGTTGTGGACTTTGAGGCATATTTGAACGATATCAATGTGTTGAATATAATTATGAGTAATATGCCGTTTATGCATTAATTGTTATATATTGATTATTATGAATTGTTTTACTCACCCTGCTTATTTGAATATTACCTCCACGTGGGTAACATGCAGATGAGCAAGTTAGCCGTGGACGCCATCGAGGAGTATTTTGAAGTTTTAGAGTCGTTAGCCTTTATGGTTAATTTAGAGGGTCTTGCTCTGATATGTAACATCGGGTTGAATTCTTTGAGTTGATTTTATATCATTGGGTTATTTTACTAATGTTCCCTTTTGAGGAGAAACCTTGATTTATGCTTTGAGTTCTGCTGTTTTATGTATTTTGATGTACTTTGAGGAAAACCCGTCGTTAAGGAGTATTGACCAATTTTGTTGACTATGAGAAATGTACGCCCTTTGTGGCTTTTTGTGAAAGTTAATATTTTACTCTGAAATCCGTGTTATTTTGCCGTAATATTTATGGGGTAGAGTAAGGGTGTTACACGAGCTGGCCGGAGAAGACGACTGAAGCCCTAACTCCGGCGTCCCAGTCACCAGTCTGATTTCAATGGTGGACTCTTTGACCTGTGTGAGTTGTTCATTTCTCATTGGCTTGACCTTGCCTTGTTGGAGCGTGGACTGATGACTAGACAAATGAAACGATGCGTTTCATTTAGCCAAGTCTGAGTTGCATCATCTGGGCCTCAATTGATATTGGCACCCCCTTATTTGGCCCAACGCGCATTTGTGAAGGTTTCAAGGCAATTGGTTTTTACTGACCACACCCCCATGGTTTACTTCCTTATTTTGTTTTATTTTTATTTTCTGTTTTCATTTTATTTTATTAAAAATACTTCCAATGGTCAGAAAATTTTCCAAATTTATTTTCTTACATTTCAAGACTTTATTTAATTTTCCATAACTTTATTTTCTGATTTTATTTTCATTTACCATTTTATTTTAATTTTTCAATTGGAAGTGTTTTTAATGTTGTCTTCTTTGGATTATAATCATTTAAACTTCCAATTCAAATCCCCTATGATCAAGACTCCTTCTCCACTTAGAGGATGGATTGAAGGGTCTTTGAGGGTAGACTTGGTTCATGATTGATCATTTTTTGGTTGAATTTGAGTTGACTTTTAGTGCCCCTCGACTAATGCTCGATAAGGTGGAGCACCCTTGATAATCAATTTATTTGGTGATGCTTTGATTTGAGCTTGAATTTGAAACTTTGGCTTCTGTTTTCCATTGGACTTGGCTACTTTATGCATTTTATTTAGATTTTATTGAGCAATCTTCCTATTTTTGATGAAGCTTGCAAGTCAAGTCATCTTAGAGGAAGTTCATACAAACTAGTTTGACCTAGTTCCTTTGGGAAATGACTTTTATGGATCCCATATGCACCCTATGGGCCTTGATGATTATTTATGACATGATTAAGGTGCTGGTATTTCTGTTTTAGGTTATACACTTGTGTAACTTGTTTCACAAGTTACTTGGAAGTTGAGCATTGCCACTTGTGTGTAAGTGTTGAACATGGTTTGGAACTTTGGTTCTTCCATTTGCCTTGACTTGGATCTTGTTTTTACTTTGTTTTCCATCTTGATTTGAACCTTCTTCTTTTGGTTTCACTTCTTCCCCTTTGGTTTTGATCATCATTTAAGACAATTTGGTGTTCATGTTTATGCTTTGAGTTTGTCTTGAATGATGTATCACTTTTAGCTTTTGTTTGTTCTTCTTTTTCACATGATCAATTTGGATTGTTTGGTTGAGATACTTTGCATATGTGTCATACCCCAAATTTTACCCTCAGATTCTTTGATCTTGTGCATATCATTTAGGTCAATCATCATATCGCATAACTAACCAAGTTTCTAGACTCTTTGTTTGCTTTGTTTCTCAGGAAACAGGTTTGTATTTCAGAAGCTTCAAAAGTGGTTGAATTAAGGTTTTTGATATGAGGTCTCTGCCGAGATGGATTCCCTTTGTTCAGAAGTTGTTTCTTTCAGTTATGGTAATCAAGTTTGAAACAATGGTGTTGGGTTTCCAATTGTCATAATCAGTCCCTATCAGAGGTATCAAGGCATGGCATCAATTTCTCTAAGTTGTTGCAAGGGTGTAGTTTGTTTAGGATCCATGAGTGGCTTGATTGGAAACATTTTGAATCGAGGTTTTGGTTCTCATCAAATCATTGTTTCAGGGCGCGCTTCAAGTGAAGGTTATAAAGCCGTCAAAGGTCAAAGCAGTTGGCACATTTTAAGTTGTAGGCGAGTATTGTTTATGTTGGTTTAGAATTTGTGGCAGCCAATTTCTTCATGGTCGAGGTTTAAACGTGGTTCGAATTTGAAGGTGTATCACAAAAGCCCGTGTTTACTTTTCTTAACCCATTTCCAAACTATTTTTGTGTATTCTAACCATTCACTTTTAGATCCATGTTCATTATCAATTATCCAATAATCCAATATCCATTTCTTAGAATTATTAACTGTTTTCTTTCCAAATAACCAAAATTCATAACCACTTTCACATTCACCCTCATCCAAAATTCAAGTCATAACCAATTTTCAAGTCTCAAATCTATGAGTTTGTTCTAGGACTCAAGTTCATTTTCAAGTTCCCATGTTGAATTCATTTTCAAATTTATTCCCATGTCAAGGTTGCGAGTTACAAAATTTCCTTACAATTGCATGATAAGTTTCAAGTTTCAAGCAAGTTTCAAATTCATTTTCTCAATTTCAAGCCCACAACATTTTCAAGTTCATTAAAGTTTCAAAATTGTATTCTCAATTGCAATTCCATGACAAAGTTTTAAGTTCATTTCAAAGTCTCAATTTCAAGTGTCAATTCTAATCAATTCCATTTCAATACAACTCAACTTTTCCATATTCAAAATCATTCAACTTATAAAATTACAATTCAAGTTTAGTGTCTCAAGCTCCAAGTTTTAAAATTCAAGGATATGAAAAAAAACCATTTGAGTTCATTTACATGTGAGCAAAATAAAAATTGGATTGAAAAGGCTTTGTTTCCTTTGCTAGAAACTGGTACCAACCATCTTCTATAATTAGCGAGTGGTCCTACCATCATGTTGCCACCACATTGTCACCTTTATACTGACCCAAACGCTTCAAGACAAACTTCTGCACAACAACCACAGCTTTCTCTTTGACCAACATTTTTTGCTACACACATGCCATAACACAACAAAAATCCAGCTGCTGCTACCATCACTAGCCTGCGGCACTCCAAGACCCTGCTACAAGCCTGAACCTGCTGTGAAAATTACATCATTCTGTCACAAAGTTAAAAACACTCCAAAAACCTAAATGCAGTATTACTGCATCATTGACCTGCAAAGGAAAGGGAAAGATCAACAATGACACTGTTATGACCATGCAATTTTCCTACAACACTCCAAGTTTGTGGAAATGGCCCTGCTGCTCCCTGTTATCAACTCTGCATAATCTGCACAAGACTGGCACCAAAACATGCCACAAACCTCTCTGCCTGCTTCACAACAGACCTGCACAACAAAACAAAATTACTATAACCTGCAATGGAAAGCAACCACACCATCTGAATATCAGTCCAAAAACAGGGAAAGAATTGGATTTAAGGGAGGAGAAGCTGAATAAAAAAGGGGGAAGAACAAAACCTGAGAAAAGGGAGGGTAGCAAAAAAATGAATCATCATTTGCCAATATTTGAATCTCAAAGAAACATCAATGATTGACAGCCTCAAGAATTCTCATCAAAAGGTCTCTCAACCTTTATCATCTAACTACATCAAGAACAGAAGAAGACCAACAAGAGGAATCTGATATACCATAGAAAGAAAAAAGAAGCTGAGTTCAGATTTCTACCCAGATTTCTCTGGTGTAGTCGTTTCCTCAATCTCGTCGCTTTAATTCTTCCTGCTTCAAAAAAACATCCCGAGCGGTCGTTGATCTTCAATGCAGGAATTAAAATATGCATATCTATATTTGAGGATAGGTGAATGAGGTAAGGTTTGCAGTTACCTGTGTGTCGTTTTAAAAGGGTTCTCGCCATCGAAGCGATTTCTGGTGTGTTGAGATTTGTCTCCTGCAAAGGAACCCAAAACATGTTTGTAGGAGATGGACTGATAACAAGTTGAACGCGTCTTTCGTTTCGTTGTTTTGTTGTCATCACATTGTAACTACGTTGGAGCAAAACATCATTGCCGATCCAAAGCCGCGAATCCAGTGCTACACAGAGAATCAATTGACGACGCTGATTCACCCAACCTCACTTTTTGTAAAACAAATAACCCAGCCAAAACACTAAACCAACCTTTCAGGTGAAATCCTCTGTTTCATCTCCAACTTTCAGTAAAATTGCCAACCTTCAAAAACCATCAGATATCACAAACAGCATGGCTTCATATTACTTTTCCTTTAAACTTTCCCTGCACACATAAAAAACACCATAACAGCTGCATAATCAAACCTTTGGCCACCACACGCGACTACTTTGAATCACCAATAAATTTCCATATCCTTCAATCTTAGGACAAAACCCTCGATATTCAAAACCACTCTATCTCCTCATGGTTTTAACCATAGACCATAAACCACCTTCACCCTCTGATGAACCGTCACCACTATAACACTTCCATAATTCTTCCCTCAAACTCATATGCTCAACACTGCTACTCCAAATAAAACAAAAATCCTGCTACAACATTTACACCAGAATCTCTGCAGCATAACAGAAGCAAAGCCTGCCTTTTAACCCATACTCCACCTGCCAAGCTTCAAATCCTCGTCGCGGAGGTCTTCTCAATCTAATCAATACAGCCATCTCCTTTAAAACACCTTACTTCCACAAGCTTCACCAGTCCTTTGATTTTCGCATACTCTTGTTTGCCGATGCTTTCGAAAAACGGTAACTGTGAAACAAAACACCAAGCCGCTGCCTAACCTCTATCGACACCAATACAAGTAGCTTCAACATCGTAACTTCATGTTCGACAGACCTCAATGTTTTCGATGGTTCCCTCACAGTCATCCAAGCCATCGCAGTAAGCAAATCGCTTCATCACTCTCTCTAGAATCAACCTCCCTCACGACCAAGCTCATCATTACATACCCCCTCCACAAATCCAACCTCATTCTCAGTTTCGTCCGCCGCCGTCAACTCGGTACCCCTGTAGCGTAACCTCTCAGCTACTGCCCACTCTCTGCTCACTCTCTTCAACATTCACACGCCTAAATCCTTCAACAAGATCCAAATCGAACACAATTAAGAAGGAGAAGCAAGATGATGACACAAACAAAGCCAATATGAAAACCTACTGAATGAATTAAGACCAGGATAATGGTGATGTTATGTTGAACTTTGCTCCTTGCGAATCGATTCACCACCGCGTGAGAGAAATCTGTCGAGAAGAGGCCATTGAACCTTTGGCTTTAACAACTGAACCAAAATCTGTGCTTTGACAAGACGAGATCGAGGCAAAAAGCAAATCGTGACCGAAAGGATGATGAGATGAAAGCTACGGGGTGAATACCGAGAAGAAGGGGATTTGTGAGATGTTCTAACCCTTTTCTCATTTCTGTTTGAAATCCTTTTCCTTTTGGGCTGAATCTAGTATTCTCCCATTTCAGCTTTTTTTAAATTTATTTACTTCATATAATTATTTTTTAATGTGAATAATTGATTAAGATTAGTGTTTTATTTAGATTCTTTTTTGCCTAGTTAAGTTGCAGTTGTTTTATGTTTTAATTAATTTCTTTCTCATGTTGGTTAAAATTGCTACGTTTTTTATTTTAGGACTGTGAAGTTTGAATATCTTTAAATTAAGTTTGGGATAGAATAAATTTAGGCTCTTAATATTTGCATGATAACAGTAGGCTAGAATATCATCCCCCGTTCTCTGTTGCCGCTCGTATTTCTGTTCCAAAGGAAGGATTCCTTGTTGACTTGTAAGTCATACCCTTAGGATAGTTTAGCAGATTTTCTTTCCCCTTTTTGACCTTGTTAGGATCTCCCTCTTGGCCTCGTTAGAGCCATTTTACCTTGCAATTTAGAACTAGGTTTATAGTTTGTAAACTCTACGTGAGTATCATCGTTATGATTACTCACTTTTCCCTTATGACTTTCGTTAAAGTCAATCTTTAGCTAGTTTTCAACTTAGACTTAGGGAGTTCGTTAACTCCATGTAAGTACCATGGTTATGGATACTTACTTCCCCTTTGGAACCTTGACCATTATCAAGAGTTCCTCAATCCCTAGTTAGGAGAACTACGGTTGCTCTGATTCCATCCTAGTCAGGATACGTAGGCACGAGATGCGACGTCTTGGCGAGCATATTTAGTGTATATACCCTTAGGTATTTACCTTAGCGCTTTTTCCCTTAGCAAGCAACTTTAATGTAACACAAATACTAACAAGAGGTTCCTGTAGAGTACTACAGATACTTAGGATGCTAACACCTTCCCTAGGTATAACCAACCCCCGAACCTTAGATTCTAGCTTCATTGTTACGTAGCGCAACTAGGGTTTTCTTCGATCTTTACCCTTTTCCTTTGGATAAATCAAAGCTCGGTGGTGAACTTCCGGTTTTGTGATTCAAGTTAATTAATAGCTTGGTATCCGATTCTCATCGCAACAGAAATGGCAACTTGGCAACTTCACTGGGGATACCTCCCCTAATAGGGTTAAGCCCACCTTATTTGTATTTGTGTCATTTTATATGATTGCTTGCTTGTATATCTGTATATTTGTAAATATCTGTATATATATATCTGCTTGTGTTGGGTTTTCTGTATGCAGGGTTGTTACCTTGAGTGGTGAGGAAGTCCTATACCCAGACTTGAGTGCACATATGATAGGATGGTGGTATATTCGAGAAAGCTTATAGGGAGTTGATTCCCGACCAAGCTGACTTTAGAAACTACCGCTCAGTGGAGGCCCTTTTAGGAGTAGTTTTGTTGAACGAGTATTCGTGAAAACATTACTACTTTCGACTTAGGAGCCCGTGACGTTGAGGACCTTTAGATTACATCTTTAACCCACTTTGGCCTTGTTAGGACGTAGTGCGATGACTATGAGGGAGTAGTCCCGAAGTAGTTGATACGCGATGCTACACTTGGACGAGACTCTCTTGAGAATATTATCGACTACCGAGTGATTTGGGAAATTGATAATATCCGAAAGATGGGTTGTTGACTCCGGGAATCTCTTAGAACCCTATTCTGCAGATTTGAGAACCTTTAGTACACACCTTTTGGGATGGGTAGACCATGGCTCCATGCTCGTGATCTTCAAACCTAGCCCTTTTTTCGCATGTACATATATGTATATATGTAAATATGTGTATACCTGTGTTTGTGCATCCATCTATGTATTCCCGCATTCATAGGTAGCCCTTTGGTTTCAAGGAATTCAAAAAAATTATTCCTTTTGCAAAATCAATTGAGATCGTGGATTTTGAAGCGAAACTTTTTCCCAAAATGTTTGCAACTCCCTTGTGAGTTCCTTGAAACCATTCGGCTTGCATTTTCATTTCATGCGCATGTCATCGTTTGCATGTTCATTTGCATTTCTCATCCTTGAGTCTCATATATCCTTTGTCCATAACCCAGTTGACTTCTCGAAGCCAGCATTGGATTTGAAGTAGACTTTGAAGGATCATGAACTCAGAAGAGCAGAACTAGTTTGTGACCAAAGTGGATTTTGAATTATTGAAAAGTCAGTTGAATCAAATTTTGGAAACTATGAGAACCTTGGGAAAGAGAGATGACCATGTCCAGAGGACTTCTGTGAATAATGTTGCTCAGGATCAGCCTGTACAGACTCCTGTTGGGAACCAGTTTATACAAGAACATACCATTGTTCGAGATGGGAATTCCTCTTCTCTTGATGATACAGACTATCAGACTTTTGCATTTCCAGTGCCAGATTCTCAAGAGGCAATCCCTGTGATGGAGTCCAAGGACCCACAGTACATTGAGATTATGGAGAAATGTCGTGCGTTGGAGAAGAAACTTTATATCATTAAGGGTCGTGACTCTGCTGATTTGAATGCTTTGAACATGTGTTTGGTACCCGACCTTGTGATGCCACCTAAGTCCAAGACGCCAAAGTTTGAAAAGTACAAAGGAGATAGTTGTCCAAATCAGAATTTGGTGATGTATTGCAGAAGAATGACTTCACATGTCCACAATGACAAGCTCATGATCCACTGTTTCCAAGACAGTTTGAGTGGGGCATCGCTGAATTGGTATATGCAGCTAGAGGGCAACACCATTCGATCATGGTAAGATCTAGCTAGTGCCTTTGTGAAGCAATACAACTACAATCTTGACTTGGCTCCCAGTCGCTTACATTTGCTAGATTTGTCTCAAGAAGACAATGAATCCTTCAGAAGGTATGCTCAGAGATGGAGAGAAATAGCTGCTCGTGTCCAACCACCACTTTTGGATAAGGAATTAGTTGATTGGTTTGTGGATACTTTGCAAGGTCCATACTGAGAGAAGTTGTTTAGCATTGTGACTTCTAATTTCTCAGATTTGGTAATAGCTGGAGAGCGCATCGAGAGCGGTCTCAAGAGCGGAAAAATCCGAGACACTTCGAACACCCTATCTAATGAGAGCGAATCAGTTGTCAGTTCTCAAGAATAATTGGAGGAATAAGGTAATTCTGTCCAGGAATCCCTGATATCTCGATCTCATCACTCATTTGGATCAACTGTTCGGAGTCATCAATCTTTTGGATCCCCTCGCCAGACACCATCATTTCACCAAAGGCAATATTTTTCTCCAAATCAAAGACTTCCTCGGTATCAACGGTCATATCGCCATCAGCCGCGTCAGCATGCCAAACAAAGACCAAGGAAGCCAAAGCGACATTTCACTCAATTGCCAATGGCATATAGTCAGATTTTGCCGGATTTAATCAAAAGTGGAGTGATTATGCCGAAGGAAATAGATCCAGTGATCCCTTCATACCTTCCAGGCTTTGACGCCGATGCCTGATGTGACTACCATACTGGGGCACAAGGGCATTCAACTGAAGACTGTAAGGTGCTCAGGAGCATGGTTCAGAATTTGCTTGACTCCGAGATGATCTCACTTACTCCTCAAGGCATTCAAATCAACAATCCTCCATTGGTCCAAAAGGATTCACCAGTCTATGTTATGGAAGAAATCATTGAGATTGGATGTGAAGATGCTTCTCTGACTGATCTCGACAATCAACCCTGAAGATAGTTATCTCAGTTGGAAAATCAAGGAAAGAAAGCTCAGTTCCCCGAAGCTGGCAATTTTTTTGGCTATTTCAGCATTTGTTGTTGTATTTTCTTTCCATTTTGATTTTAAGTTTTTCTTGTAAGCTGTTTGTTTTTTGAATTGGCAGGATTAATTAAATGTTTATGCATCCTTTGATTAAATCCATTCGTATTCACTCATTTTTATTTTATTGTCATAAAAAGAAAAATAATTTATTTCTTTTCCATCCACTTATCAAACTATTGTTTAAGCAAAGATTAGGGAGTGTTGCACCCCAAATTTTGACCCCTTAGATTCTCATTATCATTTTAGGAGCATACTCATGAATTATCTAACCCTAACCCAATGCAAGTTTGTCTTTGTCAAGTTACAAATGAATCAGGGTTTTGTACAGTCAAATCGAAGCTTCAGGGTTTGTGATCAATCCAAGTCTTAGGCTGATTCAATCATGAAACAAGATCAAGGGTATCATATGATGTCAATTGAGAATCCAATTTGAGGTTGTTACCCCAGAATCAAGAACAGTGTATTTCAGGGCACCCAATCAGGGTTTTTGACCAGTAAAAGTCAACAGTAGTTTGACTTTGATGTTGGAAGGTGTTTTGATGGTGGGATTATGATCCATGAAGTTCATATATCTTAATAAAGTTCATTCAAGAAGCTTCAAAGTCTCATGAAGTCCAGAGTGTCAACAGGCGACTCGGTAGTCACCGATCGATCGTACGGTTGACCAAAAAATCAACTCTTCAAATTTAAGGAATTGGAATTCAAAGTGTGAACCAAAAATGTATCATATTTCACTTACCTATCAATTTTCATGACCATTGGATCAAGGATGGAGGAGTAATCGAAAAATCGAGAAATTAGGGTTTTGAAAGGGGCCAAACCATAACTCCTTAACCACACATCCAAATGAAGTGGTTCAAAGCTCATTTGAAATCTCTTGACAAACCCTACAAAAGTCCCTAAGTGGTCCATGATCAGAAAATGCATAGATTTGGAGTTATGATCAAATTCATTTCAAGAAGGGAAAAAGACTTAGAGAAATGTCACTTTTAAGTTCATTTTTTAGCAACTTTGAGAGACTTTTTGGCCAAGTTCCTTTGAGAATTTGAAACTCATGAAAACATGAATGTTTTAGAGCTATTTGAGGGCTTTCTAAAAAGTACTAGCACATCTCAAAAGGATTTGTGAGCTGAAAGTTATGGTTATGGCAAGTTGGTGATTTCACACTTTAGTCCCACATTGTCAAATGTTCAAAAATCATTCTTTCCTCAAATCTGACCAAACACAGCCTTTGGATGTTGTTGTTTCTGATATGTAGAGGGTTTGAAGCATAGAAATGTGAATAAAATGCAGAGGAGATGGAATTAGCCAAACTTGCAAGTGGGCTTGCAAGTGGCTTTACAACTTGCATTTGAAATCATAAGGCAAGCATGAGGTGGAAAAGTGAATCTGAACCATCCACAAGCCTACACCTTCTAGCCTGCATTTAGCCACTTCAAACTCATCATTTTTCTTGACTATTGGGCTTACCTATCATCCAAGGAAACCCCTTTGTGGAGGTTTGATCCAAAAGTGTAAAACCTTTCTTTCATGTGAAGAAATCTCCAAATCTGCCTCCTCTCTTCATTTGCCTATAAAGGAAGCCCTCATCACTTCATTTCATACACAATATTGATTCTAAAAACCAGAGAAACACAAAGCCTTGGATCTTTCACACCTTATTCCAAAAATCACAAAATCACAAAACTGTCAAAAGTGTCAAAAATCTGTCTTGGTACATTTGCTGCCAAACTCAGTTCTCTACATTCAAACACCCCAATAATCATCCACACAATCTCTAAATATGATATACAAGGTGTCCAAGACCTTAGACCACTCAAAAACCTCACCATTCAAAAAGTCAACTTCCATACCAAGTTAGTTTGACAAAAAGCCACAAAATCAACCAAAATTGGTTCTATGCATTTGCTTGGTGTTCTAACCACTCGAACACCTCTCATATATCATTTCTCAACTGTCTAAAGTGTTGAAGATCATTGGTGGAGTTTATTTCTCCAACTGTCATAAAGATTGCATCTTTGCTTCAAAAAGAAGAAGGTTTCAAAGCTAGTATTATTTGGAAGTCTCTCTGGGTTTCTTGGTGTTCTAACCTACTCAACACAGCCCACTAGAGGTATGTAAACACTCTATCTTTGCTTTTCACCATAATTTCATGTTTTAGCATTTTTGGTTCATTATGTTGGAAGTATGTCATGTCTTGTATCAAACTCTACCATGAATATACCAGCTGTGATCTCAGGCCTAGAGATGGTTAATTTATGCTCAAATTCATCCAACATCATGTATTTAATATGTGTGTGGAGTTAACTTGGTCAATAGTGCTTAAAATATTGAACTGCACTTTTTCATGTCTTGCATCAAAATGACCAATTTGCAACTCAAACCCTCATTTTTCATGACAGTCCCCTTTTAGCCCTAAATTGTGTTTGAACTTATTCAATGTCATGAATGTATGGTGTGTATATGGTTACTTCAGTCTAGAAATGTTTGGATTTGAATTTGAGTATCTTCATGCATATCACAACATAAACTTGCACTTAACTCACCAACTTTCATAACAGCCCTCTCCCCAACTTGTTTTGATGTTTGGCTCCACTTCATATCATGTATATGTGATGTGCCTATGATTGAATTAGTTTGAAAATGCTTTGAACTCAAACTTGACTTCACACTGCACTTCACTTCACAAACCTAGCACTTTGATCACCAAATTTTACACCAGCCATGTTTGAACCTTTTTTCTTGCCTGGACTCACTTGTTTGCATATATGAGGAATGTGTATATGATTCATATGATCAAAATGTTCCTAAATCTGATTTTGAGTAATCTACTGCATCATTCTAAAACCAAAAAGCAACTTAAATGTCATTTTCTGCATCAGCCAGTTTTGAGCTATTTCTTTTGCTTGATTTCATTTGTTAACATGTTTGCAAAGTGTATGTATGATTCACTTGACTTAAATATGCATTAAACTTGATTTTGAACTTTTCATGCATCACCAAACCTCAAAATGCAACTTATTGGTCAGTTTCCATGACATAGTGTTTTGAATTTCAATTCTTGCTTGATCTCACTCAAAATCATGTATGTAAGGTGTATATGTGTTTGAAAGGGTTTGAAAGAACTTGGAATTAAAACTGGACATTGCCCTGCACCTCACAAGCACAAATTGGCAGTTTGAATACCACTTTTTACACCAGTTTGTTTTATATCAAAATTGTGGTTTAGACTCATTTAATATCATGTACTTGTGCTGTGTGTATGAATGATTTGATCAGAAAATGTTGGGAATTGGAACTGAACCACAACATGCATTTTTTCAAAATCAACCTTGCACATAAAATGCCATTTTTCATGACAGACTTATTTGAGCCCTTCTTTGTGTTTGAATTCATTCAACCATATATATGTGAACTGTGTATATGATTTAATTGATCAAATTGTGCCTAGAATTTGAACTGGACATTAACCTGCATCTTACATGACAGTTTTGCATTTTGAACACCACTTCTCACCAGAACTTATTTTGAACTTAACTTATTACTCACACTTGTTCATCAACCTGTTTGCAATGTGTGTATGTGCTGAGTTTGGTCTGAGAATGTTTAGAACCTGATTTGAACATCAAAATGCATTTCAAAAGCTCATTATGCATGTGCTATCGAATTTCAAAATGGAAGCTTGATCTTTTAAAATCACCACCACCACTGAATTCCTTGTTAAAATCCACTCAATTTAGACTAAAATTTTGCTTAAATCCATTAAGAATTGACAAAGTTATGGATCTTCATGCATTTGCTTGTTCTTGGTTCTTGCCTTGCCCAGGTTTTCAAATTGAACTTACCCATATATATTTATGGGGTGGCATTTACAAATAGATGTATAGCCACCCCAGTGGTAGTCACCTTGTCACTTAAGCGCCTCTTACCTTGCATACCTGGGTTCGACCCCTGAGGAGGGCAACCCTTTTGTTAAATTTTTGTCATTTTTCATCCCATCTTTAAAAATTCCAATCTCTCTCTCAATTTTAATCATTTTTAACCCATTCTTTTTGCATTTTGTTCATCTTGATGTCTAATTTCATATCATATTTTTTATTTTCATGTTTGCCTAATTTTTCATCTCTTTTGACTATGTGCAAGTTATGTACGTTCTGTGATCGTTTTTGCGTATACAGATGAATTTTTCTTGATATACTTGTGGTGATTTGTGATACTTGTTTGCATTCATGTTCTTAAATGTTAGTTAACATGTTAGGATTTTATCTTTGGTTGTTACCATGTTCATTTTACTTCATCTGCTAAATACACTGAAGCTTGACTAACCAACTGCTTTGATTGTCATCAATGCATTTTCATTTTTATCATTTCACATGCTCACTTAATGGTTGTCACCATGGATGTATATTTATTATGTTGTTATCTTGTTCAAAATTTTCTCTCCCCCAAGTGATGAAGTTTGTTAACTCTCATCCAAAGTTTCCTATCATGTCCCCCTCCAAAGGAAATGATCTTTCCAGTGACCCTTGTGTCATGGATAACTCATTCACCCATTTCCTTGACTTTGTTAAGTCACTTAAACCTTAGTTTAGAAGCCATTAGACTTTGCTTTAAGTCTAAAAGACCCACCTGTACTAGGAGTGTTCTTCAACTAGAACCCTAGGATAGAGTTTGTCAAACTCTATGTAAGGATCATCTTCATGATTTCTTACTTCCCCTTTTGAATATTACAACTTAGAATAGGGAGTTTTGTCAAACTCCACACAAACATTGTCATGTTTGTTCCCCCTTGAACCTTGATCCTAATCAAGTGTTCTTTATCCCTTGTGAGGTAAAATACGATTGCTCTGATTCTATCCTAGTTAGGATACGTAGGCAGAAGATGCGAAGTCTTCGCGAGCAAACTTAGTGTATATAACTTTAGGTTTCAAATTTACTCATACCTTATCCCTAATCCATAGTACATATTCACAAACTTAGCAAGCAATCAAACAAAAGGTTCCTGTAGAGTACTACAGATGCTTAGGGTGCTAACACCTTCCCTAGGTATAACCAACCCCCGATCCCCGAATCTCTTAAGCATTGTCGTTACATCGCAAAAAAGGTTTTTCTTTCTTAGACCTTTCCTTTGGATAAAATAAAGTTTGGTTGTAAAAGGAATTACGATTCAAGTTAATATAATAGCTTGATATCCAATTTTCACCGCAACAGGGAGGATGACGAAAATGTTATATCCATAACTGTTGTTGTTATGCTTTCAATTAAGACTTTGCCGATGATGTAAGGCATTGTTTCAAATCCCAAACACTGGAGAAATAAGGAAGATAATCTCTCGTTAACCTCTTCGAGTCTGGAAGTAGGAGTTTTCTTTCCTTACAAAAAACCTATAATCTCAAACCTGGGGTGGGTAGTTCTCAGTTAACTCGGCGGTGTACAAGTGACCTTTCATTTGAGGGTTATGCACATAGGTTTTCCTTCATACACAATAAGCAAGTGTGAAGATGTTTTCCAAGTTTAAAAGTTGATGGTAGTTCGCCATAATCATTAAACCAGGTAGTCACCTTCTTTCTCAAAAAAAAAATCAAAAGAAAAATCCGCTGAGTCAAAACCTATGAAGGAGACTTAGGCAAAATAGGGGCATCCCGCTGACTGTATATCCAAAAGAAACAGTTCAGGCAAAATTAAGGATAATAAAAAAGGAAGCCTTAAAGCTTTAACTATGAAAGTCCTCAATATAAAAAACAATCGAGTGTTGTAAGGAAGTAGTGACTACCCTAGGTTTTTGAACCGTCAACAACTAACATCAGGCCTAGCCTGTAAGAACTTGAGTGTGTGTCCTGAGTTAACTGAACGTAGGATGGAAGTTCATCATGGAGATCGGGTGGGAACAAATAAACTTTGAGCCTTTATCCTTTTTTTCATGAACCATGAACCAAGCCACGTTACAACCTTTAAAAGACCTAATTGAGGCAAGGTTATTTTGAAAGCATACTACAGCAAGGTTGGATAACCTGACTCCTAATGATCTTTGATTTTTGTTGATCACTTCACCTGTCATTCTGTAAATGACAAGATTCATTTTGTCTTTGATCTTTGAATCACTCCATTGTGTTGTTTTATCAATAAATGTTGTTTTCAAAAGCTAGCATAAATGTTGGATTGGAATTGCCGATTTTAATGAACAATGTTATTTGCAAAGTAACCCTATATCAAAGGGATCCCAAAAAATGCAGCCAGCTAGAGATTTTGACTTTGTAAAGGAAGCTCATCCTAGGGCAACCAATTTGGAGGGTTTATCAATTAACTGCTACAAGATTCAGCTAATCAGGGGCAGTCAAGTCGATATTCGACAAATCTCTCAAGACCAATCAATCAGAAGCAGTCAAGTCGAGATCAGATAAATCTCTCGAATGCAGTCATTCTGAACAATTCTTTTCTAGTCACCAGTTAGCAGGGGCAAATTTGTTTCCTAGTAATTACCCCAAGAATCTGATGGATAAGTTTGAGGACTTTGTGGTGCAAGTGCAGTTAAAATAAGGCAGTTATGTCGAGATTCGTGAATCTCTCCAAGAGTTTGAAGATATTGAAGCATCTTGTATGTCAATTCTTCTTTAAAATCCTCTTGATGTTTTCTTCTCAATAGACCATGTAATTTGGAGTAGAGGAAATTTGAGGTTTAATTGTTGCAAGGGTCGCTGCTCATTGTGATGATCATGATGCAAGCTAGAGTGCAAAAGTACTTTGTTCTTATGACATCTTCTGCTAACTCCCCAGTAAGTTGTTACTTCACTTGATCTTGGCGAGTTTCCACAAATCTTCTTTTCCGACAGAGAAATCGAGCTCATGATGGTAATCTGAGTGAAGTCATGATGTTGTATCTTGAGTGGAATACTCTTTTCCCCATAGAAGGTTGTGACCTTGAAGTAGAGTTGTTTGTTTCTATATGTTCATCCCTAGTGATGTTCCCAATCTGGTGAGGTTGGCTGGGTATCCTTGTAGAGATGTTTATTTCATCTCTAGTTATGTTTCCCTTTGTTTGTTTTGTCAGCATAAACATGGCATACACATTCATAAGCATTTTTCATAGCATATGTGCATTGTTGCTACCATTTTGGTGTTTACCTGTGTTGGTCGCTTTGGCGTTTATCTTCCCAAGTGACTGGGTTCGTCTATTCTATCCAATAGAGTTGTCAGCCCTTAGGCATAAAGTGCTCATCATTTCCCAAATTCCCCACAGAGCTTGATCCTTGTGGATGATGGTTGGTTTAGTTATCTTTTCTATGTTTGGATAAGATAAACCCCATTTGAGTTCACTCCTCAATGGTTGTAGTCTTGTTTGACCGTTTCTTTCTAGCTCGTTCCTAGATTGAACTCTGATTCCTAGCAAGTGTGGTTATTAAATCTGATTAGGTCGCTGAACCTAATTTGAGCGTGCATTTATTGTGCACTATATTTCCCAGGAAGAATCTTTTACAGATCCTCATTGAATACATGATCTTTCTCCAACAGTGTTGTGGTAACAACGTTTCCTTGAAACTTATACCCAAACTATAAGTGGAAATCTCTCTTGAGAAACTTATCCGTCCTTGGAGTTATTCAACCTTTTTTGGTTACAATTGGTGTTACCCTCTATTGGTCACTTGTCATTAACCTTTTTGATGATGACTTTCAAATGTATTTTTGTCCATTAACTCTTTTGATGAGATTCCTATTTGAGGTGTTATTCCCGTCAATCTTTTGACGTTGTGATCCGAGTTCAGGTTGTGTACCTTCGGATATCCTTTGATGATTTGGTCTTTCTATCAATCTTTTGACGATGTGATCCAAGTTCAGGTTGTATACCCTCGGATATCTTTTGATGTTTGGTCTTTCTGTCAATCTTTTGACGATGTGATCCGAGTTCAGGTTGTGTACCTTCGGATATCTTTTGATGATTTGGTCTTTCTGTCAATCTTTTGACGATGTGATCCGAGTTCAGGTTGTATACCTTCGGATATCTTTTGGTGATTTGTTCTTGATGTCAATCTTTTGATGATGTGATCCGAGTTTAGGTTGTGTACCTTCGGATATCTTTTGATGTTTGGTCTTTCTATCAATCTTTTGACGATGTGATCCGAGTTCAGGTTGTGTACCTTTGGATATCTTTTGATAATTTTTATCTTTCTGTCAAACTTTTGACGATGTGATCCGAGTTCAGGTCGTGTACCTTCGGATATCTTTTGGTGATTTTGTTCTTCTTGTCAATCTTATGGCGATGTGATCCGAGTTCAGGTTGTGTACCTTCGGATATATTTTAATGATTTGGTCTTTCTGTCAATCTTTTGACGATGTGATCTGTTTATGAACTTTTCTTTCCCCAATGGAAACCATCTTTTGGTTCTGCCTCCCGTGAGGATCCCCAGTGTCACCTAGTCACATTTGAACCAGCTGCTCAACCACTTAGATTTCCCCAGTGCTGTTGTCTTTCCCTAGTGAGTGGTTACTCATTGTGTCGCTTTTTTCCTTGTTTGCTTTTTGTGGTTGTCTCACTTCTTTGCATTTAGCATCTCATCATTCTCATCATGTTAGATTTCATGGCATGTCAGCATTGCATGATTTTCTCTTGTCCTTAGCATAGCATGATCATTGTATCTAAGGGCAAAATTTTCGATTATCTGTATTTAAATATCTTCCACCATGATTTCATGAGGGTTTTCATCACTCATGTCATCTGGTGAGGATATTTAAATAGGGAAAACTGTCATACCCCAAATTTTACCCTCAGATTCTTTGATCTTGTGCATATCATTTAGGTCAATCATCATATCGCATAACTAACCAAGTTTCTAGACTCTTTGTTTGCTTTGTTTCTCAGGAATCCAGTTTGGATTTCAGAAGCTTCAAAAGTGGTTGAATTAAGGTTTTGGATATGAGGTCTCTGCTGAGATGGATTCCCTTTGTTCAGAAGTTGTTTCTTTCAGTTATGGTAATCAAGTTTGAAACAGTGGTGTTGGGCTTCCAATTGTCATAATCAGTCCCTATCAGAGGTATTAAGGCATGACATCAGTTTCTCTAAGTTGTTGCAAGGGTGTAGTTTGTTTAGGGTCCATGAGTGGCTTGATTGGAAACATTCTGAATCGAGGTTTTGGTTCTCATCAAATCATTGTTTCAGTGCGCGCTTCAAGTGAAGGTTATAGAGTCGTCAAAGGTCAAAGCAGTTGGCACATTTTAAGTTGTAGGCGAGTATTGTTTATGTTGGTTTAGAATTTGTGGCAGCCAATTTCTTCATTGTCGAGGTTTAAGCGTGGTTCGAATTTGAAGGTGTATCACAAAAGCCCATGTTTACTTTTCTTAACCCATTTCCAAACCATTTTTGTGTATTCTAACCATTAACTTTTAGACCCGTGTTCATTTTCAATTATCCAATAATCCAATATCCATTTCTTAGAATTATTAACTGTTTTCTTTCCAAATAACCAAAATTCATAACCACTTTCACATTCACCCTCATCCAAAATTCAAGTCATAACCAATTTTCAAGTCTCAAATCTATTAGTTTATTCTAGGACTCAAGTTCATTTTCAATTTTCCATGTTGAATTCATTTTCAAATTTCTTCCCATGTCAAGGTTGCGAGTTACAAAATTTCCTTACAATTGCATGATAAGTTTCAAGTTTCAAGCAAGTTTCAAATTCATTTTCTCAATTTCAAGCCCACAACATTTTCAAGTTCATTAAAGTTTCAAAATTGTATTCTCAATTGCAATTCCATGACAAAGTTTTAAGTTCATTTCAAAGTCTCAATTTCAAGTGTCAATTCTAATCAATTCCATCTCAACTTTTCCATATTCAAAATCATTCAACTTTTAAAATTACAATTCAAGTTTAGTGCCTCAAGCTCCAAGTTTTAAAATTCAAGGATATGAAAAAAAACCATTTGAGTCCATTTACATGTGAGCAAAATAAAAATTGGATTGAAAAGGCTTTGTTTCCTTTGCTAGAAACTGGTACCAACCATCTGCTACAATTAGCGAGTGGTCCTACCATCATGTTGCCACCACATTGTCACCTTTATACTGACTCAAACGCTTCAAGACAAAATTCTGCACAACAACCACAACTTGCTCTTTGACCAACATTTTTTTGCTAACACATGCCATAACACAACAAAAATCCAGCTGCTGCTACCACCACTAGCCTGCGGCACTCTAAGACCCTGCTACAAGCCTGAACCTGCTGTGAAAACTACATCATTTTGTCACAAAGTTAAAAACACTCCAAAAACCTAAATGCAGTATTGCTGCATCATTGACCTGCAAAGGAAAGGGAAAGATCAACAATGACACTGTTATGACCATGCGATTTTCCTACAACACTCCAAGTCTGTGGAAATGGCCCTGCTGCTCCCTGTTATCAACTTTGCATAACCTGCACAAGACTGGCACCAAAACATGCCACAAACCTCTCTGCCTGCTTCACAACAGACCTGTACAACAAAACAAAATTACTATAACCTGCAATGGAAAGCAACCACACCATCTGAATATCAGTCCAAAAACAGGAAAAAAATTGGATTTAAGGGAGGAGAAGCTGAATAGAAAAGGGGGAAGAACAAAACCTGAGAAAAGGGAGGGTAGCAAAAAAAAATGAATCATCATTTGCCAATATTTGAATCTCAAAGAAACATCAATGATTGATACCCTAAAGAATTCTCATCAAAAGGTCTCTCAACCTTTATCATCTAACTACCTCAAGAACAAAAGAAGACCAACAAGAGGAATCTGATATACCATAGAACGAAAAAAGAAGTTGAGTTCAGAGTTCTACCCGGATTTCTCTGGTGTAGTCGTTTCCTCAATCTCGTCGCTTTCATTCTCCCTGCTTCAAAAAAAACATCCCGAGCGGTCGTTGATCTTCAATGCAGGATTTAAAATATGCATATCTAGATTTGAGGATAGGTGAATGAGGTAAGGTTTGCAGTTACCTGTGTGTCGTTTTAAAAGGGTTCTCGCCATCGAAGCGGTTTCTGGTGTGTTGAGATTTGTCTCTTGCAAAGGAACACGAAACATGTTTGTAGGAGATGGACTGATAACAAGCTGAACACGTCTTTCATTTTGTTTTTTTGTTGTCATCGCATTGTAACTGCGTTGGAGCAAAACTTCATTGCCGATCCAAAGCCGCGAATCCAGTGCTACACAAAGAATAAATTGACGACGTTGATTCACCCAACCTCACTTTCTGTAAAACAAATAACCCAGCCAAAACACTAAACCAACCTTTCAGGTGAAAACCACTATTTCATCTCAAACTTTCAGTAAAATCACCAACCTTCAAACACCATCAAATATCACAAACAGCATGGCTTCACATCACTTTTCCTTTAAAATTTCCCTACACACATAAAAAACACCATAACAGCTGCATAATCAAACCTTTGGCCACCACCCAACACCACACGCGACTACTTTGAATCAACAATAAATTTCCATATCCTTCAATCTTAGGACAAAAACCTCGATATTCAAAACCACTCTGTCTCCTCATGGTTTTAAACATAGACCATAAACCACCTTCACCCTCTGATGAACCGTCACCACTATAACACTTGCATAATTCTTCCCTCAAACTCATATGCTCAACACTGCTACTCCAGATAAAACAAAAATCCTGCTACAACACTTACACCAGAATCTCTGCAGCATAACAGAAGCAAAGCCTGCCCTTTAATCAACATCATTTTGTCACCCATACTCCACCTGCCAAGCTTCAAATCCTCGCTGCGGAGGTCTTCTCAGCCAATCAATACAACCATCCGTGGACCATCTCCTTCAAAACACCTTACTTCCACAAGTTTCACCAGTCCTTTCATTTTCGCATACTCTTGTTTGCCAATGCTTTTGAAAATGGTAACTGTGAAACAAAAAACCAAGCCGCTGCCTAACCTCCATTAACACTAATACAAGTAGCTTCGACATCGTAACTTCATGTTCGACAGACCTCGATGTTTCTGATGGTTCCCTCGTAGTCATCCAAGCCATCCCAGTAAGCAAATCGCTTCATCACTCTCGCCAGAATCAACCTCCCTCACGACTAAGCTCATCCATACATACCCTCTCCATAAATCCAACCTCATTCTCAGTTTCGTCCGCCACCGTCAACCCGGTACCCCTGTAGCGTAACCTCTCCGCTACTGCCCACTCTCTGCTCATTCTCTTCAACATTCACACGCCCAAATCCTTCAACAAGATCCAAATCAAACACAATTAAGAAGGAGAAGCAAGATGATGACACAAACAAAGCCGATATGAAAACCTGTTGAATAAATTAAGACCAGGATGATGGTGATGTTATGTTGAACTTTGCTCCTTGCGAATTGATTCACCACCGCGTGAGAGAAATCCGTCGACAAGAGGCCATCCCACCTTTGGCTTTAACAACTGAACCAAAATTTGTGCTTTGACAAGACGAGATCGAGTCAAAAAGCAAATCGTGACCGATAGGGTGATGAGATGAAAGCTACGGGGTGAATACGGAGAAGAAGGGGATTCGTGAGATGTTCTAACCCTTTTCTCATTTCTGTTTGAAATCCTTTTCCTTTTGGGCTGAATCTAGTATTCTCCCATTTCAGCTTTTTTTAAATTTATTTACTTCATATAATTATTTTTTAATGTGAATAATTGATTAGGATTAGTGTTTTGTTTAGATTCTTTTTTTCCTAGTTAAGTTGGAGTTGTTTTATGTTTTAATTAAATTCTTTCTCATGTTGGTTAAAATTGCACCTTTTTTATTTTAGGGTTGTGAAGTTTAAATATCTTTAAATTAAGTTTGGAATAGAATATATTTAGGCTCTTAATCTTTACATGATAACAGTAGGCTAGAATATCATCCCCCGTTCTTTGTTGCCGCTCGTATTTTCGTTCCAAAGGAAGGATTCCTTGTTGACTTGTAAGTCATACCCTTAGGATAGTTTAGCAGATTTTCTTTCCCCTTTTTGACCTTGTTAGGATCTCCCTCTTGGCCTCGTTAGAGCCATTTTACCTTGCAATTTAGAACTAGGTTTAGAGTTTGTAAACTCTATGTGAGTATCATCGTTATGATTACTCACTTTTCCCTTTTGACTTTCGTTAAAGTCAATCTTTAGCTAGTTTTCAACTTAGACTTAGGGAGTTCGTTAACTCCATGTAAGTACCATGGTTATGGATACTTACTTCCCCTTTGGAACCTTGATCGTTATCAAGAGTTCCTCAATCCCTAGTTAGGAGAACTATGCTTGCTCTGATTCCATCCTAGTCAGGATACGTAGGCACGAGATGCAACGTCTTGGCGAGCATACTTAGTGTATATACCCTTAGGTCTTTACCTTAGCGCTTTTTCCCTTAGCAAGGAACTTTAATGTAAAAAAAATACTAACAAGAGATTCATGTAGATTACTACAGATACTTAGGATGCTACCACCTTCCCTAGGTATAACCAACCCCCGAACCTTAGATCTCTAGCTTCGTTGTTACGTAGCACAATTAGGGGTTTTCTTCGATCTTTACCCTTTCCTTTGGATAAATCAAAGCTCAGTGGTGAACTTCAGGTTTTGTGATTCAATTTAATTAATAGCTTGGTATCCGATTCTCACCGCAACAATATGCTTTCTTCCCAAGCATATTTTCTCCCATCTTCTATTTTATCATGGCCTTTGCTTGTGTTTTATGTT
Organism: Lathyrus sativus; assembly: GCA_963859935.3. NCBI lineage: Eukaryota > Viridiplantae > Streptophyta > Magnoliopsida > Fabales > Fabaceae > Lathyrus > Lathyrus sativus. The sequence goes on from OZ012735.1 coordinate 582,686,161, forward strand.
GGGTTTTTGTTTTAGTGATTGATGTTTGAATTGTTGTAGGAGTTGTAACTTCTCCCATTTCATCTCACTCTTTCCTTGACTTTTTCAAGTAAACTTGTTTGAATCACTTGCTTTGTCTTTGTTGCATCTTATTTTCTTGCATTTCATCTTTGCATACCATGTTTGCATTGCTTTTGACTTGTTTAAGTCAACTTCTTCTCTTTTTTAAATTTCATCTATGATTGAATTATTTATTGTTTACTTGGTCTTTTTCCATGATCCGTTAGAATTCCTAGTCCCCCTGTTTAAGATGGGAGTAGGAGAGACATTAGGTGTTCAATCCTTTGCATGATAACATTAAGATAGATTCTTCCCCTCTTAATCCCAACATTAAAAGCATTTTGCATGACAACATTAGGGTTGATTAGTTTCCCCTTAGAGTTTGTGTCTTCTCTTCTCATCTCATAATCTCTTAAGACACCTAATAAAGGATAATAAATATTGTATGCTACGAGCCTTAAGTACTTGAGGAATGATAGTTGGGGGGGCCTCCTCTCAATCTGTCTAGAGTGTTTAGCATATGCCCTTTGGGCGATATGCGACGCATTCGCTCTCAAGTCATAGTCTTTAGTGCAACATGAGTTACAAGCTTAACTCAATTCACTTCTTCATAAAAAACAAAAAACAAAACCTCAAACCTTTTTATCCTTCGGGATTGTTTGAAAAATCATTTTCAGAAAGAGTGTATTAAGTCTTGGTTCTACCGCAAACAGGCATTGTCCCTAACTTCTAGAACGAAGGTTTAACCCTACTCAATTAAAACACTTAACCCGAACTACGTTTTCTCTGATTTCTCATACCAGATAAGGATACGTAGGCACAAGACGACGATGTCTTGGCGAGCAACCTTCCCCACCTTCATCCGTAGTTTTCCGAACTACGTTGACTCTGACTTTTCCATTGCACGAGGGAATACGTACGCATAGGGCAGCGATGTTCTATCGAGTCTGTTCTTTCCGTTTCCTCCCATTTAGTAGTAGCAGCCTTAGATAGTTTGTTTTTCATCCATTAGATAGACAACAAGCGTGGATCCCGTTGAGTACAACGGACGTGAGGGGTGCTCATACCTTTCCCTTGCGTAACTGACTCCCGAACCCAAGATTTGGTTGCGATGACCTTGTCTTTCCCTTTTTCGTAGGTTTTCTCTGATCGTTTCCTTTCCCTCTTTTGGGATAAATAACGAATGGTGGCGACTCTTCTGTATTTGTCGGCTCTCCTCTTCACAGCGATGCGACACCTACGTACTGGGATCATAGCTTCACTACTATAGTTTACTTGATGAATAGGTTACCTACAAGCACCTTACCTAGCTTCATATTACCATTTTTTGCAATATATTATAAGCAACGTGACTACAACTCACTCAAAATATTTAGTTGTAACTGCTATTATTGCACCCCAAATTTTGACCCCTTAAATCTTCATCATCATTCTAGGATAATTTTCATTTTATTATTTAACCTTAACCTACTTCAAGTTTGTCTTTGTTAAGTTACATGTGAACCTAGGGTTCTGTACAGTCAGGAATCGAGGTTTTGACGGTTTAATCGGTCAAGGTATTGGATTGATTCTCCATGAAACAAGTTTCAGAATCATCAAAGATACTCCATTAGGTCAAGTATGAATCCAATTTGAGGTTGTCACCCAAAGATAAAAAACAATGTAGTTCAGGATCCCTGATTAGGGTTTTCGATCAAGAAAAGTCAACCGTAGTTTGAATTTTGATTTAAATGGTGTTCCAATGGTGGGATCATCATCCATGAAGTTCATATGGCTTAGTGAAGTCTACTCAAGAATTTTCAAGGCCTCGGAAGACCCAGAACGTCAACAGGCGACTCGGTAGTCATCGATCAATCGTTCGGTTGATCGAAAAGTCAACTCTTCAACCATAAGGAATTTGACCTCAAGGTTGGAAGAAAAAATGTTCCTAATGAAATATTACACCTATCCATGAAGTTTCATGACCATTGGATCAAGGATTGAAGAGAAATGTTAAATATCAGGAATGAGGGTTTTGAAAGGGGCAAGACCATAACTCCCTAACCACACATCCAATTGGGATGGTTCAAAGCTTGTTGGAAAGTTCTTGACAATTCCTACAAAAGTCCTAAGGTGGTCCATGTGTAAAAAATGAATAAATTGGGAGTTATGATCAAAAACATCACAAGAGGGGAAAACACTTAGAAAATTTTTAAGTCGTTTGGCCTTGCAAATCATGTTTTCAGCCAACTTTGAAGGGCTTTTTGACCTAGTTCCACTTAGATTCTGAAATTTTAGTGAACATGAAAGTTTTAGAGCTCCATGAGGGATTTCCAGAAAGTACTAGAACTCTTACATAGCCCTTGTGAGCTGAGAGTTATGAAGTGAGAAAGTTAGGTCTGTGTACTAGTTTGTCAACTTGCCAAAACCCAACATGGATTTGATTTCCAACTATGAACTTCATCTCTAACCATGGAATAACCTCTTATATGATATGTTAGAGGGTGAAATGAACTAAGTAAGAAGAGAAACAAAGCAAATCCAAAGAATCATCCAAGATCCATTTGTTTATTAAGGAAAAGTACAAAAGGTACACATGAGAGAGTGTGTTTGGGGGTTGCAGCATGGGATGGTGTCCTTGTACACTCTTTGGTCACTTTTTACATCTCACTTTTAGCTAGTTTTGAGGGCTAAACCCCTTGCAAGTAAGAAAAGCCTGCTGAACCAAAAAACACTACATGGATTTCATGAGATTTTCTCTAAAAAAAACTCCCTCCAAAGGCCAAAATACAAATCTGCCCCAACTCTTCTCTTAGCCTATAAATAGAGGCTTCATCCCATTGTATACAACACACCAGATCCATCCAAAATACAAGGAACACATCTCTCTTTCTTTCTCCCTTTGCTTGAAAGTGAAGAAATTCACAAAATCACCAAAAATCACCACTTTGCATTTTTCACACCAATCCCTTTTCCAAACATTCCACCACTTCAAAAATCAAATAGACAAACTTAAAATTACCATTTGAAGCTATTCCCACCACTAGTTTCATCAAAAGAAGTTTGAACCAAAAAGTCAACTTTCTATACACCATAGTTTGACTTTTATGCATATTATGGACTAAATCACTACCTAGATCCATTCCCACTACTTTAACACTCAAAACACCTCATGTTCATGATATTCTATCTATCCATAATCACAAACACCAGATGGAAGTCTATTTGCCCAAACTGTCCTCAAGAACCATCTGTTGCTTCAAAAGGAAGAAAACTCAAAGCTTGCTCAAAGGAAGGAAGAATCTCTGGTTTTTTTTGGTTGCTAGCTAGCTTTTGGAGGTCTACAAGAGGTATGTTATTTTTTAACTCATTCACTTATATGCATCATCATTTGTTGTTTTGTTAGTTTGTACATTATCATGTTGAAGTTTGTTAACTATGTTGTCCAAAGTTGTGTGATGTTTGATTTTGTCAAGGCCATGTGTGTTTGCTGCTAGACTATCATTAGGATAAGAGGTACATTGTTACTTTTGTGGAAATATGTTGTTGAAGTACATGGTGAGGTTAGGCTTTGACATTATCATGTTAAGGTTGTTTTCATTAGCACCAAAATTGTTGTGAATCTTAAAATCTGTCAATTATCAACATAAAGAGGTTTAGGCTACTTACTTGTTCTTGAAACATTGTTATGTTTGGAGGTTGTCACTTTGGAGTTGCAACTTCCATAAGGCTTTGGTGTGATTGTGTGGCTTTGTGCTGACCAAGACTGTCACCATCATTTGTGAAATTTACAACTGTTATGATGAACTATTTTTATTAAGGTGGATCTTTCTAGCTTTTGTGGCTTACATTATGGATTGTCTTAAAGTATTTGTTTTAGGCCTACAGTTTGATGGTTGGCAGTGGTTGTGTCCAACATGTTGTTTTTGCCTCTGTCTAGATGTTATGTCAATATGTTATTGAAGGCAATATATGGAACTGGTGTGTGCATTGTCATGCTAAGTTTGGTTTTTGCTTCTGTTTCAAGCAAGATGGTTTGATTTATATTGTTGAAAGTATTTGCTTTGCTTTAGTAAAAGTATGGCTGTTGGGTTTAGTGTTTAAATGACTGTACCTGCTGTCCATTGAATTTTGAGGTTTGTCAACCACTTTGGTCAGTTGTCTTTAGTGTATATAGTTTAGGTTTATGTCATGGATGTTGCCGGGTTGAGTTTAACTTGAACTTGCATATAAAAGTTGTTTTTGACAGTAACTGTGGAAATCCTTGGCCTTATATTGGAGCATGATGTATAAGGTTGCTCTGTTCAGATTTTATGTTGTTACTCTTAGTTATGAACATGTCCACATTTTTTGTGTTGTCAACTGTGTTAAGCATGTATGTACCTTTACCATATGTTTTTATGTCTTATGAGTCATAAATGAAAAGTTGCCTTTGAACTAGTTGTTATTTGTCATCACAAATCATAGTGTTTGGATCACTTATGTCAATACATCATTGCTTTTCACATGATATTCAAAGAATTCTAAAATCTCATTTTAGAAACACTTTACATTGTGAGAGAATTGTAAATCACTTTAGGGTTTTCACATTCCTATCTCTCATTTTCAAACTTTGATTTTATTCCTCTTTAAGTTTAAATTTGAAGGCGACATGAACTTGGATTGTTGTCTCCCTTGTGCATTTAAGTTTGAATTTCAACTTTTCTTGTACGCATTTAAGTGGTTCACCTTTAAAAACTGTTGACTATCCCCACGAGATTTTGAACCATGTTATTTACATCGTTGTGACATTATTGGTTTATATGTGATAACTTGTTGGTTACATTTACTGTTTTATCCTAACCTTAGGATTAGAGTCGCCGTGCTCTATTTAGCGTCCCGCCGTTGACATTCTTTACCTTTTATCCTAACCTTAGGATTGGAGTCGTCGTGCTCTATTTAGCGTCCCGCCGTGGACATTCTTTACCTTTTATCCTAACCTTAGGATTGGAGTTGCCGTGCTCTATTTAGCGTTTCGCCGTGGACATCCTTTACTCTTTATCCTAACCTTAGGATCTGAGTCGTCGTACTCATGTTTAGCATCCCGCCGTGGACATTCTTTACCATAGCAATCTCAACGTAGATTTAGGAGTCGCCGCACTCCATGTAAGTACTTATCTATGAATTCTTATATCCCCCTGGAACCTTGACCACAATCAAGAGTTCATCACCCCTAACCAAGGGAACTACGGTTGCTCTGATTCCATCCCCTCCAGGATACGTAGGCACGAGATGTGATTTCTTGGAGAGAAAACTTTGTACATACTTTATACTTTATATCTTTACCCTTAGCACTTTCCCTTTAGCAAGCAAACTTTAGCAAACACAAATATTAACAAGAGGTTCCTGTAGAGTACTATAGATGTTTAGGATGTGAAATACCTACCATAAGAAAAACCAACCCCCGAACCTTTAGATCTCTTTGCTTAGCTTTAAGCATTGCTTTTTGCTTTGCGTTTTTATAGGTTTTTCTTTCTTTAAACCTTTCCTTTTTGGATAAATTAAAGTCCGGTTGTGAATTTAAGAATTAAAGATTCAAGTTAATCAATAGCCTGGTATCACGATTCTCACTGTAACAGCAATCCCCACTTAAGGCCTTACAACCAACACAAGTTAGAGTTAAGAAGTTCTAAATGTGTATATCTAGGGGTTTCAACAACACACAAATACCATAGATACATGAATATCGCAATTCAAATATTTTTCTCAAAAGATGTTATCTTTAATGAAGAGGAATTTCTATTCAAGATTGACGTCAAACTAGAGAACCAAGCTTGAAATTCACAAAGCTTTGAAGAGCTCCCTCATACCTAAGACCAAGTTACACACCTTCATGTTCCCAATGTCCTTTGTCCAAAATTATACTTAAGGTCACCATGTCACAACTAAGAGCCTATTCTCAACTGATCAAAATCTTCCAGTCAATAATACTAACTCAAACACTACTTTCTCCACATCACTAACCTTACCAATTAGTGACAAACATACTAAAGTCTTACCCAATGAGTCTAATGTTATGACCTCACCTTTACCCCTCACTTCTAAATCTATGTCATATCTTAATCATGTGGTCACAAGTCCAACACCATATGTGTCCAATGTGTTTGATAATAATGTCTTAAAGTCAAGTACTCATGTATCTCACCAATTCAGAAACTCAAATACTTTTCAACACAAGTCACCTCTACCTTGTACCATAGGTCTCATGAGTGTATTGTAACACCCCGAAATTTGATTAATTTATTTGATCAAATTATCCTTATTTTATTTTAATCGTTGGGTATGTGGTGTGTTTTAATTAATTATGTATGTGATATATGATGGGGTATGATGAGAGTGTTGGTGAGGTGGTAGAAGGACTACAAAACTAAAATAATTAAAATTATAGATATTTTGGTTAATTAATTAAAATAAATTAGAAAATGTGAGTTGGGGTGGAAAGTAGGAAATTAGAGAATATGAGGGGGGGTTGAAATTTGTAACATAAGTTAGGACTTAATATAATTATTAAGAGTTGGAATAATTAGGTTATGGATAAATAGTGTTTAGTAGAGTTTTGGAGAAAATACAGTACGTACAAACAAAATTAGAAAAAAAAAGCAAAGGAAAGGCTAAGGCTTGAAAAGGGAAGAGCAACCTTGGTCAATTCTAAATTTTGCAAGGAATTGAAGGTAAGAGGAAGAAAGAGATTTCTCTATGGGTGTATAACATGAAAGGGTAGAGAAGAGAGGCTCTTACTATCTTTAGGAATTGCGTGAGTTGTTTATGTATTGTTGTTGTTGTATGTAATTATGGAATTTGATGATTAAAGGTGCATTCATCTAATTTTTCGAAGTTATATTTATGTATATGTGGTTATGTTTATGTATGTATGCCTATGTGCCATTGTTGGAGTTGTTGATAGAATGATCATAAACATGAATTTAAGAAATTGAATAAATTAAACGGTATAATTCTATGTTTTAACATATCCTAATGATGTTATAACCTGTGGTATAATTTTCTGGGCGTTTGGGGATGTTTGGGACTGAATTGGGGAAGGTTTGGAGGTTCTGCAGTGCAAAAATCAAGTTTCTGGTGCTTCAGGTCTAGAAGGCCTCTACTGACGAGCTTGGCCATGTAAACTTCACTCAATGAGCTGTTGTGCTCGCCTGGCGAGGATGATAATACAGAGTTGTTGTTTGTGACTCGAATTATCATAAGTTGAGTTTTAGGACTTGGATTGAAGCACAGTCAAAGCGTTAGAAAGCTAACACACATAGATACATTATGGTCATACCTCATGAGAATAATTTCCATGTTTAAATGATGTGTGAGTATATATACTGAAGTGTGTGGGTGTGTGTAATGGTGTGACTTATTGTACATACTTAATGATGAATCAATGTTGAGATGATTTAACATGATTGAGTGTTGTACGTGAATATATTTGACGTGTTGCTACTGTTTGGTCACTATTTGGAGGTATTTTAGTTTTGTTTATTATTTATTGTGTAATTAATTAACTATTGTGTATTGTGAATGATGTTGTGCATAATTATGGTAAATACATGGTGATATTGCATGTTGTTGAAAATCACACATCATGGTGTACAGAATTTGGTCCAGCTTTGGTGTGCTCGAGTCTGATGGTGTGGATTAATGAACGAGTAGCTGGTTCTGGATGAGGATTAATGAAGCGTTACTAAAGGTGTTAGTAGCAAATTATTGTGCTCTGGTTTAACAGTGTGGATTCAGGAGGGAGTAGTTGGTTCCTGATGGAAATCGGTAAAACATTATTAAAGATGTTAGTAGCGAACTGGTGTGCCTTGGTCCAATGATGTGGATTCAAGAGCGAGTAGCTGGTTCTAGATGGGAATCGGTGAAGTGCTACTAAAGGTGTTAGTAGTAAATTGGTATGCTTTGGTCCGATGGTGTGGATTCATGAGCGAGATGAACATGTGTTGTCCATAATGGTACGACATGCATAAGTGTCATGTTGTGTCGTGTGTTGCATTAATGGTCCATAATGGTATGACATGCATATATGCATGTTGTTGTGAATGGGTATGATATTATGGTGATGTTGATTGTATATTGAATGTGTGACATGTTATATGTTTCTCTACCTTCACATTCATTACACTTTTCATATTGAATGTTATTTCTCACTCATTTGCTTCATGTTGTCCACCATGGACATCTTACAAATAACTAGGAGTAAGCATTGTTGTTGTGTGTGGAAGGTGGCTTGTTGGAGCTACTCATTATTTTTATTTATTTATCACTTTGTCGTACTTTAGTTGTTTTAGCGCTCATATTATGTAACATCGAGGAAGGAAGTTTGTTATGTTTTTGAGTTGATGTTGACTTAGGTATTTTACAAGTTTACTACTTTATTTATGAAGATAAAATGAAGTTTTTTTTTTATGGTTTTCCGATGCATGTTGTTAAACATTTTGAAAATTGTTGTTGGGTTGCCGTTGGTGAAACCTTAAATTGTCGAGTAATACTTTTTGTATAAGTTTAGGGGTTTAGGATATTACATTAGTGGTATCAGAGCATGTCGGTCCATCCGGGCATGGTATGTAATTTTGTATATTCCCTGGTACATGACATGTGTGTGAATCATTGTCGGTGCTCGTTTGTTTTTTTAACTGCTTGTTGGCAGGAGAGGGATTGAAACAAGTAGGGGATAAATAAATGCTTCTTTTATAGGTTTCAGGTGTGGAGGATCGGCTCAGTGTGCTGTTGATTGTAAGAGTGCATGTTGTTAGATGAGTCTGTGTTGTTTCCGGAACCCGAAGAGAGTATGGTTTAGTGACTACTTTGTTGGTGTGTTTGAATTTTCCTTTGAAAGTTTATGGTATATATTTTGGATTGTACTTAGTGTGTTTTCCTCTAAGTCAGCTTGATGTTATTCTGGGAATGAATTAATTGGAGTTCAACAATGTGTTTATCAATTATTTTGATAAGTCAATGAAGTTTCTTGAATCCAAGGAGAGTACGGAGTCGAGTTTTATGACCACGTGGTAGGTAGAGATGTCCTTGAGAGAGAGTGCTTAAATTTTCATGGTGTTCGCATCCTTGAGTGGAGGAGCGAGAGAATGATTATGAATCTACCTATGGTGTGTGAGTTTCCCAAAGTGTTCCCAAATGAAATTAATAATTTGCCGCCAGATTATGAGGTGGATTTTGTTATAGACTTAGTACCTGGTACTAGTCCTATTTCAATGGCTCCTTTTAGGATGTCTTCTTAAAATTTGAGTGAGCTGAAGAAGCAATTGGAAGTTTTGCTTGAGAAGAAGTTTGTTCGACCGAGTGTTTCACCGTGGGGAGCACCAATGTTGTTAGTTAAGAAGAAGGATGGTAGCATGAGGTTGTGTGTTGACTATCGACAGCTGAACAAGGTCACTATCAAGAACAAGTACTCGCTTCGAAGAATTGACGATTTGATGGATCAGTTGTTTGGTGCTTGCGTGTTCAGCAAGATTGATTTATGTTCGGGTTATCACCAAATTCGTGTGAAATCAGACGCAATTTTAAAGCCTACGTTCAGAATAACATATGGTCACTATAAGTATTCAGTAATGCCATTTTGAGTGTCTAATGCACCTGGAGTGTTCATGAAGGACATGAATAGAATATTCCATCCCTACTTAGATCAGTTTGTGGTTGTATTCATCGACGATATCTTGATATATTCTAAGACTGATGAATAGCAGGCGGAGCATCTGAGAGTCGTGTTATAGACCTTATAAGAGAAGAAGTTGTATGTGAAGTTATCTAAGTGTGTGTTCTGGTTGAAAGAAGTGAGTTTCATTGGTCATGTGATATCTAGTGGTGGTATTGTTGTTAACCTATCGAAGATATATGTTGTGTTATAGTGGGAGACTCTAAAGTCTATTATAGAAATCATAAGTTTTATTAGTTTGGGTGGTTATTACAGAAGGTTTATTGAAGGCTTTTCAAATTTGGCATTGTCTTTAACTCAATTGACTCGAAAGGGTCGAGCTTATGTTTAGGATGTCAATTGAGAAGAGAGTTTTCAAGAACTCAAGAAGAAGTTAATGTCTACTCTAGTTTTGATCTCGCTAAGTCCAAGTGAATCCTTTGTTGTGTATTATGATGCTTTAGATATGGGTCTAAGTGGTGTATTGATGTAGAATAGTCAGGTGGTGGCTTATGCTTCTAGACAGTTGAAGGTTCATGAAAGGAATTATCCTACCCGTGACTTGGAGTTGTCAATTATGGTGTTTGTGTTAAAGATTCAACAACCATAAGAGTTTTAAGTACTTGTTCGATCAGAAAGAGTTGAATATGAGACAGTTGAGATGGCTCAAGTTTCTGAAGGATTATGATTTTGGGTTGAGTTACCATCCTAGTAAAGCTAATGTCATAGCTGATGCATTGAGTAAATATTTATTGCATATGTCGATGCTTATGGATTGAGAGTTGAAATTTATTCAATAACTCATAGACATGAGTTTGGTGTGTGAATAGACTCCTAATAGTGTGAAGTTAGGCATGTTAAAACTGACTAGTGGTATCCTTGAAGAAATTAGAGAAGGTCATAAATTTGACTTCGGATTGGTTGACTGGTTAGTTTTAATCAGTCAATGGAAAATAGGTGATTTTAGAATTGATGAGAATGGCGTGATGAGGTTTGGAGAAAGGGTTTGTGTACCAGAGCTCAAGAAGAGTATTCTTGAGGAAGTTCATAGAAGTGGTTTGATTATTCATCTCTATGCCACTGAGATGTATCAAGATTTGAATATAATACTTTGGTGGATAGGAATGAAGAAGGAAGTAGTTGCATTTGTTTATGCGTGTTTGACTTGTCAGAAGTTGAAGATTAAACATCAAAAGCTGTCAGGACTGATGCAACCATTTAGTATTCCTAAGTGGAAGTAGGATATCATTTCCATGGATTTTGTGACCAGTTTATCAAAGAAGGCAAATGGATGTGATCCTATTTGGGTTATTGTTGATAGACAGACTAAATTTGCCCATTTTATTTTGATTAGGATCAGTTATCCTTGGATAAGTTGGTTGAGTTGTATATTGAGAACGTTGTTAGCCTAAATGGTATTCCTTCGAGTATTGTGTTGGATAAGGATCTAAGGTTCACATAAAGGTTTTTACAGAGTTTGTAGGAAGCGTTGGGTATTAAGTTGAAGTTGAGTTCTGCTTATCATCCGCAGACGGACGGTCAGATAGAGAGAACCATCCAATCGTCGGAGAATCATTGAGGGCTTATATGCTAGAACAAGGATGTGTTTGGGATAGCTACTTGTCGTTGATTGATTTTCACCTAAAACAACAGTTTTCATCCCAATATTGGAATATCACTGTTTGGGGATTTCTATGGTATGAGGTGTAGGACACCTTTGTGTTGGTATGAATTAGGTGAGAGTGACGTGCTTGTGTTGCACCTTAAAAAATCATAAATCGAGAATGTACAACCCTCGCGCGAAAGGCACGAGAATGCAGTTCGACAGAGTCGCCACCTGTAACACCCCATTCTAACCCAACAGATAAATAAGAAAACAACAGCACGAAAAAGGGCCACATGACGGTCGTAATGGAACTGTCACGATCGTGGGGGTCATGACGACCGTCATGGATGTCACGACCGTGACGATCATGACGAGCGTCATAGAGTGGTGAAGACCGTCACACTCACAAATTCTGGGACGCATCAGAGATGTCACATTTTCACCTTAACAGATAACATACACTTGCAGCAAAACACTTAATAACATACATAGCACAGATCCGGATGAAGAAATAACGACAACTTGTTTAACATCTCAATTACAAGACAACCTGTTATTTTCCTATTGCAACACCGCATCAACCTTAGATCGGTCTACAACAATTCCACTACCCGATATAACATGACCCAGAAAGCTAACCTCTTCCAACCAGAAGTCACACTTCGACAGTTTCGCATACAACTTCCTTTTTTCAAAACTTGCAGTACTAATCTCAGGTGCTCCACATGCTCCTCCTTCGACTTAGAGTAAATTAATATATCATCAATGAATACCACCACAAACCAATCCAAATAATCATGGAAGATACGATTCATGTATTCCATAAAAACTCCCGGCGCATTAGTAACACCAAAAGGCATTACCGTATACTCATAGTGTCCACATCTGGTTCTGAATGCAATTTTCTGAATATCCTCATCTTTTACCTTAACCTGGTGATACCCTGATCTCAAATCAATTTTACTAAACACCCGCGCACCAACCAACTGATCCATCAAGTCATCAATTCTTGGAAGCAGATATTTATTCTTAATTATCACCTTGTTCAGTTCTCGGTAATCAATATACAACCTCATACTGTCATCCTTCTTCTTTACTAATAACACCGGAGCTCCCCACGGCGACACACTCGGTCTAATGAACTTCTTCTCAAGTAAGTCTTCCAATTGTCTCTTCAACTCAACCAATTCAGATGCAGACATCATGTACGGTGCCATAGATACAGGTCTGGTACCAGGTACAAGGTCAATAGAAAATTCAACTTCTCATTCCGGAGGAACTTCAGGAATTTCATCTGGAAACACTTCAGGAAAATCACGAACAACTTCTAACTCATCAATTATCACTTGATTCTCAACGGATAATGATGCCACCAACGCAAACACCTGAGCATCTTCTAGCAGTATCTGCCTCATCTATTTTGTAGTTACTAAATGGGATCCCTCCTCCTCAGGAGTAGAAAACCTCACCGACTTATCAAAGCAATTAATATGAACGCAGTTATACTCTAACTAGTTCATACCTAAAATTACGTCCATCCCACTTAGTGGCAAACAGACTAAGTCAATCAGGAAATCTCTATCAAACATTGACAGAGGACATCTCAAACATACCAGAGATGTAGTCACTGATCCCTTAGCTGGAGTCTCAACTAACATCTCCCCATTCATGTGAGATAACACAAGACCCAAACGTTCAACACAATCAGCAGCAATAAAACAATGAGAAGCACCAGTATCAATAATAGCAAGTAAAGGAGTACTATTAATGAAACAAGTACCTTCAATGAGTCTGTCATTGCTGGATGTCTGAGTCCCAGATAGAGCGAACACCCTTCCACCAGTATTTTCCTTCTTAGGCTTCTGACACTTGTCACGCAGGTGTCCCTCTTCACGATAGTTGAAACAAACCATCCCCTTGCGTTTGCACTCAGCAATAGCGTGTCCCAGATCACCGCAACGGTAACATCTCACTGGTCCAGAGTTACACACATTACTCTTATGACTAGGTTTCCTGCACTTGTAGCAAAAAATACCAGCAGGAGCATCTCCCCTGCTAGTTTTCTTGTCCTCAGTTGCTCTCTGTTTCCCATTTCCAGCTGGAGGGTCATAAGGCTTACCGCGATTCTACTGCGACTTGCCTCTCCTCTCACTCAACAGCTTGTAATGAGCATTGCTATCTTTTTCATGAATTCTATAGCTTTCAACCAATGCATCAAAAACACGGATCTTCTGATACCCAATTTCCTTCTTGATTTCAGACTTCAGTCCATTCTCAAACTTGATACACTTAGAGAACTCAGTGGTCTCTGCACTATAGTGCGGATAAAACTTAGCCAACTCTTTGAATTTCGCAGCATACTCGATAATAGATTTGTCTCCTTACTTCAGTTCAAGAAACTCAATTTCTTTCTTACCACGAACATCTTCCGGATAGTACTTCTTCAGAAATTCCCTACGGAATACAGTCCAAGTGACCTCCTCACCTGCAACTTCCAATAGCGGACGAGTCTCTAGCCACCAGTCATCAGCTTCGACTGCTAGCATATGAGTCCCATAACAAACCTTCTGTGCTGGAGTACAATCCATCACACGAAAGATTCGCTCCATTTCCTTCAACCAGTCCAATGCACCATCAGGATCATGCCTACCCTTGAATGTAGGTGGATTCTCCCGTTGAAACGTTGCCAAACTGCGAGACTCAGCATCTCCAGCAGGATTCGGCTGATTTTCCATAGCATTAGCTAGAGCTTGCAGAGCAGCGGAAATTGCAGCATCATTCCTTCCAGCCATTTCAACTTAAGCTGCAACAACCAGCAGTCAGATTTCACAAACAACAATACTCGATTGTTAGACACGACGACTGACTCGATAACTTGGTCGGATGGAACGACCTGCTCTGTACCATTAATGTAACACCCCATTCTAACCCAACAGATAAATAAGAAAACAACAGCACGAAAAAGGGCCACATGACAGTCGTAATGGAACTGTCACGACCATGGGGGTCATGATGACCGTCATGGATGTCACGACCGTGACGGTCATGACGAGCGTCATAGAGTGGTGACGACCGTCACACTCACAAATTCTGGGACGCATCAGTGTCACATTTTCACCTTAACATATAACATACACTTGCAGCAAAACACTTAATAACATACATAGCACAGATCCGGATGAACAAATAACGACAACTTGTTTAACATCTAAATTACAAGACAACCTGTTATTTTGCAGCGGAATTTAATATACTTCCAACATTTATAATAACCCAAAGCAAGACCAGAAAGTCTGCAACTAAATTCCATTAAAATTCAGCAAGTAATTATCTTGCATCAATTCAGAAAACAACTAGTTCTCGGCCACAAAATCATTACTACCGATTCATCGGTCTAGTGCATACAACCAACATTTGGCACTATCAGAAACGATCAATTTGAAGAAAAGTACTTAATAAAAATTCAGCAACAACGGAAACAATAAAAAACAATAACATTAAGCGTTCATCCCCCCAAGAAGTGCTACATATTAGAGCGACCAACGACCTTAAACGAACAACGACACTCTATTCCGAATTACCTGCAAATTACCACCAACGGAGGTAACATACAACGTAAAGGGTGAGATATCAAAATTATAACATAAGGCATGATAAAATTCATGTCAGGATTATACCACAGCATTATAATTCTCGCAGTTCTCCAAATATTATCACAACGAACTACCAGGAAATTCATCATTCATATATGAAACAATTATTAGGAAAAATTCGGCAACTCATTATTACTTGCAAACACATAATGACGCGATACTATGCGACTCAACTATGCATATGCATGTGGTACCAATTCGGAGCAGCACTCCACAACCAATTTAATTTCCATTACAGGCCGCCAATACAGGCATAACCAACGCCAATACAGGCCAACCAGGATGATATGCTATGAGCTGCATCTATTATGGACTACAACCCAACAACAACAACCACTCAACAAGGCATTAAGCCTACAACCAAATTGTCCATAACCGGAGCATCACAATTTCATACGAATCATGCAACCACAACTCTCAACATAATATAATCAAGTGCGGACACCATAGCAACCTTCTCAACAAATGGAGAATTAGCGCGTGTCGGCGCCGTTTCCCAATATTATTACGTAGAACTAATAACCTAAACGCTAATTCAGGCACAGGCAAACATTAACCCTTAATATTTCTCAACCTACGAGAACTAACCCCATGATTCAATTCCCTTCAGGAAATTGATCATACCCACGGTTATAGAATTGAATCCCACCCTTACCTTTGGATTGAGGACAACTCTAAACTCCCGGTTCCGGTTTGCTCTCCCGTGACTCTTCTGCAAATACCTTGAATTCTCTCTGGCGGTTAATTCCTCTGTTCTCAATTTCTCCACAGCTACGTTCCTTCTCCTCCACCTTTTTCCTAAATTTTGTTTCTCAGCAGTTTATCGTGTTTTTCCCCTTTTTCTCCCATAACCTCTCTAATAACTCCCCTATTCCACTAATATTACAAATAACGCTCTCAGACAACCAACCAACGCTCTCAGACACACTCCCACCTAAAGGCACACCGACAATTCATAAATGATTTACTTAAAACGAACGGGCGTTACACCACCGAACTTTATTTATCCCATGAAGGGAAAGGAAAATATCGAGAAAACATTTTAAAATGGAAGGACAGGAACAAGGTTATCGCAACCGATTTCCGAGTTCGGGAGTCGGTTACACAAGGGGAAGGTATTAGCACCCCTCACGTCCATTGTACTCAACGAGAACCTCTTAGGGTATTTTACAATGGGAGTTATCTAAGCTTGCTTATTTTCTTCTCAACGATATATGCGAATTGGTAGGGTAACCGGATAAAGATGCTAAGGGGAAATTGGTGGTTAAAGAATAGGGTGCTCACCAAAGATTGGGGCCCTTGTGCCTACGTATGCTCATTCAGATGGGAATGAGAAATCAGAGCTTTGTAGTTCGACTTCAGGAAAAAGGGGAAATGGAAGATGGAGGGAAGGTAGACGAAAATACGGAGAAAGATATAAGTGTGCTCGCCAAGATCATCGCAATCTTGTGCCTACGTATCTTACATTCAGACGAGAATGAAGAATCAGAGCATCCGTAGTTTATGGTAACAACCATGAAAAGACGAGGTTTGAATTAGTTTAAAGTTTAGTTGAGACGAAAGATTGACTGACAAGCAACCCAAGGGGCGTGCCTCGAGAGCTGTCACTCAAGAATCCAAGGAATGTGAGATTCCAAGAACTCAGTTCTTTCAGAAGCTGATTAGAAACGGTCTCGAGAATAGGTTGAATGATAATTGTTGAACATTTAGAATTGATGTTGCATTAGTTCATAGGGATTAATTTGAATGCTATTTGAATTGTTATGTTAATTGATGCTATGGAAACTTGTTAGAATTATTAATGAAATTGGAGAGAGTTATGAACTATTGTTATAGAATTGTGGCATTGTGTTAGCTGGAAAAAACTGTATGATGTTAATTATATTGATGCTTGATGTTAGGTGAATTGAAGTTAGTCAGAATGTTGCAATTAGGTTAGTTTTCTATGAACTAATGTGTTAGTCATGAAACTGAGCCTGGTGATGTCAACTGTAGTTTTGAAATTAGAGTTAGAAGTTAAATGGAAGTTGGTAGTTGAATTATGTATGGACTTGTTAATAGAATGTTAGTGAATTAATGGATCAGTTAGTATATTAGGGATCTTGTTAGCTTTGTGGTGTTAGATGCATAAGTCAGTTTTGAGATGATGTACTGAGTAGGCTTAGTTAGGATAATGTGTATATGTATGGTATAAGTGTTGATTATGTGCATTATGTTTGTGTCAATGTTGCAGGACTGATGTGCACATGGTGGAGTGAGCATGACTTGACTTGAAATAACATCGCCAAAATTGGCATGGCATACATAGCATGGCATCAAGGTTCATGAAGAGGTTTTAGATACTTGAAGACTTAGAGGCACAAGAAATGAAATGTCTTGAGGATGAATAGGAAAGGAGAATTAGGTAGTTTGATTTTGGTCAACTGTTTGATCAAAAAGTCAATCGTTCATCAAAAGTCAACTCTAAGTCAAATGTGTATATTTGTGTAGCATTTTAATTTTAACTCTTTTGTAATGAAATTTTGAGGCCTTGTAATGAAAATTGGCTTTTGTAATGCAATGTGACTTGATTTCCAAGAAAAAGTACTTTTTCCTCCAATATCAAATTTGTATTTTGAATATTTTGAATTGAACTTGAACTTCGACTTGAATTTAAATTACAATGAATGTGAATTAAATAGAACAAAAGCCAATGATAATTACTAAGTAAGACCTGTTGAAAAATGACCTTCGAATCCCAATGCTATGATATAGCCAATAAGATCCAAAATGCCTACACCAATATTAGGGTTTCTCAAAGACTTAAGTCAAGAACAAACATCACCCAAAAGCTTGTTGTGCCCATAATCCACAATGTCAAGATGAAGCATAATGAGCACAAGCTTGCAAACCATAATTCAGTGCATTGTATTTAAATAAGGAACCTTTGAATTAATGATGTTATTTGGAAAAATGAAATTGTAAATGAATGATCTAAATGACTATGAATATCTAGATGAACCATGGATCAAGAGTCAGATGAAAAGTGAGAAAAAACTAAGGCTAATTTTGGAGTATGACGGGTCCCTAAGCCGCTTTTCCTATTCGTTGCTTTCTACAAATGAGAGAATATATTAATTTAAAAATAAAATATCAGAAATGCACCAATTAAAAAATAAATAAAAGTTAAAACTGCAGATGTTAGGATTTTGAGGGTGATCTTTGAGCCATTTTTTTATTGGTTGTTTCTTTCAATCGAGGGAATAGTTTAAAACTTGCAGCGCGTAGTGATTATATTTCGACTTTTTCTTGGCTAGAGGTGAAAGAGAATAACAAATATAGATTCTTCATAAAGATTCTGCGACGATATTTAATGAGTGATAAACATCCAACAATGACACTTCTAAATAACAATGAATAAAACATTTGAAAAGAAGAGGAACCGCACACAATTTAGATTTTTAGGAAATGATTTTAAGACTATCTAAGACATTTAATATTAGAAATTATTTTGTTTTAATTTATTAAATAAAATAATAAATTTAAATTAATTTATTTAATATAAATTCACATTTGGAAGCCACATCAATATATATAAATGTTGAATTGAGTTTTAACTATTTTTATCATTTTGAGACTTTGAATCTCTTGCTAATGTTCAAAATTCAAAGCATATACTATAGGACACCCTCAAAATATATTAATTTACGCTAGAAAAATAGGTAAAACAAAAAATTCTTTCTTTCTTAAAGGTAATTTCATGACATATGGGGTTTAGTCTCATTTGACGAATATAAAATAATTAGTGTGATAGATGGTAAATTTATATATTTAAAACTTGATGTTAAAAATTAATTTTTGTAATCGGTGGTATCTGTAGGCTGCACAAGATTAGATTTTTTTTAGTTTCATAGATTTATATGAATTTAAGTGAATAAAGTTACATCAGGAGTTAAAGTCTTTTCCATTGTCAAGTCACAACAAAGAAGACATACAAAATAGAAAATTGAATACTTATTAGATAAATACTTTAATTTCTAATATTAGTCAAGAGTTTTAGAGTTGCACCATTGATTTAAAATCTTTAATTGTGAAACCAAGTGAATAAAATGAAGTAAGAGAAACTCATAATTAGGAATTAAAATCAAATAAATGCAATAGCACAAACTCAGAAATAGGGACCCAAGAAAATGCAGTAGCAGAAATCCAGAATTAGGGACCTAAACCAAAATGTATATATATTTAGGGATTAAAATAAAAAATACTCCAACTTACAAGGACGATAAGACTATATAAGTCCAACATTTTTTCATCCCCAACCTTCATAGAAGTAACCCAAAATTAAGGTGCAGAGAAAGAACAAGCATTGCAAATGGAGGACACTTCAACACTTGTTTATGATTAAAAAATTTCTCTTGTTGCTTCTAACAACAAATTCAAGAATCAAATAGATCAAACTTTAACAACATATCCAATGATCAAATGGATTCAATCTTAACAACAGATCCGAACAGGTTCAACCTTAATTCTGGATTTCTGTTGCTGCATTATTTTTGACAGAATAAATGAAAATAACTATTGATCTCATCATTTGGCTTCAACAACTCAAAATAGGTTTTATACCTTGAATAGAAGAAGAAGAAGAAGAAGAAGAAGAAGAAGAAGAAGAAGAAGAAGAAGAAGAAGAAGAAGAAGAAGAAGAAGAATGCAATAGTATTGAAGAGAGGAAGAAGAAGACAACGGTATTGAAGAGAGGAAGAAGAAGTTGCAAAATCATTCAAATTTTGAATTTCATCCCTCATTTTAAAACCCTCATGTTGCATTTCCACGTGTAATAAAATGTGTCATAAGAAAAAATAATAAAACAATTGTCACGTCAACACCGTTTGTCACGTTGGCTTTTTTTAACAAAACTTTAACGTTAGAGACTAACATCAACGAGAAAGTGAGATATATGGACTTAGACAAAAAAGAAGAAGACTCAGAGACCAAAATAAAAAAAAACACGCTAACTTATAGGGACCAAAAGACTAATTAAGTGTAAAGAATTTGTTTTGATTTAACTAGAAGTCTTGTGTTCAAACTTATTCTTAATATTTTAATTAAATAAAAAAAATCGGAGTCACAAATGTCCAATAATACATAGGCTAATACAATGCGTTTGAAATGGCATATAGTGTCAACTTGTTTCTTTTCCACTAATGTGATATTTCATCCATAATTTTCCAAATTTCAAGTCATTTAATACATATGTCGATTTTCTATTATTTCTAGATGTTAAAGTTTGAAAATGGTTAATGGAGAGATTAGAGAGATGAAGAAAAGATAACAAGATGTTCTTGCTAAATCTTAGCTTTACACTCTTTGGTTTTGTGATTGGATAATCTTTACATTAAACATGTGATCTAATACTTATACTAGTTACACATTCATAACTAACTTCAACAATACTAATTGACACTTTAACTACTTTAACGAACTTATCTTTAACACTTCTCTAATACTCCCCCACAAAGTCATGATGAAGTGAGTGAAGACACCTTGAGTTTGTTCCTAAAATCGGTAAAGAGAGCAGTTGAGAGTAGTTTGATCAACATATCCATAATTTGAGCATTAGCTGGAACATGTTGGATTTGTAGACGTTTCACTACTATCTTTTCGTGAACAAAATGAATATCAAGTTCTATATGCTTCGGTCTTGCATGGAGAACTAGATTGTGAGACAACATTACAGAGCTAAGATTGTCACATAGTAAGGTGGGAACTAAGTGAGGAATATATAATTCTGCAAGCAACGATTCTAACCATTACAATTCTAAAGTTGTATGTGCTAGAGCCCTATATTCTCCTTCTGTGCTTGATCGTGCAACTAGGGGTTATTTCTTCAAACTCCATGACACAATATTAGGACCAAAATAAACACATGCCCCTTAGGTAAACCGTCGTTAATCCAAGTCACTGGCCCAATCAGAATTATTGAATGCACAGAGGGAGAACCTGCGATATGAATTTTCTAGAGCAAGCATTAAACATGAGTTGTTGTACCACTCAAGTAATACAATAGACGTTTAACTACATACTGATGAGTCTCAATAGGGTTTGCCATAACTAGCAAGCCTTATTTACATAAAATGTGATGTCTGGTCGAGTAAGTGTGAGATATTGCAAGGTTCCAAGTGTGGAACAATAAAGTAGTGGATCCAGTAAGACATATGTGCCATGTTTGCTCTGTATGCAACTACTGACTGTAGATATATGTACTCCCTTAGCTGCAAACGTATTTACTTTGGTGATGAGGTCCTGAATATATTTGTTTTGCATAAGAAGCACGAATCCATTTTTTTGATGATGCACCTTAATACCTAAGAAGTTTTCAAAAATGCCTAGTTTCTTTAATGCAAAATTGATATGAAGTTTGTTGATTAAATCATGAATCATCTTTGGAGATGATCATGTGATCAGGATGCCATCTCATGCACAAGTGTATAAAGTAAGATATTGTGATGGTTGTAAATAAATAGAGAATGATCACACCAGCTTAAAACAAATCTAAATTGAAGTAGTGAATGGTGTAACTTCTCATACCACGCTTGCAGAGTTTGCTTTAGGACACAAATTGCTTTTTTGAGTTTGCAGACCAATAGTGGATTGGAATTAACGAAATTTGGATGATGGTGCATATAAACCTCTTCATGAAGTTCTCCATTGAAAAACACGTTATTGATGCCAATATGTTGTATCTCCCATTTAATGTGATAGCTAAAGTCAAGATAACACGTAAGGTTGTTGGCTTGACAACTTGTGAGAAAGTTCCATGGAAGTCAAACCTATGTTATTGATGAAATCCCTTAGCAACCAAATATGCCTTGTATTTATTAACACCCCCATCAGGATTTTATTTAACATTGACGACCCATTTTTAGCTTATGGCCTTTGTTTGGGAAGGAGGAGAAGTGAGGTTCCATGTGCCAATCTTTATGAGGGAATCACATTCATATTTCATAGCCTCAACTCACTCAGGGCTATATAGTACTTATTTCATTATAGCTGGCTCAGAGTGAATAATAAACACCTTAAATTTTGACTTTCCTATCTTAGCTCTAGTTAGCATAGGGTAAAATTTTTGTACAAGTGGAGGTGAAATGTGACTTGAAGGACTGTGAAAAGATGGGGACAAGGACTTAGTGAAATACGAAAAATATGATACATATAATACCCTCACTACTATAAAAGTGCTTTTATCGTCGGACGCAAAATGCATTTTATCTCGGGTTCAGTAGCGAGGTAACACAGGGCGCCATGAAAAGTAACGACTTATCACCTCAATTTTTTAAACACCGAGAGGTAAATTAGTTTGCATGTGGGTTCGAATCCCAACATCTGCATTTTTATTATTTACAAAACTAGTGCCTCATACATTTGGTTTACAATAAAATCGAGGGATAAGATAGATTATTTTTTAATTGAAATTCGTTACATTGTTTACACAGAAAATAAATAAAAATAATTTGTTTACAAACTACAATATTTACTCAGAATATTACATTGTTTACACAAAATATTAAAATAAAAATTAATTTATTCATGGATATCATATGTTGGGTATTCAACTCCTTGATATTTGGGCAAGATCAAATGTTTCACCTTGCAGTTATTTGTTTCTGATATAACTAAAAAAAAGGTTAGAAAAAAAGGGTTAGAAAAATAAATGATTTTCTACTCAAATGAATATTAAAAGCACAAATGTTGAACCCAGATAATTTTGTGCATTTGCAATCCATCATAGAGAACTCTTGATGGCAAAAATTAAAATGGAGGATGTATATAGTTTCAAGCGCTTCATGACATTTCTTTATCAATTATAGATATCATAAGACCTTTATAATGGAAATTTTTTAGGTTTCACGTGGATCATTAGTAGTAGTGTCTTGAACATTGATAATCATGAAATAGACGACAAATATTTGTTTAAGGACGATGATCAATATCTAAAATTATCATGCTAAGTTATACCCTCAGTTTCGTTAAAAACTGAGGTGAACATGATTTTTTTTTATAAAAAAATTACATTGTTTACACAAAATATTGCAAAACAATAATACAACAAAAGAAGAATTAAAATGTAAGAAGTTATTTGTTTCAAATATTGCACGCATCCAATTTCTAGGAATTGTTTGTTCCAAACATTGAATGCATCCAACTTCTAAGGGAATTATATATTCCAACCATGTAAAAATATTTTTTTACACTTGCAATTAGGGGTGGCAAAGCGGATGCCCTGCCCCGTTTAGGCCCGTCCAAAGCAGGGCAGGGCAGACCAACTTAGGCGTCCGAGCTCAAAAGTCAAGCCCACCCTGCTTACTAACGAGTTTGCGGGCTGGCCCACCAATTTTTTTTACAATTTAATTTACTACATAATTTACAAAATTGTTAATAAAAAAAGAGGCCGACAAATTTTAACAATGAATAGTATAACTTTAATAAGTCTTAATGCAAATGTCATATTCTTCAACATAAACAAACAACGTAACTATAATACAAAAAACTTAAAACAAACACACTGAAACCCCAAAAATCAAAACTTTATTATCATAATGAGAAACAAACCCCTCTATGCAAAATTTATCTTATAACTTTAAAACTCGGCTCTAATGAAAACGAGTAATAGAAAATAAAAAAGAATATATTCTCTATGTTTTGAAATAAAGATTTTTCGTACTATGAGTGAAAATAAAGAACGAGGCAAAGACCAGTTAATGTCGTCAAAATGAGGTGTATGTGATTATGTGAAAAATGAATATCAAAGTTTGAAGAAATGAGGGTTGTTTTAAAAGTATGTTTACTATATACCATATTAATATTGTTTTGATTCCAAGTAAAAAAAATTAAACAAAAAGTTTGTGGGAAAAACCCGCCTCGCCCCACCCTTGGCCCATTTTAAAAGTGGGTTAGGCGGAGCGTGCCAACTTAAGACACCGAGTTGAAAATCTCGCCTCGACCCGCAAAAAAATGGTGGGTTAAACGGGCGGGTCCAACAGGCCTAATCCGTTTTGCCACCCCTACTTGTAATCGATCATAGAGAACTTTTTCAAGCTTCTAAATACAACAACAACAACAAAAACATCAACACCATTTTATGAGATGGATCCCAAAAGAATGATGCGTTCGAGTTTGGAGCAGCTACGTATAAGTTAGGATTAGGGTATAATCTGTTTAACAAGTGTTTTTATAGTAAAGTCTGATTATCTTATCCCTCAGTTATTAAAGAAACCAATGGGATATATCACTTTATTTACAAAAAAATTATAATAATAAAAAATTTTCGTGATTTATTTTTCCCCTCAGATTTTTTGAATAACTAAGATAATAAGTTGATTTTTCTGGTTTCTAATTCTAAAAACAAAATCATGGCGCATATTGGAATCATATCAATAGAATAACAATGATCATTCATATTAAAAAACGTAACATATCTTTGATATTTTCAAGGAGACGTTTGAGCTCCTCTAATTCTTTCAATTCCTATTCTCCACTTTATTTAAACACTATTCCTAGTTTCAACGACTCATTTCCAACTCTTTGTGTCTTCAAACCTAGTTTCAAAGTCTTTTCTTTTCTTCAGAAATGTCTTCAAAACCTTAGATGAAAATTTTTTGTTCGTTATCAATGAAAGGTTTTAATCTAAGGAAAATATTCACAAACAAAAGTTGAATGGTTACTTTGACATTCTTCATGGACCCATCTAAATTAATCTTATTAAAGAGTTATGATTAAATACCTCTGTTGGGCCATCTGGTTATGATGTTGAGTCAATCCAGTGCTATGTCAATGGCTCTCCTATCACAATTACTCACACAATAAACTGTAAAGAGGAAGGTTGTTATGCTAAACATTGTAGATTCAACAAAGTCTAATCATATCACCTTCGCCGAATTTATTTCAACTACGATAATCTCAGCATTCCTGCTACTCTACTACCAATTGGAAATTTTTTGTATCAACTTCTGGTGCAGTAGGAGCTAGCAGGAGCTAATGACAGTACTGTTGTCATGTGTTTTAAACAGGATGTCATTACCAATGTCATGACATCGCTGTCTGGTGCAGCAGGAGCTGATGACAGAACTGTTGTCATGTGTTTTAATCAAGATGTCATGTTGAATGTCATGACATCCTTGTCTGGTACAGCAGATGCCAAGACAGAACTGCTGTCATGGATGTCATACTGAATGTCATGACATCGTTGTCTGGTACAGCAGGTGCTGCTTTGTATATCTCTTGACAAAGATGTTTTGTTTTGATGAGATCCTGTTGGATATACCTCGTCAGTAAGTGCAGGTCAAAGATATTAATAACATGAAAATGCAGATTTAATTAGTCTACATAAAAAGGATCTCTGATACTGTTGCACCCCAAAATTTGACCAACAATTATTCATTCATTGAGTGTTTGAAAGTTGATACCTTCATCAGAAAGTTCAAGAGATCCTCAGAGGAATTGGTTGAAACCAAAGTTGTGTGTCTCATAACTTGAGAGTTGTGGGTGTTTCTCAGATGATTCTGAGACTTTGAGAAAGAACTAGATGTTTTTAGAAAGCCTATGAGATGTCTTGATAGCCATCATGAAGCCCAGAGAGGTCATTGTGTAAGAGTTCAGAAGATTCAACCATGAATGGTAGAATTAGGGTTTTGACTGGGTCAACCCTAGGTCAACTGATGATTTGGAGAAGGTTGAGACTTAATCCAAGGGCCATGAGATCATGGAATGATGCATAGAGATTATATAAAGATGATTCCTAGACCAACTCATCATGATTGAAGGGTTTGAGAAGTTTTGAGTTAGGGTTTCTGAGGATTGTCAGTGGAAAAACCCTAATTTGATCCCTATCTTCCAGGCAGTTTTAGCCCTAGATGTGATTGATATCTCATCTTCCCCACAACATGAATGTTGTAGAGCTTGTTCTTAGCTTTAATTTGAGTGGTGGAAGTCCTTGATAGGAGTTACAGAGCTCAAGTTATGGTTTTGACAAATTACAGGTCAGCAGAGGTGTGTGAATCTGGGTCCTTGAAAGTCACCCAACTTCCAGACAACTTTTGCCCTAGTAGGTTGATTCCTATGGTTTCTTGGTCAACATGAATGTTGAAGAGGATCTTCTTAGCTTTAATTTGAGTGGTAGAAGTCCTTGATTGGATTTGTGGAACTCAAGTTATGATTTGAGCAAGGCAGGGGTATTTTGGTCATTTGTCAGTTATAGGTCATTTTAGCCAATGCCTAAAACTCCTATTTCCAAGCCTCAAATGGAAAAACTCAAAACATGAAAGTTGCTCAAAATGTGATTTTAAGTCTAGAAAGAAGGTCACAAATTGTTGAAAAAGCTCATAGCACAAGATTCCATGATTGGTCAAAAATGAACTAAAAATGACTTATAACTTTGAAAAGTTGAAATTGAAAAGTGTTTTGGAAGATCTACAAATCCAAAATAGGTCATCCAATATATCATTTTGATTGGAAAAACCATTTTGAGAAGATTGGTTTAAGTAGAATTTTCATTTGAGGCTTAAAAAATGTGGTTCCTTTGGAAATTAGTTACTTGAAAAAGAAGGCAATGTTAAAAAACCCTACATAAGCAACAAATGCACTTGTTTTTCACTTATCCTCATTCAATAACTCATGTAAGGAGAATTTGAGACCAAAATAACAAGGCATGGCATATGAGATGAGATGACCATTATGGAATATCATGGAACTTTCATGAAACTTCCACATCATTCTAGATGAATCTAGAGACTTCCATGGATTGTTATAAAAAGAGTGCATCAAGGAGTGTTAGAGGTTGGTGAAACTTGAGCCAAGTCAGAGGAGAGAGAGAGATACATAGCCATTGGAGAGTTTTCTTCAAGTTGAAGCAAGTTGAGATATCTTGCACTACCAGCCATCTCCTTCATCACCATTGCAAACAGAATACTGAGAATCATTCAAGGACCATCTGCAAGCAATTCCAAGGCTGGGAACCACCTCTACACCACTGCACCATAACCCTTTGACAGGTTTCTTCTTCACTTTATACCTCCTTAATTATGCAGCTTCAATTAGTTTCTTAGGCATAGACATGATGTACTAGGCTAGATGATTCTTCCCCATGAGTTACAGCCTGTTCCATGAGGTTCCATGGCAGGTGTTTGAAACTTTGATTTTCAAGAACTATTAGTTTAGGGCATTTCAATCATCAAGAATTAGTGTGCATTAGTTAGGGTAATGTGTAGGGTATCTGTAAATCATTAGGTTGAAGTTTGGTGAAAGTTTGATAGCAGTTGAATGTGGTTGTACCCGGATCTTCGATCCTTCTGTTAGAACAATTTAGGGCGAGTTATGGAAAACTTTACGTATGGTTGTGTAGGGCTTGAGACGTAGGTGATTTTTTGTGTTGGAGTCGTGTGGAGCCGTGGCCTGTGGAGGGAGATGGAGGAGCTGGAAGATGAGTGCGTGGGATTAGGGTTTCTGAAAACCCTAGGGCGTTTGGAGAAGACGAGCGGATGGCCGTTGGATCAAGTTTCAGGGATTGACTCATTCTCCCCATCGTGTGGCTGTGAGCGCGTCTGAGAATTGGAGGGAGATTCAAACTAATGAAACGCAGCCGTTTCATTAAAGGGGCGTTCTGGGCCCAGAATTCTATCCCCACCCCCTTTATTTGCTGGCCCAACCAATATAACTAGCGCGTATTTCTTAATACACCCCCTCCCTTTATTTCATTTTATTTCTTTTTAATTTTCTTTTAATGTTTTCTGTTTTGAATAATTCATTAAAAATAGTTAAAAAATGATTTTTAATTTCTTCTTTTTTCTATGAGTAGATTAAAATGAGTAGAAAATTATAAAAATAAAATTGAGATTTTATTTTTAGGTTTAATATTTTTAGTAGATTTTCCAATTAAATAGCTCTTTAATTGTTTCATTTTGGTATTTGATTTTGTAGGAATTGTTTTAGTACTTTCCATTAATCTTTTTTACCCATTCTTTTTTATGCAATTAGATGATTAGTCATACTTCCCCATAGGTTTTTTTTCTAGATTTTTTAGAATTAATTTTGATTAGTTTAATTAGGGTTGACTTAGGATAGTCTAATTAGGGTTTAGAATTGTGCATAGGTGATGATCATTTTCTTGGATTGAGTTGTATCTTGATTTTTAGGTAGAAACCTTTGTAGATGTTATGAGAAGGTGTTGAGGACCCTTATGAATATTTGTTGAATTTTTCCCCATTAGTTTAATATTTTTAGGTATTATCTGAAGATTGCCTGATAATGTGATTTGTTCAGTGGGTTATCTGTTCATCTGTGGAGTTCATTCTGAGGAATTTGCTGAAGGGCTTGGGTTGCCTTGAGGATATTGATGGAGAGCATCATGAGGGGAAGCTTGTAGATCAAGATGCAGAAACCCAGAGCTTGGCTTATCCCCTGTCTGTGAGGTTTGAGATCCTGAAGTTTGAAGGAAGTTCATGGTACTTTCCTGAGGAAGGCACTATGAATGACTTTCATTCTTTCTTCTCACCTCTTTCTTAAGTATCCAATGATGTTGGAGCCAACTTGTGAGTTTAATTTCTCCTGAGGAGGAATGTAAACTGATCACTTGTTGTTGAGCCACATGGGATACAACTCCTAAGTGGAAGCCTCCTAGTACTTTCCTGAGGAAAGTCCTATGGGTCTATTCACTTAGTTCCACTAGTTGATCTAGGATTTCTTAAGTATCCAATGATGTTGGAGCCAACTTGTGAGTTTAATTTCTCCTGAGGAGGAATGTAGACTGATCATATGTTGTTGAGCCACATGGGATACAACTCCTAAGTGGAAGCCTCCTAGTACTTTCCTGAGGAAGGTCCTATGGGTCTATTCACTTAGTTCCACTAGTTCAGATAGGATTTCCTAAATATCCAGTGATGTTGGAGCCTGCTTGTGAGTTTAATCTCTCCTGAGGAGGGATGTAAACTGATCACAGTGGTTGAGCCACATAGGGTATGACTCCTGAGTATACACCTCTTAGTGCTTTCCTGAGGAAGACACTATGAGTCTGATTGCTTAGCTCCCTGTCTTTGGTAAGCTTGTCCTGAAGCTTGAAGACTGGGAATGATTTCTCCTGTTTAGGGTTTTGCTTGAGAGCTTTGCTTAGATCTGTTCAGATTCTGTGATTAGGGTTAGGATTAGAGAGTAGATGATTCTTTCTCATGTGTGTTTTGTTTGCCTGATGGCACTTCATTTCCTTTATCTGTATGATTGCAGTCTACTGTTTATCGCTTGATAGCATGTTGTTTATTTTCAGTATGATTGCTGTTATTTCATGACTAGCTTGAGGTTGAGATGAGCTTGTGGAGGCTGAAACCCCACACACATTTCCTCCCTCACTTGCATTGCATGCATTTTACTGTTAAAAGCTGATGTTTTTGTCTGTTTCTGTGTATCATTGACATGATCCCGTAGGACTCTCATTTCTTCTGACGAGGATTTGATGATAGACTTTTAGGTTGAAACCCATGCATGATAACATCTAGGAGTTCCCTGTTCAAACCTCAACCATAGGATGAATCCATGGCATGATAACAGTAGGACTTGATAGTCTCCCTCCTAGTTGAGTTATTTTCCCTGTAGTTTCCCGAACTACGTTTGCTCTGATCTTTCATACCAGATGAAGGTACGTAGGCATAGGATGCGATATCCTAGCGAGCAACCTTTCCCCCATCTTCCCCCGTAGTTAGCCGAACTACGTTGACTCTGATTTCTCATTCTCTGATGAGAATACGTAGGCATAAAGTGCGATGCTTT
The DNA here is from genome assembly GCA_963859935.3 of Lathyrus sativus. Classification (NCBI taxonomy): domain Eukaryota; kingdom Viridiplantae; phylum Streptophyta; class Magnoliopsida; order Fabales; family Fabaceae; genus Lathyrus; species Lathyrus sativus. The sequence goes on from OZ012735.1 coordinate 582,715,916, forward strand.
ACCGAGTCTTTTTCTTTTCTTTTTCAGCCAGCCTTGATAGGTAGATAGATTATAACCAACCCGTCCAAGTAAACAAACAAGCGAGGATCCCGTCGAGTACGACGGACGTGAGGGGTGCTAATACCTTCCCCTTGCGTAACCGACTCCCGAACCCAGACAATGGTTGCGATGACCTTGTCTTACCCTTATTCGTCAGGTTTCTCCGATCGTTTCCTTTCCCGCTCTGAGGGATAAATAACGAAAGGTGGCGACTCTTCTGTCATGCCGGCACCTTATTTTCGCGCAAGCGACAGCTGGCGACTCTGCTGGGGACGCAAGCATCTAGGGACTTTTCCCATCCCTTATGCTGGGACCGTTTCCCATCCCCCACGCGAGTCAATCCTATCGTTTGTGTGTTTGCTTGTTGGGTTGCGTTTGTTTATCGCATCTTTGCTTCTCGCGCTTTACTTCCTGCATTTTATTTCCCGCATTTTATTTCCAGTTCGATATGATTATCTGTGCTGCTGTGGGAGAGGGATGTTACTGTGAGTGAAAAGCCGGACCTGGGCTTTGAGTACACACCTAGATATAGTTGTGGAGAAGTAGTAGACGAACCTGTCTGTTGAACAGGCACAGTTCCCTACGAAAATCTGCGCTCAGACGAGATTCTTGCAGAGGTGCTCCTTTCCGGTCCTGAGGATCTGAGGGGAGTCCAGACGTGAGGATTGTCGACTCTGGGGACCGATCATTTGGAAGTCAGCTAAGAGAGGCCTCTTCATGACTTGACGATGCCACTCCTTCTGGGAATCGTATTGTCACTCATGAAAGTCTGTGACGCTGACGACCGCATAGGATGCCGTACCTTTGTCCGTGGATTAGGTCCATCATACCTGTGAGTGGGTTGGGATATTGCAGGAAACTTTGACCTCCAGACTACCTGGTTTTCTTGACAGTAAATCAGTTATGTTGGGTTCTCAGTTGCAGAGATGTTCTTGATAGAGCAAGGGTTTGATCAGAAGATCTTATCATCGGGTGTTCGTCTGTTCCCGATGGAGCAGGGTTTGATCAGAGGATTTTATCATCAGGTGTTTGTCTGTTCTTGATAGAGCAGGCTTTGATCAGTGTATTATTATCAGAAGTTTGTTCTGGATGGAGCAGATTTTTGAGTGAGGTCTGAAGATCTCGTCAGCAGTTGTTGTTTGTTCTTGATAGGGCAGATTTTGAGTGGGGTCTGAAGATCTCATCAACAGCTGTGCATTTGTTCTTGAGGGGGCAGATTTTTGATTTGGGGTCTGAAGACTTCATCAGCGGACGCTTTCTGATCATACATCCCGGGTCCTTATTATCAGGCACTTATGCTTGTCAGAGCAGAATTTTGATCTCGATCCTATCAGATGGTTATTCTCAGCCGATCAGATCAGTGGTTTTACACCGGGGTTTCCTCCTCATCAGTGACTGTTGACACCGAATCTCCACAGCAGCCACCTGGATATATTATTGCATGCCTGCATTTTGCATTATTGCATATTCATGTTTGCATTCCATTAGCATGTGTCTGTGCTGCAGGCGCATTTCGTACCCTGATTCTGGTGTCCCGAGCAAGATGAGATATTTTCTTCCATGAATGGATCCAGTCTTATCATTGCAGTGACACTATGTTGGCACGTTGACACCAGAATTAGGGGTGATCTCCTAAACGTACAGACACCCATGACATTAGCATAATTCATCTTGCATGACAGAAGTCGGGGCTTGTCTTCTAACCCTTGTGTTTGCAGGTTTGACTCAGAATCAAGCAGCTCAGATTGATGGAGCAGGTACAAGCTGAACTGGGGAAAATCCGAAGCCAACTGGGGCAGGTCATGAATGACATACGGGCAGTGCGTCTGGACCAACAAGTACTCAGAGAGGAGAATCAGCAGCTGCAGAATCAGTTGAGCTTTCTCATGGGAGTAGTGAGAAGTATGCTAAATAAGGAGAGGGGTCAAGCACCCAAGGAGGAGACCAAAGTGCTTCCTCCGTTACCGTCAGTGCCACCTGTGCCGAAGCCAAGTGGACCGCATAGATCCTCTACACAGCATGAAGCTCGAGGCCTGTCTCGTCAGCAGCCGCGCCAGGCATCTCAGAATAACCCTGAAGGTTATGGTCAAAAGAAGAAGCTACTTGATAGAGCTGTGGACCCACTACCTGTGAGTTATGCCCAGCTGCTGCCGCTGTTGGTTCAGAACCGTGTTCTCAAGCTTCGGACCTCAAATCCACCAGATGACGTGTCACCAGACGTTGATCTAAGCATGCGTTGTGATTTCCACTCAGGAGCACCAGGGCACCATGTTGAAACATGCAAGGCTCTCAGGAATAAGATTCAGGACCTGATCGACTCGAGGACAATTAGGCTTGTGCCGGGCGGCATGAGAGCATCGGGAAAGTTTATCCCCTACCCTGCAGGAGAGGTGGATGATTCCACTCCTTTGCCCGAAGCTGGGAAAGATCTTGAATACGTCCCGCGACCTTTGGTGACTGAATCGCCTCGCTCGCAGTTCCTACCTGGATCAAGTTCAAGGACGCAAGCGCCTAAACAAGGGACCTTAGCCACTCAGAAACGACGACCTCTTGCTCCTGGGCGGAAGGAATACCAACACCGGGATCACAAGAGACCTCGCAACCACTTGGAACGAAGGAATGCTTCTTCCCATCCAGTGCCTGTGCCGTATAGCCAGATTCTTCCACAGTTGATTCAGAAGTCTTTGGTGGAACCGAAAGCTCTCAAGCCCGTGCCAGAGCCTTACCCTCCAGGGTACAATCCTCATGTTCAGTGCGGTTACCATGGTGGATCTCCGGGGCATTCAACTGAAGATTGCAAGGCTTTCCAGGCGAAAGTGCAGCAATTAATCGACCAAGGGTGTATTTCCTTTCCAGGTGGAGTTTTGGTTGTACGTGACAACTTCTCAGCTGTCTGAGCTCGCAGATTCAGAGGGTTATTTCCAGAAGCCAGTGATCCAGACAGGCAGACGTCCTCAACATTGGCCGTCCTCGGACTTTTTACCATTTGCATTTGTAGTTTCTTTCCTGTTAGTTGCTACTTGCTGTTAAACATTGTATGTTTCGAATGGTGATGTTAATAAAGTGACTATGCATTTTTCTGAATTAGTTATGTCGTTGTCACTCATTTACTGCATTGCACTGACACTTGCATTTTATTCACTCCACTTTATCACTATGACTAGCAATGAGCGGAGGGAGGATGATGAAACTGAATACTGATAACCGATGATCGTATTGCTTTCAGATAAAACTTAGCCGATGACGTACAAGGCATTGTTTCAAATCCCTAAACACCGGAGAGATAAGGAAGAGAATCCCTTGTTAACCACTTCGAGCCGAGGAGTAGGAGTTTCTTTCGGACTTTTTAACCCTCACATCTTAACCCGGGGCAGGGTAGTTGTCAGTTAGCTTGATCGAGCGTTCAAGTCTTATAGAGGAGTGTTGTCCTTCGAGGACCAATCACATCATATTCCTCTCCAGAGGTCGTACCTCATCAACCACAATGGTTAAACCTCACCAATCAGGAGTGAGACAGTTATAATCCTTTCGGAGCAATCAAGACAACCAGTGTCGCACGACTTGTTCCAAGAAAAAAAGAGAAATAAGAAAGCCCGCTAAGTAAAAAAGAAAAGCTAGAAAGCAAATACTTAGGCAAAAATCAGGGCATCCCGCTGGACTTCAAAAGAAAAAATCGAAAAGAACTCAAAAGGAGTCAGTCCAGGCAAAAGTTAGGGAATCAAAAGAATGAAAAAGAAAGGATTATAAAAAAGGAAAATCCCCGAACAAGGACGAAGTCGTGTAGACACAGACACCAAAAACGAAAAGGAGTAACTGTCACTCCGAAACACCTTGAGAATTCTTTAACCAGTTGTTCCCAATGTTCAACATACCTCTCGAAGAGGAGAGCGCTCGAGCTAAGTTAACTGAACTTTAAGATCGGAGAACATCACGTAGAAGGGGTGGGTACAAATCATGATTTGAGCCAAATATCCTTTGCTTCACGAACCGTGAACCCGACCACGATACAACCCTTAAAAGACCTAATTGAGGCAGGGTTTATTCTGAGAGCGCATTACGATAAGGTTGAGTAACCTGACTCCTTCATGATTTGCTAATCATATCCTTATTGCATTTTTCACTGATCGCATCAGCACTACGTTTGAACTCTTTGGTTCACTCGTCACTCACTAGCATGATACGTAAATGAGTGACAGTACAACATTTTTCAAAATTTGCATGAACACTGCATTAGAATTACCATTCGTGAATAAACAATTTCAATTGCAGGTTGGTAGCTGACATGAAGGGACTTCAATAGGGAATAGTCAATCAGGACTGAATCGTCAGAGGTCTGGATCAGAATGGTATGCTGCGAAGCCCTGTGAATTTGGGGCAATGACTTCCAGCGAGTTTGGAATCAGTTTGTTTGAGGACAAGTCCCGGAGCATCAGTTGATTATGGGGCAGTTCATGCAAGAAGCAGTTGGCCGGAAGTGAATCTTCTCGAAACCCAACCAGGGGCAGTTATCCATAATTCTTGCGATTTGGGGCAGATCCCTCCAGTGTTCGATCAGAGCATGTTGAGTCGCTCATCGCTCGTTCAGGGGCAAACTACTTCAGAGATATTGAAGCCGACCATGCTGAGAGTTGATTAGTTGAGGATGAATCCTCCCGTTGTGCAGATGCTGGGGCAAGCCCTCTGAAGATTGTCTTGTTGCCAGTTGTTTTCGGCTCAGATTGAATTATTCCCAAAGGTCGGATTGGGGCAAGTTGAATTGCGCTGGGGCAAGTTGTTCAAATGAGTTTGTTCACCCTAGAAAGAATTGAGTACCGGGGAATCGTGTCATTACCCTGCCAAAACCTGAACCTTCTGAAGAAGCCTTGCGGTCATTGGATTACCATCCTACAGCATAACCTGTTACTTGACTCCATGATTGGTAGCCTGTATTCCCTGTGTTGACGTTGTTGAATCAGGATTGTTTTCTCAGCAGAGATGTACGGTTTGAGGTTGTTCCCCCCTGTACAGTTTGAGACTGCAGCAGATCGAGATGGCGTTTATCCCTTATCAGATTAAGGGTCAAGATAAACCTCGGCAGACCAGGATTGACATCCCCGAAGCAGGACGAGTCCTCCTTCTCCAGCAGAGTTCAGTGGTCTCTTCTCCGCAGAACCTGAACGCAGATAGTGAGCATTGATACGTCCCCCCGCGCAGAGATGATTCTCTTCCCCAAGCAGACGCATCCTGAGGGAGCGTCACCTCATCAGCTGAATCAAGCACCGAAGAATGATGTCGTCTTTCCCCAGCACCGGGTCACAAGTGCAGATTTCAGAAAAGTGTTCGGGTGCCGAAGCTCGTGTTTTCCCCAGTAAAGTCGCCGAAGCAGGACTCTTCCCCAGCACCGGGTCACAAGTGCAGGTTTCGCAGGAGGTTGTTCGTATGCCGAAGGATGCAGCAACTGATGGTGCCAGACTGAAGTCTCCAGCGGAATTGAGATTCCCCGCCAGAGCCAGGCTCTCTCCTGGAGGCCGATGACTCCCTCTTCCCCAGTAGAGTGTTGGAACAGCTGATGTTGTATTCCCCGGCAGAGTTATACTCTCCCCCGAAGTCAAATGATTCTTTCTTCCCCAGCAGAATTGAAATTCCCCATCAGAGTCGTACTCTTCAGTGAAGTAGAATGATTTCTCTCCCCGGCTGAGTCCGCAGAAAAGCAGAATCCTTGGAAGTTGATCAGATCATGATCAATTCTCCCCAGCAGAGCATGGGGCGGCTGATGCTGCATTTCCCCAGAGTCGCACTCTTTCCAGCGAAGCAGAATGATTTCTCCCTCCTCAGCCGAGTCTGGAGATGTCCAAGGGATCCGAATCCTTGGAAGTGGATCAGATCATGATTGGTTTTTCCCCAGTGGAGTGTTGAACAGCTGAAGTTGGTTCCCCACGGAATGGTTATCCCCAGAAGAGTAGCCGAGACGGCCACGAAGTTCATTCTAGCGATTGATATCAGCAGATCCAAGTTCTCGTAGAGCTTCATCCCCTGCAGCAGTCAGCTGAAGTTGTTCCCCTGCAGCAGTTCGCGGAAGATTGATTCCCCAGACAGAGCCTAATTGATATTGGCGTGTTCACATTCTCCTCAGCAGGATGATTCCTCTACCTGAGTGGTTCTTTCTCCTTGACAGGAGGATTCCCCCCTCGGCATTTATTTTGCTGACGGGATCGTATCATTGTGCATGACTGCATAGCATTCAACACTGCATAGCATTGTGCATGATTGCATGGCATTTAGCATAAATACATGTCATTCCCACTGTATGGGGCGTAGTGCAGAAGCATACGCATCATAAGCATGACCTAGGTCATTATCATCCTTATGGTACAGGAGTACTACCGAAAGACCGGTTGCTTAGGACGATTTTTGATGTTCTCCCCAGCAAGGTTGTTTTCTTAGATGATTCTGAAGACCCCGGTGATCCCCGCAGTCGCTCGCTCAAGATGATTTTTGAGATCCCCAGCAAAGACTTCGGTTCGAGATGATTCTCAAACCCCTCAGCAGGGTCATTTGCTTAAGACGATTCTTAAGACCTCAGTACAGCTTCCCGAGTGGTTCGCCTAGTATGATACTTGAGTTCCCCAATAGCGCCTCCAGCAGGAGTTGCCTAGGAAGATTCCTGGAATTCCCAACAGAATGTTTGCTCCAGAAAGGTTATTAGTTCAGGACGATTCTTGAAGATGCCCGACGGATCTGTTTGTTCAAGATGATTCTTGAAGTCCAGAGTAGCATGATATGTATGCTCCAACAACGATGTCTAATCTGAAGGTGGATTTCGTAAGCGCCAGAGGGCGATACCAGAAGGTTCCTGTGAAGCCAGATTTCCGTGTGGATGAAGCAACGGGTGGCTGAAGACAAGGTTCCAGGGTTGTAGATACAACAGAGTGATTCGTGTGAGTCTGAAGACCAAGTCAGTTATCCTGAGGTGATGATTGATTGCGATCAAGTGGATAGTTTCTTCTGACTGAAGTCAAAGATGTTTCTCCAGCTGAAGCGGAGTTTTGCCTGTAGGCAAAGTGTTTGAATCCCCGTGGAGTCATGAATGGCTCAGGATACCAGTTCTCTGACTGAAGTCACAGATTTCTTAAGCTGAAGCGAAGGTGCCTAAGGGCAAGGTTATCCCCCAAGGTCGTGAAGGACCTAGGATTCATTATTCGGGCTGAAGGCCGAAGTATACCCCTGACTGAAGTCTCGGATGCTCTATAGCAGAGGTGGAGTTGCCTGAAGGCAGATCCTTGTATCCTTGAAGGGCAAGAATCACTTTCTTCAGACTGAAGTCGAAGGATACCTCCTGCAGAGTTGCCATTCTTGGAGGCCAAGGATGCTTATCTTCATAAGTACTTGAAGATCTTTTCTAGCTGAAGCTGGAAGTGGCCAAGGGCCAGGGTTTCATATATCTTTAATGTTGAAGTTCTACGACAGGCAGTGTGCAGCATTATTCCGATGTTCGTCATGGTTCTGAGGGTGAACCCCAGATCAGAGTGTGCTCGGTTAAGTCTCTCATTCCCAGCGGAGTAGCTTCAAATACGCAAGTATACCTTTTGTTCCAGGGATGAACCCCAGGTCAGAGTTGTTCAGTGTTGTATTTTCTCCAGCGGCAACGCGGGGTATTTTGTTTAGATCCGACGGCGAGGTCAGATTATGTTTGTTTCCGGCAGCAAGGTTGGATGTTTGTTTGACGGCAATATCAGACTCCTTTAAATCCCCAACAGAGATGATGTTTGAACGACGGCGATGTCGAGTGTCTCTCAGATTATGTTTGTTTCCGGCGGCGATGTCAGATCAGTATTTCTCCAGCTAGTTGTTGAGCGGCTAGTGTTGCAGTATTCAAAGATTTGTTCCCCGCAGAGTACCGTGTGCTTGTGCAGTTGGCAAATTTTCGGGTTTACCGATATTCAACCGTCTCGTACCTTGATTGGTTGAGAGCCGTTCGCTTCTCACCCAGTCAGGTCCAAGCCGTTTGAATAGGGGCAGCTGTTGCACCCCAAAATTTGACCAACAATTATTCATTCATTGAGTGTTTGAAAGTTGATACCTTCATCAGAAAGTTCAAGAGATCCTCAGAGGAATTGGTTGAAACCAAAGTTGTGTGTCTCATAACTTGAGAGTTGTGGGTGTTTCTCAGATGATTCTGAGACTTTGAGAAAGAACTAGATGTTTTTAGAAAGCCTATGAGATGTCTTGATAGCCATCATGAAGCCCAGAGAGGTCATTGTGTAAGAGTTCAGAAGATTCAACCATGAATGGTAGAATTAGGGTTTTGACTGGGTCAACCCTAGGTCAACTGATGATTTGGAGAAGGTTGAGACTTAATCCAAGGGCCATGAGATCATGGAATGATGCATAGAGATTATATAAAGATGATTCCTAGACCAACTCATCATGATTGAAGGGTTTGAGAAGTTTTGAGTTAGGGTTTCTGAGGATTGTCAGTGGAAAAACCCTAATTTGATCCCTATCTTCCAGGCAGTTTTAGCCCTAGATGTGATTGATATCTCATCTTCCCCACAACATGAATGTTGTAGAGCTTGTTCTTAGCTTTAATTTGAGTGGTGGAAGTCCTTGATAGGAGTTACAGAGCTCAAGTTATGGTTTTGACAAATTACAGGTCAGCAGAGGTGTGTGAATCTGGGTCCTTGAAAGTCACCCAACTTCCAGACAACTTTTGCCCTAGTAGGTTGATTCCTATGGTTTCTTGGTCAACATGAATGTTGAAGAGGATCTTCTTAGCTTTAATTTGAGTGGTAGAAGTCCTTGATTGGATTTGTGGAACTCAAGTTATGATTTGAGCAAGGCAGGGGTATTTTGGTCATTTGTCAGTTATAGGTCATTTTAGCCAATGCCTAAAACTCCTATTTCCAAGCCTCAAATGGAAAAACTCAAAACATGAAAGTTGCTCAAAATGTGATTTTAAGTCTAGAAAGAAGGTCACAAATTGTTGAAAAAGCTCATAGCACAAGATTCCATGATTGGTCAAAAATGAACTAAAAATGACTTATAACTTTGAAAAGTTGAAATTGAAAAGTGTTTTGGAAGATCTACAAATCCAAAATAGGTCATCCAATATATCATTTTGATTGGAAAAACCATTTTGAGAAGATTGGTTTAAGTAGAATTTTCATTTGAGGCTTAAAAAATGTGGTTCCTTTGGAAATTAGTTACTTGAAAAAGAAGGCAATGTTAAAAAACCCTACATAAGCAACAAATGCACTTGTTTTTCACTTATCCTCATTCAATAACTCATGTAAGGAGAATTTGAGACCAAAATAACAAGGCATGGCATATGAGATGAGATGACCATTATGGAATATCATGGAACTTTCATGAAACTTCCACATCATTCTAGATGAATCTAGAGACTTCCATGGATTGTTATAAAAAGAGTGCATCAAGGAGTGTTAGAGGTTGGTGAAACTTGAGCCAAGTCAGAGGAGAGAGAGAGATACATAGCCATTGGAGAGTTTTCTTCAAGTTGAAGCAAGTTGAGATATCTTGCACTACCAGCCATCTCCTTCATCACCATTGCAAACAGAATACTGAGAATCATTCAAGGACCATCTGCAAGCAATTCCAAGGCTGGGAACCACCTCTACACCACTGCACCATAACCCTTTGACAGGTTTCTTCTTCACTTTATACCTCCTTAATTATGCAGCTTCAATTAGTTTCTTAGGCATAGACATGATGTACTAGGCTAGATGATTCTTCCCCATGAGTTACAGCCTGTTCCATGAGGTTCCATGGCAGGTGTTTGAAACTTTGATTTTCAAGAACTATTAGTTTAGGGCATTTCAATCATCAAGAATTAGTGTGCATTAGTTAGGGTAATGTGTAGGGTATCTGTAAATCATTAGGTTGAAGTTTGGTGAAAGTTTGATAGCAGTTGAATGTGGTTGTACCCGGATCTTCGATCCTTCTGTTAGAACAATTTAGGGCGAGTTATGGAAAACTTTACGTATGGTTGTGTAGGGCTTGAGACGTAGGTGATTTTTTGTGTTGGAGTCGTGTGGAGCCGTGGCCTGTGGAGGGAGATGGAGGAGCTGGAAGATGAGTGCGTGGGATTAGGGTTTCTGAAAACCCTAGGGCGTTTGGAGAAGACGAGCGGATGGCCGTTGGATCAAGTTTCAGGGATTGACTCATTCTCCCCATCGTGTGGCTGTGAGCGCGTCTGAGAATTGGAGGGAGATTCAAACTAATGAAACGCAGCCGTTTCATTAAAGGGGCGTTCTGGGCCCAGAATTCTATCCCCACCCCCTTTATTTGCTGGCCCAACCAATATAACTAGCGCGTATTTCTTAATACACCCCCTCCCTTTATTTCATTTTATTTCTTTTTAATTTTCTTTTAATGTTTTCTGTTTTGAATAATTCATTAAAAATAGTTAAAAAATGATTTTTAATTTCTTCTTTTTTCTATGAGTAGATTAAAATGAGTAGAAAATTATAAAAATAAAATTGAGATTTTATTTTTAGGTTTAATATTTTTAGTAGATTTTCCAATTAAATAGCTCTTTAATTGTTTCATTTTGGTATTTGATTTTGTAGGAATTGTTTTAGTACTTTCCATTAATCTTTTTTACCCATTCTTTTTTATGCAATTAGATGATTAGTCATACTTCCCCATAGGTTTTTTTTCTAGATTTTTTAGAATTAATTTTGATTAGTTTAATTAGGGTTGACTTAGGATAGTCTAATTAGGGTTTAGAATTGTGCATAGGTGATGATCATTTTCTTGGATTGAGTTGTATCTTGATTTTTAGGTAGAAACCTTTGTAGATGTTATGAGAAGGTGTTGAGGACCCTTATGAATATTTGTTGAATTTTTCCCCATTAGTTTAATATTTTTAGGTATTATCTGAAGATTGCCTGATAATGTGATTTGTTCAGTGGGTTATCTGTTCATCTGTGGAGTTCATTCTGAGGAATTTGCTGAAGGGCTTGGGTTGCCTTGAGGATATTGATGGAGAGCATCATGAGGGGAAGCTTGTAGATCAAGATGCAGAAACCCAGAGCTTGGCTTATCCCCTGTCTGTGAGGTTTGAGATCCTGAAGTTTGAAGGAAGTTCATGGTACTTTCCTGAGGAAGGCACTATGAATGACTTTCATTCTTTCTTCTCACCTCTTTCTTAAGTATCCAATGATGTTGGAGCCAACTTGTGAGTTTAATTTCTCCTGAGGAGGAATGTAAACTGATCACTTGTTGTTGAGCCACATGGGATACAACTCCTAAGTGGAAGCCTCCTAGTACTTTCCTGAGGAAAGTCCTATGGGTCTATTCACTTAGTTCCACTAGTTGATCTAGGATTTCTTAAGTATCCAATGATGTTGGAGCCAACTTGTGAGTTTAATTTCTCCTGAGGAGGAATGTAGACTGATCATATGTTGTTGAGCCACATGGGATACAACTCCTAAGTGGAAGCCTCCTAGTACTTTCCTGAGGAAGGTCCTATGGGTCTATTCACTTAGTTCCACTAGTTCAGATAGGATTTCCTAAATATCCAGTGATGTTGGAGCCTGCTTGTGAGTTTAATCTCTCCTGAGGAGGGATGTAAACTGATCACAGTGGTTGAGCCACATAGGGTATGACTCCTGAGTATACACCTCTTAGTGCTTTCCTGAGGAAGACACTATGAGTCTGATTGCTTAGCTCCCTGTCTTTGGTAAGCTTGTCCTGAAGCTTGAAGACTGGGAATGATTTCTCCTGTTTAGGGTTTTGCTTGAGAGCTTTGCTTAGATCTGTTCAGATTCTGTGATTAGGGTTAGGATTAGAGAGTAGATGATTCTTTCTCATGTGTGTTTTGTTTGCCTGATGGCACTTCATTTCCTTTATCTGTATGATTGCAGTCTACTGTTTATCGCTTGATAGCATGTTGTTTATTTTCAGTATGATTGCTGTTATTTCATGACTAGCTTGAGGTTGAGATGAGCTTGTGGAGGCTGAAACCCCACACACATTTCCTCCCTCACTTGCATTGCATGCATTTTACTGTTAAAAGCTGATGTTTTTGTCTGTTTCTGTGTATCATTGACATGATCCCGTAGGACTCTCATTTCTTCTGACGAGGATTTGATGATAGACTTTTAGGTTGAAACCCATGCATGATAACATCTAGGAGTTCCCTGTTCAAACCTCAACCATAGGATGAATCCATGGCATGATAACAGTAGGACTTGATAGTCTCCCTCCTAGTTGAGTTATTTTCCCTGTAGTTTCCCGAACTACGTTTGCTCTGATCTTTCATACCAGATGAAGGTACGTAGGCATAGGATGCGATATCCTAGCGAGCAACCTTTCCCCCATCTTCCCCCGTAGTTAGCCGAACTACGTTGACTCTGATTTCTCATTCTCTGATGAGAATACGTAGGCATAAAGTGCGATGCTTTACCGAGTCTTTTTCTTTTCTTTTTCAGCCAGCCTTGATAGGTAGATAGATTATAACCAACCCGTCCAAGTAAACAAACAAGCGAGGATCCCGTCGAGTACGACGGACGTGAGGGGTGCTAATACCTTCCCCTTGCGTAACCGACTCCCGAACCCAGACAATGGTTGCGATGACCTTGTCTTACCCTTATTCGTCAGGTTTCTCCGATCGTTTCCTTTCCCGCTCTGAGGGATAAATAACGAAAGGTGGCGACTCTTCTGTCATGCCGGCACCTTATTTTCGCGCAAGCGACAGATACTTTTTAGGAAACTATAATATATTTGTTTCTACTGTTATGAAGAAGATTTTGCAGGAGTGTACTGCAGGGTGAGTTTGGTCAGCTAAGAACAAAGTGTGTTGGATGTCATTACCAATGTTATGACATCAGCGCGCGTGTTTTAGTTTTCTGGTATTTTACCTGATATATCTCAGGCTAGATTTCAGGAAACCTGTTATGGCTCCTTAGTTATCTCAGGCGAGATTCTAGTCAGGGCTGGGCATAACATGAAGCAGCTGTGACCTAATTTGATAGCACCTTGAATTATGGAAAGTGGTTTAACTTGGTTAAACCTAATGTTTGTTACTTTTGATCAGCCCAAGCCCAGTCTGCATTGATATTTAAGGAGGCGCAGAAGCAAAGGAAATCAAGCATTCGCAAGAAGAAAAACTTGAGTGTAGAATTAAGGTTTAAGGTTTTGAGAGTCCACTGTGTGTGACCTTGTAAGTCACCCTTTGTATCTTTGGATGCATCATGGTAGACATGTTTAGGTTGTTATTAGTACAGTGTTAATTGTTCACTCAAAGCTTTTAAGCAAGAGCGTATTTGTGAGTGAAGAGTTTTGTTCTTCACGTGTATTTGTGTGTCTTAGGAATACTTATACACCAAGCAATTATCTGCTGTATGATTGCATTGGTCTAGTGGTTTTAAGCTGATTGTTCACTTAAAGCTTTTAAGCAAGAGTGTATTGTCCTTGATTGATGCTGTTAAGAAAAATCAAGTATTGTGACTTTGAAGAGTGTCTTTTAAAGTCTTCCTATTGTATTGAATTGATTATCACTGCGGTGATTGAGGGGGAGTGAGCCGGGTCTCTTGTCTAGTGGATTCTAGGCAGAAATTGCATTGGGTAGAGATTAAGTGAGGAGTTGTAAATAGGGGAGTTTAGCTTTGAATTGATTATGCTAATAGTGGATTTCCTTCCTGACTTGGGAGCCTCCAGATGTAGGTGAGGTTGCACCGAACTGGGTAAACAATTCATTGTGTTATTTATCTTTCAGCATTTACAATTCTGCACAATTTAAATGGTTAGATAAATAGTCTGTCTGTCTGCTGATGTTACAACAGACGTCATGACATTGGTCATGACATTGGTACAATTTAAAGTAATTTAAATTGGTCATGTTCTGTCCTTGTTATGTTTCAGCAGATATTAATGTTCTTTGCATCTCTTAGGACATATGAGATCTGCATACCAGAATTTCACAATTGGTTGGAAATATGCTCCAATCGATTGGACAATTCAAAACACATCATTCTAACAATTTCCAATCCATCTGGCTAGCCTCCAAAACATTTTTAGATTATTTTATTTGAGAAATAGAGGCTTTAAAAATGGTTTTAGTGAGTGTGTGATTTAGACATAATACTTTATAAAGACGCCCTTGTGTTTTTACAAAACACTGATATTTCAGACACTATCGAGCAAGCTTTCATACTTCCTCTCTTTCATACTCTATAGCTTCAAGACTTTTCTAAATACACCAATCATATAAGCACTTTCTTGAGTTTGGATATGAGACTTGAGATATTTTCAAGTTGGGCGCCGTCATCAGAGGATATCACTCATCCGCTTTATTCGGAGGAAGGGCTTGAATAAACTTTCTTGTGCATCTTTAATCGCTTGAGATAGATGCTTGACTTTAAGGTCGGATTACATATTCATAAGTTGTCAATACTGAGTTGTCATCATCAAAACTATGATAGGCATGACTTGCTTATCTTTGATCACTTCCTGATTGAATCTGCAAGCACATAGTTCCACACATAAGACCAAACCTCTTCGTCATTTACCATCCCTTGTGAGTTAGTGATCGTGTGCTGATATAATTTTAATGGACCCTAAGAGTGGATGGTCCATTAAATAATATGAAATTCCAAACAACATATGGAGGTGAGCCACCCCGCGAAGCTATCGGTGCCCGAACCATAAGAACACTTGGTTGACCACATTAGGCCGCCCAATTGAGCTTCATCTGTTTGAACTAATTTTCATTGTCCACTTATCCAATATACGTGGGATATGAGGTGTCCCACTAAAACAAACTTAGTGAGGGAGTCAAGGAGGATAACCATTTCATCCACGATTTAAGAGAGAGTAAGTCTTCCACTACTCCCTTGATTCTAATCATGGGATGAAGGAAACCATCTTTTGGATTTTTGACCATGGCCTAAAACATTTTACATACTCCACTCCCTTAGAGTTTTTTCTTAATATTTCCACCAAAAAATCTTAAACTTTTTCATAGGATCAATCGAAATAACCTTACATTACAACATACAAGACCAGCCAAAAAATCTTTCACAAACAACCTAGAGATTTTACACAAAATCAACTCAATAACCTTAAACAAACAACTAGAGCATTTTCACATGGTCCGATCAATAACGGTAAACCAAACTTTTTACAAGTTTGGCTGAGACCCTTTAAATATACTACAAAAGTTTCACAAGAGAGTGACACCCTTGAATAAACAATTACAACACAACAACAATACAACACAACAATAGTACAACACAACTCTAATATGAAAATTTTTACTCTTTTACACTAAGATAACTCTAGCGAAAAAGAACTTTATAAAATAACGAGAGATAGAAAGATAAGAGTTTTTCTATCCAAAAAACTGATGTATTTTTAAATTAATATCTCTTTCTTATTTAGATGCCATCATTTAGAATCATTTAAAATTTTTTCATCATCAAAACTATTTGATTACATTACCTGCATAACACATATAGAACCTCACACTTTATCTTCGTTGTCTCCCAGGAGAATACTTATGTTTCTTGCAGTCTCTCTTGTGCTGTCCTCCTTGGCATATTTGACCAGTATTCTCTTTATAATCAACTCTTTTATGGCATCCTTTAGGGTCATAGAGATCCATCATAACTCTCCAGCTCTAGTGGTTTCTTGAGGGACCTAGAGATCTTGCAGTCAATAATGCATGGTGAAATGACTCTTTCGCCGGTGAAAGAGGCATGATCAGTAGCACCATGTTAAAAGAGTGAAATAGCTTTCTATACAATGTACTTGTCTAGTGCATAAGATAATATCAACCCTTAAATTTTACTAGATTAAGATCACAACGTACTTTGGAAGTGTAAATATTATTCAAGCTTCTACAAGAAGACTAATTGCTACTCATCCACACATCCCTAAGGAGATCATATCTAACTGGAGATTCACTGCAAATTTCTTTCGACTTCAAATTCGATTTTGTCAAAACCTCTGACAACGACGAAGAATCATTGAAGAGTATTGAAGATAATGGAGACTTTAATTCATTAAGCTCGTCGTCACTTGTGTATGACTTCCTAACAACAGAAGATTTGTTTCTTCTTAGCTGAGATTTGCTTCCAATCTCTCCTAGAATGCTTGCGATGGAAGTTACATTCGGAGGTGAATAGGAAATTGGAGCTGCACTGCATGTGAAGTTGTTATCTAACTCCTTTCCATGTTCCATATCATTCTGTTTCATGTGAACATAAAACTTTGAGATCAAAAGTTGATTTTGGTGGAGTTTTAGCACTAAATCATATATTAATCTATATCCATCAAGTACCGACACGCAGATATCAGTAATAATTTAGTAATAATTTAGAAAAATAAAAATAAATATTTAATTGTAATCACATATATTTATGTCGTGTCTGCTTTGGACACTGAATATATGCCAATAATGTGAACTTTTAATGCTATGTTACATAGACCTATATGTTCAAAAAAATCAAATGAAAATTGAATATCTACCTCTAAATCCAGAGATTCAAGAACAGTTATAGGAACTGGATCAGGGCAAAACTCATCTGGAAAATAATTATCAAGAATCTTCTTGATAAGTGGTGCACTAAACATGGGGCATACCTTCACAAACAAGAAACCTTTTAGCATGAAAAGTGAAGAGAGAAACTTAGGTTAAGTCTAGCAAATAAAGCATGATTTTAAATTGCGGTCTGCAACCGCAGTGGCCCGCAACATTGCAAATTTTGAAGTCTCGACAACCACAATTTCGACTGCATTTTGTTACATTATAAAAATTTGCAACATAACTGAGGCCACAACTGCAATTTAAAACTACAAACTAATGTAAGAAAAGTTCAACAATATTATTGCCATATATACCTCATTTCTAATGGATGCACATAATAGCATATCTTTAGGAAGCATTAGAAGGTCACTTAGTGAATTAAGAAGAGTGAAAGAATTAAAACATGTGTTATGCTTCTGCTCATTGTTATTAGAACCATCTTTATTTTCAATTGAGTCCTCTTCATTCATGCCATATAGATCACTCAACCATCTAGACCAGTTCCCAATCTGAAAATAAAAATTTATTACACAAATTAATTTAAGTCATGTTTGGATAAATGTCTTAATTAAGCGCTATTAGCAGCACCTGTCGTATTAGGTTTAGCTCGATCATTCTTATAAAATCGGCTTATATGTATGAAGTGCAATCAAATTGATTCATGAGTGGATGGCATGATATGAAATTCACATAAAAAGTTATTGAGAAGTGTACCACAGTTTTCAGCTGAGCACCGGCTCCAAAGCTTGATTTTCCGGGTGGAATAGGAAGAACCTTAGGATCACTTATAGCATCAGAGACAGGATCAGTTGGAATTTCATCCCCAGACTCGCGCAAAATAGCATTGAACATAACCACGTCTAATCTTGCCACACATTGCTCCATTATCTAGATGGAAGAAAAAAAAAAGTGATTTCATTGACTAAAGTAATGAGCTTATAAACAATGTGAATTAATATAGGTAGTGACTTGTGAAACAAGCGATCATATAAAACCGACCAGTCTTGGAAGCATAGGTAAACATCCACACTCATGTCCTCCAGCTCTAATAGGACAGAGCCTTTCAAATGTTTCCTTAAAAGCATTCTTCCAAATATCTAGTGACAAGTTGCTCTTATCTTGATCACATGAACTAGATACCGTTTGATAGCTTTTCCTTGACGTAGAAGCTACTTCCTTGTTGGTTATATTTGAATCAACATGTTGCATATGTGGAGTTAGAGTCTGTATATAGACAAAGAATGAAAATTCATGTTAGGTGCCAATGTATGTCTCTCATGTCTGACACGTGTTAATATCATGTCGGATGTCCATATCAATATTTCATACTACGGCTACTATTGGTTTTGAGGGACGGGGATCCGGATAAGAGTAAGGTATTACCTGCCACCATATAGATTCAACTATGCGAGAGAAGATCCAAGCTTCAACTTCTTCCAATGCTGAAATGAATACATGAGGATCATCCCAGTTACCGAAACATTCAAAACCTAATGATTTTATACTTTCATTTTTCCCTCCTTTCAATCTTTGCGAGGAGGATGCTATCCTTCCATTTCCATTTTTGCCCGTTTTTCTTCTCCTATCGGAACCACCATGATTTGATGAAACCAAATCCTTCGAGTTTTGGCTTATAATTGTTCTCAACACTATAGCATTCGACAACCAAAATGTCAACCTATAATCAGACGAATGCAGTTTCAGAAACAACAAAAAGGTTAAATCCGTTTTCAAAAACTAAGGAAATCGTAAGGGAAATATTCGATCAATATCATGTTATGTTTCTCGAAAAGTTAAAGAAAATGACTTAAATGTACCTTGGAACATCATTTCCACATGCCTTTGAAACTAGTACTAATCCTGAAACAGAGCTTTTAGCCGCACCGTACCTTCTTCCTTGAAGCTTTTCTCTACAAGCATGAAGATAAAGCCTCGAAAGACGCCGAGCCGGGGCGTGAACCTTACTCATGGAGTTTCCATGCTCAGCAACTACTGAATATAAAGAAGCTTCAAGAGCCGCGGCTTCTCTTAACTCTCCTTCAAGATTCTTTGCCTTCTTTTTCAAGTAATCAACTTTACTTTCTAAATTATCATTTTTTGCTTCCTTCGGACTAATCTTAGCATCTCTCTTTTCATTCGAATTGGAATGAATGTTATAAGTACTTTTGCTATTTATTCTTTGAACACCTTCGACTATATTTCTAGAATGAGTAACCTTGTCATGAAAATTCTCATCGAACTTTTCATGATTGTTGCTTCTTGTTCTGATCCTTGAATTTTCGTCTATATTTTCACAAACTAAAGAAGGCGAAGTAGCACCTTTTTCAGTCGACAACGATGCATCCGTTGACGCCGCCGTGTGAGATGAACTTTCCACTTTCTTGTATGCATCCTGTGGCACCATATTAGTCTTTCTGATCGGCCCGTCCGGTTCATTTGGAAGTTCAAAGGAAGTAGAAGCTCCCGTAACAACAGAAGAACGTGAAGAAACATCATCATCAGTAAAAGAAGCAATCTCAGCTTCCTCGGCGTATTCTTCATTCATCAATGTTGATACAGAATCACCACCATTACTTTTATCCTCCAAAACCTCGTTCGAAAATCTTTCTTGCAATGAAGAAGAACGAGCGCGGATCTTGTCAACCGGCTGAATTTTAACGAACAAGACCGGTTGATCTTTGTTTTTGTAGCTTCTCTTGCAGTTCATAGATGTATTAATGCTTAATCCCTCTATAATTACTCCATAATCTGCCAAATCTATAACAGCATTTCCCAATAATTGACCCTTAACAATCTTATTATCTTTTCTAGGCTCATACAAGTTGAATTCCAAGAAATTCTTTTGGAAAACATCAAAATCACCACCTCTAATGGATACATCCCTCAACAATGTGACTGAAATTCTAAACGATTCATTGAATTCAATTCTTCCTTCGCCTATAACCGAACCAAGTGAAGGTGATACTAGTTTAGTAGAACCTAATGTGCTTGAACCATTCTTCATTTCGATTAGAACCGAATGAAGAGATCTTAAAGATTGCGATGGAGGCCAAGGCTTTATCTCTTGAATATGAATCATGTAATCAATTTGAACTGGCCTAGCTCTCACGTTCTTTCCTCTCATTCCTAAAACCATAGCTTCCAAACTGATGAACTTCTTTTACCTTGATTTTGTTGAATCGAGCTTTCAAATTGCAGTTCTGGTAACTGTCGCGGTTGCTACTCGATCCTTGACATTACAGAGAATTGTGATTATGCAGCTTCAATCGCAATTGCGTAGTGGTCACATAGACATCAAAACTCCAATATTGCGACTGAGATCATAGCCTCGATCATTGATATTGTGAGAATCACAGTTATGTAGCTTCAGTCGCGGTTGCGATGTGGTCACATAGAAATCAAAACCTCGAAATCATAGCCTAGATTGCAGTTGCAGATGTTTTATTCAAAACCTTGCACAATGCTATAAGCCCTATGAAACCAAATCAACATGAGAACTCAAAAGCAGCATCAAAAATCATCTGAAGTGAATATTAACCGAGAAATTCAAAGAAATGTCTAGGGTTAGAACTTAGAACTATAACATTTAATAACATCAAAGTGATAAAGAAAGAAAATTGATAATGTGGACCAAAAGAATCCAGTAACAAGTAGTAAAATACAACAGCATTAAAGACACAGAGAAAATGCATGAAAAAGGAAGCAATGAGAGGTTACCAAGAAAAGGTAGTGTTGGGTGGTGAAGTGGAAGAATTTGAAAGCTGCAAAAGATAGCTATAACTGAAAATAGGGTCAGTAGTCAGTAGTCACCACTCACCTTATTGCTCTTTTTACAAGGATTTGTATTTGGTCCAATGAATGTGGCACTCAAATTAACAACATTTAAAGCTAATACTATTGTGAATCAGTTTCTCTGCGTGCAGATGCAGAGACTAACTCTTCGAGTCACATTAACTGGTGTAATCTGAATTCGTTTGATCACAGATCAACGACCTACCGAGATTGTTTACTGAATGGAAGTTGAGTTTAAATTATAACTTTCAAGACACATTAAAAAAAGGTTGGTAGGTTTTGGTAACACCATTGTTTGGTGTTATAACTATAGAAACCACCTTGCTGAATGTGATGGCTAGCCAGAACAAAATGACTTTGAAAGGAACACTTTTAAATATAACTTAATGTTGCACACACTTTGTTTCTAGTAATTTATTACCCCTAGTTTTCATATATTTATTTGTAGTAGTTTTTGTAAGAGAGTGTTGAAGGAATACAAAACATTATTGGTGTTAGTTACTCTACCGAATGTGCAAATGCAACCGCGCGTGATTACTACGCAAGCACAACATGCGTCGTTTCTACGTGACAATGCTTAATAATCACATGTATGCATATGTTAGTTTTAGTTTTACGAGATCTTTATTACTTTTTTTCTTCACAACAATACCTTTTTTATCTTACAATATGTTTTATAGATCATGTCATGACAAAAAAATAAAAAAAGAAATTTTTATTATGAAAATGAAACAAACAAATTAAACATTTAACATAATTAAGAGTTTAAATTTGATTTTGATATAATTGAGTGTTATAAAGTTGATTTATTTTGTTTTTAAAGTTAAAATTTGTAAGTTTAAAATGTAATTATTCAGTTAGCAAAATAATGTTTAGCTAAGGGTTTTCATGTCAGCTTCTCCGCAGAGATTTGTTTCTGCAAATCATGATTATCAAACACAAGGAGAAGATAAAAGTGAGAGGAGTGCCAAGAGAGTTAAGGATCGAGGAGATACAACTTTCGTATTTTTACTAGAAGAAGAGAAACCTTCTAGAACAGAGTACAATCACATCTCTTTTAGTGTAGTCTCTTACAAAAATATGGTAACAAGTGAATCTATGGAGAAGATGAAAGAAGACGAAACAAAAGAAGGAGATGAGTGCTTCGATTGATTGTAGATGAAGGAAAGTAAAGTAAGAGATTATGAGTGTTCAAAACTTAATCAACTATGAGTGAAAATAGGAGTCTTGAACATTGTTGACTTAGGAAAAGATTACTATCTCGTCACTTATACGTGTGAAAAAGATCAGAATGCAACGTCTTGGAAAAAGATCATTTATGATCACTACCTTACTGTGCGGGAATGAAGATCCAATTTCTGCCATAATACAGACGTAATTGATAATCTTGCAGCATGGATGAGAATATGTTGATTAGTTATCATGTTGTGAATTACGACAAAATTCAATATCAATTTGTGAGGCAAAGAACAATAGCAACCAAAATAAATGGTCTTCAGTAATAATAATCCGTACACAGATAATATAACAGAATAAGGAGAGAAAAAATTGAAGGTTTGTTTACCCAGTTCGATCAAACGATTTACTTTAGGAGAGATAACAGCTCTCCAATTCACTATACTCAGAAAGTAGTTACAAGAGATTACAGATGAGTTACAAGAAAATAGTTGTTGTCTTCAGGTTCCCAAGAACAACCCTGAATGCGCCCAAGAACAACCTTATTTTCTACCCAAGTGTTTCTCTGCCTCTTTTCTTTGGGCATAGCTAAAACCCTATGATATAACTTTAAACCCTTGGTCTCTCTTGTTGGTGAAAACTCTAAGATTGTCACACACCAAACATATAAGAGATACATATTTATAATAGCAAATATCCAACAAAAAAAATCCTAAAATCACATGGATCCATATACCGAATCGAAAAAATTCTGAAAAACTCGAAAATACTTTTCACCGTACGGACAACACTATTCACTGTACGACCATCACTATTCATCCATACGGATAGTATTATTCACCGTGCAGACGACACTATTCATCGACCGTTTTTTTTTTCTCGATTTTTCGTCCGATTTTCTAAAACTTCTCTGATTTTCGCAGTAAATGCAATCTCCAAAATATGTTTTCTTTCTCTTCATCAACAAAGGTTTCAAGACACATTTACAACAATCTCCATCTTGACTTTAAACCGTGTTGATACCAATTTAAAAATCAACAACATTGTTGCTCTCTATCAAGTTGAAACTTTAATCAATAACTTTGATCAAATTCAAGTAACCCTTGAATCTTGATCTCGCAACTTGAATCCACTTGTTCCCAGTTGCCATTTTTTGCCTAGGTAATTTAACAAGCCTACAAGTATGATATTTCAACCACCCTTGACTCCACATGTTTTCAAATGCCTCCCTGAAGGTTTTTCTTCTTTGATTTTGCAGTCCTTCAGCCACATTAAAAATATAATATCCAAGGCTAGCATAATAGTCACTTTGAGATGCTACAATAACTCTTCTTACCTTATCATGAGTCAAATGATAATAAGAGATATCTGTAACCGTTCCCTCACTACTGCTAGCATCCATAGTAGGAAACTCCATCTCAAACTGAGTTTTCCTCGTTATAGTTTCTCTCAGGTTTCTCCCTTGGTTTTCACTATTCTTCTTCTGAAGAAATTCTCTACCAACCAAGTAAGTTGTTTTAACCTCAGCTCTTAACCAAAAGCTCAATAACAACTCAGCGGTAACATGCATTTTTATCTCTTGATTTCTGCAAAATTCATTGTACTCCTTTGAAACTTTCTCAAGGCATTCATAACTCCTTAAACTCAAATCTCATAGCTCTTCCTTGTCATGAAAACCTCCACTAGTTAACGATGAATGAATAATAAATTTGAACCTTCTAAAATATATATACCACATATTTTAGACCCTTTAGCAATAATCAATTCATCACGCGAAATCTTCGACACTCCACGTTCAACTCTAGTACAATAGCCTAGACCATCAAACAAACTTATAGATAACAAATTTTGCTTGAGTTCTGGAACATACCTCACATTGTGAATAAGAAGTTCACGATCATTAAACATTTTAAATCTGACCGTACCAATACCATGAACCTTGCATGCCTTATTATTAGTAAGGCGAACTACTCCACCTTGCACCATCTTCAAAGTTTCAATGTATTCTATTCTTGGACACATGTGATAAGAGCAACCTGAGTCAATGACCCAACTATCTTCAGTTTCCAAACTCGATACTACTAGTACTTTGGCATCCTCATAACTTTCCTCACACAATGCAACTACAACTTGAACAGAATATTCATTGACCTTTCTTTCAGGACAATCCCTTTTAAAGTGATCGGTTTTCTGACAATTAAAACATTTTATCTTTGACTTGTCAGACCTCTTTGATTTGGACATCCTTTTAAGCTCACCTCCTCCTCTTGACACATTTAAGCCTTCACCACTATCTTCAATCTTAAAATCTTTCGACTTTGAAATTTTTTTGGATTTCACTGCCGTTTGGACTTCATCTAAAGTAATAGTACATTCCTTACCATAAAGAAGGGTATCCTTAAAGTGCTTAAAGGATCTGGATAATGAACTCAACAGGAGCAAATCCTTGTCCTCATCATCAATCTTCACTTTAATATTCTCAAGATCATCGATAATATTATGAAATTCTATAAGCTGCTCAATTATGGATTTGTTCTCCACCATTCGGAATGAATAGAGTTGTTGTTTCATATACAACCTGTGAGTCAAAGACTTTTTCATATACAATGATTCAAGTTTTTCATATATGAAATTAGACTTTTTCAAATTCTATGCAACCGTAGTTTTCTCCCTGGCGTCTTCTCTTATAACTTTATCCCCGAGGCACAAGATAATGGCACTCCTGGTCTTATCTACCATCTTGGTCTTCTGTACCTGTGTAAGCCCTACAGGAATCAATGTTTCACTCTTCAAAGCATCGATACACTTCTCTTGAATTAAAATTGCTTGCGTCTTAATTTTCCATAACCCGAAGTCATTGTTACTGGAAAATTTCTCGATCTGCTATCTACTAACCATGGTGCTCACTTGTCAACAATATCTCTTTGTTCCATGCTTACCGCACCTATTATTGTGTTAATTATTGTGAATTACGATAAAATTCAATATCAATTTATGAGGCAAAGAACAATAGCAACCAAAATAAGTGGTTGTCAACAATAATAATCCGTACACAGATAATATAACAGAATAAGGCGAGAAAAAAATTGAAGGTTTGTTTACCCAGTTTGATCAAACAATCTACTCTGAGGGAGAGAGCAGCTCTCCAATTCACTATACTCAGAAAGTTGTTACAAGATATTACAGATGAGTAACAAGAAAATAGCCTTCGCCTTCAGGTTCCCAAGAACAACTCTAAATGCGCCTAAGAACAACCCTATTTTCTACCCAAGTGTTTCCCTACCTTTCCAACTCCCAATATATGAATCACTCAAACCGAAGGTGTAATCCAAGGTTTTCTTTGTGCATAGCTAAAACCTTATGCTATACCTTTAAACCCTTGGTCTCCCATGTTGGTGAAAACTCTAAGATTTTCACACACTAAGCACATAAGATATACATATTTATAATAGCAAATACCCAACAAACAAAGCCCAAAATCACATGGAACCATGGACCGAATCAAAAAAAGCCCGAAAACTCAAAATATTATTCATCATACGGACAACACTATTCATTGTACGGCTTGTAGAAGCGAGCTTCAAGCGCATAAATTTTTTGATGAAGACAACAAGTTTTCTACGCAACATGTGTATGCAAAAAGCAAGAGACTCAAATGACATCAAGTTTCAAGATGGTGTTCTAGCATATGTCAAATGGATCAAAGCTTCACATACATATTAATGAAGCTTCAAGTATTGAAGATAAAATATTGAACAACAACTCAAAGGTATACCAAATATCATTTAAAATACTTATACAAGTGTTCAATTATTCATCTCTCACTTCACATATATCATAAGACTTTTAAAACACTTTTAGTAGCTCACTCTTTTTAAAAATTAATTTTGTTTTGAAAAACTTTCAGTGTTAACCGATTAACCCCTATGGTTAACCGGTTAACAGTTTCTAAAATTAATTTTTTGCTAAATTACTTACAGTGTTAATCGATTAACCTATATGGTTAACCGGTTAACGGTTGTTGTTTTTGAATATTTTCTAAGGTTAAAGGGGTGTTAATCGATTAACCTATATGGTTAATGTAACATCCTAATTTTCCATACACTAAATAATATATCTAGTTAGATTTGAGATTTTAACAATGCTAGTTATTAAAAACTAAATGTTGAAACTAACACTTATAAAAATTCATTTATCAATTAATTATTTTTTTATTTATTCTTCAATTTGAATATCATCGTTTCATTTTACAAACTAAACTTTGAAATTTAAATTAATACTTAAAACACTTAACTTTAAGTTAATTAATTATTCATATTATTATTATTATCATTATTATTGTTGTTTTGTTATTATTATTAATTGATTTTATTTGAATATTATCATTTTATTCTACAAACTAATTAGTAAATAAAATAATCTTAAGTCAATAAATATATCAAATAACTACCCTTGTTACCATTTATTATTATTATTATTAATATTATTATAAAAGAAATATATATCTCATTTTCTATTAATATCCTACATGATATTATGTCATGAAATCAAGCTCCCATACCTTTGTCATAAATTATTTTCACAAAGTCATACTAGAACACCTAAAAGGACTATTGATGTAAGATTAGTCAATATTTGATAAAGACATTTACTAGTAAGAGTTGAAAAGTTGGAAGGTATGGGCAAAAGAAGATAAATTTATGTTATTTTAATATTTTACCACTAGTATAAATAGGGGTCTTTTTCATCCCATTTTCATTCATTCATTAACAAATCATCTTTCTTACTTCTTTACTTTTTTCCTTCTCTGATTTCTTCATATAGTAATATTAGTTTTAGTTATCAAAGTTCCCACGATATCGGTTCGTAACTTTTAGAGTATTTTGTGGTAAAAGTTCTTCTAAAGTTTCAAAGGAGTTTATACGTCAAAGTTCTGCCCAACTCATTTTCATAAGTAATCGGTAAGCCGTTATAATGTCCATTTTATTTTAATTATATTATTTTAATTATGTTATTTACATAAAGGTTATTTTAAAATTTCTATGCAAATTCCGTTTAGACGTCGAGATATTGAACTTATAAAGTCCAAAATAAAATTTACCATTTTAAGTCGTTATAATGCCCAAGTATTATTATAATTTAAATGTTATTAGAAATATACTCTTGACAATTTTCTAAAGCAAGCAAATTCACAAGGAGGTATAATATAATTTATATTTTAATTTAATAATCATTTTAATATATAATGGAGGTTATTATTATATATCTAAATAAATAAATATTTCAAGTTATAACAGGATTATGTTCAATTAACCATGAATTATATTCTAATTATTTCATAAATTTCGTACAATCCAACGGTTATCGTAAATTAGGTTCTTGGCAAAGATTGGAGACGACGCTCGTGGACTTTCAACATCAGTCAACAAAAGGTGGGGGCAAGATTTCGTATACGTTGGGACGGTTAGTGTAAAATAACTTAATATATATGTGTGTAGTGGTGAACTAAGCCCTACTAGCGATAAATAAGTAAGGAGGGCCTATTCTCAAATAATGATTTTCACGAATCATTAGGCGAGGTTACGTCGGCCTTAATTATTTATCATAGGAATAATCTGTGACAAGTTGAGATTGTATTGTGCTTGCATTATTTGATTGATTTTATAATTGTTTATTTTATTTATACTTGAATGATTGTGATTGATAGACTAAGGAAATCATCGGTTAATGAGAGAACAACATTTCTAGATATTAAGAAATTGATCCCCAATAACTAAAGGAAAGTTGGATACATTGAGTAGTTGTATTTGGTTGGGTTCTGGCTAAGGAAAGACTTGGTCGACTATGTCCTTTACAGTCCACCTCTCTTACCTGGGAAGTTAACCATACAATTATTCAGTGTACAAACTGAACTGATAATGTAAGGATAAGGATCATGCCAAAAAGAAATGTGGCAAGACATTTGATGGATTTGGTACTCAACCTAAGTATCTAGATAATAAGTATAACTTCAAAATACTAATGGTTGAGAGTTGCCACAAGATGATTGAGTGATCATATAGACTTGCATTGAGGAATGTGTAAGTCCACTGCCGTGCGGTATAGGACGCACGAGGTTGATCAGTCACCTACAATCCCGACGGGGATTATTATCTATGCATGCTAGGCAAGACAAGGTTCTTGGCCTGAATTCTCAGGGACGATCGACTTATAACACCTAGGCTCCATGTGAAGTTAGGTGGCGTAGCTCTTGGTAATTGGGAGTACGTTGGTGGCATGTGGTCTTGTGATATCTGATCTTGGTAAATGGGATAGATATCATTGACAACGTTTAGTGGCCTGAGTCAGCATATAGTTCAGGGATGCATTAGAATAAATAAAGTATATGTAATTATGGGTGTAAGATACGCTTGTTTGAATTAATGTGGTTGCCATATATATTATTATTTTACACATCCATTCCCAGTTTTAAACTTGTACATAAATCTTAGCCCTGTGTTATTTTTTTTTGTTTTGCATTTTAGATCATTTTATGACGATCAGACGAAGAGCGCGAATCTTGCTTACCTCCTGACAGTTCAGAAGGAAAGAATATGAAGTGACGTGGAGATGGGTTACTATAACATCTATATTGGGAGTCGTTAGCGTTTTGTCAAACGCTGATTATATCCCTACTACTACAGTCAATATAAGTGTCAGTCTTGTAGGACTTAGGAGGTCCCTTTTGGTATGCTTTCTTTTGGTTTCCTTTCTGTACTTTTATTTTAAGTTTTATCTATGTGGCAAGGCCACTGGTCTTAATGGTGTCAAACTCTGTAAAATATATTTGAAGCATATGTATGTGAAGCAGTACGTTTTTAATTAATTAAGTATTGTCATTTAAAAGTTTCAAATTTTTCAGTATTTTATTAAAGGTTTCATTAGAATTCCACTAATGGGACATAGGCTGTCTCATTTAATGGTATCAGAGCTGGTCGATTCAGCTCGGACCGTAAGTGTCTAGAATTATACTGACTGTATCAAGTTGGATTCCATACTGGATGATAATTTTTTTTCTGTGTGTTGAGTCTTCAACTTGAGAGCCTTCTAGTACAATGATCTAGGAAACTTATTTAGCACACTTAATTTTTCCTCCCCCAACGGTAACGTAACGGACACTTCACAAAATTCACTTTATAAATACTTCACACCCATTCATTATTTTCATATCAATTCCAGAATATTTATCTATACCTTTCAAATGGCTAAACCTTTTCTTTTATTCATCACTCTTCTTGTCATTATCTTGTTTATTATTGGTATCATCAAGCATGAAGAATTAGGTAAAGATTTCGTAGCAATCATGATAATTATAGTTTTACCACTGTTAGTCTTAGCTTGGTTTACAAGTAAAGGTTTTTGAATGAGACATGGTCATGGTTTTTGTAATTGTTGTTATTGAATAAATTGATACATTTTGTTTATACATTAAATGTTGATTATGTTTTCCCGAATTCTAGTTATATTTAAGGCATTAATTCAACATTTTAGACAATCCTTTTCCTGTGAGAGACTTGACAAAAATCCTTATCGATGAATCATTCATTGGGATATAAATATACATAATTGTTATGTTCTTTATGTCTTGTGAATGATTGAACCTAATAACTATTCCTTTTCAGGAAGTTATGGTTCAGAACGTCAGAGGCGTGAGGCGTGGTAGGAGTGCTGGTAGAGGAGGTGTACGTAGGAATGGGAGTGATGAAGTTACTCCTGAAGGAGCACCTACCATTCCCATGGGACGAGAAGATCATTCCCAAACTGGAACGAACTCTCAAGCTGACACTCGAGATGTTCGTGAACTTGCTGCAGCTGTGTTAGTTCAAACACAACAAAATGCTCAAATTCTACAAATCACTCGAGATCATCAACTTTTTCAACAACAACAAAGGGAAATTGTGCATGAAGATGCAGGATTGAACGCGTTTCTAAAAGGAAAACCACCACAGTTTGGTGGTGACTTTAATCCAGAGGGTGCTGAGAAATGGTTGCAAGAAATGGAGAAGATATTTTCTTTCACTCACTGTAGAGAGAATAGAAGGGTTGGTTATGCAACATTCATGCTGACAGGCGATGCTGAAGCTTGGTGGAGAGGAAAGTATAGATTACTGGAAGAGGAAGGAAGAGAAATAAATTGGACCTTGTTCAAAGAAGAATTTTTGGGGAAGTATTTTCCAAAGTTATGTAGGAAAGAGAAGGAGAGAGAATTCCAGAATCTGCGTCAAGGTGTGATGACAGTGGGAGAATATACTAGAAAGTTTGAATCCTTGCTGAAGTATTCTGAGTTTTACCGCTTGCATCCAAGGGAAGAATGGATGTGTGAAAAGTATCAAGATGGATTGAAATATGATATCCAGAGGGCAGTTTTACCTCTGCATATTATGCGCTTTGGTGAGCTAATAGAAAGGTGTTTGGAGTTAGAAGGAATTGACAATAGGAATAATCAATATGGATCAGGAGGATCAACTCAAAACAACAATCACAAGGGCCACTTTAACTGAGGCCACGGAGGAAGAATCCAACGAGGGGGTAAGCCATATCAAAGGCCTACACCTTATCATAACCAGGATTCTAGAAGGTTAATGTTCAAGTGTTACAGCTGTGGATGGGCACATCTTAACAAAGATTGTCCAAATAGAAATATTGGAGCTTGTTTTCGCTGTGGTCAGAAAGGCCACTTTCTCAAAGATTGTCCCCAAGGACAAAGTCAACCAACAGGCCAGAGGAGCGTCCTAATAAACAATAACAACATAGGGAGAGCAAGGAATGGAGGCCCAAGTGTTGGTCAGAGACCTCGGAATCAAAATAAGCCAACTACAAGAAGAGTATTTACAATTAGAGGAGCTGAGATCTCAAAGTCAGCTGGGTTAATTCAAGGTATGTGTTTAATTGGAGATAAGTTGGTGTCAGTTTTATTCGATTCAGGAGCTACACATTCTTTTATATCTACCTCTTGTGCTGAATTTTTGGGATTTGAAACTGTTGATCTCAACTATAAGTTGACTATTACGACTCCCTCAGGAGAAAGAATGGTAACCTATTTAGTCTGTGTAGACTGCCCAATAATCTTAGAAAATAGAAGTTTCTTAGTAGATCTTGTGGTACTCCCGCTACAAGACCTATATGTCATCTTAGGAATGGATTGGTTATCAGCCAACGATGTAAACTTGAGATGCAAGGAGAAAACTTTTACATTTGGGGAAGATAGTGGAGAAATCAGAAAAGCTGAAACCCTTACTCAAAAATTTATGATGCTATTCTCTATGTCAGTAGGAGAAACCCCTAGTGTGGAAAATTTTCCAGTGGTCTGTGAATTCCCGGAAGTCTTTCCAGAAGATGTTCCAGGTTTACCACCGGTTAGGGAAGTGGAATTTTCTATAGACTTGGTTCCAAGAACTTGACC
The DNA here is from genome assembly GCA_963859935.3 of Lathyrus sativus. Lineage (NCBI taxonomy): Eukaryota > Viridiplantae > Streptophyta > Magnoliopsida > Fabales > Fabaceae > Lathyrus > Lathyrus sativus. The sequence continues at coordinate 582,746,896 of OZ012735.1, forward strand.
AATTTCTATATCTCCTTATCGAATGTCACCCTCAGAGCTTGCTGAGTTAAAGAAACAATTAGACGAGATGTTGGAGAAAGAATTTATTAGACCAAGTGTATCGCCATGGGGTGCTCCAATCTTGTTTGTGAAAAAGAAGGATGGTTCTTCTAGACTTTGTGTAGATTACAGACAGATTAATAAAGCTACTGCGAAAAACAAGTATCATTTGCCTAGAATCGACGATTTGATGGATCAGTTAAAGGGAGCATCAGTGTTTTCTAAGATTGACTTGAAGTCTGGATATCATCAGATCAGGGTGAAGGAGGATGATATTCCAAAAACAACTTTTAGATCCCGTTATGGACACTATGAGTACTTAGTTATGCCATTTGGTTTGACTAATGCTCCAGCAGTATTCATGGATTACATGAATAAGATCTTTAGGTCATACTTAGGTCAATTTGTTGTAGTTTTCATTGATGACATTCTGATTTATTCCAAGAATGAGGTAGAGCACGGAGAACATTTGAGAATTGTGCTACAGATATTAAAGGACCGTCAATTGTACGCCAAATTCTCGAAATGTGAATTTTGGTTGAAGGAGGTACAATTTCTTGGTCATGTAATTAGTAAAGATGGTATTGCAGTAGACCCAAGTAAAGTCGAAGCAATAACAAAGTGGGAGAGTCCAAAGAATGTTGGCGAGATTCGAAGTTTTCTTGGACTAGCTGGATATTATCGGAGGTTCATTGAAGGATTTTCAAAGATCGCTTTGCCCATGACTCCGTTGACGAGGAAAGGTAAAAACTTTGAATGGACTAAAGAGTGCGAAGAAAGTTTTCAGAAGTTAAAGGAAAGATTGACTTCATCACCAATACTCATCTTACCAGACCCATCAGGAAATTTCGATGTGTATTGTGATGCGTCATATCAAGGTCTTGGTTGTGTGTTGATGCAAGAAAGGAAGGTGATAGCTTATGCATCAAGACAATTGAAGGTGCATGAGAGGAACTACCCAACTCACAACCTAGAGTTAGCAGCAATTGTGTTTGCCTTAAAGATTTGGAGGCATTATCTTTATGGATCAAAGTTCACTGTGTTAAGTGATCACAAAAGCCTGAAGCTTTTATTTGATCAGAAATATTTAAACATGAGGCAAAGGCGATGGATGGAGTTCTTGAAGGACTATGATTTTGAGTTGCAATATCATCCTGGAAAGGCCAATGTTGTAGCAGACGCTTTAAGTCGAAAGAAACTTCATGTATCTGCAATGATGTTGAAGGAAGAAGAGTTGATTGCCAAATTCGTGGATTTGAACTTAGGGGTACATCACAATGAAGGAAGTATATTCATGGGCGCTATTGTCGTGTCTAATGAATTTCTGAAATGGATCAAAGATGAACAACAACTTGATGACCGTCTAATGAGTGTAAAGGAAAATATAAGAAATGGTCAAAATGGAGAATTTAACATAAGGAGTGATGGAATCCTAAGGTTTAAAGAAAGGTTGTGTGTACCTCAAAACCAAGATATTCGAAAGTTAATTTTGGAAGAGGGCCACAAAAGTAAGATGAGTTTTCACCCAGGAGCCACAAAGATGTATCAAGACTTGAAGAAAATGTTTTGGTGGTTTGGGATGAAGAAACATATAGCAGAATATGTTCAAAGTTTCTTGGTATGTCAGAAGGCAAAGATTGAACATCAGAAGCCAGCCGGATTGCTACAACCATTAGACATTCCAGAGTGGAAGTGGGATGGAATAGCCATGGATTTTGTAACCGCTTTGCCAATGACTCAGAAACGACATGATGCAATTTGGGTAATCATTGATAGGTTGACAAAGAGTGCACATTTCATTCCCATCAACCAGACGTTTAAATTAGAGAGACTAGCTCAGGTATATGTAAATGAGATTGTTAGATTGCATGGAATACCTTCAAGTATAGTCAGTGATAGAGATCCCAGATTCACATCAAATTTTTGGCATCAGTTGCATTCAGAGTTAGGAACAAAACTGAAGTTAAGTTCAGCTTATCATCCCCAAACGGATGGCCAGTCTGAGAGGACGATTCAGTCGTTAGAGGATTTGTTGAGAGCTTGTGCTCTTGAACATAAAGGAAGTTGGGATGAGTTCTTACCATTGATTGAGTTTACTTACAACAATAGTTTTCACTCAAGTATCGGCATGGCTCCATATGAAGCATTGTATGGAAGAAAGTGTCGTACACCTTTATGTTGGTGTGAAGTTGGAGAAAATAAAATATTGGGTTCAGAATTCGTGCAACAAACGACAGATCAGGTTAAACTTATTAGAGAAAAAATGAAGGCTGCACAGGACCGTCAAAAGAGTTATAGTGATAAGAGGAGAAGACCTTTGGAATTCGAGGTAGGAGATCACGTGTTCATTAGGGTAACTCCTAGGGCGGGAATTGCAAGAACAATCAAAACTACGAAGTTAACACCAAGGTTTATCGGGCCTTTTCAAATTCTACGGCGGATTGGACCTGTAGCGTATCACATTGCTTTGCCGCCAAACCTGTCTAATCTTCATGATGTATTCCATGTATCACAACTGAGGAAGTATTATCCGAACCCTTCACATGTCATTGAGCCTGAAACTGTGGAACTTAGAGATAATTTAGAATATGAGGCTACACCTGTCAAGATCTTAGATCATCGAATTAAGGAACTTCGTGGAAAGCAGATACCATTGGTTAGAGTCGTGTGGGATGATGTAACTGGTGATTCTACTTGGGAAAGAGAAGAAGACATGCGTCAGAAGTATCCACATATGTTTTCGGTACGCTAAATTTCGAGGACGAAATTTCTTTTAAGGGGGGTAGTAAATGTAACATCCTAATTTTCCATACACTAAATAATATATCTAGTTAGATTTGAGATTTTAACAATGCTAGTTATTAAAAACTAAATGTTGAAACTAACACTTATAAAAATTAATTTATCAATTAATTATTTTTTTATTTATTCTTCAATTTGAATATCATCGTTTCATTTTACAAACTAAACTTTGAAATTTAAATTAATACTTAAAACACTTAACTTTAAGTTAATTAATTATTCATATTATTATTATTATCATTATTATTGTTGTTTTGTTATTATTATTAATTGATTTTATTTGAATATTATCATTTTATTCTACAAACTAATTAGTAAATAAAATAATCTTAAGTCAATAAATATATCAAATAACTATCCTTGTTACCATTTATTATTATTATTATTATTAATATTATTATAAAAGAAATATATATCTCATTTTCTATTAATATCCTACATGATATTATGTCATGAAATCAAGCTCCCATACCTTTGTCATAAATTATTTTCACAAAGTCATATTAGAACACCTAAAAGGACTATTGATGTAAGATTAGTCAATATTTGATAAAGACATTTACTAGTAAGAGTTGAAAAGTTGGAAGGTATGGGCAAAAGAAGATAAATTTATGTTATTTTAATATTTTACCACTAGTATAAATAGGGGTCTTTTTCATCCCATTTTCATTCATTCATTCACAAATCATCTTTCTTACTTCTTTACTTCTTTCCTTCTCTGATTTCTTCATATAGTAATATTAGTTTTAGTTATCAAAGTTCCCACGATATCGGTTCGTAACCTTTAGAGTATTTTGTGGTAAAAGTTCTTCTAAAGTTTCAAAGGAGTTTATACGTCAAAGTTCTGCCCAAATCATTTTCATAAGTAATCGGTAAGCCGTTATAATGTCCATTTTATTTTAATTATATTATTTTAATTATGTTATTTATATAAAGGTTATTTTAAAATTTCTATGTAAATTCCGTTTAGACGTCGAGATATTGAACTTATAAAGTCCAAAATAAAATTTACCATTTTAAGTCGTTATAATGCCCAAGTATTATTATAATTTAAATGTTATTAGAAATATACTCTTGACAATTTTCTAAAGCAAACAAATTCACAAGGAGGTATAATATAATTTATATTTTAATTTAATAATCATTTTAGTATATAATGGAGGTTATTATTATATATCTAAATAAATAAATATTTCAAGTTATAACGGGATTATGTTCAATTAACCATGAATTATATTCTAATTATTTCATAAATTTCGTACAATCCAACGGTTATCGTAAATTAGGTTCTTGGAAAAGATCGGAGACGACGCTCGTGGACTTTCAACAACACTCAACAAAAGGTGGGGGCAAGATTTCGTATACGTTGGGACGGTTAGCGTAAAATAACTTAATATATATGTGTGTAGTGGTGACCTAAGCCCTACTAGCGATAAATAAGTAAGGAGGGCCTATTCTCAAATAATGATTTTCACGAATCATTAGGCGAGGTTACGTCGGCCTTAATTATTTATCATAGGAATAATCTGTGACAAGTTGAGATTGTATTGTGCTTTCATTATTCGATTGATTTTATAATTGTTTATTTTATTTATACTTGAATGATTGTGATTGATAGACTAAGGAAATAATCGGTTAATGAGAGAACAACATTTCTAGATATTAAGAAATTGATCCCCAATAACTAAAGGAAAGTTGGATACATTGAGTAGTTGTATTTGGTTGGGTTTTGGCTAAGGAAAGACTTGGTCGACTATGTCCTTTACAGTCCACCTCTCTTACCTGGAAAGTTAACCATACAATTATTCAGTGTACAAACTGAACTGATAATGTAAGGATAAGGATCATGCCAAAAAGAAATGTGGCAAGACATTTGATGGATTTGGTACTCAACCTAAGTATCTAGATAATAAGTATAACTTGAAAAGTTGATACGATAATTCCCCATTTTTAACTTAATACTAATGGTTGAGAGTTGCCACAAGATGATTGAGTGATCATATAGACTTGCATTGAGGAATGTGTAAGCCCACTGCCGTGCGGTATGGGACGCACGAGGTTGATCAGTCACCTACAATCCCGACGGGGATTATTATCTATGCATGCTAGGCAAGACAAGGTTCTTGGCCTGAATTCTCAGGGACGATCGACTTATAACACCTAGGCTCCATGTGAAGTTAGGTGGCGTAGCTCTTGGTAATTGGGAGTACGTTGGTGGCATGTGGTCTTGTGATATCTGATCTTGGTAAATGGGATAGATATCATTGACAGCGTTTAGTGGCCTGAGTCAGCATATAGTTCAGGGATGCATTAGAATAAATAAAGTATATGTAATTATGGGTGTAAGATACGCTTGTTTGAATTAATGTGGTTGCCATATATATTATTATTTTACACATCCATTCCCATTTTTAAACTTGTACATAAATCCTAGCCCTGTGTTATTTTTTTTGTTTTGCATTTTGGATCATTTTATGACGATCAGACGACGAGCGCGAATCTTGCTTACCTCCTGACAGTTCAGAAGGAAAGAATATGAAGTGACGTGGAGATGGGTTACTATAACATCTATATTGGGAGTCGTTAGCGTTTTGTCAAACGCTGATTATATCCCTACTACTACAGTCAGTATAAGTGTCAGTCTTGTAGGACTTAGGAGGTCCCTTTTGGTATGCTTTCTTTTGGTTTCCTTTCTGTACTTTTATTTTAAGTTTTATCTATGTGGCAAGGCCACTGGTCTTAATGGTGTCAAACTCTGTAAAATATATTTGAAGCATATGTATGTGAAGCAGTACGTTTTTAATTAATTAAGTATTGTCATTTAAAAGTTTCAAATTTTTCAGTATTTTATTAAAGGTTTCATTAGAATTCCACTAATGGGACATAGGCTGTCTCAGTTAACCGATTAACCCTGAAGCAGTAAGCGAAAAATGACAGCTTTTCATGAAAATATGCATTGTTTTCATTTGTTTTCTGACAGTTTTGCTGCATAAAATTATACCCCTCTGTAGAGGTGTATTATACAGTATAAATACACATCATTTTTCAAATTTCAATTTACCTCCAAGAAACTTAATCATCAAATTCACTCATTCTCTTCATCTTTCAATATTTCTTAAATTGTTCACACAAACAGATTTTTGAGAGAAACGTTTGAATAAATTTCACACATTATCACAGCTTCATCTCATACTTTTCAAAAAACACTTGTATATTTATTTTGGGTGATATTTGTTTCAAGGAGAAGATCGATCGTGAAGATTGATAGCATTATACTCTCAAGACATCAAATTTATATCAAGATTATCTTTTGTATTACCTTGTTGTCCAGGATTGTTGGAAACAAGTGAGTGTTTGAAGAGGACTGTTCTTCCTACACTTTAGTTACCTATAGATTAGATAATAGGCTTCACCTTTGGTTTGATTAGGCTATACAGTCATTCTAAACTATAGTGAAATCTCTTTCGAGTCGAAAGGGGAGTGGAGTACTCTCGGAGTGTGAGGGGAACCACTATAAATCTCTTGTGTCACTTTTTCCTTTCCGCACTTTACTTTCAAGTCCTTAACATCTTAACCGAAAAAGAATCAAGAATCAGAAAAAGATTAAAGATAATTTTTTAGAACCTAATTCACCCCCCCCCTCTCTTAGGCGCATTTACAAGTTACACGGTCGTCGCTATTCATCCGTACGGATAGCACTCTTCATCAACAAAGGTTTTAAGGCACATTTATAACATATCAAATACTAGCGACGTTCCTTTTTATAAGAAACGACTTACTTTTTAGGTTTATTGAATGATCAATGTATCTAGTTTATAAACTGACCAAATACATTGATTATTCAATGAACATAATAAGTGAGTTGTCTCTTATAAACAGGAACGGAGGTAGTACTATAATAATTGGGTTCTCTACTTCATAGAAAACAGAATTGGCAAGATTTTTAAGGAGAAACAACCACTATATCCAGAGAACAGGGGAAATACACTCGTATGTGCGTTCAAGTCAATTTGAAGAAGCCTTTGTTGCCCATGTTTTCCATAAAGGGGAAACACTACATAGTGGAGTATGATGGTCTCCACCTTTTGTGTCTTGCTTGTAGAAGATACGACATGAAATTACATGGTGCACGGACCACAATTAGCCATTGATGGAAAAAGGCATCAAAGAAGCACGAGGAGAGTAAGTTAATAGGGAGGAATTGAATTATGTGCAACAGGTTAGCATATGACTATGGACTATGGTGAAAAAAGCTATGTGACCTAGGATAAACAAAGGCATTGAGGAGAAATGAGGGAATCATGTTAACCAAGGAGAAAATCGAAAAGGAAATAACGAGAACAATAGTGTGCATGGCTTTAGATTCATGTCGGATGTTACAATTCTCCCCCACTTATAGAATTGGGGAGCAAGGAGGAAATCAGACTAACAATTAAATAAAATCTACCAATTCTCCTTAGTTTTTATTTAAATTATAATTTAATTATTAATATCAGTATTCTCTACTACTACATAATTTAATTATCAAAAATATTAGTAAACACCCAATAATTTAATTATTAACCCATATAATATTAATTAGTCACTCAAAGACATTCTAAAGTTAAATAAAAATTATTATAATAACTAATAAAATATTAAAATAAAAACCGGTGTGTTACAACTCTCCCCAACTTATAGAATTTTCGCCCTCGAAAATTACCTAATAAAAACAATTATGGATAAGACTCCTTCATTTGGTACTCTAACTCCCAGGTCACGCTAGCTCAATTGATGATAGCAACTAAAGGGATACCAATTATGAAACATGTATCGTGAATCAATTATTAGGTCTCGAGGCCTAAACGCCACTAAGAGAAAATACTTTCCCACTAGTCTATGTGATGTTTAGCGCCTTCTTCTCCTTCTGGAATTGGGTGTTCATGTGACCCGACTCTCCACAGTTGAAATAAGTTAGAACTGCACTCTTGCGCTTAGCGGCATGATGTCCTATCTTTTCACACCTGAAACATGTTAGGCTTGGGTTTTTTCACTCAGATGCACGATGACATAACCCTTCATACTTGAAGCATCATAGAGAAGCAAAAATGCACCAATTTATTTCATTCCCGCTTATGGCCTCCTATTGGTAGGGGTGTTCGAAGGTGCGGTTTTGACGCTAAAAATCATCAGAACCGTAAGAGAAAAAAGCATGTGGTTCGGTTTGCTTTTAAAAATGAAACTGAACCAAATCAAACCAAACTATTGCGGTTTGGGTTGGTTCGGTTTTTTACAAGATTTTTATTGAGCTATACATACACCTATAGAGAGCAACATAACAAAAATTGTGGTTGGTCATTCATACATTATCAAATAACAACAAAACTCATCACATATAGACAAAAATTTCTCTTTTCATTTTACAAAAATGAGATTAGACAAAAGTGAAATAAAAAACATAAAATAGTAGCACAAAACAATATAAAAAATATTTAAATAAAAAAATAGAGGAGATGAGATATTATAAGAGATAAAAAAGAAATAACATAAGAGACGCGATATTAGAGAAGAAATGCGCGATAAAAACCTAATTGGAAGAGAAAACAACAATATAAAAACGACAATATGAAAAAGAAAGAACATAAGAGATGAGAGATTAGAGTATAAGAGGTGTGATAAAAACATAATTGGAAGAGAAAACAATAACATAAAAATGAAAATATGAAAAATAAAGAACATAAGAGGGGAGAAATTAAAGTAGAAGATGTGAGATGTACATGGCAAAGAAGATGAGAACAATGTGCGATACTATTAGGAGAGATTTGAGAAGGTTGAAACTAAAATCCTAAGTGTGAGTAAGAGAACGTTTGTAAGGTTAAGGCCTAATTGGTTTGTGTTTAGGGTTGGATGTGAGATAAGTGAAGTTTAGGTTGTAACATAATGTGGTTTGTTTTGGTTTAGTTCGGTTTGCAAAATACAAACCGCAAACCAAACCAAACAACACGATTTCATTAAAAAAAGGCCCAAAAACATCCAAACCAAATGCGGTTTTTTGTAGTTTCAGTTTGGTTTGGATTAATTTGTGGTTTCCTATTGGGTTGGTTCGGTTTTGAACACCCATACATGTTGGGGCTTCTGATTCTCCTAGCAATTGGAGTCACATACGGCTTACTATGATTATGAGTCTCAATCTTCCTCTCACTCACACTCTTGTAGTAAGCAAATCTGGCTCTATTGTTCTCATCATAAATTTTGCATTTGTTAACCAACGCTGAGAAACGACGAATCTCTTGATAGCCGATGAACTGCTTAATTTTAGGACGTAGACCACATTCGAAAATTCACACAGTTGGAATTATAAGCATCTAAATCATTATTTTATGCTCAATCATCCATAAAACCAATTGCAAAAGTAAAGTAAATAGCGGTTGATAAAATAAGCATTGACAGTGTTCACACACATGTCACCCACTAAGGTATAAACAAGTTTGCAAAACCTAGGCCGAATGAACTGCCCTGCTCTGATACCAACTAACACCTACACCCCAACACATAATTTATAAAGCATTTGGAATAAAAGAATACTAAATGTATCACATTTCTCACCATAACACTTCAAATTATCTCATAATTAGAAAATCAAATTCAATTAATCATAAAATAGTTAATTCAACTTCTCGCAAAAAATACAAAATAAAGTGTTCTCAACCCAGTGTTACACTATCAAAGCAACATGCGTTAAACTAAGCAACGTAAAAAGATAAACAACAAAGAAGGTCAACTATGCCATCCTCCAATACAATCATTAGTTAAAGCTCCTCGATATCTACCTGAGTATCAGCACCACGAGCATAAAGAACAACACATAAACAAACAGAAAAGGGGTGAGAAATACATTCCATATACTAGCGGTGTATAAACAGCAATGGTAGTATATTATCATAATTAAATCAATCGCACAATCCAATAACTGAATAATTAATAAACAAATGCAATTACGCATTCATAGTACTCATCTCCTCTACTTACGCGCATGTGGTACTAATATTTCAGATATTCAGAGATGTGTTACTGAAGCATCCAACTCGTCACTAGACCAAATTCCTACTCGTCACTAGACTGAAGTCCTACTTATCTCCAATATACATGATACATGAATGCAACAAACAAAAAAATCAGCATCCACAACCCTCCAACTTAAATCCTCGTCACTGGACATAAGTCCTACACGTTATTGGTTCCTTTGAACCTAAAGGCATCATCATCAATTATTTTTTATGTAAGACCATGTCATTGGTTTTCTTGAACCTAAAAACTTCAACACTAGTTCTTTCAAACCTAAACATAAAACACACTAACTCTAACAATTAGAGTTAACATAAATACCAGTTTTTCTTAAACCTAATCCTCAACATTCAAAAATATATATTCAAGAGACATTCAACAATTAAACAACACCCAAGATAACTCCCACTAACAACATGTTATTCATAGGTTTAAGAGTTACAGACATATCCTTTAAGACATTAAAACAACCCTAAATTAACTCAATTACTTACCGGCTCTACTCAAAACATATTAATAACTCAAATCCAAGTTATTTATAAATATATTCAATTTCCTTAAATCTCTCTAAGGGTTTCCCAAAACCCTTGCGCCTCAAATTTTATCCTTAGGGTCCTTAAACCCTTGATTTATCTCTAAAACTAAATGTTTAACTTTACAATAGCGTCAAATATTATAGACTAATGATAAAATTATGAAACTCTCTAGTTTTAAATTTCTTTAAACCCTCTTTCAAATGCAATTAATTTCATCTCGATCGGAGTTACGAAACTCCAGTTACGTGTGAAATAAGATGATTAGTGCATAACTAAATTTTGACTACGCTTCTGGTATAAAAAATAAATAACTGATACTGTTGTAATGCTCCCCAACTTAATTTCCCCACTATAATAGAAATATTATCACGTTAGCTTTCTAACGCAACTGACTGCACCTGAAACGGACTAACAAAACTCAAGTTACGCATAAAACAAGATGATCAATCCCCTTCTATGTCTATCTACAATTTTTCTCTTTTCAACAGTTTCATACCTTTTTTATTTTAATTCTTATGGCAGTTCAAACTCAGAAATCAACATTTTCTCATCAACAACATTTCTCGTAACAACTTAGAACTCATCAACTACAAAATCTCAATACATATAAATTTTCAATTAATAACATCCATATCAACAGAGAACTATATGACATTAATCATAATATTTTAACAAATATCATATCAACTAATAACATCCATATCAACAAAGAACTCTATGGAATCGATCATAATATTTTAACACATATCATATAATTTTAGCAATTAATAGAGCATGAAAATTAGAATTAATAACAACAACCATAAGAGGTTTTTCATAAACTTCTTCAAGGTTCAATTATTCATCAATAGGAGAAACATTAAAGAGAAAAAGGAAAAGATGATAAGGACTTCCCACCACCCATCATACTTAATACCCATACATTTAATAATTCTATCCTCTTACTCAAAGTGGGGGAGAGTTGTAGCACCCCGATTTTTATTATAATATTTTATTAATTTTTATAAAATTTTATAATTTCTTTGTGTGATTAACTAATATTATATGGGTTAATGAGTTGTTGGGTTGTTACTTTTTTTTAATAATTAATTTAAAAAATAATTCTTTCCCTTTACCTCAAATTTGTAGAAAAACTATGAACTTTACCTACAAAGGTTCTCTTATTCACTTGCCCTCTTAGGGTTGTCCCCACTCTCGTCTTACTACTTATTTTTGTAAACTTCTACGTACTCTCTTTTTTTTATTCTCCCTTCTCCTTAAATCGAAAATTCTATTTATTTTTATTTCATTAATCACACTAATTCTCTCAATTCCTCATATTTCTACCCGCTTACTTATTTTTATCTAAAACTCTATTTCACTACCCACTCACAAATTCTCTCAATTTCTAACAATTAATATATTAAATTAATTAAATAAATTCTATCAATTCTCCTTAAGTTTTATTTAAATTATAATTTAATACTAAAATCAATATTCTCTACTTCTACATAATTTAATTATTAAAAATGTAAGTAACAACCCAACAACTCATTAACCCATATAATATTAATTAATCACTCAAAGACATTATAAAATTTAATAAAAATTATTATGATAATTAAGAAAATATTATAATAAAAATCATGGTGTTACAACACTCCCCCACTTATAAAATTTTCGCACTTGAAAATGACTTGATAAAAATAATTCTGGATAAGACTCCTTCATCTAGTTCTCCAACTCCCACGCCACACTATCTCTATTGATGATTGCAACTAAAGAGATATTAATTATGAGACATGTACCTTGAATCAATTATAAGGTCCCGAGGCCTCGACACCATTAAGAGCAAATACTTTCCCACTAGTCTGCGTCGCATCTGGTGCCTTCTTCAGCTTCTAGAATTGGATGGTGATGTGACCCGACTCTCCATAATTGGAATAAGTTAGAATTGCACTCTTGCACTTAGCGGCATGATGTTCTATCTTTCCACGCTTGAAACATGTTAGGCTTGTATTCTTGCACTCAAATGCATGATGACCTAACCATTCACACTTGAAGCATCACAGAGAAACTAAAACGCCTCCCCCACTTGTTTCATTTCAGTTGGGGCTTCTAATTCTCCTATCAATTGGAGTCACATATGGCTTACTATGATTACGGTTCCCACTTTTCCTCTCACTCACACTCTTATAGTAAGCAGATCTACCTCTACTATTCTCATCATAAATTTTCCATTTGTTAACTAGCATTGAGAAACAACAGATCTCTTGATAGTCGATGAACTACTTGATCTAAGGACGTAGACCGCTTTTGAACTTCATGCACTAGGAATTGTAGGCATCTACATCATTACTTCGTGTGCAACCAGCCATAAAACTAGTTCCAAAATTAAAGTAAATATTGGCTAACAAAATAAGCATCTACAGTGTTCACACATGCCGCACACCAAGGTATAAACAAGTTCGCAAAACCTAGGCTGAATGAACCGCCCTGCTTTGATACAAACTATGAAACACTTAAACCCCAATACATAATTTATAAAGCATTCGAAACAAAAGAATACTAAAGGTGTCACATTTTTCCAGCATAACACTTCGATTTATCTCATAATTAGAAAATCAACTTCAATTAATCATAAAATAGTTAATTCAACATCTCGCAGAAAAAATAAAATAAATTATTCTCAACCTAGAGTTACACTATCAGAGCGATTCGCAAGAAAAATAAACAGCGCAGAATGTTAAACAATGAAGAAGGCTAACTATGCCATCCTCTGATACAAGCCCTAGTTAAAGCTCTTGAGTATTTGCACCACAGGCGTAAACAACAACACATAAACAAATAGAAATGGGGTGAGAAAAATATTTCATATGCTAGCAGCGTATAAATAGCAAGGGTAGTATATTATCACAATTAAATCAATCACACAATCCAACAATAAAATTATTAATCAAAAAATATAATTATGTATGCAAAGTATTCATCTCCTCTACTTCCATGCATGTGGTACCAATATTTTGAATATTTATATGTGTGTTAGTGAAACGTCCAAATCGTCACTTGGAGCAAAGTCCTATTTGCCACTAGAACAAAGTCCTACTCATCATTAGACCGAAGTACTACCTATGTCTGATATACATGATACATGAAAGCAACAAACAATACAAATCGTCATCCATAATCCTTCAACTCCAATCCTCATCACTGGATATAAGTCCTACACGTAACTGATTCCTAGATTATGGGAGGATTATCAAAGATGAGGCACTCAAGATGATGGTAGAGTATCTTGGGGATGATCTAGGGGAGGCAAAGAAGGAGGTGGATAAGACCAGGGGTGCTCATGCTAGATTTGAATTCCTAAAGATGATATATGATTATGAGATCCTTAGAGCACGGGAGGTTGATGGTGATGGTGAGTAGGTGGCGCTTCACAAAACACATGCATTGAGAGTATACATGCTTTATTTAGTTGGCATTGTGATTTTTATGGACAATAGTGCCATTTATACAGAGGTCATTTACCTACAGTACTTCGTGGATCTCGAGCGGATCCATGAGTACAATTGGAGAGAGGCTTGCTTGGTCTTCCTCTATTTGAAGTTCAAATAGGGTTGTATGTGGAAGACGAAGCAGGTCACAAGCAACATGACACTACTGACGGTAATAATTATTAGTCTTTGAATGTTTTTTATATTTTCATTTCTTATTTGTAAAGCCATTACCAATTATTCGTGTGTTTCAAAATTTTCATTTTAGGCTTGGATCCTCCAACACTTCTCGCGCATCTTTGGATGGGCGAGTGTGTTAGGGGAGATTTTCACTAGGGAGAATTGAACATTGTGGGACTTTCTTTTTCTATAGCAACACCTTTGTGAGAAACACACCACATATTCACCCAAAACCTTAAGGTGATAGGTGTGTGGGTTCTCACACTTATAAATGCTCAAGTCTCCATATTCCTATCCAATGTGGGACTATTACCCATATAGCAATGACTCATCAGATGTGTCAAATCATGCATGGATCAATCAAGGTGTCGAATAAAGTTATTAAAAATGTCTTTTTCTTCAGCTATCGAAAATGACATTTTTGGGGGGAAATTTGTTAGCTCCCAAATTTGATTCCTAGTTTTAATTAAAGAAATAATAAAGAGAATTACATGAAGTGATGATAGTATTTCAACAGGGCTATACTTGTTTGCTTTGGTCAAAACAACCCTTTGTATGAAGAGGAAATGCTGAATAAGATGTGAAGAAAATAATATTTTGAAGATGGTTCGACAGAGATGATATTTTGACGTGTGATTTGAATTCAAATAAAGGAGGGAACTTTTGTTCTTATCCATATTTGTGAAGAAGGATACATGGAGTTTTCTAAGGAAAGGAGACATGTCGAGCGCCACTTGTCATTTGTTTGTAGTATAACGTTAGGGTCGATTATTTTTTATCATTATAAATAGAAGGTTTCAGTGTTAGGATCGGGGTGTTTTAAAATTTGTACAATGTTTCTGAAATTACTCAAAGTATCCACGTGTAGAGAAAAAGAGTATGTCAAAGAAAATGTACATTTGATTTCACCATATTTTTATATTTTAATGCAGATTTCATCTTTTTACCACAAAGTCTATCTCTTTATTTTTCAAGTTATTTAATTGTCTTCGATCAAGTTTCTGCACTTTACTTCTTCTAAATTTTGAAGATTTTAGTTGTTAGATCATGGATAATATTGAAATCTTCATTATTTCCCAAACTTTAAATTAAGAATTGCTAGCACATGTCTTAGGATTTGTGAGGTCGATCCTGTATGTAATCCAATTATTTTTCAATTGGAAAGACCAGCGGTTGTTTACTATTTTTCCTAGTAAATAAATTGGCACACCTAGTGGGACAGTGCTAGTAGTGTTCTTGTCGCAATTTTGTTTGTTATCGTTTCTCTTTGAAAATTCGGTTGCATGTTATTAAGAAGTGGCAAAGTAGTCACCCGTAATGAGGATAGACCAAAGAAAAGGTATACTAAGAAAATGGTGAATTCCAATCAGCCAAATGTTTCAATTCCTCAAAGTTCATCAATTAATAATCGAGAACAACCTCAAGTGTCTTTGATTGGGGCGGCAATGGTCCCAATGACTATATCAGAACCAATGCCATCTATGGTAAGTTAGATGCCCACACAATCGATTACCCATAGTGAGCCTATTCTAAATTATATTGGGCCAAAGGGTCCTCTAGTAACTCCTCCGCTAGTGGGGATTGCTTCGAATAGGCCTTTCATGCCCCCATATTTCTCTATAACTTTTAGCAATCGAGATTAACCATATGGAATGCCAACATCCATGATGGAGAATTTGCATAACATCACCTCAAGATAGTCATTACAAGGGTTAGGCTCTGGGATAAACATGGGTCAAAATAGTCTACCTGTAGGAATGAGTTATTCAACCCAAATGCCAAACTTGACCAATAACTTTGCAACAGTCATTAGGCAACAAATGGATGAGAGTAACCACGAAATGGTCCAAATGTTGGCCCAAACAATGGGAACGATTCTTAATCCTCTAATACAAAGCATCACTAAATCCAACCGACAAGTAACGACACAGATGACACGCCTTACATATTTTTTTAGAGTACCACATGTTAGAACACAGATTGGTTCTTAATAATATCTCTTTGTTTTGATGATAACTATTAGGAAATTTTGTATTTAAGAATTATATACTCTAAAATTTGCTAGAGAGTTTTTACTGCAGATAGTAAAGAAATTAACACTCCAGAAGCAAATCAGAATTGAATACAAGAAATTAACTAGACTCTGAAGCGCCAGATGCATACATTAGAAGATTCTGATTGCTGCTTACAGAAGATCCTGAGCGTAGCCTCCAGAAGATTCTGAAGCAGAACTCCAGAAGCATATGAAGCAAGTCAGAAGCATCTGAAGCAAAGAAGAATATTGTATGAAGAGTTTTTTCAAAGCATAGTTTCTACAGAAGATTCTGAAAGTACTAAAGCTGCCAGTACTGAAGTTCTGTTTCAAATATGCTCTAATATTTAACACGCTGAAAGCACACATGCTGCAGAAGACTCTGATACAGCAAAGTTCTGATCATCATTAGAAGACTCTGACCCAATCAGACTCTGATGAACTTGCTGAAAACTGAAGAAGAAATATTCAAAGATTATATCCGTTGGAGTAAATCAAACGTCTCTTTCCTTATTTGTGCTAGACACAAGAACACAGACAAAAAGGATTTTTCTGTGCTTTCTTCTTCTAGGAAAGGTCACTTGATGTGAGGACAAAATGGCTCAGACCTTTTTGCGACACTCTTCTCAACGTGCAACTCACCTTGGATCAGCTGCCTATAAAAGGAAGACTCCACCAAATTCTTCAGTTAGACATTTTGCTGAAAAGAAATTAAAACATTCAAGCTCTCATACTTTCATATTCATTCTTAGAATTATTTGTACTTAAACTTAAGAGAAATATCATTGTTGTGATAAAAGCTTTTTAGAAGCATTCTTACTCTTATATTATATTTACATTGATTGTAAAGGATTTCTTTAAGAGGATTCAGTTGGAATCAGTAGCTCTTGAGAAGACTAAGAACAGTTGTTCTTAGGTGTTACTATTGTAATCTGTTTGATTAAATAGTGGATTAAGTCCTTGTTGAGAAAGGCAAATCACTCTAGAAAGGGTGGACTGGAGTAGTTGAGTTCAACGAACCAGGATAAAAATAATTGTGTTTTAATTCTAAGCTTTAATCTTTCATACTTATTCAACCCCCTTCTAAGTATTATCTCACCTTCAGTTGGCATCAGAGCTCCGGTTCTGTGTGTGCTACCACTTAACAGTGACAGTAAAGATCCAGAGAGAAATACTTTGATATATATTTATTTGTTATAATGGCTGATAATACAATATCCAACATCAACAATAAATATGAAGAAAGGGACAGAATCAGCACCAAACCCCCTATGTTTGATGGGGAGAAATTTGATTACTAGAAAGACATAATTGAAAGTTTTTTCCTTGGATATGATGCTGATCTATGGGATCTAGTCATAGATGGATATGTACATCCCACAGATGGGAATGGCAAGAAGATAGACAGAAAATCTATGACAGATGCTCAAAAGAAAGATTTTAGAAATCATCACAAGGCCAAGACAATATTATTGAATGCAATTTCTCATACTGAGTATGAAAAAATTACAAACAGGGAAACTGCCTTTGATATGTTTGAATCCCTAAAGATGACTCATGAGGGAAACTCTCAAGTCAAGGAAACAAAGGCTTTGGCTCTGATCCAGAAGTATGAGGCCTTCAAGATGGAAGACTCTGAATCTGTTGAAGCTATGTTCTCCAGATTTCAGATCCTCACAGCTGGGCTAAAGGTTCTGGACAAGGGATACTCTACATCAGATCATGTAAAGAAAATCATCAGAAGTCTACCTACCAGATGGAGACCAATGGTGACTGCCTTGAAGATGGCTAAAGATCTGAACAAGATCTCCTTAGAAGAACTCATCAGCTCACTGAGGATCCATGAAATTGAGCTTGAGGAAGATGAACCTCAGAAGAAAGAAAAAGGTAAATCTGTTGTCTTAAAATCTAATAAATCTGCTAAAGCTTTGCAGGTTATTGAAGAAAGCTCTGAAGAATCTTCTTCTGAAGAAGAAGATGAATCATCCATGTTGTCCATAAGGATCAACAGACTCTGGAAGCACAAGGGAAAGAAGTTCAACAACTTCAGAAGATCTGATCATAGAAAGGAATCTTCTGGCCACAGAAGATCTGGCAAGAAAGAAGTTGTATGATATGAGTGCAAAGAACCTGGGCATTACAAGAATGATTGCCCCAAACTTCAAAAAGAAAAACCCAAGAAGAAGTTTAACAAAAAGAAGAAGGTTCTAATGGCAACATGGGATGACTCAGATGAATCTGAATCATCTTATGAATCAGAAGAAGAATGTGCCAATGTTGCACTGATGGCCAGCACAAAAGATCAGGAGGAAGGAACCTCAGGATATTGTCGCTTCCGCGAAAATAAGGTGCCGGCAAAACAGAAGAGTCGCCACCTTTCGTTATTTATCCCTCGGAACGAGAAAGGAAACGATCGGAAAAACCTGACGAAAAGGGTATAAGACAAGGTCATCGCAACCGTTGTCTGGGTTCGGGAGTCGGTTACGCAAGGGGAAGGTATTAGCACCCCTCACGTCCGTCGTACTCGACGGGATCCACGCTTGTTGTGTTTACTGGACAAGTTGGTTTATCTATCTACCTATCAAGGCTGGCTTGAACAGAAAAGAAAAATGACTCGGCAAAGCGTCGCGCTTTATGCCTACGTATTCTCATCAGAGAATGAGAAAGCAGAGTCAACATAGTTCGACCTACGACGGGTTACGGGGAAGGTGGCTCGCCAATACATCAGTATTGTGCCTACATACTCTCAACAGGTATGAGAGATCAGAGCTTACGTAGTTCGGGATACTACGGCTTACGGGAACTCAGATTCATCTGTTTTATCGAGTAGGGTTAAACAGCAGTTCCAGCAGTTAGGGACAAAGCCTGTTTGCGTTGGCGCTGAAGTTTAACGACACTCTTTTCTTCAGAAAAGCTTCCTTTGAGTTATGGGCCCACGGGGCAAAAAAGTTTGAAGTTTGTTTTCTGTCTTTTACGGAAGAAGTGTTTTTTATTGTGTTTGCAATTTCAATCGCACTAAAGACTATGACCTGAGAGTGAATGCGTCGCATGTCACCCAAAGGGTGCCATACTAAACATCCAGACTGTTGAAAAGAAACTCTCCAACAATCCTTTCTCAGATAGCTTAAGGCTCGTAACGTACGAAAGAAATCATTCATGATTACTGTATCTTAATTTGTTCTGAGATGAGAAGAGAACAGGCTCAACTAAAGGGAGACTATCAAGTCCTAATGTTGTCATGCCAAGGATTCATCCTATGGTTGAGGTTTGAAACGGGGAACTCCTAGAAGTTATCATGCATAGGTTTCAACCTAAAGTTCTATCATCATTTCCTTATCAAAGTAAATGAGATTCCTAGGGGATCATGTCAATGATAAACAGAAACAGATAAAGCATCAGCTTAAACAGTAAACAGATATACAATAAACGACTGTAAAATGCATGCAATGCAAGTGAGGGAGGAAATGTGTGTGGGGCAGCAGCCTCCACAAGCTCGTCTCAACCTCAAGCCAGATATGAATAACAGTAATCATATTGAAGAGATAAAACATGCTATCAAGAAAAATACAGTAAACTGCAATCATACAGAGAGAATAAAACATGCTATCAAGCAAAATAAACCACAAGGGCAAGGGAGCTGGGCTCTACTGAATACCCGCAAGCAAAGCCATACAGTAACAATACAAGCAGAGGGAGCAGCTCAACCTCTAGTGCAATCATGCTCCTAGATTAAAGTCAGTCTAATCATGGACTTATTCTAATGCATCAAGCAAGTCAAACAAGGCATATCAGCAATACAGAAAAGAAAACAGACAAGAAAGCAGGTCAACAACTCTCTCTTCCAAGTTTCAGCTCTTCTAACAGCAAACCAGTCTTCAGACTTCAATCACCCTTCAAGGTTATCAGCTTCACTGGCAAGTATCAAATTGCTTCTCCAGGTCTCAACCCTTCAACATAAGTTTCAACTTAATCTTCTTCTTCAAGCTCCAGCTTTCCAGTCAACTCCACCCTCAGGCTTTTCTCTTAACCACAAGTGTCAACTTGATTCCTTCAGGCTTTCCAAGCTTCAATGTAAGTATCAACTTATCTTTTATTCCTCAGCTTCAGCTCTACACTCAATCTCAATTGAATCCTCTTCATAAGTATCAACTTAGTCTTCAAGCTTCAGCTCTCTTTGCTTCACCAGTCTCAACTAGCTTTCCCCTTTATCTACAAGCTTCAGCTTCTCAGGGTAGTCTTCAATCATATGGAAGTGTCAATTTCATCCTTCAATCTTCTAAGCCTCAGCTCTTCATTCAGTCTTTATTGGATCTTCAAGTATCAACCTGCTCTTCTTGCTCTTCAAGCTTCAGCTGTAATGGCAATGCTCAAGAGATCATCCTCTTCCACACTCTTCAGTGAAGTCTTCATCTTCAAACTCAAGTCCAACATCTTTCAAGATACTCAGCCCAGAAGATGATTGATTTAACAGGATGAGGGGAAATGATAAACAAGCTTACTGACAACCAAAGGAAGCCTGTAAGGGTTCATCATTATGAGAGACGGGTTCCCTCAAAGTTCTACTTCCCAGATAAAGCCACTCATCCTTCCAAAGGAGGGATGTGAATATCTGAGAAGGAATTTTAGTCATTGGGAGGAATGGAGGCACAAGATGCTTTCCATGTTTGTGAAAGAAATCATTCTAACTACAAGGCTCTCCCTATGTCCTATCTCCTAATCTTCATCAGACACCTTCAGGCACCAACAAATCCAAAGCTCCAAGCAACTTCAAGCAACTTAAAGCATTCCTCTTGTCTTCAACTTGTCTTCAATCTCAACCAAAGGCAAACCAAGCACAAACCATAATCTAAGGGAACTAAATGAGTTAAACTAGTTGAATTAGTAAATTAGGATCACCTAAAACCTAGTACTAAAGTTAGTCCTAACTAAAATACTAAAAGCAATTGTAAAATCTTACAAAAATTACTATGGGAACCTAGGTCAATCATGACTCTACCACATTAGTTTCAAAGATCAAACCATCAAATTAGACCTAGAACTAAATCCTACATTCTAAGGCATCAAACCTAAAACCCTAAAAGGAAGCATCTAAACATCAATCTAGAAACCACACTTATTTTCATCACAAAAATGTGAGAAAAATTCTATGGGATCATACATGTCTAACCTAATCACACACAAACAATTAGGCTCAAAATCATCACCATGATATCAAAGAAAATTCTACAAAATTATGCTTCAAACATGAACATTTTAATATCAATTAAAATACAAAATTCCAATTAAATCAGAAATTACATGAAATGAAAATATTTTTTCTCTAAAAAATAATAGACTCAATCATGAGTAAAATGCAAAAAGAATGGGTTTAATTGGATAAATTTTCAATTAATTATGATTTTTCCAAGAATCATGAATTAAATGGAAATTAAATGAAAATCAAATAAAAATGAATAAGCGCGCGGTGCAGGAAGTAATCAGAATCAGTTAAAATCTTGGGTTGGGCTCGCTGGGGGGTGTGGATAACACTTAGATCACTAAGCCCAAAACACTGAATAAATGAAACGCATCGTTTCATCATCAGAAATCCTTCACAACTCAGTTTTAAAACACAGCCGTTGGATCAACTCCTAGTCAATGGTCAAACCATGATCTAATGGTACAAACTTCATCTTCTCCATTTCAAACGCCTGAACTTCGCGCCCAGCTCTGGCCACCGTCGGTGGAGCTCCGATCACCCCCTTCAACCCTAGTTCTCCCTAGAGGCCTCCAATCCAAGATGTCAAAACATGAAACTCATTCCAAATCTTGCCACGAATTCAACCATACCCATAGTTTCTTCTGAAACCTCAAGAATCATCATCTCCCAATCTCAACCGAAAATGGTGATTCCCCTAATTTGTCTCTAATTCATCAATTAACCATCTGAAATCCATCCTAGGCCATTCTACAATCAATCTAGCACCCTAATTCAACCTAATTCTACCTAAATCATGCTATAGGAAGAAGGTTACCAACCTGGAAATTCTTGAATAACAGATGCACCAAATCTTCACTTCAAGCTCTCAAATCTTCTGGACACGATCACTGAACCTCCTCCTTTCTTCTGTATGCAAAAGAATCAATGGAAAGTGCTTCAATCTTGAAACACGATGATGAGTTGCAGGTGCTGAAAACCACTTGCTCATACACGATCTAGCCACCAATTCTTCTTGAAAATGATCTGAAATCACTCCTTGACATTCATGGAAGAAGTATCAACCAAGAAAATGAATGGAAATTGAGGAATTTGATGAAACCGATTTCAATTGCAATCTATGAAATTTCAATCTCAAACTAAGCTCAATCCTTCAATGATCACCAACCTCTGCAATGGATCCACTCTACTCCTTATATAGATGAAGTTTGGATGATCTAGAATCCTCTACATCCTTCCAATGAGATTTTACACTTCTCATGTCATGAGATTTTGAACCATTTATCATGACATGTACAACCCTTGCAAACAGCTTGGAATTCATCCCATTCACTCTTAATTTCTCCCCTAGTGAGATATTAGAGGTGTTTAGCTTGCAAAAACCCTTGCCCATGCCTTGATTTTGAGTTTTGCAAATGTTGCTTAATATGCAAGTAAGTGCTTTTCAAAGCAAGTCCACAATTTAGACCTCAAATCAAAAATGTGGCTAAACCATTGTTTTTAAAATGTTTTCTAGAGTCAAAATGACATATTACATTCCATGGTTTGGATGTGTAGGTTGAAAATATCAATTTCCAACTTTGGTTTATTTAACTTATGCCTTTATTTTAGGTCATTTTTACAACTTTGAGCTACAAGCCTTTCCATCATCTCATGACCTCCTTACTAGCGTTAAAACATCATTTTGAGCAAGTTTGATGTTGAAGATTTTTCCATTTGAAGCTTGGAAATAGGAGTTATGGCCTTATGCTTGAAATGACCTATAATCTCCAAATGACCAAAATGCCCTTGACTTGTCAAAGCCATAACTTGAGTTCTACAAATCCTATCAAGTACTTATAGTACTCTCTAGAAAGCTAATAAGATAAGGAACAACATTCCTGTTGACCAAAAGTTCATAGGAATCATCCTTCTTGGGCAAAAGTTAGATGCAAGTTGGGTGACTTTCAAGGCCCCAAATTCACATACCTCAGATGACCTGTAACTTGTCAAAGTCATAACTTGAGCTCTACAAATCCTATCAAGGACTTCTAGTACTCAAATTAAATCTAAGAACAAGCTCTACAACATTCATGTTAGGGGTAAGATGAGATGTCAATCACATCTTGGGCTAAACTGCCTTGAAGATAGGGATCAAACTAGGGGATTTTACACTGTCAAGCCTTAGAAACCCTAGCTTGAAACTTCTCAAACTCTTCAATCATGATGAGTTGACCTTGGAATCATCCTTATAGCATCTCAATGCATCAATACATGATCACATGGCTCTTTAATTAGGTCTCAACCTTGTTCAAATCATCAGTTGACCTAGGGTTGACCCAGTCAAACCTTAACTGCACCACTCATGGCTGAGTCTTCTTTAACTTGCACCATGACCTGTCTAGGCTTCATGATGGCTTTCAAGACATCTCATAAGCTCTCTCAAGGCTTCAAGTCCATCCTCATGGCTTCAGAATCATCTGAGGAGCTTCCCCATAACTCTCAAGTTAGTAGGCACACAACCTTGGTTTCAACCACTCTCTCTGAGAATCTTTTGACTTCTTTGACAAAGATATCTACCCTTGAACACTTGAATAACCTTCTTAGATAGCTTCAAAGTCTTGTGTAGCTCTTGATTGGTAATCATACCTCTTGATCTCCTGCATATATGTCAATGAAATGCAAATGATAATGCTAATGTGAATGAAATGAAACACAAGCTAGGTAAAGAAATATTGGTCAAATTTTAGGGTGCAACAACTGCCCCTATTCAAACGGCTTGAACCTGACTGGGTGAGAAGCGAACGACTCTCAACCAATCAGGGTGTGAGACGGTTGAATACCGATAAACCCGGAAATTTGCCAACTGCACAACTACACGGTACTCTGATGGGAACAAATCTTCGAAAACTGAAATATTAGCTGCACGGCAACTAGCTGGAGAATTGATCACCCGGTAACCAGTAATACATGGTCGATCATGCTGTCAGGCATCGAGATTCTCGGGACTCATCAGGTCACCAATCAAGTCAATCATGCCATCGGGCATTCAAAGAAATCTTTGGGCGTCAGCCGGACTTCATCAGTAAGTCGGGAATAGAATTCTCGGTCAATCATGAACCGCTCGGGGATATCCACTTCTACCATCAGGCACTCTGCTTCGGCTAAGAGAACTGCTTCGTCACTACGGTTGGACTCCAATCATCAAGTCTTCGGGGGAAGTTTCAACTTCGCTGTTCAGAAACCTGCTGGGGGTGACGCATCTCCGCTGGGAATTCTGGAGAACTATCAAGTAACTCTGCTTCGGGGATCCAGAAATCGTTCTGGATGAATCATCTCTATTGAGGACATCAAGAATCATCTTGGACAAATGACTTCGTGGGGACTTCAAGAATCATCCTGAACCAATAACTCTGCGGGATATTTCAGGAATCATCCTGAGCAAACACTCTGCCGGGAACTCTAAGCATCAACTTGAGCTACCAACTCTTTCGACTTCACTGGGGATTTTAAGAATCATCTTAAGCAAACGACTTTGCTGGGGAGAATTCAAGAATCATCTTGAGCAAGCGACTCCATTGGGGAGAATTCAAGAATCATCTTGAGCAACCGCCCTGTGGCGGGACACCTGCAAAACAAGAACGGTAACGACCTAGCTCATGTTACATATGCATATGCTTTGACAACGGTGCAATGCTCCACACGGTGGAAATGCTACGCGTTTATGATAAATGCTATGCAATCATGCAAAATGCTGCGATCCCGTCAGCAAAATAAATGCTGAAGGAAGAATCTTCCTGTCACGGAGAAAGGACCGCTCTGGTGGGGGAAGGAATCATCCTGCCACGGAGAAAAGGTCACGCCGATCTCAATCGGACTCTGCATGGGGAAATGAACTTCAGTTGACTGCTGCAGGGGAATAAAGCTCTACGAGAACCCAAACCTGCTAAGGGAAGCGATGTCAATCGCGGAAATACACCGCACGGCCTTCACGACTAACCTTCCTGGAGATAACGACTCCGGCGGGGAAACACAACATCAGCTTTTCAACACTCTACTGGGGAAAACCAATCATGGTCCCAACTGCTTCCAAGGACTCGGCTCTCTTGGGGATCTGCAAACTCGGCTGGGGAAGAAGAAATCATCCTGCTTCGGGGGAGAGTACGACTCTGTGGGGAATCTCAATTCCGCTGGAGACTTCAGTCTGGAAATATCGATTGCTGCACACTTCAGTGAATAGTCTCCTACGAGACCTGCACTTGTGACCCGGTGCTGAGGATTTACACACGCTTCGGCGCTTGACTCAGCTAGGGAGATGACATTCCTTCAGGATGTATCTGATTGGGGAGAATCTTATCTTCCTGGGGGGCGTATCAACGCTTACGATCTCACGTTCAGACTCTGCGGGGAGAGGCTGCTGAACTTTGCTTGAAAAGGAGAAATCATCCTGCTTGGGGACGCGCACGACACGCTGTCTGGAATCTGCTACACATGCACCAACATAAACAAACAGACAAGATACCCTTCTCAAAGGGACCTATCAAGGTTATCATCTTGTGACAATGTTTAAGTAATTCATTGTTTCAACAATCAGTGGCCTAGGCCAGTAAGTTTATGTATGCGCATTTTGTCAAAAACATCGGCGTTCTTTTTCGCAAACAAAACAGATAAATGCTAAATAAACAAACAGAATTGCTGAATAGTATACATTTTATTGATAATGAACCCCTGAACGGGTAAAAATGTTTTACAACAGATGCAAGCTCCTGGAATGAGGAAGCCGCGCAAAAAGTAAAAACATAAATATACATCAGTATATACAAATGTCGGCAACGAGGCGTAGACGAACACCATGAGTTGATCCCTCTAGGACCCACTCGACTTTGATACTTCTCCGACGCTTCAGCTTCAGAAGAGATTGATTCAGATAAACGGCCCTCAGGTTTTCCAAACCACTAAACAATGAAAGTCCACACGCGGAACACAGTCATTTGCTTTTTCAAATCCCTAACTTTTGCGTGAACCGCCTTTGCGGGTTTTCAGTTCACCGGGATACCCTTTTTTGCCAAAGTCGCCCATCCGGGTTTTCGACTTTGCGGGTGTACATTCTTTTCAATTTATATCCCTAATTTTTGCCCGAACCTTTTTCCTTTTTTATGGTTCGCCGGGATGCCCCATTTTTGCCTGGACTCTCTTTTTACTGTCCAGTGGGTCATTTTTAAGCAAAGTATTTTTTAACTGCGTCCGCGTTCACCGGGGATGCAAAATCTTCACCATCCATCGTGGATAACAACAAAGCTCCTCCCGAGAAGACCTTGCTGACGATGTACGGACCTTCGTAATTGGGAGTCCACTTGCCCCGGTGATCGAAGTGTGGAGGAAGAATCTTCTTCAGGACGAGGTCACCCGTCTGAAAGCTTCTAGGACGCACCTTCTTATCATAAGCTTTCTTCATTCGGCTTTGGTACAGACGACCATACGCAATCGATGCTAACCTCTTCTCGTCCATCAGGCTGAGTTGGTTTAGTCGGTTCTTAATCCATTCTGCCTCATCGAGTTTCACGTCAACCAAAACTCGTAAAGAAGGGATTTCCACTTCTAACGGTAGGACAACTTCCATACCGTACACCAAGGAGAAAGGAGTTGCCCCAGTTGATGTACGCACCGTGGTACGATAACCGTGCAGTGCAAATGGCAGCATCTCGTGCCAATCTTTGTAGGTCATAACCATCTTCTGAACAATCTTCTTGATGTTCTTATTGGCCGCTTCAACGACGCCATTAATCTTCGGCCGGTAAGAAGATGAGTTGTGGTGTTCAATCTTGAAACTCAGGCACAGCTCCTTCATCATCTTGTTATTTAGATTCGAACCATTATCGGTAATGATCCGCTCGGGAATTCCGTAACGACAGATGATATCCCTCTTTATGAATTTAGCCACCACCTGCTTTGTCACATTAGCATATGAGGCTTCCTCCACCCACTTGGTGAAGTAGTCGATAGCTACCAGAATAAAGCGATGACCGTTAGATGCAGTGGGCTCGATCTTGCCTATCATGTCGATGCCCCACATGGAGAACGGCCACGGGGAGGACATGATGTTTAACGGGCACGGCGGCACATGAACTTTATCAGCATAAATCTGGCATTTATGACATCTCTTCGCGAATTTAAAGCAATCCGATTCCATCGTCAGCCAGTAATATCCTGCTCTCAGGATTTTTCTCGTCATAGCATGCCCGCCGGCGTGCGTACCAAATGTGCCTTCATGGACTTCTTCCATGAGCATACTCGCCTCTTTCTCATCTACACATCTGAGTAGCACGAGATCGTGATTTCTTTTATACAAAACTCCATCAGGATTAAGATAAAAATTTCCAGACAGCCTCCTCAGAGTCTTCTTATCCTGGGTTGACGCACCCGCAGGATATTCCTTAGTCATAAGGAAAGTCAGGATGTCGTGGAACCATGGCTTGCCTTCGGCGGCTTCCTCGATCACAAAGACGAATGCAGGTCTATCAAGACGAGAAAGGACAATTCTCGGAGCTTCATTCCAAAAATTGACTTTATACATCTGTCATACCCTAAATTTGTCCTACCGATATATACCTTCACCCGCGTGTCCATTCACTAACTATATCTAGAAAATCCAAAAAAGAGGCTACCTTTGCTTGTGGTTCAAGGTTATGTAGGGACTCAGGCAAGTGATGAGTATTATTCAGTGGTTTTTGACTTAAATTGGCTAGTCAGTCAAGAGATTGCTTCATAAGTTTTCAATCAGGGTTTATGTACCAAAATCGTCTGTAAGTGGGTCAGTTGTTAGGATTGTGGTTAATCGAATGTTTCGTTATCGATAATCATCAGGATCAAGTTTATTCTTCAATTAAAGTTTGATCATGATTCTCTGATTTTGAGGCATGCTCTGGCTCAAGGAGTTTCATATTAGAGACTTTGGTTTGTTGATATTCAAGTAGCCAGATTCAGATTGATTTATTAATTAAAGGCTCTAGTCCATTCCCAATTTAGGATAATTTAAGATTAATTCATGGTCAATTCTACTTCTCAAGATCAACTCAAGCGGCAATTATTCCAAGCCAATAATTTTGTTTGGTTCTCACGGAATGTCAAGTTTTCGTCACTTTAAGTCAAGAACTTCGAGGTTGGTTATCATGATCTTATGGTAATTTCCAAGTTTTGTTTACAAGTGAGGTGTAAAAATGGCTTCAAAGTCCATTCACAATGTTTACAAATTAAATTATCATTCCATACCAAAAATCCACATTTTGCATCAAAATATCGAAATTAATTTGCATGAAGATCCAAAAAGGGAAAAAGAGTCATTGTACATAAATTCATCATCTTTTCAGGAGCCCATTTCATACACAAGATAAAGCACAAGGTCATAATATTCAAGTTTTTCTTTTACAAAGCCCATATCATTCAAGTCATTTCATCTTTGATTTAATTTCAATTGCAAAAGCTCCAACATTACAAAAATTGGTCAAAAAAATTTACAGTAGAATCCATACTTCTGTTTCTTATAGTAAACTAGTACAATGTGAACGTCATCCCCAATGATATTCCATACAGCATGAGTCCAATGTTTCACGTGGTAATTTCATTCATTAATGAAGGTAGCCGAGTGCGAGTGTTGTAACGGGTTATCACCTATAGTGCAACATACATTGAATGAGTATAGAAAATACATTGAGAAGAATCCTGCACTTGAGTGTAGATTTCAACAAGTATTTTGCTGTCAACCATTTGTTGAAGATACAATATCCATTCTCCGAGGATTGCGCGAGCGTTATGAATTGCACCATGAAGTCAAAATATCAGACAGTGCACTTGTTTCAGCCACAGTCCTTGCAGATCGATACATCACGGAATGCTTCATATCAGACAAAGCTATTGATCTTGGCGATGAAGTTGCTGCAAAACTGAAGATGGAGATCACCTCTAAGCTTACAGAATTGAATGAGATAGATAGAGCGGTCTTGAAACTGGAGATAAAAAACTCACTAACCTTGATATTACTGAGATTGTAAGCAAATGGACTGGTATACCACTATCAAGCCTCCAACAAACAGAGAAAGAAAAGTTACTTTTGCTGGAACAGGTTCTTCATAAGAGGGTGATTGGTCAGGATATTGATGTAAAATCCGTGGCTGATGTTATTCGCCGCTCAAGGGCCAGATTGTCTGACCCAAACAGGCCAATTGCAAGTTTTATGTACATGGGCCCAGCCGGTGTTGGCAAAACTGAGCTTGGAAAGGCTTTGGCCAATTACTTGTTTAACACAGGAAATACAAGTTATGAAGCTTTCATACAGTCACAAACCGAAGCCTCCCACCTCAAGCTGGAGCTGTGAACTACAATCAATCAAAGCCTGTTCTGTGCAATCCTTATGACACCACTCTCACATAACCTGCGATGGGAGGACGATTATCAAACTTGTGCAAGCAAAAACACAATGGAAAAGATGAAAAAAGTTGATGCAAAAGTTGTAGTAGCGAAGCCACTCACACAAGGGCCTGTACCTGCAGCAGCTTTATTGATGCAAGCCCCTCCGACTTGCCTCGTTTACGACCTCGCAACCTGCAAGTGAAAACGCCACACAAATCCAACCGTAATTTCACGCAGCAACCATCACCAAGATTCCTAAGAAAAAAACCAGTTAGCCACAAACAGATTTTAAGAAGAATGCTCACAGTTGACAGGATATCATTCGCCTAAACTGAAATGGTTTCGTACCATAATTGACGCGCCGCATACAGAACAACAAGTCGTACAAGGAGGAATCACACAAATTCGTTGAAATCAAGAAGCTCGTACACATGGACTGTAAACCACTGATGCTTTTGCTTTTCAATAAAATGACAAAATAACGGCACATCGGATTTCATTACTTGCCATAAGCCTCAATCTGCAACAAATAAGAGGAAATTAATTCACTCGACTATGTGCCTTTAGGAAGTTTCAACCAATGTTTTAAGCCATGACACGAGCCATTCAAACAAAACTGATATACCTGACAACCATTCCAACTTTTTGTGCAGAAATCTCGCAACACACAATTTGATCATGTCAGAACAAGACTCAACAACTTATCGTGCTTCCCCCTGCTATGCATTTCCCCGCTAGATCCAAATTGTAATGCACTGCAAACCTTGACTCTCCCCAGACAGCGATAACGAACTGCAGCACGAAGCAGCTCACCATCAAACAAACCTCACGAACCAGTGCAGAGATATATGAGGTTCATAACCTACAAAATGAAACAATTGCCATAGAGACACAAATCAGTTAGTAGAAGTGTCCCAAACAGCAAAATTCAAAGGAAATTGTTATCTCAAAATGGAAAATCAGAAGTTGTTTTCTCTAAAAACTGTTGCAGCACGTATCACCTAATGTCCATCTTGCTGTTACAAGTACCGTCATGCTTCGAAATTTCTTTCTCCTTTCCAAAGGTCACCACCTGCATGAACAGGCAAGAGAATTAGTTATGGCGCTGCACTTGATCCAAATGTTGCTTAAACTACAAGACATGACAATTGTTGAAGCAGTATTCAATGTGCAAGCTCGCTCCAAACGCAGGCCCATTTTCACGGTGTTTTCTCTGAGAGAGCTAAGAAAAGACGTCACCAACGCTATAGCTCCTTCATGTCTCCTAATCCCTCTCAAGCTAGGCCTCGATACAAGGATCAAATGTATGCAGAATATACATGAAATAAAAGGGATAGTCAGCTCATAAAGATATATTAATCATTGTTAAAAAACTATGATTACCAGATTACCATACAATAAGGGAAATGACAAAAGCAAGGGTCAGGATGAAGGGAACGGTCCATGACGGAAATGCATAAAGGTACATGAAGAGAATGCACCATTAATCACCTGAGATATTCACAAATAAGAAGTTAACCGGAGGTGATTTGTTGGAATGAAAAGAAAGACTGCATAATCAACATGGTAAAAAAGGTACACATATTATAAAATATGTTGCAGCATTAAAAGACGTGAAAAATCCAGAATTAAAAATGGTCAATGATTGTTTTGAGTCAAAGGAAGAATTACCACATCAGCACAAATCCAAGCAGTAAAAGTCACAAACTTCACCGTGAAATATAGAGTAAAAACCAGATATTTTCACAAGTAGCTACAGACAAAGTAACAGGTCACCATCACCTTGGTCCCCCCCCCCCCCCCCCCATGAAATCCTTTTTGCAAAACTCCCCAACGGCATTGCAAATCCTCCGCGCGCAACCTCACGTAGTGGAAGGGATTTTCTCAGAATTCTTATCCCTTTTGGTGTACGAATTATTCCTTCAAATCCCCTATAAATAGAGCTCAGATCACTCACACAAGAGGAGGAGAAAAATCGAGTTGAAACTCTGCCAAATTTCAAATAAAAAACCCTAATAAAATCATGCTGAAAGAATCCATATCCATTACCTGAAAGCTCTAATCCTTTATCAAGATTGTTGAGTTGTGACATCGAAACTCAACAATTTCGAGCTAAACCTTCAACCTAAAAAAGGCAAGATCCGGGTTAACCCACATACTCAGACGAAATCAATAGCTGAACAAACAAGGAAAGGTGAGCCGGACGAGAAAAAAAACATTTACCTCCATCGTTAAAACTCCAAATCGGTAGATTTCTCTTTCTGTTCATTTCGGATCTTGTCTACTTGTTCATTCATATTGTTGCTCTTCTTCACCGATTGCTTGTTGTCCTCTACCATCATACGATTTTTGGATATCCATTAATGTCTTAGAGAGAGAAGGGCATCTATTCTTGTCGGTAAGGGTTTCGAACTGGGGTTTGGGTGGATCTAACTATAGTGTCTGAGTTTTGAATTTTTTTCTTTTAGTTTGTGTTCTCTTTTTTTTTCTTTTTCTAATGAATATGCGGTTTCAGAGAGAGAATGAGGATATAGAGAGGCTTCGTTAAGAGAGAGGTATGGGGTAACGTGATGTTAAGAACCGATCCATATTCCAAGAGGAAGTCTTGGGTTTCGTTTTTCTTGCTTTTTCAGAATTGTTTTTATTATTTAAACTTTGATTTTTAACGGCTGGTAATTGATGATTTCCTCCAATTAAGTTCACGGTCCCCAAGTTCAAATGGATGGCATTTAGATTCACATTAATTTTCGTTTTTTTTTCCTGTGATTATTGGTAAGTGATTTGGGCTTTCTTAAAGATCACCATGTCACCGCGTGGAGAAGATTTTGGGGCCCTGTGGAGAAATCTTGTTTAATTTAGATCTCAATATATTGTTTTTTTGCTTTTTTTATTTTTATTCATTTCAATGAGGCCTTTGCAAGATAATTAACGAATAACTTTTACTAGTTAGATAATTAAGATAGGAAATTTTGATTTTTGCTCTAGCGTTTTTAGTTCCGACTAAGTATCCTAATCTTAATTTTATATATTTTCAAAATTAAAACTACTTTCTTCGTCAAACTATTTCAAAATATGATTAATTTCTCTAATATATTTCTTAAAATTATTTCTTAAATTAAATCATGAGAAACTAAATCCTTGAAGTCTAGCACTTCTTGGATTTTTGGATAATCATTATTGAGGTGCACACCTTAAATAATATATTATTCGACTTCTCATTTCTTAAAATATCCTATTTCTAGCAAAGAGATACCATGGGAATTTAGCATTCTGTGTGATATTTTTGTCGTTTATCCAAACATTTTCAAAATGATGTTATTGAGATCTAGCATCTCGATAATACTCCGATTAGTTGGTTGTGAGGCCGACGCCTCATTTATCAAATAATTATCACTTCTCCTAAAATTATTTTCACACCTCGTTTCACTTCAAATTATTCCAAAACATTTTTTCAACATCTTTCTCGATTAAAACTTCGAAAGAGGGAGATTCTTGAAATCTAGCGTTTCTTGGATCTTCGAGTGAATAATTCTCGAGGCACGCTCTTGAGTTGTTATTCACTCAATCTTTTGATTTTCTCAAATGCTTTCTCAATATATTTTTTTGATTAAAACTCCGAAAGAAAGAGATACTTGGAATCTAGAATTCCTTGTGTCTTCGAGTGAATAATTCTCGAGGCACGCTCTTGAGTTGTTATTCACTCAACCTTTCGACTTTTTTAAACTCAACCATCTTCCAACATTCTCCTAAGTCGAATGCTCGTCCGCATTCGCAACCCATTTCATTCACAATTCCTCGTGGTCTCGATATTAGGAGCACCCTCAGGGACTAATATCGTTTCTCACAACCTTAACACTTGACACGTTGTCAAGTCGGTTCCATCTTCGATCAAATCTTCGACACGTCGTCGAATCAGTTCAAAACAACTTCCTTTTGGCCTCACATGCCATTTTCCGATCCAATCCTTTCACAAACACTTCCAAAACTTACGAAAGAGGGATATTCCTAGAGTATAGCATTCTTTGAATATTTGAATGAGTAACTCTCGAGGCACGCCCTTGAGTTGTTATTAATTCATTCTTTCGATTTCAAAATATCCAACTCTTTATCTTCAATTTATTCAGTCAATTCCCGAAAGAATTGAGTTCTTGGAGTCGAGCATTCCTTGAATTCCTGAATGACAAGCTCTTGAGGCACGCTCTTGGGTTTCTCATCAGTCACTCTTTCGCCCCTTTCTCAAACTTCAACCCTTTTCAAATCACATCTTTTCGTGGTCGTTACCACGAACTACGGACGCTCTGATTCTTCATTCTCGTCTGAATGTAAGATACGTAGGCACAAGATTGCGATGATCTTGGCGAGCACATTTCCCATTCTTTCCCCCTATTCCACACTTTTCATTTTCCCCCTATTCCACAGTTCTATCTTCATCCACAATCCCCTCCATTTTTTTCCTTTCCCCATCCTTTCCCGTAGTCGAACTACGACGCTCTGATTTCTCATTCTCGTCCGAATGAGCATACGTAGGCACGAGGGCCCCAATCCTTGGCGAGCACCCTATTCTCTAACCATCCATCTCCCCTTAGCGTCTTTATCCTGTTAACCTACCAATTCTACCTTTATCAACGAGAAGAAGGCAAGTAAACCTAAACAACATTCCCCACATTTACCTTAAGAGGTTCCCGTCGAGTACGACGGACGTGAGGGGTGCTAATACCTTCCCCTCACGTAACCGACTCCCGAACCCGGAACTTGGTTGCGACAGCCCTGTTCCTATCCTTTCGTTTCAAGAGGTTTTCTCGATATTTTCCTCTCCCGTTTATTCGGGAAAAATAAAGTTCGGTGGCGACTCTGTCGAACAGCATTTCCGCGCCTTTCGCGCGAGGGTCGTATGTTCGAATGAATTTTCAAGGTGCGACAGCTGGCGACTCTGCTGGGGACGTATTGCTCCATGCAAAGAGAGATTCAAGCCTATCTTTTGGTTTGTGAGGAGTGTTTGTTTTTTATTTGTTTTCTTTTTGTATTTGTTCTCTTGTAGGTTTTATATGTGTTTTGTCGCCTGTTGGTTCTTGGGATGACATCATGAGTAAAGCTCTACACCCGAGCTTTGGTAAAAGCAGAGAGAACACTTAGTTTAGAATTGCTAGTCGAGTAGTGTTAGTCACCAAGGATTCGCTCCTTGTGTGCCTAGCATGAAAGCTCCTCCAGAGGAGGCCTATTCGTAGATCTCGTTGTAACACAGCTAGCCTGTTGCACGACTTGATTAATGAAGGGTCCTTGATTCTGGGAACCTTTTGTTAGCACCAGTTCCGATATTGGTAGTCGTGTAATGTTAGTCTCCAAGGACTCGCTCCTTGTGCGCCTGGCATGAGGACCCCGCTCAGGAGAGACCTTATCGTCATTATCGTCGTAGTACAGCCAGCCTGTTGCGTGACGCTAATATGACTAGTGTCCGTGATCCTGGAAACCAAACGTAGAAACCATCCCGCGAGTGGGTTTATAGGTAGAATGTTTAAATCTTCCCGCATAGGTCGTACCTGTCAATGTTCTTTGAGCAGGAATTATGTTTACAGTTACCAGCTTCAGGAGCTGTTCGAACTATGATCTTGGGATCCTGGATCTTGTATCTTGCATTGCATCTTGCATATCATTCGCATTGCATTTCATATGTTGTGCATTTTGCATTTCCAGTCTTCCAACATAATCTTATGTCTTCGTTCCTTCCTCTCCAGTAAATCAAGCTGATTCCTCGACACCAATATGCAACTAGAGCCAATACCAGACGAATGATGGAGCAGATTCAACAGGAGCAAGTCGCCTTCAGGGAAGAATTGGATTCTATGAAAGGAAAGATCGACCAGATCCTCGAAGCCATCCTCGCAGCCAGGAGAGAGGAAGAACAGCGTGAAGCCGCCGCTGTCGTCAACAACAATGGTCAAGGACAAGGGACTACTGCCATCCCTTTGGTTCCAATTCCAAACTCTCATGGGATGCCGTTGAACTTCAACAACGCAGTCGAGGGAAACACTTCTCAGCCAATCCCAGCGCCGGGAGTTACCGTCGGAGTTATCCCGCACGCCCAGCCTGCTGCTGTGCAAATCCCGGTTCCTCATGTCGAAGATACTCTGATGGATCAGTATGACGACGTTCAGAACTATCATGCTTCTATCCCCATTGCCAGTCCTGTTGCCGCTCAGGATTCTGAAGCCATGAAGATGTGCCGCAATCTAGCCGAGAAACTCCGAGCCATGGAGGGGCACAATTCAAATTCTTTTAGTGCTTTGGAATTATGCTTGGTGCCTGATATTGTCATTCCTCCCAAGTTCAAGGTGCCCGAATTCTCGAAGTACAAAGGTCTTAGTTGCCCGAATATTCATCTGAAGATGTACTGTCGCAAGATGGCTGCTTATGCTAGAGATGAAAAGCTCATGATCCATTGCTTCCAAGACAGCCTGTCTAGGGCATCACTCGAATGGTATATGCAGCTGGAGCGTAATAGTGTTCGTACTTGGGCCGAGCTAGCTGATGCATTTGTCAAGCAGTATAAATACAACACCGATCTTACTCCGAATCGTACTCAGCTTCAGAGTATGACTCAGAAGGACAACGAATCCTTCAAGGAGTACGCGCAACGATGGAGAGAGTTAGCCGCAAGGGTTCGTCCACCTCTTGTTGACCGTGAACTTATTGACATCTTCATGGGAACTTTACAAGGCCAGTACTACGAAAAGCTGATCGGAAGTGTCTCCGCTGGATTTTCTGACTTAGTGATCGTTGGTGAGAGAATTGAAGAAGGGTTGAAGAGCGGAAAGATACCGGGAGGTTCCAGCAACCAGGCCAATGCCAAGAAGCCTTTCAACGGATACAAGAAGAAAGAGGGCGAAACAAATGCCATCTTTTTGCAGAAAGGGCAAGCTTCTCAACAAGCTCCCGCTCCTATGCCTTATCAAGTTCCCTACTATTAGTATCCATATGTTGCTGCTACGCAATATGCTCCAATGCCTTATCAGCCAGCTGTTCAAGCAGCGCAAGCTCAGATGCCAAGGCAACAGGCTCCTCAGCAACAAGCTTACAACCAGCAAGGATATAAGTATCCTCCTCAGCAACAGCAGATGCAAGCTACTCAGCAACGACAAGGCACTCGCCCACAGCGTCCGCAGAGAACATGGAGACCAGATAGAGTCTTTGATCGTCTACCAATGACATATGCCAAAATCTTCGCTCAGTTGATGGAGAAGAAGGTTGTTGTTCCGAGAGATTTGGCTCCTCCAACTGTCATTCCTGCCGATTACGATGCAAATGCTCGTTGTGAGTTTCATAAGGGCGCTCCAGGTCATACCATTGAGGACTGCAGGGCTTTCAAGCACATAATTCAGGACATGATCGACAGGGATGCTATCAACTTCAATGGGAAGTCTCCAAATATCATCAACAATCCGATGCCACCAGTCAACTAGCACCAACATCAGATTGATTCCAGCCAAGTTCATTCCTCGAAGAAGGCAGTCATGTTGCCATTTCATTATTCGCAGTTCTTATATTTTATCTTTGTTTAGTTAAGTATTGTATGCTTTGAACAATTGCCATTTGTATTTGGTTTTCATTAATGTATCGTTTATGCATGTTTTGAATTAGTTATGTCGTATTCACTCATTTTTCACTTGTCACCGACACATTTATTCACTGTTGTTTAGCTTGATTTGAGGGAGGATGATGAAAACAAGATACCCATAATTGCAAATCATATGCTTTCAGACCGAATC
Organism: Lathyrus sativus; assembly: GCA_963859935.3. Lineage (NCBI taxonomy): Eukaryota > Viridiplantae > Streptophyta > Magnoliopsida > Fabales > Fabaceae > Lathyrus > Lathyrus sativus. The sequence goes on from OZ012735.1 coordinate 582,784,350, forward strand.
TCGTCAATGATGTACAGGCATTGCTTCAATTCCCCAAACACCGGAGATATAAGGAGTTAATCCCTAGTAAACCTCTTCGAGCCTAGAAGTAGCAGTTTCCTTCGGATTATTCAAACCTTTACACTCGACCTGGGGCAGGGTAGTGTTCAGCTAATTCAACCCCGCACTCGAATCAATAAAGCAAAATCTAAAAGACGGTTGTTCACCAATGACTCACAACAGGGCAGTCACAACAAAATCCAAAAAAAAAACATCAAAAGCCTGCTAAGTTAGACACCTTAGGGGGGACTTAGGCAAAATCAAGGCAATCCCGATGGATCTGACAAGCGAAGTCAATCCATGCAAAAGTTAGGGATAAAAAAAAACAAAAAAAAAACAAAAGCAAAAGAGGACCCCGAAACCCTCAACAAAAACAAAATAAGATTCAGTGGTCACCCAATCGTTAGGACTGGAGATCATTAAGTTTACACTGTCAAGACAAGTGCGGAATTAACTGAGCGTAGGACTGGAGATCATTAAGAAGAAGGGGTGGGTACAAATCATACTTTGAGCCTAATAACCTTTGTTTCATAACCGTGAACCAGACCACGTTACAACCCTCGAAAGACCTAATTGAGGCGAGGTTTATTCTGAAAGCATATTATCGCAAGGTTGCGTAACCTGACTCCTCACATGATTGTTAATCACCAACATTGGTGTCATTTCTCTTGATATATTTTTCGCACCAATCAAACAACACAACGTTTGGGCTGATGATCCATTCGTCTCACTACCACGACACTTCAATAAAACGATACTTTTTCAAATCTTGCATCGAACTTTGCATTAACGTCACCATTTATGAATGTACAATTTTATTTGCAAATCTGTGCTAGGTATTCAAAGACACTCCCACAAGGGGCGATTGAGGTGAAACCTGACTTTCAGTGGCGTACACGAAGCAAGATTATTTCAAAGCCTACAGGCTGGGGCAAATCATTCAATCGAGCAGGGGCAGACCATTACCACGTTCAGACTGGGGCAGGACCAACTTACCCTAATCATCAGGCAGAGCTGCAACCTTCTCTGAAGCAAATTCACGACGAATCACCAAGTACCCAGACTTGGGGCATATAGAGTATCTTCGTCTGCTTTGGTCATGGCGTCTCCAACTAACTGCGTGTTGAGGAATTCGATCCCTTCCACCACCCGAAGTCCAATTCACATTGGCAACTACCAAAAAGTCCACCACGTTGGCGTCTTCACATGCATTTCCAAATTACCCGTCTGCATCATCTGCATCATACCCATTGCATTCGACCTCATAAGCATCTTACATCATATGCATACCAATCATATCATACTTCCCTAGCTCTTGCATCTCCGCGCGTCAGCATTTGCATTTGCATTTCCATTTATTATGGAACATCATTATCATCCAGCACTCATATATGCAAGTCAAGGTCCAGGATCGACCTCGACGAAACTTCAAGACAATCATCAGCCCGGTCAGGGGCATCTTCCACAAAGGTTGTGGATTTCTCCCACGGTTATCAGGAGCTTCAAAGCAATCATCAGCCCAATCAGGGGTAATCTTCTGCAATTATGGGTTTCTCCCACAAAGTTTGAAGTTATTCAAAGCAAGATTCAGCCCAGTCAGGGGCAGTCTTTTCAAGACCGTGGGTCTTTCCCATGACGTATTTCAACCTCGTGATTGATCAGATCTTCAAGTTAATATACATCCCAGTCAGGGGCATACCATTCAAGACCGTGGGCTTTCCCCACGAAGTTGTTCAACCTTTTGTTGGGCAAATCCAAGAAGTCCAAAGCAAGATCCAACCCGAGCAGGGGCATCTTCAGCAAAACCGTGAGCGTTCCTCACGAAGTTGTTCAGCCTTTTGTTGACCAAAACAAGACATTTCAAGACAAACTCAGCCCAGTCAGGGGCATCCTCTTCAGAATTCATGGGCGTAACCATGAAACCATTTCAGTAAAACTATGATTTCCAAGCAAAGACAGTGGGCGTACCCCGTTGACTCCACCTTCTTTTTTCAGCCACATCTTCTATTGAGAATTAAGGCTAGTGGTGGATCATTTTGGATTGAGATTGTTCTAGGGTTTCAGATAGGAAAACGAAAGTTTGAGAAAGATTGAGAGAGGGAGTTCAGAGAAGGCTGAGACGGCGAAGGACAATGGAAGTGAAAGAAAACAGACGGCGGCGCTGTGAGGGAGAAAGGAGAAAGATTCTAGGGTTTTCAGAGTGAAGGAATGGAACGAGTGAGGAAGGAGACAGGCTATGGAGGTCGTGGGCCTTGAGGGCCCAACTGCGTTTTTTTGGAGCCACGCACCCCCCCGTTTTTTTTCTGCTTGTGTTTGTTTTCTGGGCGGGGCTCAATGTCTCTGCATACCACCCCAGTTTTCTTCCAATACCCCCCTCCATTTCAGCTTTTGTCTTTTTTTGCTGAACCATGGGCTGGGCCCAGTCCCAGTGTTTTACTGCTGGTGACCCCTTGTACTCTGCTGCACCCCCTCCCCTTGTATTTTTTTATTATTTTTCATTTTTCATTTTATTGTTTTCTTTTATATAGAAAGAAAAAGAAAAAGTATATCAAAAAAATAGAAACGAGAAAAAAGAAATATTTGAAAAAAAAAGGGAAAAGAAATAGTGAAAGAAATATGAAAAATACATAGAAGAATGTGGAAAAAATATTTTGAGAAAAAAGAATATATTTTGAAAAAAAATAAAAAGAGAAAAAAATATTAGATGTAATATTTTTTAGAGTTTTATAAAGTTTATTTTACCTTTTTAGAGGTAGTGTTAGAAGTCCATTTGTTAGGGGACTATTTTTTTCGTTCGATTTTTCAGCATAGGATAGGATAGTATTTCCTAGGAGATTTATTTTCAGTATTCACCCATTGTAATCATTTTTCGGAATATCAATAAAACGAGATTTGAGCTCTGGTCCCGAAGTAGCCGAACTACAGCTGCTCTGATTCCTCGTACCAGACGAGGATATGTAGGCATAGGATGCGATATCCTAGCGAGCACACTAACAACTGACCTTTGTTCTCTCGCTGCTGTGCGATCGAGACTTTCCCGCTGACGACTAATTGTCACCCCTTTTCTCTCTTGCCCGAGTGCATTTGAGACCAAGCCGTAGTTTTGCCCATAGGTTCCCGTACCTTTGAAACCAGTTGATTTTCTCGCTGCTGTGTGAGAATACCTTGTTTAGCCGTAGTTAGCCTGAACTACGTAAAACTCTGATCTTCCATGCAGTATGGAAGTACGTAGGCACAAGACGCGAAGTCTTGGCGAGCCAATTTTCCCCGTAGTCCCGAACTACGTTGACTCTGACTTTCTCTCTTGAGAATACGTAGGCATAGAGTGCGACGCTCTATCGAGTCAATTCCCTTTCGTTTAGATTTAGCAGCCGTAGATAGATTGTTTTGCATCCTTTAGACAACCCAAGCAAGCGTGGATCCCGTCGAGTACGACGGACGTGAGGGGTGCTAATACCTTCCCCTTGCGTAACCGACTCCCGAACCCAGATTTTGGTTGCGATGACCATACCTTTTCCCGTTTTTTGCGAGGTTTACTTCGAGCGTTTCCTTTCCCTCCGTTGGGATAAATAACGCACGGTGGCGACTCTTCTGTCAGCCGGCGCCGATTTTCGCAGTAGCGACAACTGGCGACTCTGCTGGGGATCCAACGTCCCCTGGCTGCTAAGGACTGCGATAGTTCCTAATGCATGTGGGATCCAACGTCCCCTAAGAGAGAGTCAATCCTAGCGCTTGTTTGCTTGTCTATTGGGGTTTATTTATTGATATTATCTGTTGCTGTTGGGGTGTTACGGGTGTTCTATGATTGAGTGAGAATCCGGACCTGGGCTTGAGTGCAACTTAGACTTAGAGTAGAGATTAGTGGGCGCGTACCTGCTTTGCTTGTACTAGTGTCCCGCGAAATCTACACTCGGACGAGGTTCTTCTGGTTGACTTCTTTTTCTACCCTTTGGGTCGAGGGGGTTGTTGGTTAGTTGGATTGTCGACTCCGGGAGCCGATCATTTGGAAGTTAGCTAAGTGAGGCCTCTTCAGGACTTGATGATGCCACTCCTTCTGGGAATCGTATCGTCAGTCTTGAAAGTCTGTGACGCTAACGACCGCATAGGATGCCGTACCTTGTCAGATATAGGTCCATACCTGTGAGTGGGGGGGTTTTTTGTGCAGGAAACTTGACTTTCAACCTACCCGTTATTTTGGTCTTCTCTTCAGAGCAGAGCGTACTCCGTCAGCAGCGCAGCAGTATTCAGATTGTGTGGGGGCTGTGGTCCCGTGTTTGCTGCATCTTGCATATCATGTGCATATCAGTGTTGCATCATATTGCATATCATCCTCCAGTTGGCCAGAGTTCTGATCCAGCCTTTGTTTCCTGAAGGTGATTACCCGGAGTTTGGATTGAGCAGCTGTTGATTGTCAGAAGACGACTTAGGGGTTGAGTAGATTTGAGCAGAATCGAGCATTGAAGTCAGCTGAAGACTATTGGTAGCCATGTCTGAAGGCAATTTCCAGTCTCCTAACACCTTGACAGGGTTCACTATGACGTCCAACCCTCTGTATGATTCTATGGAAGACTTCCCGCAAGTGAACAACGTTACTGCAGACCAAGTTGTACAGCCTACTGTTGAGAACCGAGATCGACATGAGCAGTTTGTTACCCGAAATGAACGTCCTCCTGTTAACAATCAAGGTGTTGCTTTCCCTGGGATGAATTACCGGAGAGATATTCCAATAGCCAGGACTGTAAATCCAAGAGCTCTTGAAAAGGATAGAAGGCTCCGAGCGTTGGAAGAAGGAATGAAAGCTTTGAAAGTCAAAGATGCTGTTAACCCGAATGTTGTAGACATGTGTTTGGTTCCTGACCTGGTGTTGCCTTATAAGTTCAAAGTACCGAAATTTGAGAAGTACACGGGAGATAGCTGTCCGAAGATGCATTTGATGATGTTCTGTCGAAGGATGACTTTGTTTGTGCGAAATGACCAGTTGATGATCCATTGCTTTCAGTATAGTCTGACTGGGGCATCTTTGAGGTGGTATATGCAGTTAGAGAGAAATCAGATTCAGTCATGGATGGATTTAGCCAGAGCTTTTCTGAAGCAGTACGATTATAACCTAGACATTGCTCCTTATCGCATGCAGTTGCAAGAATTGTCTCAAGAGAATAATGAACCTATCAGGAAATATGCTCAGAGATGGAGAGAATTTGCTGCTAGAGTGCATCCACCGCTGTTAGACCAAGAGTTAACAAGCATGTTTGTAGATTCCCTACAAGATCCGTACTTCGAAAGGTTGTTCGGACTTCCATTAAGTTTCTCTGACGTGGTAGCATTAGGAGAACGCCTTGAGTATGCCATAAGAATTGGGAAAATTCAGATTACTTCAAATGATCAAGCTAGTGAAACTGAATATCCTTGTGACTATCAGAGTGAAGAAGGATTTGTGATCAATGCAGTCATGCCAAAGGTTGAATATCCTCAAAGCGAATCAGTGAATTTTGTCGGTTCTTCATCTTATCAGAGATCAGTACCTCCTGTGGCTTGTTATACTGAACAGACAGTCGTGCCTGGGGTACCCTATCAGGAATCTTATGTCGCCTCCATTGCAAATCAGCGAACTCGTGGTCGAGGTTATCAGAATCAGCGTCAGAATCAGAACAGACCTCGTAGCAATTTGGAACGAAGGAAAGCTCCTTCTCATCCAGTGTCTATGCCGTATAGCCAGCTGCTACCATCTTTGATCCAGAGTTCTTTGGTGGAACCTAAAGCTCTTAAGCCAGTGCCAGAACCTTACCCTCCTGGGTACAATCCCCATGTTCAGTGTGGTTATCACGGTGGATCTCCAGGGCATTCAACGAAAGATTGTAAAGCATTTCAGGCGAAAGTACAGCAATTGATTGACCAGGATTGCATTTTCTTTCGAGAAGGGTTTCTGTTTGTTCATCCTAACCGCTCAGCTGTCTAAGCTCGTAGACTCGGAAAGTATCCCCAGCAAAGAAGCCAGTGATTCAGACAGGCAGGCGCCTCGGCATTGACAGTCCTCAGACTTTTATATCGTTTGCATTTGTAGTTTCTTTTCTGTTAGTTACTACCTGCTTTTAAACATTGTATGTTTCGAATGGTGATAATAATAAAGTGACTATGCATTTTTCTGAATTAATCATGTCGCTGTCGCTCATTTACTGCATTGCACTGACACTTGCATTTTATTCACTCCACCTTATCCCTGTGACTAGCAAAGATTGGAGGGAGGATGACGAAACTAAACTCATAACCGATGATCGTATGCTTTCAGATAAGACCTTACCGATGACGTACAAGGCATTGTTTCAAATCCCCCAAACACTGGAGATATAAGGAGTTAGTCCCTTGTTAACCACTTCGAGCCAGGAAGTAGGAGTTTTTTCGGACTTATAAACCCTCACATCTTAACCCGGGGCAGGGTAGTTGTCAGTTAGCTTGACCGAGCATTCAAGTCTTACAGAGGAGTGTTGTCTTTCAAGGACCAAACAGTTTATACTACAGAGGTCAAACCTCACTAATCAGGAGTGAGACAGTTACAATCCTTTCAGAGCAATCAAGACAACCAGTGTCACACGACTTTGTTCCAAAAGAAAGAAATAAGAAAGCCCGCTAAGTAAAAAGAAAGAAAAAGTTGGAAAGCTAATACTTAGGCAAAAATCAGGGCATCCCGCTGGACTTCAAAAGAATCGAAAAGAACTCAAAATGAGTCAGTCCAGGCAAAAATTAGGGAATCAAAAGAACGGAGAAGAGGGGATATCAATAGAAATTTTTTCCCCAGCAAGTCACAAAGTCGTGTACACAGACACCAAAGCGAAGAAGGAGTAACTATCACTCCGAAAAACCCTGTGAGTTCCTTACTTGTGGTTCTTACCATTCAGCATACCTCTCGAAGAGACGAGCGCTTGTGCCAGGTTAACTGAACCTTAGGATCGGAGATCATCACGTAGAAGGGGTGGGTACAAATCAAAATTTGAGCCAAATATCCTTTGTTTCACGAACCGCGAACCCGACCACGATACAACCCTTAAAAGACCTAATTGAGGTAGGGTTATTCTGAGATCATTACGATAAGGTTGAGTAACCTGACTCCTTCTTGACTTGCTAGTCACATCCTTGTTGTATTTTTCACTGACCACGTGAGCACTACGTTCGAACTTTGGTTCATTCGTAACTCACAATCATAGCATGTAAATGAGTGACAACTCAAATTTTTTAAAAATCTGCATAAACATTGCATTAGAATTACCATTCGTGAACAGACAGTTTTAATTGCAGCTTAGTAGTTGGCATGAAAGAAATTCCATCAGGGAATCATCAAGCAGGACTGAGTAATTCAGCAGTCTGAACCAGAATGGTGTATGTTGTGAAGACCCGTGAATCAAGGGCATTGATTTGCAGTGAGTTCGGAATCAGCTAGTCCAAGGACAAGTCCCGAAGCTTCAGTTGATCAGGGGCAGTATATTTGAGAAGCGGTTGATCAGAGGTGAGTCTTCTCAAGAGCCAATCAGGGGCAATTGTACAGAGCGTGGAGATTTGAAAGCAGATACTTCCAGTGGATAGTCAGATCGGGTTAAGTCTAGCGCTCATTCAGGGGCAAGTAACCGCAGAGAATGTTGAAACCAACTGGGTTGATAGGGGTCTAATGGAGATTGAATTTTGTTGTCGTACGGGTACCGGAGCAAATATTCTCGAAGTCGTCTCGTATCAAGCTGTTCAGAGCAGTAATCCCAAGAGTTAGATTGGGGCAAGCTTAGACTAGGGCAAGTGGTTCAAGCCAGTCCTTTTATCCCCAGCTGAGTGCACTGGGGCAAGTTGTTCAAGCCAGTTTGTTTATCCCCAGCCAGAGTTGAGTATCGGGGAATCATGTCATTACCTGTATCAAAAAACCTTAACATTTCGAAAAAGGCCTTGCTGTCGTTGGATTATTATCCTACAGTCTAAACCTGTTGCGTGTCAGTAACCAGTTATTTCCAAAGTCCAGTTCTCGCCTGGCAAACCGGTAACCAGTTCTCGTCTGGACCACCCTTCCGTAAGCATCAGTTCCCGTCTGGTGCAGTTTATTGTAAGCATCAGTTCCCGTCTGGTGTAGTTTATTGTAACCAGTTCTCGTCTGGTCACCGTTTTCTTCAAGTGTTGTATCCGTTCTCGTCTGGTACATGTCATTGCGTAACCAGTTCTCGTCTGGTCATCGTGTGTTTTAACCTATGTGTTATACCAGTTCTCGTCTGGTGTACGTCAGCATTCAGCCAGTTCTCGCCTGGTTGTCTATGCCTTAGCCTGTTATCTAGTCAGCCCCGTCTGATGTCCGTTACCAAATCAATTTTCGTCCGATAACCTATTTTCCTATCAGTTCTTGTCTGGTAGTCTACCTTTGAATGCTAGTTCTCGTCTAGTATTTCCCATATCTTTCACTGTGTACATAGTCCATGTTTATCCTAAACCCGAAAAAACAAAAACCTAAAGGTATCTGACACAGTAATTCCCAATGACTCACATGTCGTCATGTTCCCCGATACGAAGCTCGATGGATACTAGTGCTCCGATTAATGTTTGAATTCCTCGTGGATGTTGTTAAATCAGAATTGCTACTCTTCAGCAGATGAAAGTTGTGCATTATCCCCGGAAGAGTCGAGATTGTATTGTTACCCTGTATCAGAGTAGGGTCAGGAGTATCCTAAGCAGATTAAGATTGATATCCTTGATAGTAGGGGCATTTCCAGCAGTGTGTTGCGCGCAATCAATCCCAGTTTGGGTCAATCCCCACAGAGCACAATCAGTTGCCAATGGTTTGAAGGGAGCATCCCCAAGCAGAGTTGTTTCTTTCCCCAGTGAAGTCGCCAAGCAGGGTTGCCTTTCCATTTCCCCAGCGGATTTGGTTTCCCTTTTCCTGCATTTATTTTGCTGAGATAATTCTGTGACTTCGGTTCATCCCCAGTAGAGTTGACGTTGCCTTCGGCATTTATTTTGCCAAGTGGTTTTCAGACCTGGTGTTCTCTGGCAGCTCGAGCCTGCATTTACATTTGCATATATCGTCATAGTCGTTGTACAAGCATATAGCATTTCCATGCCGTCTGGGCCTCGCATTTTCAAACAGAATGCATAGCATTTCCATGTCATATAGGGCATTGCATCATTATCAGACATACGCATTTCGAAACATGGACCAGGTTGGTTGCCTATTGGATTTCGAATTTGTTCCCTTGCAGAGTTGTGTGGTTCAGCTTATCTTCTCCCCTAGCGGAGTGATTTTTCATTTGGTGATTACGTCAGCGTCGAAAAAAAACAGAGATTGACATTTATCAAATTTCTGAAGCTGCCGCCTTCGTCGAAATAGGTGTCAGGCAGTTCAATTCAGAATTCCCCAGGAGAGTTTCCTCAGGTTCGCCGTGAACCATGAGTCGACAGAAAAGATCCCATAGCAGATGGGAAGGTGTTTGCTTTTCTGAAGCATTATTCCGAAGAATCAGTATCTGTGGTGTCACACAGGTGATTGGTGTAAGGGAGAAGAAAATTTATCATAAAATTGACCAGTTGTTGCCGTGACAACCGAACTTCAGTTCATTGGAGGCTATTCCTCAAGCAGTTTTGCAGTATATTCCCGCGGTTGGCAAATTTCAGGGTTTCATTTGTATTCAACCGTCATCTACCTTTGAATGTTTGAAGGTTGAGCGCTCTTCACCCATTCAGGTCCAAGCCGCTTGAATAGGGGCAGCTGTTGCACCCTAAAATTTGACCAACCGGGTCTCGTATCTGGTCCTATGTTTCGACGCATGACCGCATTCGCATCTGCATATCGCATACAGTGCATATTTTCATTTGTTTTGATTTTATCGGGATCACAGCCCTCGTCTCGTGTTTCAGGTGTTTTTAATTAGTTTGGATAGATAGAATCGTGTTTTGGGGATATTTCGGTGCCCGTTTATTTTTACCGGCTATTTTTGTGCGCCCTCGCAGTTTTATTTGTCGTTCGGTGCTATTTTTGTTCTTTTAGGAATTATTGTGAATTTTTCTAGATTTTATTAGGCATTATTAGGGTTTTATTAGATTTTTTTAATCATTTTTAGATTAATATAGAATATTAATAGATTTTTCTTTTAGAATATTAATTGATTTTTGAATATATTTTTAGATATAGAATAGTAATAGGTTTTAATATTTTTAATAGTTTTTAGAATATATTAGATATTAAATGGTTTTGATAGAAACATATAGTTTTTCTTTTAATATAGAAATATTATAGATTTTTATTTTGGATTTATAGAATATAATAAATTTTCTTTTATATAGTATAGAATTTAATAGCATTTTTTAATAGAAATAAATAGATTTTTTCTTTTAATAGTTTTATTAGAATAATAGATTTTCTTTTATAATAAATAATATAGGTTTTATTAGAGATTTATTAGTTTAATTTTTAGATTAGGGAATTAATAGAGTTGTTAGGATAAGTTTCTTTTTAGGATTAATTGAGATTTAGTTAGGAGTAATTGGTTGTAATCATTTTCATTAACTTTTTTAATCCAGTTTTAATCCCATTTTTTTTTGCAGATTGGGGGAGGTAGTTTTCGTTTGGGCCTTTGTTCAAATTCGTCCAGCAAGGCCCAATTCATTTTCGTCAGTCCAGAATTTTCCAGCAAAGTCCAGAAGAATCCAGAACTAATCCCAGCCTATAAATTCAGCTCGTCCACGTGTAAGCCACAGGAGGACCCACATTTCACATTCTGACGCTGCCACCTCGCTCACACATCTTCCTCCTCTCTGCCACGTCTCCAACACGTGGAAACCATGCACTAACTCACCCCACTTTCGGTGCCACGCGTCCCCTCCACCGGTCCTCGCCTGAAACCCTCCTCGGCCGGCATGCATGGCCGGCGACCACCGTAACTGAATGGTAACCACTTCCGGCCACCGTGAATGCCACCGGAAAACTCAATTTTTCCAGAAATCTCCTTCTTCTCCTCATTCCTTCATCTCTTCCGATCAACATCCAACCTCCGATCATCTCCTCCGATCTGAACTTCATCTCCTCCAAATTTCCTTTCAACAAATTTCCAGAAACACGATGGATCTTCATCACCTCGCCAAGAACCAAATTCCAGAAACTACCAACTTCATCATCATCATGTTCATCCTCAAGATCAAATCTCCAGAAAACTCTCAGCAACATCAAGTTCATCCACGACCTTCATACTCATCTCCAGAAATCTAGACAAATGCATCATTATCTTCCTCAGATCTTCGCCGTTCAAGATCTTCCCCGGAGGTTGTTCATCACGTCTTCAAACCTTGTCCAGATCCTCATCCACGTGCAACGCAGTTTTCCAGAAACTACAAAGAATCGTCAACCTTCATCAACCGTTGAATAAACCTTCAAAGAACTTCATCAATACATCATCAACCTGCATCCAGTTTTCCAGAAGCCGTTCAACAAGCTTCAACCACCTTCGTCAAACCTTCATCTTGTTCTTCGTGACCTTCAAGAACTCGTCACGTTCATCCCTTCATCAAACGCGAGCAAGAAGCCACGATAACGTCACAGATCTTCGTCTCCACCTTCTTTTTTCAGCCACATCTTCTATTGAGAATTAAGGCTAGTGGTGGATCATTTTGGATTGAGATTGTTCTAGGGTTTCAGATAGGAAAACGAAAGTTTGAGAAAGATTGAGAGAGGGAGTTCAGAGAAGGCTGAGACGGCGAAGGACAATGGAAGTGAAAGAAAACAGACGGCGGCGCTGTGAGGGAGAAAGGAGAAAGATTCTAGGGTTTTCAGAGTGAAGGAGTGGAACGAGTGAGGAAGGAGACAGGCTATGGAGGTCGTGGGCCTTGAGGGCCCAACTGCGTTTTTTTGGAGCCATGCACCCCCCCCGTTTTTTTCCTGCTTGTGTTTGTTTTCTGGGCTGGGCCCAATGTCTCTGCATACCACCCCAGTTTTCTTCGAATACCCCCCTCCGTTTTAGCTTTTGTCTTTTTTTGCTGAACCATGGGCTGGGCCCAGTCCCAGTATTTTACTGCTGGTGACCCCTTGTACTCTACTGCACCCCCTCCCCTTGTATTTTTTTATTATTTTTCATTTTTCATTTTATTGTTTTCTTTTATATAGAAAGAAAAAGAAAAAGTATATCAAAAAAATAGAAAAGAGAAAAAAGAAATATTTGAAAAAAAGGGAAAAGAAATAGTGAAAGAAATATGAAAAATACATAGAAGAATGTGGAAAAAATATTTTGAGAAAAAAGAATATATTTTGAAAAAAAAGAAAAAGAGAAAAAATATTAGATGTAATATTTTTTAGAGTTTTATAGAGTTTATTTTACCTTTTTAGAGGTAGTGTTAGAAGTCCGTTGAGTCGTCAGCTGTCGCTACTGCGAAAATCGGCGCCGACTGACAGAAGAGTCGCCACCGTGCGTTATTTATCCCAACGGAGGGAAAGGAAACGTTCGAAGTAAACCTCGCAAAAAACGGGAAAAGGTATGGTCATCGCAACCAAAACCTGGGTTCGGGAGTCGGTTACGCAAGGGGAAGGTATTAGCACCCCTCACGTCCGTCGTACTCGACGGGATCCACGCTTGCTTGGGTTGTCTAAAGGATGCAAAACAATCTATCTACGGCTGCTAAATCTAAACGGAAGGGAATTGACTCGATAGAGCGTCGCACTCTACGCCTACGTATTCTCAAGAGAGAAAGTCAGAGTCAACGTAATTCGGGACTACAGGGAAATTGGCTCGCCAAGACCTCGTGTCTCGTGCCTACGTACTTCCACACTGCATGGAAGATCAGAGCTTTACGTAGTTCAGGCTAACTACGGCTAGGCTGGGTATTCTCACACAGCAGTGAGAAAATCAACTGGCTTCACAGGTACGGGAACCTATGGGCAAAACTACGGTTTGGTCTCAAATGCACTCGGGCAAGAGAAAAAAAGGGTAATCAATTAGTCGTCAGCGGGAAAGTCTCGATCGCACAGCAGCGAGAGAACAAAAGTTAAGTGTTAGTGTGCTCGCTAGGATATCGCATCTTATGCCTACATATTCTTGTCTGGTACGAGAAATCAGAGCAGCTGTAGTTCGGCTACTTCGGGACCACAACTCAAATCTCGTTTTATTAACATTCTGAAAAATGATTACAATGATTGAATACTGAAAAATAAACTCCTAGGAAATACTATCCTATCCTATCCTGGAAAAAACCGAATGGAAAATAGTCCCCTAACAAGTGGACATTCTAAACTACCTCTAAAATTGTAAAAGAATTTCTATGAGAAAAGTACTCTAAGAAAAAAAAAATTAAATCTATGCTAATATTTTTTTATTCTTTTCCAACTATTTTTCTCTCTTCTTTTCTTTTTTCAAAAATATTTTTTCATATTTTTCTATATATTTTTTCATATTTTTCTATATATTTTTTCTCCATTTTCTCACTATTTTCTATTCATTTTCAATATTTCTTTTTTCTTTCTCTTTTTTCAAATATATTCTTTTTTCATATTTTTCTTTTTTCTATTTTTTTTCTATTTCTTTTTCTTTATTACATTTTTCAATATATTTTTCTATTTTTTCTTCACATGAAACAGTTAAACTATATAAAAAAAATAGAAAAAACAAAAAGGGAGGGGGGTGTACTGGTACAGGGGGATTACACTAGCAAAAAGGTGACCAAACTGGGCCCAGCCCATGGTTCAGCAAAAAAACAAAAGAACTGAAACGGGGGGTGTGTGGAAAATAGGGGGTGTGCACGGTCCAAATCCGTTGGGCTTGAGGTCTGAGGCCCAAAACCCAAGGAATCCACGGAGCCCCTATTCTCCCTCACTTTCCTCTGCATTGAAACCCTAATTCTCCTCTCTGACCTTCACAGCGCCGCCGTCACCTACCTTCACCTCCTTCCGTTCAACAAACACCTCTTCTTCCCCCACTCAAACATACCTCTACATCAACAAATTAATATTCAACGCACACAGAAATCTCGCCTGATGGCCTCGGAGAAACTCCTCTTAAGAAAGGTGGAAGATCTCTGAAGAACAAGGCTCTTGACGAAGATCCAAGTATGAGACTTGCAAAACCGGAGAAGGTGGATGAACGAACTTGATGTTTGAAGACGTTCTGACGAAGGTTGACGAGGAAGATTCTGGAAATCTTCTGGAGTTCTATGATCTTGATGAAGTTCGTTGAGGCTGAAGAATTGAGATGAAACTCGTTCTTGAAGTTTCGTTTACGATTCTTGATGAATATTGAAGGAGATTCGGTGAACATGTTTGAAGATCGCGTGAACTGATGGCGATGATTACGATGAACAACCGGTGGATGAAGGTTCGTATGAACAAATCTGATGAAGTCTGGAGGCGGTTGTGAGATCTTGAATCTTGGTGCATTTTCTGGATATTTGGATGAATGTTCTTGTTGATGAAGCCTGTTCTGGAAAACGACGATGAAGGAGCATGTTCTTGAAGATCTTCCACGTTCTTACGAAGATGGATTGAAGGTGGCGAATCCCAGGAGCGTCTGGGATTTGGATGAATGTCCGTGTTGTTCTTATGAACGTTGATGGAGATGACGCTGATTCTTGCAAGTAGGTTGAAGGTGATGATGATCGGAAGAGATGAGGCTTGTTGATGACCGGAGTGGGAAGTTGATCGGAGGAGGTGGAGGTTGGCGGTGGTTTCTGGAATTTTCTGGGTTTGAGATGATGAAGATTAGAGGAGGAAGATGAAGGTTGGTCGGAATCTGGAGATTTGGGGTTTCCGGTGAAATTCACGGTGGCCGAAAGTGGTTACCATTCAGTTACGGTGGTCGCCGGCCATGCATGCCGGCCGGGGAGGGTTTCAGGCGAGGACCGGTGGAGGGGACGCGTGGCACCGAAAGTGGGGTGAGTTAGTGCATGGTTTCCACGTGTTGGAGACGTGGCAGAGAGGAGGAAGATGTGTGAGCGAGGTGGCAGCGTCAGAATGTGAAATGTGGGTCCTCCTGTGGCTTACACGTGGACGAGCTGAATTTATAGGCTGGGATTAGTTCTGGATTCTTCTGGACTTTGCTGGAAAATTCTGGACTGACGAAAATGAATTGGGCCTTGCTGGACGAATTTGAACAAAGGCCCAAACGAAAACTACCTCCCCCAATCTGCAAAAAAAAATGGGATTAAAACTGGATTAAAAAAGTTAATGAAAATGATTACAACCAATTACTCCTAACTAAATCTCAATTAATCCTAAAAAGAAACTTATCCTAACAACTCTATTAATTCCCTAATCTAAAAATTAAACTAATAAATCTCTAATAAAACCTATATTATTTATTATAAAAGAAAATCTATTATTCTAATAAAACTATTAAAAGAAAAAATCTATTTATTTCTATTAAAAAATGCTATTAAATTCTATACTATCTAAAAGAAAATTTATTATATTCTATAAATCCAAAATAAAAATCTATAATATTTCTATATTAAAAGAAAAACTATATGTTTCTATCAAAACCATTTAATATCTAATATATTCTAAAAACTATTAAAAATATTAAAACCTATTACTATTCTATATCTAAAAATATATTCAAAAATCAATTAATATTCTAAAAGAAAAATCTATTAATATTCTATATTAATCTAAAAATGATTAAAAAAATCTAATAAAACCCTAATAATGCCTAATAAAATCTAGAAAAATTCACAATAATTCCTAAAAGAACAAAAATAGCACCGAACGACAAATAAAACTGCGAGGGCGCACAAAAATAGTCAGTAAAAATAAACGGGCACCGAAATATCCCCAAAACACGATTCTATCCATCCAAACTGATTAAAAACACCTGAAACACGAGACGAGGGCTGTGATCCCGATAAAATCAAAACAAATGAAAATATGCACTGTATGCGATATGCAGATGCGAATGCGGTCATGCGTCGAAACATAGGACCAGATACGAGACCCGGTTGGTCAAATTTTAGGGTGCAACAGCTGCCCCTATTCAAGCGGCTTGGACCTGAATGGGTGAAGAGCGCTCAACCTTCAAACATTCAAAGGTAGATGACGGTTGAATACAAATGAAACCCTGAAATTTGCTAACCGCGGGAATATACTGCAAAACTGCTTGAGGAATAGCCTCCAATGAACTGAAGTTCGGTTGTCACGGCAACAACTGGTCAATTTTCTGATAAATTTTCTTCTCCCTTACACCAATCACCTGTGTGACACCACAGATACTGATTCTTCGGAATAATGCTTCAGAAAAGCAAACACCTTCCCATCTGCTATGGGATCTTTTCTGTCGACTCATGGTTCACGGCGAACCTGAGGAAACTCTCCTAGGGAATTCTGAATTGAACTGCCTGGCACCTATTTCGACGAAGGCGGCAGCTTCAGAAATTTGATAAATGTCAATCTCTGTTTTTTTTCGACGCTGACGTAATCACCAAATGAAAAATCACTCCGCTGGGGGAGAAGATAAGCTGAACCACACAACTCTGCAAGGGAACAAATTTGAAATCCAATAGGCAACCAACCTGGTCCATGTTTCGAAATGTGTATGTCTGATAATGATGCAATGCCCTATATGACATGGAAATGCTATGCATTCTGTTTGAAAATGCGAGGCCCAGACGACATGGAAATGCTATATGCTTGTACAACGACTATGACGATATATGCAAATGTAAATGCAGGCTCGAGCTGCCAGAGAACACCAGGTCTGAAACCACTTGGCAAAATAAATGCCGAAGGTAGATGTCAACTCTACTGGGGATGAACCGAAGTCACAGAACCATCTCAGCAAAATAAATGCAGGAAAAGGGAAACCAAATCCGCTGAGGATAACTGTCCTGCTGGAGAAATGGAAAGGCAACCCTGCTTGGCGACTTCACTGGGGAAAGAAAAAAAACAACTCTGCTTGGGGATGCTCTCTTCAAACCATTGGCAACTGATTGTGCTCTGCGGGGATTGACCCAAACTGGGGATTGATTGCGCGCAGCACGCTGCTGGAAATGCCCCTACTATCAAGGATATCAATCTTCACCTGCTGAGGATACTCTTGATCCTACTCTGATACGGGGTGAAATACAATCTCGACTCTTTCGGGGATAATACGCAACTTTCATCTGCTGAAGAGTAGCAATTCTGATTTAACAACATCCATACAGTATTCAAACATTAATCGGAGCACTAGTATCCATCGAGCTTCGTATCAGGGAACATGACGACATGCGAGTCATTGGGAATTATTGTGTCAGATACCTTTAGGTTTTTGTTTTTTCGGGTTTAGGATAAACATGGACTATGTACACAGTGAAAGATATGGGAAATACTAGACGAGAACTAGCATTCAAAGGTAGACTACCAGACGAGAACTGATAGGAAAATAGATTATCGGACGAAAATTGATTTGGTAACGGACATCAGACGGGGCTGACTGGATAACAGGCTAAGGCATAGACAATCAGGCGAGAACTGGCTGAATGCTGACGTACACCAGACGAGAACTGGTATAACACATAGGTTAAAACACACGATGACCAGACGAGAACTGGTTACGCAATGACATGTACCAGACGAGAACGGATACAACACTTGAAGAAAACGGTGACCAGACGAGAACTGGTTACAATAAACTACACCAGACGGGAACTGATGCTTACAATAAACTACACCAGACGGGAACTGATGCTTACGGAAGGGTGGGCCAGACGAGAACTGGTTACCGG
Source organism: Lathyrus sativus (assembly GCA_963859935.3). Taxonomy (NCBI): domain Eukaryota; kingdom Viridiplantae; phylum Streptophyta; class Magnoliopsida; order Fabales; family Fabaceae; genus Lathyrus; species Lathyrus sativus. The sequence continues at coordinate 582,802,083 of OZ012735.1, forward strand.
TTTGCCAGGCGAGAACTGGACTTTGGAAATAACTGGTTACTGACACGCAACAGGTTTAGACTGCAGGATAATAATCCAACGACAGCAAGGCCTTTTTCGAAATGTTAAGGTTTTTTGATACAGGTAATGACATGATTCCCCGATACTCAACTCTGGCTGGGGATAAACAAACTGGCTTGAACAACTTGCCCCAGTGCACTCAGCTGGGGATAAAAGGACTGGCTTGAACCACTTGCCCTAGTCTAAGCTTGCCCCAATCTAACTCTTGGGATTACTGCTCTGAACAGCTTGATACGAGACGACTTCGAGAATATTTGCCCCGGTATCTGTACGACAACAGAATTCAATCTCAATTGAACCTCTATCAACCCAGTTGGTTTCAACATTCTCTGCGGTGACTTGCCCCTGAATGAGCGTTCTAGCGACTTAACCTGATCTGATTATCCACCTGCAGTATCTGCTTTCAAATCTCAACGTCCTGAATGATTGCCCCTGATTAGTTCTCGAGAAGACTCGCTTCTGATCAACTGCTTCTCAAATGAACTGCCCCTGATCAACCGAAGCTTCGGGATTTGTCCTCAGACTAACTGATTCCGAACTCACTGGAAGTCAATGCCCCTGATTCATAGGTCTTCACAACATACACCATTCTGGTTCAGACTGCTGAATTACTCAGTCCTGCTTGACGATTCTCTGATGGAATTTCTTTCATGCCAACTACTAACCTGCAATTAAAATTGTCTATTTACGAATGGTAATCTTAATGCAGTGGTTATGCAGATTTTGAAAAATATTTGAGTTGTCACTCATTTACATGCTATGATTGTGAGTGACGAATGAAACAGAGTTCAAACGTAGTGCTTACGTGGTCAGTGAAAAATACAACAAGGATGTGACTAGCAAGTCAAGAAGGAGTCAGGTTACTCAACCTTATCGTAATGCGCTTTCGGAATAAACCCTACCTCAATTAGGTCTTTTAAGGGTTGTATCGTGGTCGGGTTCACGGTTCGTGAAACAAAGGATATTTGGCTCAAATTTTGATTTGTACCCACCCCGTCTACGTGATGTTCTCAGATCCTAAGGTTCAGTTAACCTGACACGAGCGCTCGCCTCTTCGAGAGGTATGTTGAATGGTAAGAACCACAGTTAAGGAATTCACAAGGTTTTTCTGGAGTGATAGTTACTCCTTTTCGTTTTCGGTGCCTGTGTACACGACTTTGTGACTTGCTGGGGAAAAAATTTCTTTCTATCCCTTCTTTTCATTCTTTTTTGATTCCCTAATTTTTACCTGAACTGACTCCTTTTGAGTTTTCGTTTTCTTTTGAAGTCCAGCGGGATGCCCTAATTTTTTGCCTAAGTATTAGCTTTCCAGCTTTTCTTTCTTTTTACTTAGTGGGCTTTCTTTCTTTCTTTCTTCTGGAACAAAGTCGTGTGACACTGGTTGTCTTGATTGCTCCGAAAGGATTGTAACTGTCTCACTCCTGATTGGTGAGGTTTGACCTCTTGAAAGGCACAAACTGATTGGTCCTTGAAAGTCAACACTCCTCTGTAAGACTTGAATGCTCGGTCAAGCTAACTGACAACTACCCTGCCCCGGGTTAAGATGTGAGGGTTAAAAAGTCCAAAAAACTTCTACTTCCTGGCTCAAAGTGGTTAACAAGGGACTAACTCCTTATATCTCCAGTGTTTGGGGATTTGAAACAATGCCTTGTACGTCATCGGTAAGGTCTTATCCGAAAGCATACGATCATCGGTTATGAGTTTTAGTTTCATCATCCTCCCTCCAATCTTTGCTAGTCACAGTGATAAAGTGGAGTGAATAAAATGCAAGTGTCAGTGCAATGCAGTAAATGAGCGACAGCGACATGATTAATTCAGAAAAATGCATAGTCACTTTATTATTATCACCATTCTAACCATACAATGTTTAAAAGCAGGTAGTAACTAACAGAAAAGAAACTACAAATGCAAATGATATAAAAGTCTGAGGACTGCCAATGCTGAGGCGCCCGCCTGTCTGAATCACTGGCTTTTGCTGGGGGAATACTTTCCGAGTCTACGAGCTTAGACAGCTGAGCGGTTGGGATGAACAAACAGAAATCCTTCTCGAAAGGAAATGCGATCTTGGTCAATCAACTGTTGTACTTTCGCCTGAAATGCTTTACAATCTTCCGTCGAATGCCCTGGAGAGCCACCATGGTAACCACACTGAACGTGGGGATTGTACCCAGGAGGGTAAGGTTCTGGAACTAGCTTAAGGGCTTTAGGTTCCACCAAAGAACTCTGAATCAAAGATGGTAGCAGCTGGCTATACGGCATAGGCACTGGATGAAAAGGAGCTTTCCTTCATTCCAAGTTGTTGCGAGGTCGATTCTGATGCTGACACTGAGTCTGATAACCTTGACCACTAGTTCGCTGATTTGCAATGGAAGCGACATAAGATTCCTGATAGGGTGCCCCAGGCACGGCTTTCTGTTCAGTATAACAAGCCACAGGTGGTACTGATCTCTGATAAGATGAAGAACCAAAAAAATTCACTGATTCGCTTCGAGGATATTCAACCTTTGGCATGACTGCATTGATCACAACTCTTTCTTCGCTCTGATAGTCACAAGGATATTCAGTTTCACCAGCTTGATCGTTTGAAGTAATCTGAATTTTCCCGATTCTTATGGCATACTCAAGGCGTTCTCCTAATGCTATCACGTCATAGAAACTTAACGGAAGTCCGAACAACCTTTAGAAGTACGGATCTTGTAGGGAATCTACAAACATGCTTGTTAACTCTTGGTCTAACAGCGGTGGATGCACTCTAGCAGCAAATTCTCTCCATCTCTGAGCATATTTCCTGATAGGTTCATTATTCTCTTGAGACAATTCTTGCAACTGCATGCGATAAGGAGCAATGTCTAGGTTATAATCGTACTGCTTCAGAAAAGCTCTGGCTAAATCCATCCATGACTGAATCTGATTTCTCTCTAACTACATATACCACCTCAAAGATGCCCCAGTCAGACTATACTGAAAGCAATGGATCATCAACTGGTCATTTCGCACAAACGAAGTCATCCTTCGACAGAACATCATCAAATGCATCTTCGGACAACTATCTCCCGTGTACTTCTCAAATTTCGGTACTTTGAACTTATAAGGCAACACCAAGTCAGGAACCAAACACATGTCTACAGCATTCGGGTTAACAGCATCTTTGACTTTCAAAGCTTTCATTCCTTTTTCCAACGCTCGGAGCCTTCTATCCTTTTCAAGAGCTCTTGGATCTACAGTCCTGGCTATTGGAATATCTCTCCGGTAATTCATCCCAGGGAAAGCAACACCTTGATTGTTAACAGGAGGACGTTCATTTCGGGCAACAAACTGCTCATGTCGATCTCGGTTCTCAACAGTAGGCTGTACAACTTGGTCTGCAGTAACGTTGTTCACTTGCGGGAAGTCTTCCATAGAATCATACAGAGGGTTGGACGTCATAGTGAACCCTGTCAAGGTGTTAGGAGACTGGAAATTGCCTTCAGACATGGCTATCAATAGTCTTCAGCTGACTTCAATGCTCGATTCTGCTCAAATCTACTCAACCCCTAAGTCGTCTTCTGACAATCAACAGTTGCTCAATCTAAACTCCGGGTAATCACCTTCAGGAAACAAAGGCTGGATCAGAACTCTGGCCAACTGGAGGATGATATGCAATATGATGCAACACTGATATGCACATGATATGCAAGATGCAGCAAACACGGGACCACAGCCCCCACACAATCTGAATACTGCTGCGCTGCTGACGGAGTACGCTCTGCTCTGAAGAGAAGACCAAAATAACGGGTAGGTTGAAAGTCAAGTTTCCTGCACAAAAAACCCCCCCACTCACAGGTGTGGACCTATATCTGACAAGGTACGGCATCCTATGCGGTCGTCAGCGTCACAGACTTTCAAAACTGACGATACGATTCCCAGAAGGAGTGGCATCATCAAGTCTTGAAGAGGCCTCACTTAGCTAACTTCCAAATGATCGGTTCCCAGATTCGACAATCCAACTAACCAGCAACCCACGCCAACCAAAGGAAGGGGCAGGAGGCCAACCAGAGGAACCTCGTCTGAGCGTAGATTTAGCGGGACACCAATGCAAGCAAAGCAAGCGGGCGCCCACTAATCTCTACTCTATGTCTAAGGTGCACTCAAGCCCAGGTCCGGCTTCTCACTCAATCATAGAACACCCGTAACACCCCAACAGCAACAAATAATATTAATAAATAAACCCCCAATAGACAAGCAAACAAGCGCTAGGATTGACTCTCTCTTAGGGGACGTTGGATCCCACATGCATAAGGACTATCGCAATCCTTAGCAGCCAAGGGACGTTGGATCCCCAGCAGACTCGTATAGGGAACTATCGCAGTCCCCAGCAGAGTCGCCAGCTGAGTCGCCAGCTGTCGCTACTGCGAAAATCGGCGCCGACTGACAGAAGAGTCGCCACCGTGTGTTATTTATCCCAACGGAGGGAAAGGAAACGCTCGAAGTAAACCTCGCAAAAAACGGGAAAAGGTATGGTCATCGCAACCAAAACCTGGGTTCGGGAGTCGGTTACGCAAGGGGAAGGTATTAGCACCCCTCACGTCCGTCGTACTCGACGGGATCCACGCTTGCTTGGGTTGTCTAAAGGATGCAAAACAATCTATCTACGGCTGCTAAATCTAAACGGAAGGGAATTGACTCGATAGAGCGTCGCACTCTACGCCTACGTATTCTCAAGAGAGAAAGTCAGAGTCAACGTAGTTCGGGACTACAGGGAAATTGGCTCGCCAAGACCTCGCGTCTCGTGCCTACGTACTTCCACACTGCATGGAAGATCAGAGCTTTACGTAGTTCAGGCTAACTACGGCTAGGCTGGGTATTCTCACACAGCAGTGAGAAAATCAACTAACTTCACAGGTACGGGAACCTATGGGCAAAACTACGGTTTGGTCTCAAATGCACTCGGGCAAGAGAGAAAAAGGGTAATCAATTAGTCGTCAGCGGGAAAGTCTCGATCGCACAGCAGCGAGAGAACAAAAGTTAAGTGTTAGTGTGCTCGCTAGGATATCGCATCCTATGCCTACATATTCTCGTCTGGTACGAGAAATCAGAGCAGCTGTAGTTCGGCTACTTCGGGACCACAGCTCAAATCTCGTTTTATTAACATTCTGAAAAATGATTACAATGATTGAATACTGAAAAATAAACTCCTAGGAAATACTATCCTATCCTATCCTGGAAAAAACCGAATGGAAAATAGTCCCCTAACAAGTGGACATTCTAAACTACCTCTAAAATTATAAAAGAATTTCTATGAGAAAAGTACTCTAAGAAAAAAAAAATATTAAATCTATGCTAATATTTTTTTATTCTTTTCCAACTATTTTTCTCTCTTCTTTTCTTTTTTCAAAAATATTTCTTCATATATTTTTTCATATTTTTCTATATATTTTTTCATATTTTTCTATATATTTTTTCTCCGTTTTTCTCACTATTTTCTATTCATTTTCAATATTTCTTTTTTCTTTCTCTTTTTTCAAATATATTCTTTTTTCATATTTTTCTTTTTTCTATTTTTTTTTCTATTTCTTTTTCTTTATTACATTTTTCAATATATTTTTCTATTTTTTCTTCACATGAAACAGTTAAACTATATAAAAAAAAATAGAAAAAACAAAAAGGGAGGGGGGTGTACTGGTACAGGGGGATTACACTAGCAAAAAGGTGACCAAACTGGGCCCAGCCCATGGTTCAGCAAAAAAACAAAAGAACTGAAACGGGGGGTGTGTGGAAAATAGGGGGTGTGCACGGTCCAAATCCGTTGGGCTTGAGGTCTGAGGCCCAAAACCCAAGGAATCCACGGAGCCCCTATTCTCCCTCACTTTCCTCTGCATTGAAACCCTAATTCTCCTCTCTGACCTTCACAGCGCCGCCGTCACCTACCTTCACCTCCTTCCGTTCAACAAACACCTCTTCTTCCCCCACTCAAACATACCTCTACATCAACAAATTAATATTCAACGCACACAGAAATCTTGCCTGATGGTCTCGGAGAAACTCCTCTTAAGAAAGGTGGAAGATCTCTGAAGAACAAGGCTCTTGACGAAGATCCAAGTATGAGACTTGCAAAACCGGAGAAGGTGGATGAACGAACTTGATGTTTGAAGACGTTCTGACGAAGGTTGACGAGGAAGATTCTGGAAATCTTCTGGAGTTCTATGATCTTGATGAAGTTCGTTGAGGCTGAAGAATTGAGATGAAACTCGTTCTTGAAGTTTCGTTTACGATTCTTGATGAATATTGAAGGAGATTCGGTGAACATGTTTGAAGATCGCGTGAACTGATGGCGATGATTACGATGAACAACCGGTGGATGAAGGTTCGTATGAACAAATCTGATGAAGTCTGGAGGCGGTTGTGAGATCTTGAATCTTGGTGCATTTTCTGGATATTTGGATGAATGTTCTTGTTGATGAAGCCTGTTCTAGAAAACGACGATGAAGGAGCATGTTCTTGAAGATCTTCCACGTTCTTACGAAGATGGATTGAAGGTGGCGAATCCCAGGAGCGTCTGGGATTTGGATGAATGTTCGTGTTGTTCTTATGAACGTTGATGGAGATGACGCTGATTCTTGCAAGTAGGTTGAAGGTGATGATGATCGGAAGAGATGAGGCTTGTTGATGACCGGAGTGGGAAGTTGATCGGAGGAGGTGGAGGTTGGCGGTGGTTTCTGGAATTTTCTGGGTTTGAGATGATGAAGATTAGAGGAGGAAGATGAAGGTTGGTCGGAATCTGGAGATTTGGGGTTTCCGGTGAAATTCACGGTGGCCGAAAGTGGTTACCATTCAGTTACGGTGGTTGCCGGCCATGCATGCCGGCCGGGGAGGGTTTCAGGCGAGGACCGGTGGAGGGGACGCGTGGCACCGAAAGTGGGGTGAGTTAGTGCATGGTTTCCACGTGTTGGAGACGTGGCAGAGAGGAGGAAGATGTGTGAGCGAGGTGGCAGCGTCAGAATGTGAAATGTGGGTCCTCCTGTGGCTTACACGTGGACGAGCTGAATTTATAGGCTGGGATTAGTTCTGGATTCTTCTGGACTTTGCTGGAAAATTCTGGACTGACGAAAATGAATTGGGCCTTGCTGGACGAATTTGAACAAAGGCCCAAACGAAAACTACCTCCCCCAATCTGCAAAAAAAAATGGGATTAAAACTGGATTAAAAAAGTTAATGAAAATGATTACAACCAATTACTCCTAACTAAATCTCAATTAATCCTAAAAAGAAACTTATCCTAACAACTCTATTAATTCCCTAATCTAAAAATTAAACTAATAAATCTCTAATAAAACCTATATTATTTATTATAAAAGAAAATCTATTATTCTAATAAAACTATTAAAAGAAAAAATCTATTTATTTCTATTAAAAAATGCTATTAAATTCTATACTATCTAAAAGAAAATTTATTATATTCTATAAATCCAAAATAAAAATCTATAATATTTCTATATTAAAAGAAAAACTATATGTTTCTATCAAAACCATTTAATATCTAATATATTCTAAAAACTATTAAAAATATTAAAACCTATTACTATTCTATATCTAAAAATATATTCAAAAATCAATTAATATTCTAAAAGAAAAATCTATTAATATTCTATATTAATCTAAAAATGATTAAAAAAATCTAATAAAACCCTAATAATGCCTAATAAAATCTAGAAAAATTCACAATAATTCCTAAAAGAACAAAAATAGCACCGAACGACAAATAAAACTGCGAGGGCGCACAAAAATAGCCGGTAAAAATAAACGGGCACCGAAATATCTCCAAAACACGATTATATCTATCCAAACTGATTAAAAACACCTGAAACACGAGACGAGGGCTGTGAACCCGATAAAATCAAAACAAATGAAAATATGCACTGTATGCGATATGCAGATGCGAATGCGGTCATGCGTCGAAACATAGGACCAGATACGAGACCCGGTTGGTCAAATTTTAGGGTGCAACACCTTTTGTTGGGCAAATCCAAGAAGTCCAAAGCAAGATCCAACCCGAGCAGGGGCATCTTCAGCAAAACCGTGAGCGTTCCTCACGAAGTTGTTCAGCCTTTTGTTGACCAAAACAAGACATTTCAAGACAAACTCAGCCCAGTCAGGGGCATCCTCTTCAGAATTCATGGGCGTAACCATGAAACCATTTCAGTAAAACTATGATTTCCAAGCAAAGATAGTGGGCGTACCCCGTTGACTCATTTCAAATTCAATCCTCCTCTTGGGGGGTCCCCCTTTGAGTTGTACCCAGCAAGCGTGACCGTTGTCAATTGCTTTCCTATCATCCTTTTGGTGATAGTCGAACTTCGTCAGTTCAACCTAGCCTGCATCCTTTTGGTGTTGGTAAACTTCAAATCCGTGTTGTCCTATCATCCTTTTGGTGATAGCGACCTGTGTGTTATGTTTCGCTCCATCGTCCTTTTGGTGGTGGGTCTGGCATTTCGTCGATGTCAGATTGTGCGATGTGTTTGTTTGAGTTTGCTCCGTCATCCTTTTGGTGGGGGGTCTATCATGGTCATTAATGATAGATTGTGCGATCTGTGTTGTGTTTCGCTCCGTCATCCTTTTGGTGGGGGGTCTATCATGGTCACTAATGATAGACTGTGCGACATTTTGTTTGTGTTTCCGCTCCATCATCCTTTTGGTGGTGGGTCTGACATTTCGTCGATGTCAGATTGTGCGATATTTTATTTGTGTTTCACTTTGCCATCCTTTTGGTGGTAGGTCTGGCATTTCGTCGATGTCAGATTGTGCGATATTTTGTTTATATTTCGCTCCATCATCCTTTTGGTGGTGGGTCTGGCATTTCGTCGATGTCAGATTGTGTGATGTTTTGTTTGTGTTTCGCTCTGCCATCCTTTTGGTGGTGGGTCTGGCATTTCGTCGATGTCAGATTGTGTGATATTTTGTTTGTGTTTAGCTCTGCCATCCTTTTGGTGGTGGGTCTGGCATTTCGTCGATGTCAGATTGTGCAATATTTTGTTTGTGTTTCGCTCCATCATCCTTTTGGTGGTGGGTCTGGCATTTTGTCGATGCCAGATTGCGTGATAGTTTGTTTGTTTCGCTCCATCATCCTTTTGGTGGTGGGTCTGGCATTTCGTCGATGCCAGATTGCGCGATAGTTTGTTTGTTTCGCTCCATCATCCTTTTGGTGGTGGGTCTGGCATTTCGTCGATGCCAGATTGCGCGATAGTTTGTTTGAGTTCGCTCCGTCATCCTTTTGGTGGGGGGTCTATCATGGTCATTAATGATAGATTGTGCGATAGTTTGTTTGAGTTCGCTCCGTCATCCTTTTGGTGGGGGGTCTATCATGGTCATTAATGATAGATTGTGCGATGTGTTTATTTGTGTTTCGCTCCGTCATCCTTTTGGTGGGGGGTCTATCATGGTCATTAATGATAGATTGTGCGATGTGTTTATTTGTGTTTCGCTCTGTCATCCTTTTGGTGAGGTGTTTATCATGGTCATTAATGATAGATTGTGCAATATGTTTTTGTGTTTCGCTCTGTCATCCTTTGGTGGGGGGGTCTGTCTTGGTCATTAATGTCAGATTGTGCGTTTGTGTTTTCTCTACCATCCTTTTGGTGGTAGTAGCCGTGTGTGTTTTGTCTCATCATCTTTGTGATAATGGCGACCTTTTGCTAGTCTTTCATAGTTTATTCATTGGTATGCTTCATCCGGCATTCCACTTATCTGGCGTTTCTCTTTCTTCGGACAAATTCAGGGTTTTCTTCATATCTATTTGCCTTATACCTCGAAAGAACGATCTCCATAGTAGTTCATCTCACTCGGTTTAAGCCAATTAGATAGGGGCATCTGTCATACCCCAAATTTGTCCTACCGATATATACCTTCACCCGCGCGTCCATTCACTAACTATATCTAGAAAATCCAAAAAAGAGGCTACCTTTGCTTGTGGTTTAAGGTTATGTAGGGACTCAGGAAAGTGATGAGTATTATTCAGTGGTTTTTGACTTAAATTGGCTAGTCAGTCAAGAGATTGCTTCATAAGTTTTCAATCAGGGTTTATGTACCAAAATCGTCTATAAGTGGGTCAGTTGTTAGGATTGTGGTTAATCGAATGTTTCATTGTCGATAATCATGAGGATCAAGTTTATTCTTCAATTAAAGTTTGATCATGATTCTCTGATTTTGAGGCATGCTCTGGCTCAAGGAGTTTCATATTAGAGACTTTGGTTTGTTGATATTCAAGTAGCCAGATTCAGATTGATTTATTAATTAAAGGCTCTAGTCCATTCCCAATTTAGGATAATTCAAGATTAATTCATGGTCAATTCTACTTCTCAAGATCAACTCAAGCGGCAATTATTCCAAGTCAATAATTTTGTTTGGTTCTCACGGAATGTCAAGTTTTCGTCACTTTAAGTCAAGAACTTCGAGGTTGGTTATCATGATCTTATGGCAATTTCCAAGTTTTGTTTACAAGTGAGGTGTAAAAATGGCTTCAAAGTCCATTCACAATGTTTACAAATTAAATTATCATTCCATACCAAAAATCCACATTTTGCATCAAAATATCGAAATTAATTTGCATGAAGATCCAAAAAGGGAAAAAGAGTCATTGTACATAAATTCATCATCTTTTCAGGAGCCCATTTCATACACAAGATAAAGCACAAGGTCATAATATTCATGTTTTTATTTTACAAAGCCCATATCATTCAAGTCATTTCATCTTTGATTCAATTTCAATTGCAAAAGCTCCAACATTACAAAAATTGGTCAAAAAAATTTACAGTAGAATCCATACTTATGTTTCTTATAGTAAACTAGTACAATGTGAACGGCATCCCCAATGATATTCCATACAGCATGAGTCCAATGTTTCACGTGGTAATTTCATTCATTAATGAAGGTAGCCGAGTGCGAGTGTTGTAACGGGTTATCACCTACAGTGCAACATACATTGAATGAGTATAGAAAATACATTGAGAAGAATCCTGCACTTGAGTGTAGATTTCAACAAGTATTTTGCTGTCAACCATTTGTTGAAGATACAATATCCATTCTCTGAGGATTGCGCGAGCGTTATGAATTGCACCATGAAGTCAAAATATCAGACAGTGCACTTGTTTCAGCCGCAGTCCTTGCAGATCGATACATCACGGAATGCTTCATATCAGACAAAGCTATTGATCTTGGCGATGAAGTTGCTGCAAAACTGAAGATGGAGATCACCTCTAAGCTTACAGAATTGAATGAGATAGATAGAGCGGTCTTGAAACTGGAGATAAAAAACTCACTAACCTTGATATTACTGAGATTGTAAGCAAATGGACTGGTATACCACTATCAAGCCTCCAACAAACAGAGAAAGAAAAGTTACTTTTGCTGGAACAGGTTCTTCATAAGAGGGTGATTGGTCAGGATATTGCTGTAAAATCCGTGGCTGATGCTATTCGCCGCTCAAGGGCCGGATTGTCTGACCCAAACAGGCCAATTGCAAGTTTTATGTACATGGGCCCAGCCGGTGTTGGCAAAACTGAGCTTGGAAAGGCTTTGGCCAATTACTTGTTTAACACAAGAAATACAAGTAATGAAGTTTTCATACAGTCACAAACCGAAGCCTCCCACCTCAAGCTGGAGCTGTGAACTACAATCAATCAAAGCCTGTTCTGTGCAATCCTTATGACACCACTCTCACACAACCTGCAATGGGAGGACGATTATCAAACTTGTGCAAGCAAAAACACAATGGAAAAGATGAAAAAAGTTGAGGCAAAAGTTGTAGTAGCGAAGCCACTCACACAAGGGCTTGTACCTGCAACAGCTTTATTGATGCAAGCCCCTTCGACTTCCCTCGTTTACGACCTCGCAACCTGCAAGTGAAAACGCCACACAAATCCAACCGTAATTTCACGCAGCAACCATCACCAAGATTCCTAAGAAAAAAACCAGTTAGCCACAAACAGATTTTAAGAAGAATGCTCACAGTTGACAGGATATCATTCGCCTAAACTGAAATGGTTTCGTACCATAATTGACGCACCGCATACAGAACAACAAGTCGTACAAGGAGGAATCGCACAAATTCGTTGAAATCAAGAAGCTCGTACACATGGACTGTAAACCACTGATGCTTTTGCTTTTCAATAAAATGACAAAATAACGGCACATCGGATTTCATTACTTGCCATAAGCCTCAATATGCAACAAATAAGAGGAAATTAATTCACTCGACTATGTGCCTTTAGGAAGTTTCAACCAATGTTTTAAGCCATGACACGAGCCATTCAAACAAAACTGATATACCTCACAACCATTCCAACTTTTTGTGCATAAATCTCGCAACACACAATTTGATCATGTCAGAACAAGACTCAACAACTTATCGTGCTTCCCCCTGCTATGCATTTCCCCGCTAGATCCAAATTGTAATGCACTGCAAACCTTGACTCTCCCCAGACAGCAATAACGAACTGCAGCACGAAGCAGCTCACCATCAAACAAACCTCACGAACCAGTGCAGAGATATATGAGGTTCATAACCTACAAAATGAAACAATTGCCATAGAGACACAAATCAGTTAGTAGAAGTGACCCAAACAGCAAAATTCAAAGGAAATTGTTATCTCAAAATGGAAAATCAGAAGTTGTTTTCTCTAAAAACTGTTGCAGCACGTATCACCTAATGTCCATCTTGCTGTTACAAGTACTGTCATGCTTCGAAATTTCTTTCTCCTTTCCAAAGGTCACCACCTGCATGAACAGGCAAGAGAATTAGTTATGGCGCTGCACTTGATCCAAATGTTGCTTAAACTACAAGACATGACAATTGTTGAAGCAGTATTCATGTGCAAGCTCGCTCCAAACGCAGGCCCATTTTCACGGTGTTTTCTCTGAGAGAGCTAAGAAAAGACGTCACCAACGCTATAGCTCCTTCATGTCTCCTAATCCCTCTCAAGCTAGGCCTTGATACAAGGATCAAATGTATGCAGAATATACATGAAATAAAAGGGATAGTCAGCTCATAAAGATCTATTAATCATTGTTAAAAAACTATGATTACCAGATTACCATACAATAAGGGAAATAACAAAAGCAAGGGTCAGGATGAAGGGAACGGTCCATGAAGGAAATGCATAAAGGTACATGAAGAGAATGCACCATTAATCACCTGAGATATTCACAAATAAGAAGTTAACCGGAGGTGATTTGTTGGAATGAAAAGAAAGACTGCATAATCAACATGGTAAAAAAGGTACACATATTATAAAATATGTTACAGCATTAAAAGACGTGAAAAAGCCAGAATTAAAAATGGTCAATGATTGTTTTGAGTCAAAGGAAGAATTACTACATCAACACAAATCCAAGCAGTAAAAGTCACAAACTTCACCGTGAAATATAGAATAAAAACCAGATATTTTCACAAGTAGCTACAGACAAAGTAACAAGTCACCATCACCTTGGTCCCCCCCCCCCCCACCCCACGAAATCCTTTTTGCAAAACTCCCCAACGGCATTGCAAATCCTCCGCGCGCAACCTCACGTAGTGGAAGGGATTTTCTCAGAATTATTATCCCTTTTGGTGTACGAATTATTCCTTCAAATCCCCTATAAATAGAGCTCAGATCACTCACACAAGAGGAGGAGAAAAATCAAGTTGAAACTCTGCCAAATTTCAAATAAAAAACCCTAATAAAATCATGCTGAAAGAATCCATATCCATTACCTGAAAGCTCTAATCCTTTATCAAGATTGTTGAGTTGTGACATCGAAACTCAACAATTTCGAGCTAAACCTTCAACCTAAAAAAGGCAAGATCTGGGTTAACCCACATACTCAGACGAAATCAATAGCTGAACAAACAAGGAAAGGTGAGCCGGACGAGAAAAAAAACATTTACCTCCATCGTTAAAACTCCAAATCGGTAGATTTCTCTTTCTGTTCATTTCGGATCTTGTCTACTTGTTCATTCATATTGTTGCTCTTCTTCACCGATTGCTTGTTGTCCTATACCATCATACGATTTTTGGATATCCATTAATGTCTTAGAGAGAGAAGGGCATCTATTCTTGTCGGTAAGGGTTTCGAACTGGGGTTTGGGTGGATCTAACTATAGTGTCTGAGTTTTGAATTTTTTTCTTTTAGTTTGTGTTCTCTTTTTTTTCTTTTTCTAATGAATATGCGGTTTCGGAGAGAGAATGAGGATATAGAGAGGCTTCGTTAAGAGAGAGGTATGGGGTAACATGATGTTAAGAACCGATCCATATTCCAAGAGGAAGTCTTGGGTTTCGTTTTTCTTGCTTCTTCAGAATTGTTTTTATTATTTAAACTTTGATTTTTAACGGCTGGTAATTGATGATTTCCTCCAATTAAGTTCACGGTCCCCAAGTTCAAATGGATGGCATTTAGATTCACATTAATTTTCGTTTTTTTTTCCTGTGATTATTGGTAAGTGATTTGGGCTTTCTTAAAGATCACCATGTCACCGCGTGGAGAAGATTTTGGGGCCCTGTGGAGAAATCTTGTTTAATTTAGATCTCAATATATTGTTTTTTTGCTTTTTTTATTTTTATTCATTTCAATGAGGCCTTTGCAAGATAATTAACGAATAACTTTTACTAGTTAGATAATTAAGATAGGAAATTTTGATTTTTGCTCTAGCGTTTTTAGTTTCGACTAAGTATCCTAATCTTAATTTTATATATTTTCAAAATTAAAACTACTTTCTTCGTCAAACTATTTCAAAATATGATTAATTTCTCTAATATATTTCTTAAAATTATTTCTTAAATTAAATCATGAGAAACTAAATCCTTGAAGTCTAGCACTTCTTGGATTTTTGGATAATCATTATTGAGGTGCACACCTTAAATAATATATTATTCGACTTCTCATTTCTTAAAATACCCTATTTTTAGCAAAGAGATACCATGGGAATTTAGCATTCTGTGTGATATTTTTGTCGTTTATCCAAACATTTTCAAAATGATGTTATTGAGATCTAGCATCTCGATAATACTCCGATTAGTTGGTTGTGAGGCCGACGCCTCATTTATCAAATAGTTATCACTTCTCCTAAAATTATTTTCACACCTCGTTTCACTTCAAATTATTCCAAAACATTTTCTCAACATCTTTCTCGATTAAAACTTCGAAAGAGAGAGATTCTTGAAATCTAGCGTTTCTTGGATCTTCGAGTGAATAATTCTCGAGGCACGCTCTTGAGTTGTTATTCACTCAATCTTTTGATTTTCTCAAACGCTTTCTCAATATCTTTTTTTGATTAAAACTCCGAAAGAAAGAAATACTTGGAATCTAGCATTCCTTGTGTCTTCGAGTGAATAATTCTCGAGGCACGCTCTTGAGTTGTTATTCACTCAACCTTTCGACTTTTTTAAACTCAACCATCTTCCAACATTCTCCTAAGTCGAATGCTCGTCCGCATTCGCAACCCATTTCATTCACAATTCCTCGTGGTCTCGATATTAGGAGCACCCTCAGGGACTAATATCGTTTCTCACAACCTTAACACTTGATACGTCGTCAAGTCGGTTCCATCTTCGATCAAATCTTCGACACGTCGTTGAATCAGTTCAAAACAACTTCCTTTTGGCCTCGCATGCCATTTTCCGATCCAATCCTTTCACAAACACTTCCAAAACTTACGAAAGAGGGATATTCCTAGAGTCTAGCATTCTTTGAATATTTGAATAAGTAACTCTCGAGGCACGCCCTTGAGTTGTTATTAATTCATTCTTTCGATTTCAAAATATCCAACTCTTTATCTTCAATTTATTCAGTCAGTTCCCGAAAGAATTGAGTTCTTGGAGTCGAGCATTCCTTGAATTCCTGAATGACAAGCTCTTGAGGCACGCTCTTGGGTTTCTCATCAGTCACTCTTTCGCCCCTTTCTCAAACTTCAACCCTTTTCAAATCTCATCTTTTCGTGGTCGTTACCACGAACTACGGACGCTCTGATTCTTCATTCTCGTCTGAATGTAAGATACGTAGGCACAAGATTGCGATGATCTTGGCGAGCACATTTCCCATTCTTTCCCCCTATTCCACACTTTTCATTTCCCCCTATTCCACAGTTCTATCTTCATCCACAATCCCCTCCATTTTTTTCCTTTCTCCATCCTTTCCCGTAGTCGAACTACGACGCTCTGATTTCTCATTCTCGTCCGAATAAGCATTCGTAGGCACGAGGGCCCCAATCCTTGGCGAGCACCCTATTCTCTAACCATCCATCTCCCCTTAGCGTCTTTATCCTGTTAACCTACCAATTCTACCTTTATCAACGAGAAGAAGGTAAGTAAACCTAAACAACATTCCCCACATTTACCTTAAGAGGTTCCCGTCGAGTACGACGGACGTGAGGGGTGCTAATACCTTCCCCTCACGTAACCGACTCCCGAACCCGGAACTTGGTTGCGAAAGCCCTGTTCCTATCCTTTCGTTTCAAGAGGTTTTCTCGATATTTTCCTCTCCCATTTATTCGGGAAAAATAAAGTTCGGTGGCGACTCTGTCGAACCGCATTTCCGCGCCTTTCGCGCGAGGGTCGTATGTTCGAATGAATTTTCGAGGTGCGACAACATTGAAGCCAACGTGGCTAAGGCATGAGCCATCTGATTTTCTGCTCTGGGCACATGATGGAGTTCCACTCTATCAAAGAACGGAAGTAGCCTTCTGGCATAATTCATGTACGGCACCAAATTCGATTGACGAGTCTCCCACTCCCCTTTAATCTGGTTGATCACAAGCACCGAGTCACCATATACGTCTAGGTTCTTGATTCTCAAATCAATTGCTTCTTCTAGACCCATGATGCATGCTTCGTACTCCGCTTCATTATTGGTGACCGGAAACGTCAGTCTCGCGGTGAACGGGATATGGGATCCGTGGGGAGTCATGATGATCACCCCAATGCCACTTCCGTAGGAATTAACCGCCCCGTCAAATATCAATTTCCGCTGGGATTTTCTATCTGGCCCCTCGTCGAGCAACGGCTTATCGCAATCCTTCGCTTTGAGAAACATGATATCCTCATCAGAGAATTCAAATTTCATCGGCTGGTAATCTTCGATCGGCTGTTCGGCAAGGTAATCAGACAATACGCTTCCCTTAATGGCCTTCTGGGACACGTACTGAATATCATATTTCGTCAACACCATTTTCCATCTGGAAATCCTGCCTGAAAGCACTTGCTTCTCGAAGACGTACTTGATCGGATCCATCTTCGAAATTAGCATGGTGGTGTGATTGAGCATGTACTGTCGTAAACGTTTGGCAGCCCAGGCTAGTGCACAACACGTCTTCTCCAGCATCGAGTAACGAGATTCACAGTCAGTGAACTTTTTACTCAAGTAATAAATGGTATGCTCTTTTCTGCCCGTCTCATCGTGCTGACCGAGAACACACCCCATACTATTCTCAAGAACTGTCAAGTACATGATTAATGGTCGTCCAGCCACTAGGGGTATCAGGATTGGAGGTTCCTGAAGATACTGCTTTATCTTATCGAATGCCTTCTGGCAATCCTCATTCCAGATAATCGCCTGATCTTTCTTTAAAAGCTTGAACATCGGTTCACACGTGGCCGTGAGCTGAGAGATAAACCTTGCAATGTAGTTTATTCTGCCCAGGAAACCACGAACTTCTTTTTCTGTTTTCGGCACTGGCATTTCTTGTATCGCTTTAATCTTCGCAGGATCAACCTCGATGCCTCTTTCGCTCATGATAAACCCCAGTAACCTTCCGGACCGTACTCCGAAATTACACTTGTTAGGATTCAGCCTCAACCTGAATTTCCTAAGCCTCTCAAAAAGCTTCAGCAAATTGACCAGATGTCCCTCCTCCGTTTGGGACTTCGCAATCATGTCATCAACATAGACTTCAATCTCATGATGAATCATGTCATGAAACAAAGTAACCATTGCTCGTTGGTAAGTGGCCCCTGCGTTCTTCAGACCGAAAGGCATTACCTTATAGCAAAATGTTCCCCAGGGAGTGATAAACGTCGTTTTCTCCATGTCCTCCGGCGCCATCTTGATCTGGTTGTAACCGGAGAAGCCATCCATGAACGAAAACACGGAGAACTGGGCTGTATTGTCGACCAACACATCAATATGAGGCAGCGGGAAATCATCCTTAGGGCTCGCCCTATTCAAATCCCGATAATCGACGCACATGCGTACCTTACCGTCCTTCTTCGGTACAGGCACTATGTTGGCGACCCACGGAGGGTAAGTAGTGACCGCTAAGAAGCCAGCATCAAGCTGTTTTTGCACTTCTTCTTTGATCTTAACGGCCATATCTGGTCGTGTCCTCCTAAGCTTCTGCTTAACGGGAGGACAATCTTCTCGCAGCGGCAAGTGGTAGACCACGATGTCAGTATCAAGTCAGGGCATATCCTCGTATGACCAAGCAAAGACATCACTATACTCTCTTAGCATCTCGACCAATCTCTGCTTGACATCACTCTGCAATGCAGCCCCTATCCTGACGTTCCTGACGAGTTCTTCAGAACCCAGATTCACGATCTCGATTTCCTCTTCATGAGGCAGAATAACTTTCTCCTCTTGTTTCAACAAGCGGGCCAACTCTTCAGGAAGGTCTTCGTCTTCATCAATCTCTTCTACGGCTTGATAGATCGGGCAATCGAAGTCGAAGTGAGCCGTAGAAGGTCCAGAGTCGATGTCATCTGTTATGTGGATCCTGCAATAACAAGGGTTAAGTTTAAAACAAGGATGTGCAGGTTAGCACAAACTCCATTGCCATTTTATTGTTTTTCAAAACAAATATAAAACAGGAATAACAGAGATCACAATATTTGAATACGAAGAAAAACGCCTTTTGATTTATTAACAAAATGCATGTACATAATCCAACAAGGCCCTGACAATAAAACCACTATGCCCCGGGTAGGACATAGGGTTGTACAATGATTGGAAAAAGTAAATCATTACTCTTCGCTTGTCATCTGGATGATATCCTTGACGGACCAGTTGGTAAGGCCCTCGCCTGACTTGCTTGGCTGGATCCAAGAGTCGAGGTCACAGTCGCTATCTCCGCTGTCTTCAGACACCGCGTTGATGCTTTCAAATATCACCCCGCCACTGGTAAACTAGATCGGCCCTTTACCTCGAGACGCACTGCTAGAAGAAGAAGAAGCTTCAGCTCCAGGAGAATATCCCAACCCAAACTTGTCTTGCTTGTTAGGTATCTCCAAAATTCGCCCCCAGCCTGGGGTAGATCCGGCTTGGACAACGACCCGAGCTTCCTTGAATGAGGAGAGAGTCATCTCTGGCTTTTCAGTGACTACAGGAGCTGCGTCCTTGACTTTGACAGCTTCAAACGCTTGGCATAGGGTTTCGTGGATTTCCCCGTCCATCTCAACATACTTGAAGGATGACAAATGGCTCACTATTATGTCTTCCTCGCCACAAACGGTCACGATGCTACCTCCGACAGCATACTTGAGTTTCTGGTGCAACGTGGAGGTCACGGCACCTGCAGCATGGATCCACGGCCGGCCTAAGAGACAGCTGTAGGCAGGCATGATGTCCATAATATAAAAGATTGCGTCGAACGTTTCCGGCCCGACTTGGATTAGCAGGGTCACCTCCCCGAAAACATGGAGTTTGGTTCCATCGAACGCCTTTACAACCAGATCACTGGGTGTGCAAATCACTCCACGAATATCCAACTTTATTAATGCCTTCTTCGGAAGAACATTAAGTGACAAACCAGTGTCTACCAACATGTGCGACATAATCGTTCCCCTACACTCTATCGAGATGTACAGGGCACTATTGTGGTTCCTCCCTTTCGGCTTCAGCTCTAGGTCAGTGAACCCTAGCCCATTTCCAGCATTCACGTGGGCTACGACCTCTTCCAGCTGATTTACCGATATTTCCTGCGATACATATGCGGCGTTCAACACCTTCAGCAGCGCGTTGCGGTGTGCATCAGAACACAGCAACAAGTTCAGGATGGAAATTTTCGAGGGTGTCTAATGGAGGTGATCCACAATCTTGTAGTCACTCTGTTTAATCAACCGCATAAACTCCTCGGCGTCTTTAACAAGTAAGTCTTTTTCTGCCCCACGTGGGATCTCTTCAACGACTTTACTTTTACCTTTATCAGTTGCGTCAGCTCTGACCGCCTTGTCCGCCACGACCTCTGGTGGTGCAAACACTCTTCCACTGCGAGTAATACCACTGATTCCCGCAACGTTCTCCACAGATGACCCAAACGGTTCTAGCTCCAACTTCTGTCCGTTGCAGTAGACTTCAGCCCCATAATGCCATGGGACATCATTAGTGCTTTCGAACGGTATCGGCCCAGCTTTGGTGATGGTAATCATGGGCGGTCTGGGTGCAGAAATAGTTATCGTCTGGCGAGGGATGGTGATGGTGGCAACCTCATCATCTTGCTTCAGCATTACCTCTCCCGATCTGCTTTCGGCCCTTCGGCTGAACTGTAAAATCCCTTCAGTCATCAAACTTTGAATTCCCCCTATCAGCTGTTCACATCCATCAGGACTAGTGGCACAGCCCATACACAGCTCTCCGCATCCTGGAAAGAAACCTCTTTTCATCAGCTTAGCTTTAACGAAGCTAAGCGGCGTCTTCAGATCTCTGACGTCAGTTAACAAATGTAAGCTCTCGTCCTCAATAATGGCGTTCACTCCACCTCCTCTATGATTCGGCATAGGGTTCTTCGTGACATTTGGCACATTATCGGAGAAGTTGATGATCTTAGCGTCCACCATGTCCTGCACCTTATGCTTGAAGGCTTTGCAGTTCTCTATTGTGTGGCCTGGTGCCCCTGAGTGAAACTCGCAAGTCGCATTCGCGTCATAACCTGGCGGAGGTGCCCTTGTCAAGGGAGCCAGCGTTCTCTTCTGGATCAACTGTAGCTGAAGCAAAGTCTGCAATAGTTACGCGTACGACATGGGCGGTGTCTCGAGGTGACGGCTCGACAGAGGTGCCCTATTCTGATACTTTCTGTATCCTTGTGGATTCGGTTGTTGCTGCTGCTGTGGCTGTTAAACTGTCGGGATAGTTATGCTGGCCACCTGTTGGTGAGGACCTTTACCCTTCCTTCGAGCGTTGGACACAGTGCTCGTTTCTCCTTCCCGTCTTTTGCCACTATAAGGTTTCTTTCCTCCTCCTCCGGCTGAGGATGACTCACCTTGAATTTTCCCGAGTTTTATCCCATTTTCAATGTGCTCACTCGTGATAATTAGATCTGAGAAGGTTCCAGACATACCTCTGACTAATTTCTCATAGTAAACCCCTGGGAGGGTGGCTACGAACATCTGCACAAGCTCACGTTCAACCATTGGCGGCTGAACCCTAGATGCCAATTCACGCCACCGCTGGGCGTATTCCTTAAACCCTTCGTTGTTCCTTTGCGACAGATTCTGCAGTTGGACTCGGTTCGGGGCCAAGTCGCTGTTATATTGGTAGTGGTGCATGAATGCTTCAGCAAGGTCCTTCCACGTGTGCACACTGGTAGGCTCCAGACTCATGTACCATTCGAGGGATGGCCCGGACAGACTGTCCTGAAAGAAGTGCATCAGCAACTTCTCGTCCTCAGAATGAGCTGACATTTTTCTGTAATATGATCTCAGGTGGACGCGAGGGCAAGTGGTGCCCTTATACTTTTCAAAGTCAGGTACCTTGAACTTGGGAGGCACCTTAATATCAGTAATCAGTCCCAACTTGGACATATCAACGCCCAGGGTGTTCTGGTTCTCGATATTTCTCATCTTATCCTCGAGCGCCTTGAACCTAAGCCGTGCTTCAGCAGTCAGCTCCCCTTCAGCACCTCTCTGAGAGAACACATCGTCTTGACGATCTTCTAACCACGGCTGAGGCCCAAACAGATTCCCGACACCTGCATTGCCGTTGCCCAGCCCGACATTGACATTAGCTTCAAGACTCCCATTACCGACGCCCGTCGTATTACCATTGAGTCCCATATTAGCTATCACATGGCCGTTGGCACTGCCATTCCCCCCGGTCACGGCGATGCCATTCTGTGGAGTTTCAACTGCTGGAGGGGTAGGCACAGTCCCTCCGTGGAGTACGCCGTTGCTATCGACCCTTGAAATCAGAGGCTGAACCAAGGTTCTGAGCTGATCCTGGCCATTGGCGACCGCTTGCATGAGCTCCATGAAGCGATCCATTCTTTCGCGGAGTTCCTGAACATCAGTTTGCACCTGCTCCATGATTCTGGTTTGATTAGCTCTGGTCGGATAGCGGTGGATAGGTCTCTGATCAATCCTGGAACAACCTGAAATAACCTGGAAACACAAAAGGGTTAGGAAAAATGACAAAGTGCTCATTATGCAAATGCTTCATACAAATGCAAACGTGTGTCTGTGCGTTAGGGAGATCTCCCCTGATCCTAGTGCCTGAGTGCCAGTGCTGATAATAAGAAGTCCGAGCCCAATCATGGAAATAACATCTCATATATAAAGAAAGCCCATCGAGGCAGTACACAACATCAGTGAGTACAAGCAGAATCAATAGCGTGACCTCAGCCAACAAGCCTGGTGATGGTCAGCATACAACAATGATCAAAACAAAAGGAATACAAACAGTCAAGCACGGCCACGGGCGCGATACTCTTCTAACAACTCCTTCGTTTCTGGATGATCAGGCAGAGTGAGTAACCCTTCGACGAGTAATTCCCTCTGCACAATGGTGTACTGAAGACCTTCGACCGAATCTTCCCATGCTCCTTTGCTGAAACAATCTTCTAGCTTCCGCTTCTTGGATTCAAACGTCAGTTTGCACTCCTTCAGGTTAGCGAGAGCTCTGTTGAGCTGGCCTTCGGCGGCATATCTGCGAGCGGTTTCTTCATCAAACCTCTTCTCACTAGCCTTCACCTGGGCTTTCAGCTTGGAGATCTGTTGCATCAGCTTATCCTCCCGCTCTTTCCTGGTGGCTAGGGAGGCCTTCCAGTGCTGGTTGAACTTGGATATCCTCCGATACGCTTCGTCCAAGTGCTGCTTCTTCGTAGCCAGTACGTCGTTGACAGCTTTGAAGTCTTGACCCATGCGCTCACGCTCAGCTATCTGCTTAGTCAAGTCTGTACCTAGCCGGTTCACCAGCTCTGTCTGCCTCTTGAAGGAATGAACGGCTTCGTTCCTCTCGCTTCGGAGTTGAGCCAATTCTTTCTCCAGTTCTTCGTTTGCCCTCTTCAATTCATCTCGCTCAGCTAACACCTGATTATGCTGCTGAATGGGCACGGTGGTGGGCTCTTCAATCATTGGAGGGCTTTCTGGCTTGGCCGGAAGAAACGACATCCCTATAGCATCTGCTCTGGCTCTGATCCACGCCATATATGGAAGGTAGGCTTGATTATTGCTTCTCCCCAGCAATGGTTTTCCCCTCTTGCTGATGCCATTCCAAGCGCGCTGAAGCTTAGATAACAGATCCCCTTCTAGAAGACCAGTGAGGTACATAGATTCCTGCACCTCTTCATCCTTCGGTGGAGCTCTCAAAGGATACGTGAACTGTCGGACCAGCAAAGATGGATTATAGTTTATGCAGCCCTTCCTGCCTATCAAAGGCACATTCGGAAACCCGCTGCAGCTGAAGATAACCTCGGTACCCAACCTATCCCTATCAAACCAGTCAATATCCTCCGCTGATAGACTCATCAAACGCTCGGACCACTCAGCTGTGGCTGCAGACGAAACAAAGGGACCCCTCTTGGGCAGATGACTATCAAGCCATTTATAGAGCAGGGGCACACAACACGAGACATTCTTGCCCCTTCTGTTCTCTTTTTTGTAGTGGACGGAATGGTAGACATCTCCTATCAAGGTAGGGACTGGATTCCCTGAAGCAAAGATGCGAAAGGCGTCGAAGTCTACAAAATCGGGCATATTGGGGAACAGAATGATGCCATATATGCACAGAGCGAGAATGGCGTTGAACACGACCCAACATCCGTCTTTGGCGCACTGCTGAGCCTTACCCACTAAGAACTGCAAGGAGAAACCGGGAACCTTGTTCCAACTAGACAATACCAACTCGGAGGCATCCAGAAGGAGTGAAGGAGCTAGACTAGCCAGATTAGGCTCAGCATCCATATGAACAAAAGGCATCTACCTCTTGATAGGGACACCTAACAAGTCAGCATATTCCTCTAGCATGGGCGCGAGAACAAAATCCTGGAAAGTAAAGCATCTCAACGGAGGATCGTAGAACTGCAGCAGAGCGTGCAACCCATTCAACTCGAATGTAGAAGGTTTACGAACCAAACTGAGCAATTTGCCGTAAGATTTTCTGAACTCATCTCTCACAGAATCATCTGCTAAAGCAATCAAACCGGTCAGCTGAACCACATCAGGGGCAGGGAGCTTGTAAGCCACGGTCTTCCTCAGAGAACCCATAACAATACAATAGGAGGCAAGAAATCCTGAATCGGGGGAAACGGTACCTGCAACACAGACACACGTTAATGAAATGCAAATGGGTATGCAAAGCAATGTAAAATGCAATCATGCAGCAGGAGATCAAGGCAACTGTGATGTGGAGATTCTGCATCAACAAAACCATAATCCTACTCTATCAAGAACAACCACTATCTCTGATAAGAAGAAAACCCTGGTGTCAGACCACAAATCTGCTCTGTCAAGAACACACATACATAAGACCATAATTCTGCTCTGTCAAGAACAAACGCCTAATAATAAGGACCTCTGATACAGGACCAAAACTCTGCTCTATCAAGAACAAAATCTGATAATAAGGACCTCTGATACAGGACCATAACTCTGCTCTATCAAGAACAAACATCTGATGATAAGATCCTCAGACCCCAGTCATAAACCTGCTCTGTCAAGAACAACCATCTGGTAATGAGATCCTCTGATCCCAATCATACACCTGCTCTGTCAAGAACAAACATATGGTAATGAGATCCTCTGATCCCAATCAAAACCTGCTCTGTCAAGAACAAACATCTGGTAATGAGATCCTCTGATCCCAATCAAAACTGATTCACTGTCAAGATAACCAGGTAGTCTGAAGGTCAAAGTTTCCTGCAATAAACCTAACCCTGCTCACAGGTATGGACCTAAACTGACTCAAGTTCGGCATCCTATGCGTTCATCAGCGTCACAGACATTCAAGAGGGGTGATACGATACCTAGAAGGTGTGGCATCACCAGCTCATGAAGCGGCCTCACTCGGCTGAATCACAAATGATTGGTCCCTAGAGTCGACAATCCTCCAAACCAACAACCCCCTCAACCCAAAGGGTTGAAAAAGAAGTCAAACGGGAGAACCTCGTCTGAGCGTGGATTTCATGAGACACTAGTGCCTGCCAAGCAAGCACGTGTCCACTAATTTCCACAACTAATGCTATGTTCACTCAAGCCTGGGTCTGGCTTCCCACTCATCAGAATGCCCCTCCCACAACAGTACAGATAATCATATCATACTGGGAATAAAGTGCGGGAAATAAAATGCGATAAATAAACACAACCCAACAAGTAATCATACAAGCGCTAGGATTGACTCTCGCGGGGGACGTCGGATCCCCAAACTGACTCGCATAAGGGACGTTGGATCCCAAGAAACTATCAAGTCCCCAGCAGAGTTGCCAGCTGTCGCTTCTGCAAAAATAAGGTGCCGGCAAAACAGAAGAGTCGCCACCTTTCGTTATTTATCCCTCGGAATGGGAAAGGAAACGATCGGAAAAACCTGACGAAAAGGGTATAAGACAAGGTCATCGCAACCGCTGTCTAGGTTCGGGAGTCGGTTACGTAAGGGGAAGGTATTACCACCCCTCACGTCCGTCGTACTCGACGGGATCCACGCTTGTTGTGTTTACTGGACGAGTTGGTTTATCTATCTACCTATCAAGGTTGGCTTGAACAGAAAAGAAAAATGACTCGGCAAAGTGTCGCGCTTTATGCCTACGTATTCTCATCAGAGAATGAGAAAGCAGAGTCAACGTAGTTCGACCTACGACGGGTTACGGGGAAGGTGGCTCGCCAATACATCAGTATTGTGCCTACGTACTCTCAACAGGTATGAGAGATCAGAGCTTACGTAGTTCGGGATACTACGGCTTACGGGAACTCAGATTCATCTGTTTTATCGAGTAGGGTTAAACAACAGTTCCAGCAGTTATGGACAAAGCCTGTTTGCGTTGGCGCTGAAGTTTAACGATACTCTTTTCTTCAGAAAAGCTTCCTTTGAGTTATGGGCCCATGGGGCAAAAAAGTTTGAAGTTTGTTTTCTGTCTTTTACGGAAGAAGTGTTTTTTATTGTGTTTGTAATTTCAATCGCACTAAAGACTATGACCTGAGAGTGAATGTGTCGCATGTCACCCAAAGGGTGCCATAATAAACATCCAGACTGTTGAAAAGAAACTCTCCAACAATCCTTTCTCATATAGCTTAAGGCTCGTAACGTACGAAAGAAATCATTCATGATTACTGTATCTTAATTTGTTCTGAGATGAGAAGAGAACAGGCTCAACTAAAGGGAGACTATCAAGTCCTAATGTTGTCATGCCAAGGATTCATCCTATGGTTGAGGTTTGAAATAGGGAACTCCTAGAAGTTATCATGCATAGGTTTCAACCTAAAGTTCTATCATCATTTCCTTATCAAAGGAAATGAGATTCCTAGGGGATCATGTCAATGATAAACAGAAACAGATAAAGCATCAGCTTAAACAGTAAACAGATATACAGTAAACGACTGTAAAATGCATGAAATGCAAGTGAGGGAGGAAATGTGTATGGGGCAGCAGCCTCCACAAGCTCGTCTCAACCTCAAGCCAGATATGAATAACAGTAATCATACTGAAGAGATAAAACATGCTATCAAGCAAAATACAGTAAACTGCAATCATACAGAGAGAATAAAACATGCTATCAAGCAAAATAAACCACAAGGGCAAGGGAGCTGGGCTCTACCGAATACCCGCAAGCAAAGCCTTACAGTAACAATACAAGCAGAGGGAGCAGCTCAACCTCTAGTGCAATCATGCTCCTAGATTAAAGTCAGTCTAATCATGGACTTATTCTAATGCATCAAGCAAGTCAAACAAGGCATATCAGCAATACAGAAAAGAAAACAGACAAGAAAGCAGGTCAACAACTCTCTCTTCCAAGCTTCAGCTCTTCTAACAGCAAACCAGTCTTCAGACTTCAATCACCCTTCAAGGTTATCAGCTTCACTGGCAAGTATCAACTTGCTTCTCCAGGTCTCAACCCTTCAACATAAGTTTCAACTTAATCTTCTTCTTCAAGCTTCAGCTTTCCAGTTAACTCCACCCTCAGGCTTTCCAAGCTTTAATGTAAGTATCAACTTATCTTTTATTCCTCAGCTTCAGCTCTACACTCAATCTCAATTGAATCCTCTTCATAAGTATCAACTTAGTCTTCAAGCTTCAGCTTTCTTTGCTTCACCAGTCTCAACTAGCTTTCCCCTTTATCTACAAGCTTCAGCTTCTCAGGGTAGTCTTCAATCATATGGAAGTGTCAATTTCATCCTTCAATCTTCTAAGCCTCAGCTCTTCATTCAGTCTTTATTGGATCTTCAAGTATCAACCTGCTCTTCTTGCTCTTCAAGCTTCAGCTGTAATGGCAATGCTCAAGAGATCATCCTCTTCCACACTCTTCAGTGAAGTCTTCATCTTCAAACTCAAGTCCAACATCTTTCAAGATACTCAGCCCAGAAGATGATTGATTTAACAGGATGAGGGAAAATGATAAACAAGATTACTGACAACCAAAGGAAGCCTGTAAGGGTTCATCATTATGAGAGACTGGTTCCCTCAAAGTTCTACTTCCCAGATAAAGCCACTCATCCTTCCAAAGGAGGGATGTGAATATCTGAGAAGGAATTTTAGTCATTGGGAGGAATGGAGGCACAAGATGCTTTCCATGTTTGTGAAAGAAATCATTCTAACTACAAGGCTCTCCCTATGTCCTATCTCCTAATCTTCATCAGACACCTTCAGGCACCAACAAATCCAAAGCTCCAAGCAACTTCAAGCAACTTCAAGCATTCCTCTTGTCTTCAACTTGTCTTCAATCTCAACCAAAGGCAAACCAAGCACAAACCATAATCTAAGGGAACTAAATAAGTTAAACTAGTTGAATTAGTAAATTAGGATCACCTAAAACCTAGTACTAAAGTTAGTCCTAACTAAAATACTAAAAGCAATTGTAAAATCTTACAAAAATTACTATGGGAACCTAGGTCAATCATGACTCTACCACATTAGTTTCAAAGATCAAACCATCAAATTAGACCTAGAACTAAATCCTACATTCTAAGGCATCAAACCTAAAACCCTAAAAGGAAGCATCTAAACATCAATCTAGAAAGCACACTTATTTTCATCACAAAAATGTGAGAAAATTCTATGGGATCATACATGTCTAACCTAATCACACACAAACAATTAGGCTCAAAATCATCACCATGATATCAAAGAAAATTCCACAAAATTATGCTTCAAACATGAACATTTTAATATCAATTAAAATACAAAATTCCAATTAAATCAGAAATTACATGAAATGAAAATATTTTTTCTCTAAAAAATAATAGACTCAATCATGAGTAAAATTCAAAAAGAATGGGTTTAATTGGATAAATTTTCAATTAATTATGATTTTTCCAAGAATCATGAATTAAATGGAAATTAAATGAAAATCAAATAAAAATGAATAAGCGCGTGGTGCAGGAAGTAATCAGAATCAGTTAAAATCCTGGGTTGGGCTCGCTGGGGGGTGTGGATAACACTTAGATCACTAAGCCCAAAACACTGAATAAATGAAACGCATCGTTTCATCATTAGAAATCCTTCACAACTCAGTTTTAAAACACAGCCGTTGGATCAGCTCCTAGTCAATGGTCAAACCATGATCTAATGGTACAAACTTCATCTTCTCCATTTCAAACGCCTGAACTTCGCGCCCAGCTCCGGCCACCGCCAGTGGAGCTCCGATAACCCCCTTCAACCCTAGTTCTCCCTAGAGGCCTTCAATCCAAGAGGTCAAAACATGAAACTCATTCCAAATCTTGCCATGAATTCAACCATACCCATAGTTTCTTCTGAAACCTCAAGAATCATCATCTTCCAATCTCAACCGAAAATGGTGATTCCCCTAATTTGTCTCTAATTCATCAATTAACCATCTGAAATCCATCCTAGGCCATTCTACAATCAATCTAGCACCCTAATTCAACCTAATTCTACCTAAATCATGCTATAGGAAGAAGGTTACCAACCTGGAAATTCTTGAATAACAGATGCACCAAATCTTCACTTCAAGCTCTCAAATCTTCTGGACACGATCACTGAACCTCCTCCTTTCTTCTGTATGCAAAAGAATCAATGGAAAGTGCTTCAATCTTGAAACACGATGATGATTTGCAGGTGCTGAAAACCACTTGCTCATACACGATCTAACCACCAATTCTTCTTGAAAATGATCTGAAATCACTCCTTGACATTCATGGAAGAAGTATCAACCAAGAAAATGAATGAAAATTGAGGAATTTGATGAAACCGATTTCAATTGCAATCTATGAAATTTCAATCTCAAACTAAGCTCAATCCTTCAATGATCACCAACCTCTGCAATGGATCCACTCTACTCCTTATATAGATGAAGTTTGGATGATCTAGAATCCTCTAGATCCTTCCAATGAGATTTTACACTTCTCATGTCATGAGATTTTGAACCACTTATCATGACATGTACAACCCTTGCAAACATCTTGGAATTCATTCCATTCACTCTTAATTTCTCCCCTAGTGAGATATTAGAGGTGTTTAGCTTGCAAAAACCCTTGCCCATGCCTTGATTTTGAGTTTTGCAAATGTTGCTTAATATGCAAGTAAGTGCTTTTCAAAGCAAGTCCATAATTTAGACCTCAAATCAAAAATGTGGCTAAACCATTGTTTTTAAAATGTTTTATAGAGTCAAAATGATATATTACATGCCATGGTTTGGATGTGTAGGTTGAAAATATCAATTTCCAACTTTGGTTTATTTAACTTATGCCTTTATTTTAGGTCATTTTTATAACTTTGAGCTACAAGCCTTTACATCATCTCATGACCTCCTTAATAGCCTTAAAACATCATTTTGAGCAAGTTTGATGTTGAAGATTTTTCCATTTGAAGCTTGGAAATAGGAGTTATGGCCTTATGCTTGAAATGACCTGTAATCTCCAAATGACCAAAATGCCCTTGACTTGTCAAAGCCATAACTTGAGTTCTACAAATCCTATCAAGTACTTCTAGTACTCTCTAGAAATCTAAGAAGATAAGGAACAACATTCCTGTTGACCAAAAGTTCATAGGAATCATCCTTCTTGGGCAAAAGTTAGATGCAAGTTGGGTGACTTTCAAGGCCCCAAATTCACATACCTCAGATGACCTGTAACTTGTCAAAGTCATAACTTGAGCTCTACAAATCCTATCAAGGACTTCTAGTACTCAAATTAAATATAAGAACAAGCTCTACAACATTCATGTTGGGGGTAAGATGAGATGACAATCACATCTTGGGCTAAACTGCCTTGAAGATAGGGATCAAACTAGGGGATTTTACACTGTCAAGCCTTAGAAACCCTAGCTTGAAACTTCTCAAACTCTTCAATCATGATGATTTGACCTTGGAATCATCCTTATAGCATCTCAATGCATCAATCCATGATCACATGGATCTTGAATTAGGTCTCAACCTTGTTCAAATCATTAGTTGACCTAGGGTTGACCCAGTCAAACCTTAACTGCACCACTCATGGCTGAGTCTTCTTTAACTTGCACCATGACCTGTCTAGGCTTCATGATGGCTTTCAAGACATCTCATAAGCTCTCTCAAGGCTTCAAGTCCATCCTCATGGCTTCAGAATCATCTGAGGAGCTTCCCCATAACTCTCAAGTTAGGAGGCACACAACCTTGGTTTCAACCACTCTCTCTGAGAATCTTTTGACTTCTTTGACAAAGATATCTACCCTTGAACACTTGAATAACCTTCTTAGCTAGCTTCAAAGTCTTGTGTAGCTCTTGATTGGTAATCATACCTCTTGATCTCCTGCATATATGTCAATGAAATGCAAATGATAATGCTAATGTGAATGAAATGAAACACAAGCTAGGTAAAGAAATGTTGGTCAAATTTTAGGGTGCAACAGATATGAATCAGATTCTGAATCTGATGATGATGCTGAAGAGGTAATGGCTAAACTTACTAAAGATGAACTTATAAAAGTTTTATCAGAAGTTCTTAAAAGTTATAACAATATCAAACTCAAATACAAGAAGCCGAAAAGCAATCTTGAATCTGAGATTGATCTTCTGAAGACAGAACTTGTTGAGCAAAAAGAAATTAATCTGAAAATCAAAAATGACTTTGAAATAACTCAACAAGAATCTGAATCTGAGACTAAGTCATGTGAAAACATTTTAGAAAAATATGACTCTAGCTTTCAGAGATTCCTTACTAAGAGCATAGACAGAAGCAAGATGGCTTCTATGATCTATGGTGTTAGTGGGAACAACAAAAGAGGTATTGGATATGAATCTTCATCTGGAAGTAATCCAAAATTTGTTGACAAACTTTTCATCAAGAAGACACCTCTGTATTCTCAATTTAAACTTGGTCACTTAAATGATATTAAACACACAAGCTCTGAGAAGAATACTTATGTGTTTAAACCCAAGGCAAGTCAGAATAAACATTATGTTGAAAAACAGAAGTTTAGACAAACCTACAAACCAACTAACCCCAAAGGACCCAAGAAGATCTGGGTACCTAAAAATAAAATAATTCATGTTGCAGATGTTCTTAGCAGCAAGGTCAGGACGCCAATCATGGTACCTGGACTCTGGATGCTCACGACACATGACAGGAGAAAAGTCTATGTTCCAAAGCCTGGAACTTAGATCTGGAGGTGACGTGAAGTTTGGAGGGAACCAGAAGGGCAAGATCATTGGATCTGGCACTGTTGGAAATGGTAAACTTCCCTCTATTACTAATGTTTTACTTGTTGAAGGGTTAAAGCATAACTTATTATCCATAAGTCAATTAAGTGACAATGGTTATGATATTACCTTTAATCAAAAATGTTGTAAAGCTATTAGTCAAAAGGATGGTTCTATCCTATTTAGTGGTAAGAGGAAAAACAACATTTATAAAATAAATCTTTCAGAACTTAAAGTTCAAAATGTTAAATGCCTCTTGTCTGTTAATGAAGAGCAATGGGTCTGGCACAGAAGATTGGGCCATATTAATATGAGACGTATATCTCAGATTAATAAACTTAATCTTGTCAGAGGACTCCCTAATCTGAAGTTCACTTCAGATGCTCTTTGTGAAGCATGCCAAAAGGGGAAGTTTTCAAAATCTTCATTTAAATCAAAAAATGTTGTTTCTACTTCCAAACCACTAGAATTACTTCATATTGATCTGTTTGGACCAGTGAAAACTGCATCCATCAGAGGCAAGAAGTATGGATTAGTCATTGTTGATGACTATAGTAGATGGACATGGGTAAAGTTCTTAAAACACAAGGATGAGTCACATTCTGTGTTCTTTGACTTCTGCAAGCAAGTCCAGAATGAAAAGGATTTCAAAATTATAAAAGTCAGAAGTGATCATGGTGGTGAATTTGAAAATAAATATTTTGAAAAATATTTTTCTGAAAATGGCATTGCTCATGATTTTTCCTGTCCTAGAACTCCACAACAAAATGGGGTTGTAGAGAGGAAAAACAGAACTCTGCAAGAAATGGCCAGAACCATGATCAATGAGACAAATCTGGAAAAACACTTTTGGGCAGAAGCAATCAACACAGCCTGTTACATTCAGAACAGAGTGTCTGTAAGACCTCTTCTGAAGAAGACTCCATATGAACTGTGGAAGAACAAAAAGCCCAACATTTCATATTTTCATCCTTTTGGATGTATTTGCTATATGTTAAATACTAAGGATAATCTGAATAAGTTTGATTCCAAAGAACATAAGTGTTTCATGCTTGGATATTCTGAACTCTCTAAAGGCTACAGAGTATACAACACTGAGACACAGATTGTGGAAGAATCCATTCATGTCAGATTTGATGATAAGCTTGGCTCTGAAAAGCCAAAGCAGTCTGAAAACTCTGCAGATAGGGAAGTAGTCTTCATTGACTTTGAAGTTCCAGAAGCAGACAAAATCTAAGTGAAGGAACCAGAAGCAGACAAAATCTAAGTGAAGGAACTAGAAGCAACGCCAGATTCTATTCCTTTAATTTCTCAGATGAATAATCTAAACATTTATGAAGAATCAACTATTAGAGGATCATCATCCAGAATTAAAGCTTCTCATCCAGAGGATGTTATTATTGGAAAGAAGGATGATCCCATCTGAACAAGATCCTTTCTAAGATCATCTGAAGCATCACTATTTAGACTAGTGTCAGAAATTGAACCATCTTCTGTAGATGAAGCTCTGCAAGACAATGATTGGATTATTGCCATGCAAGAAGAGCTAAATCAATTCACCAGAAATGATGTATGGAATCTAGTTCAAAGACCTCAAGGATTCAATATAA
Organism: Lathyrus sativus; assembly: GCA_963859935.3. Classification (NCBI taxonomy): domain Eukaryota; kingdom Viridiplantae; phylum Streptophyta; class Magnoliopsida; order Fabales; family Fabaceae; genus Lathyrus; species Lathyrus sativus. The sequence goes on from OZ012735.1 coordinate 582,835,746, forward strand.
TTGGTACAAAATGGGTCTTCAGAAATAAGCTAAATGAGAAAGGAGAAGTTGAAAGGAATCAGGCAAGGCTGGTTGCTCAAGGGTACAGTCAACAAGAAGGTATTGATTACACTGAGACATATGCTCCAGTGGCAAGGTTAGAATCTATACGCCTTCTTATTTCATTTGCTGCACAAAATAACATCACTTTGTATCAGATGGATGTTAAAAGTGCCTTTCTTAATGGTATTATAGAAGAAGAAGTTTATGTCCACCAACCTCCTGGTTTTGAAAATGAAAAATTTCCAGATCATGTTTTCAAATTAAAGAAATCTCTATATGGTTTAAAACAAGCTCCCAGAGCTTGGTATGAGAGATTAAGCAATTTTCTTCTGGAGAAAAATTTCATCAGAGGCAAAGTGGATACAACACTTTTTTGTAAATCAATTAAGAAAGATCTTCTAATTTGTCAAATTTATGTAGATGATATTATTTTTGGATCAACAAATATTATGCTTGAAAAGGAGTTTGCTACATGTATGCAGGCAGAATTTGAAATGAGCATGATGGGAGAACTCAGATTCTTTCTAGGAATCCAAGTTAATCAAACTCCAGAGTGCACTTACATACATCAGACAAAATATGTTAAAGAACTTCTGAAGAAATTTAACATGATTGATAGTAAGCTGGCAAAGACTCCCATGCATCCTACTAGCTCACTTGGCAAGGAAGAGGTAAGTAAGAAAGTAGACCAGAAGCTCTACAGAGGTATGATTGGTTCTCTTCTTTATCTAACTGCTTCTAGACTTGACATATTGTTCAGTGTTTGCCTGTGTGCTAGATTCCAATCAGATCCTAGAGAATCACACTTGACAGTTGTCAAGAGGATTCTAAGGTATCTGAAAGGTACTTCAAATGTGGGTTTGTGTTACAGAAAATCTGATGATTTCAAATTAGTTGGATTCTGTGATGCTGACTACGCTGGAGACAGAGTGGAAAGAAAAAATACTTCTGGAAGTTGTCAATTTCTAGGAAGAAATCTAATCTTCTGGTACAGCAAGAAGCAACCCACAATTGCACTTTCAACCACAGAGGCAGAATACATTGCTGCTGCTGGATGTAGCACGCAGATGCTCTGGATGAAAAGTCAACTAGAAGATTATCAAATATTTGAAAGTAACATTTCTATCTTTTGTGATAATACTTCTGCTATATGTTTGTCCAAGAATCCCATTTTACACTCTAAGGCAAAACATATAGAAATTAAGCATCATTTCATCAGAGACTATGTTCAGAAGGGAATCATAAATTTAGCCTTTGTTGATACAGATCATCAATGGGCAGATATTTTTACAAAACCCCTTGTTGAAGATAGATTTGAATTTATTCTGAAAAATATTGGTATGGATTTTTTTCCAGAATGATATTTGTCAGAAGCAAATTTTTACAGATGCAAAAATGCCTAATGTTCTGAAGTATTTCTTCTGATTGCTTATTTATTCTGCTTAATATTTTTTTTGTGAAACTCTGAGCTAACAATCCTTAGAAGATCTGAATGTTGGCTAACGTTTCATTTCTAAAGAGAATTCAGAACACATGCAAGCAAACACGTGTCACACCAAATCTGAAGAGGTGGCGTGTACATTACTGAAGAGACGTTTGAGGTGAAGTTTGAATAGTGAAAATCTTGATTTTCCCCCCAAATTGTCAGAAGCAATAAATGTTTGAAATGATTATTATTCTTTTCATTTAATGCTTGTTAAAACGTGCAATTTCTGACTGATGGTATGCCTAAGTGTTTTAGTATAAATACTTGACTCCTCTTCACTTTCACACTTTTCACAATCTTAGAAAGTTTATGCATTTTCATCTCCTCTTTTCTCTGCATAAAAACCCTAAACCTAAGTGTTTGACAAAGCAATCTTCAATGGAAACTTCATCATCAACAGCTGCTCAATTCCAATCTTCAATGGCTGCAGTAACTTCTGCAAACATGGGTGTTGCTCCTTATTCTCCTCCCAAAAGAACTCTTTTAACCCCTGTTGAGAAGTTGGAGGTTTTGTGTGAATCCATGGTAGAATTTGATTCAATTGCTGAAAATGGCTTTGAGTTTCGTTCTATCATTGGAGCTCAAGGATGGGTAAAGTACTTTGATAGGCTTTTTGGACCAATTTATCCCCTCCTTGTAAAAGAATTCTGGATCCATGCTTCAGTTTACCCCAAGTTCATCCTATCTTCTGTACTGGGAAAAGAAATCATTATCACAGAAAATCTGATCAGAAAGTTAATTGGATATGAAGAAAAAAATGGTGTTTTCCACTTGCCAGCTGGGCGTGTGGACATGGATGAGGTGTATGAAGAAGTGATGACTGCTGGTCAAACTTCTAACAAATTCAAGGATCTGAAGCCTGACTACAAGATCTGGGCCAAGATCTTCATGGGATGCATCCATCATAGAAAGTCAACTAATTCTCCAGACTATGTCAATAATGAACAGCTCTATTTCATGTATTGCCTCAGTCAGAGCACCAAGGTAGATCTTCCATATATTTTGTTTATGCATCTGTGGAACCATATAAATGCATCTAGAGAGTATGTGAAGGAAAAAGGACAGAAGATCAGAACCTGGATCCCTTTTGGAAGGTTGATCTCAGATCTTCTAACTGAGAATGGTTTGGTCACTGCTTTGTACACTGCTGGAGTTACAGAGGAATTGGAATTCATAATGGGAAAGCCTCTGAATGCCAAAAGTCTTCAGAGACTCAAAATAGTTGATGAACTCACAACAGCTCCCAAGAAGCTAAATATGTCTGAACTAAGTAAGAAGAGGATTCCTGTAGATGACTTTCCATTGTTCTTTGCTGAAGAGCCTAGACACATTGTGGTTATGTACATTGATGAATGTAAGAAGGAAGGAAAGCATGTTCCTGCAAATGTAATACAGCTAGCAAGACAACCCTTACCTGATGTAGAAGAAGAAGAAGAAGAAGAAGAAGCACAACTACAGAGGAAGAGGACTCAGCCAGAAGCAGAACCTGCACCTGCTCAGAAGAAGGTCAAGATTGCTGAGAAGCCAAAGAAGCTCTTGAAGAGAAAAGAATCTGAAGACACTTCTTTTGTACCAGCCAAGAGGATCAAAATAAAAGGTACTAAATCTTCTGTATCTTCTGTAAATACAATTGTTATAAATGACTCTAATATTAAGTCTATTCCAAAACCACCCTCAACACAAACTACTTCTGTTACTGCTCCTAGTTCAAAATCACCACAAAAACAAACACCTGTTCCAACACCAACAACAATAAAAACAATTCCAACACCAAAAGTCTCTGTACCACAATCATCTCAACCAAAAATCCAAATCAAACATTTTGTTCCACAAAAACAATCTTCATAAAAATAACCATCAGAACAACAACCTACAGAACAACAACCACAACCTTCTGTACAACAAAAATCATCTGAACCGTCTAAACAAAAGACATCTGAACAACAAAAGCACCCACAAGAAAAACAAACAGAAAAACCACAAGAATCTCAACCAGAAAAAGCCTCTGAAAATCCACCATCAAAATCTTTGAACCCATTGCACCTGTTATTTCTGAACCTACAAAAATAACTTCTGTTCCAATTTCATCAGAACCAATCACAATTCCATCTGATTCACCCATCTCAGAACAACCATCAAAACCATCTGAAATTCCTTCAGAACCAACCAACAATTCAAACCGTGTTTCAAGTATCTTCTACTTCTCGCACACCAACCACATCCTCAAACTCCTCAGAATCAGACCTCCACCCAGATTTTCTAATCTCTCCATCTCAAAAATACTCTGAGGTAAACCAACCTGAACCCATTATACCTTCAAAAGCTCCCATTCCAGATCCTATTCCCACACCTGCACCATCATCTGAAATATTGATCCCCAATTCAAACCCAAGATCTTCTATATCTTGTGCCCAAGTATCATCTCTATTTCATAATCTGGCTTATGGTTTCAAACTAAAAGACTTTTATGACAGAGTTGAACCATCTGACCCTATCAACCCTCTGAAACCAAAACTCACCATGACCCTTCCATCTGTGATTCTTGACTATATAAAATCTATGTCATATGTAGGATCCTTAGCAACTATATCCTCTTCTGCAAAATCTGATAAAGCTGTTGCTTCAGCTATGCCAATTACATCTGATAACAATGCTATATCTGATGAACCACCCAAATCTGCCTTCCAAACCTACTCAAATAAACCTTTTGATGTAGTTACCCTTCACACCAGAGAAAAACCACATTTGCTAAATGCCTTAATCAGATCAAAAGAAAAAGCTCCTGAGATACCCTTCATTCCATACTATCCTCCTCCTCTGATCTCAATTCAAAAATCTCTTTTTCCACCAACTCCCCAACCAAAACCTGTAACTCTGGAAACTATGTTACATCCAAAGCCCAGACTTAATGTTAATCATTTATTTCAAACTTTTTTGCAAGAAATACAGATGTATTTAGGTACTGTACAGAAGAAATGCTCAGCAACAATGGATGCCAAAGAATCTGATATCATCTGGAACGGATTCATCAACAGATTCAACTTTGTGGCTTCAAATCTGAAGAACATCTGTTCTGATTATGCGAAGCTCAGATTTGCTGAGGCTGCAAGGACTCTATTCTGGACTGTCAAGAAATCTGATCCTCTGCTCCTTACAAATGCTCCTCCATCTTCAGCAGAATCTACTGACATTGCATCTGAGGAAAATCCGTTGGCCATGACTCTGGTAGACCCTCCTTCTAATTCAAATGCTCCAGACTCTACAGACCCAATGGAAATTGACTATGTTCAAGCTCCAGAACCTGATCATACTTCTTCATCTAAGATAAAGAAAGAACATCCAGATTTTGAAGATAAGATTGCTGCTCTGGAAGCTGGCCAGTCAGAGATCAAGTCCTGGATGGCAAAGCAGGATAAGAAGTCTGAGGATATGACAGAATGGATGTCAAAGCAAGATCAAAAGAATGAAACTATGGCTAAGTGGATGTCCAAGCAAGAGCAATCCTCCTCTGAGATTACAGATCTATTGAAGATGCTTTTGTCCAAACACTCTTAGATTTTCATTTTTTTTCATTCTAATGTTTTTGCATTTGATGTTTGCCTATGTACTTTATTGCTATATCTTTTGATGCTTGCCTATGTACTCTTGATCTTTTGAATGAATCAAAGTTTTCTCCATTGAATTATCTTTTTTACTGTTTCCTTTTATTTGTCCTTTTAAAGTTTTACTTTTTGCTTATGACAAAAAAGGGGGAGAAAATATAGATCTGAACTGTTTAATATAACTTCACCAGAATGAAACTTCAGACATATTTATTCTATCTAACATTTAATCTGACTATTTCAGAATAATTGATAAGTACATTCTATAAAAGAAACTCTGAGACTCTCAGATCATTTGACCATTATCAAACTCCGAATATTAAATCTGCAAGTCATTCTGACTTTCAAATGCTAATAGAACAAACAAGATCTAACTCTGAAGATTACTCAAGACAAAAGGGAAGTTTCTATTCCTTATTTGTATTTAACTCAGGGGGAGATTCATCATCTCAGGGGGAGTTATAATTCTAATATTTTCAATTAAACAAAATTTCTGATGCTTTTTGTCATCATCAAAAAGGGGGAGATTGTTAGAACACAGATTGGTTCTTAATAATATCTCTTTATTTTGATGATAACTATTAGGAAATTTTGTATTTAAGAATTATATACTCTAAAATTTGCTTGAGAGTTTTTACTGCAGATAGTAAAGAAATTAACACTCCAGAAGCAAATCAGAATTGAATACAAGAAATTAACTAGACTCTGAAGCGCCAGATGCATACATTAGAAGATTCTGATTGCTGCTTATAGAAGATCCTGAGCGTAGCCTCCAGAAGATTCTAAAGCAGAAGCTCCAGAAGCATATGAAGCAAGTCAGAAGCATCTGAAGCAAAGAAGAATATTGTATGAAGAGTTTTTTCAAAGCATAGTTTCTACAGAAGATTCTGAAAGTACTAAAGCTGCCAGTACTGAAGTTCTGTTTCAAATATGCTCTAATATTTAACATGCTGAAAGCACACATGCTGCAGAAGACTCTGATACAGCAAAGTTCTGATCATCATTAGAAGACTCTGACCCAATCAGACTCTGATGAACTTGCTGAAAACTGAAGAAGAAATATTCAAAGATTATATCCGTTGGAGTAAATCAAACGTCTCTTTCCTTATTTGTGCTAGACACAAGAACACAGACAAAAAGGATTTTTCTGTGCTTTCTTCTTCTAGGAAAGGTCACTTGATGTGAGGAAAAAAAGGCTCAGACCTTTTTGGGACACTCTTCCCAACGTGCAGCTCACCTTGGATCAGCTGCCTATAAAAGGAAGACTCCACCAAATTCTTCAGTTAGACATTTTGCTGAAAAGAAATTAAAACATTCAAGCTCTCATACTTTCATATTCATTCTTAGAATTATTTGTACTTAAAATTAAGAGAAATATCACTGTTGTGATAAAAGCTTTTTAGAAGCATTCTTACTCTTGTATTAGATTTACATTGATTGTAAAGGATTTCCTTAAGAGGATTCAGTTGGAATCAGTAGCTCTTGAGAAGACTAAGAACAGTTGTTCTTAGGTGTTACTATTGTAATCTGTTTGATTAAATAGTGGATTAAGTCCTTGTTGAGAAAGGCAAATCACTCTAGAAAGGGTGGACTGGAGTAGTTGAGTTCAACGAACCAGGATAAAAATAATTGTGTTTTAATTCTAAGCTTTAATCTTTCATACTTATTCAACCCCCCCCCCCCCCCCCCTTCTAAGTATTATCTCACCTTCACCACAACCTTCTCGACATCCACAGAGAGAATACATATTGGAAAATCAGGGATTAGCCCTCGAAGAGGATCTCACTGTTAATCAGGTTCAACAAAACCAAGGAGATCCACCCCATGTAAATCTAGCTGATGCAAGAGTGGCACTCAAACAACCTAGAGTTGAAATTCCTAGAGCCCAACCTCAAATTCTCATCGAGGAGAGGCCTAAGGTATTAATGGTGAATAGGGACCAAAATGATGATAATGTTGTACAACAGATTTGACGTGATGATATAGCTGCAGATAACAATCTAGCAGCCATGGTCGAAAGAATAATGACGCGAAACAGATTAAACTTTGGTCTTCAGAGACCAAACTATACTTCTCCACTATCATAATATATTTTACAATCAGACTTTCCACCTAGATAGAAAGTCCCTAAGTTCACTAAGTTTTTGAGGGATACCACTGAATCCACTGTAGAACATATGGCTAGGAATTTGATAGAGGCTGGAGAGATTTTGAATAATGAAAATCTTAGGATTAAATAATTTCCAAGTTCTCTCACCAAAAATGCTTTTACTTGGTTCACAACCTCGCCACCAAATTCGATCCATAATTGGAATCAGTTAGAAAGGTTGTTCCATGAACAGTTTTATATGGGACAAACCAAGATTAGTTTGAAGGAATTGACCAGCATCAAACAAAAGTTCACTGAGCCAATTGATGATTATTTGAACAGATTTCGCTTACTTAAGGCCAGGTGTTTTACACAAGTGCCAGAGCACGAACTGGTCAAAATGGCCGCTGGAGGTCTAGATTATTCTATTATGAAGAAACTAGATACCCAATACCTATGAGATATGGCCCAATTAGCTGACTGTTGACTCCTAATTTCGACGCCTGATTGAAATTAAAAGTAACAAATAGAGTTCCTGAAGAAATTTAATTACTCCGACTGGAGTCGTGTTTTGAGATTGGAGTCGAAGGCGTCCTCTCGCCAGGAGAGTCCATGTTATGGACTTAGAGATATTTCTCAGCAGTGGGAAGACTCAATTCAACAGAAGCGTTACTAAGGGTATTTCAACGAGTTTGTTTGAATTCAAATAAAAGAGGGAAAGTCCATTTTTTAGAAAGACACGTGGAGCGCCCCTATGATTCGAAGGCATGCATAGCGACACTTGTCTTGATTTCGTTTATTAGCCATTAATGGAAGTTATGTTTGATTATTATAAATAGAAGGTCTTGGTGTTAAGATGTGTGTATGTTCAATTGTGTACAAATTCTTCAGTATACTCCAAGTATCCGTGTGTTGAGAGAAATGAGTTTGTAAGAATGTATGTTGACTAAACACCAGCTTTTTCATTTCAATGCAATTTGATAAATCTCTTTCTTTAATAATTTATTCTTTTTTTATGCGAGTTCTTATCTTCTTCATTTACCAGAATTTTGATTTTACTTATTGTCACTTAAGTTCATTTACATTTCAAATAAGTTGCTTTATCATGGACTCTATCCAAGTGTTCATAGTTTTTATAAACTTCATTTAAGATCAATTAGCACATGTCCTAGGATTTGTGTGGTAGATCCTGCAAGTAAAATAGATCTTTTTTCGATTTGTAAGACCATCGGTTGTTCACCAAATTTCACAGCAAACAAATTGGCACGCCCAGTGGGACGATGCTAAGTGATCATAAAAATCGCTTCTAAATTCTCTTTGGAAAAAATTTGTTAGTTATGTGGTAAATTTTTTTTTTTCGAACAAAAACTTTGTTGCATGTTATTAAGAAGTGGTAAGGTAGCCACCGTTCATTAAGATAGAATAAAAAGGAGATATAGGAGGAGAATGGTGACAAATTCAAACCAGCCAAATACTCCTTAGGATGTCCCGAATAACAATATAGAACAACCCATAGGGGATTCGACAGGAGGACCAACAGTCTCAGCGCCTGTCTCTGAAGCAATACCGTTTATGGGAAGTTCGATTTCCACACATTCGATTTCTCATATGCAACATATTCTTACTTATGTTGGGCCAAGAGGTCCTCAACAGACCCCACCATCGATAGGGACTTTGACATTTAGAGGCATCTCTCCCCCTGGGTTTTCGATGCCTTTGCCTCGAGATCCGCCCTATGGAATGCCAACTTCGATGATGGCAAACTTACAAAACACCCTTCCATTATATACAGAACCCGTAATGACTTCGCCATTATAGGGATCTGGCTTTGGGGTAAATGTGGGTCAAAATAGTCAAAATTTAGGTATAGGGTATTCAACCCAGATGCCAAGTTTGACAACCAATTTTGCATCTTATTTGAGACAATAGATGGATGAAAATAATCATCAAATGGTTCAAATGATGTCTCAAACTATAGGGAAAATATTTCAGCCCCTCATTCAGAATACTACACAAACCAATCAACATTTGGGAGCACAAATGACGCACCTTGTAGAATTCTTGGATGTACCAAATCCCCCTCGACAACCACCGAGGGAGTATCTGATAGAAAACCAAGGGGTAGTCTTTGACGAAGACAACACCATTAACCAAATTCCACAAAATCTGGCCCAGGCAAATCAAAACAACCAGGGAATGATCGAACGATCTAGAGTAGAACGCCCTAGGAACCAACCACAAGTTCCTAAAGAAGAAGAACCAATGGATAGTTTTGGTAATTAGAAACCAGGATGCTGAAAACATCGTACAACAAATTCGACATAACAATCTAGCAGTAGACAATAATTTGGCTGCCATGGTCGAAAGAATCATGGCACGTAACGGAGTAAATTTTGGCCTTCGAAGGCCAAATTATACATCACCATTATCAGAGTATATCCTCCAGTCAGATTTACCCCCAAGAACAAAGGTTCCTAAATTCACTAAGTTTTCTAGAGATACCACTGAGTCTTCTGTTAAACACGTGGCTAGGTATTTGATAGAAGCGGGGGACATTTTGAATGATGAGAAACTTAGGGTCAAGTATTTTCCAAGTTCTCTTACAAAAAATGCTTTCACTTCGTTCACAACCCTACCCCCAAATTCGATTCATAATTGGGCCCAGTTAGAATGTTTATTTCATGAACAATTATATATGGGACAAACGAAGATTAGTTTGAAGGAATCGGCTAGTATAAAATGAAAGTTTACTGAGCCAATTAATGATTACTTGAATAGATTTCAACTTCTCAAAGCAAGGTGTTTCAAACAAATACCAGAACATGAGTTAGTCGAAATGGCTGATAGTAGCCTAGATTATTCCATCAGAAAGAAATTAGATGCTCAATACTTGAGGGATATGGTCCAGTTGGCTGATAGAGTTAGACAGTTAGAACATTTGAGAGAAGAAAAAGTGAGGGTAAATAAGAATAAAAGAATAGCCTATGTCGAATTCAACAAAGACGATGAAGGGCCTTGTAGTGAGTCTATAAGTTTCGATGAGAATGAAGTAGATCTCGCTGAATTGAAAAAGGGTTCACCCTATTCTTGCAAGGTAATAGCACCTTCGAATGGAAAGAACCCTATTGAATTAGATAAGAATGATAGCTTTCATAAGAGAACTTATACATTTGATGTCACAAAGTGTGATGAAATATTCGATTTATTAGTTAAAGATGGGCAGATGATAGTACCTCCTGGTGCTAAAATGCCCCCTTTAGGTCAAAGAAAGAAAAGAGGATTTTTCAAATACCATAATTTTTTGGGCCATAAAACCTCTCAATGTTTTCTTTTCAAGGATCTTGGGCAAAACGCTATCCTAGAGGGAAGGCTGAAATTCAGAGAGAAGCCCAAAAACTAGACGAAGGTTGATGTAGAGCCTCTACAAATTGCTGATGCTCACTATACTGAACCAAAAGAGGTTAACATGGTCGAGGTCATTCAGGGTTTCGACGGTGCCGTCAACATGGTTGAAGTTACTGAGGACTTCATTAATAAAGTATTGTTGGTTTATGTCACTAAAGTGCTTGACCAGAAATCTATGACAAATTTTGTTCGAGAAACAAATGAAGGCTTCAACTAGGAAACTACTGGCAGTTTCGACAGTGAAGTTACTGATGACTTTGCCAGCGGAGTTGCTGAGGACTCCAACCTTATGATAATAACGAAGGAAACCGCTGATGGTTTCATTCGAGTAGACAAGACTACTGATAGCCTTCAAATGCAGTTCTGCAAGTTAGATATTGATGATGATGTCAACATGAACATTAACATGGTGGAAGTCTCACAGGAAACTCCCATGGAAGTCGACCGGGAGTGTCGACAAGAGGAATACAATAAGGTGCCTTACCTAAAAAAGGAGGAAAGCCTCATTGACTTTCTTCACATGTGCCAAAACAAAAAATCGGAAGTTATGTTATGCCCTAGGTGCGGTGATGTGTTTGATAAAAAAAAGCGGCATGCAACATAGAGGGCGTAAGAAAGGCAAAAGAGAGGTGCGAGCAAAGGGCCTCCTATGGGCAATGAGGTTTCGACCCATGAAGATCTTCTTCCAGGCAAGACGAAACTAAACCAAGGGTGTCAGGAGTTAATCCATCCACATTCAAACCAACAGCGGAGGCTTCTAAAGGAAGTTGGATGAGGCAAGCTGAGGGCAAACAACAGGGACAACAAAAATGGAAAAAATTCGACTTCGACAGAGGCTCATCAATGGCCTACTATAAAGAGTTCGAGGCTTCGAAGAAAATGGCCTATATTTCAGAAACTACAAGGGAAAGAATCCAATGTCTTGATCTCAATGGAGAAGGGAACATCTTAGGAGAAAAGCTCAAAGAGAGGCTGAAGCTAAGCTTGAAACCAACACCAACCTACCTGTTATGAAAGAGAAAGACGAGGAACTGAAGCCTTTCGACAAGTTGCCCATGGGGAGAAAACTATTTGCTACCCAGGGAAAGGAGGTTAAGGAGAAGTATAATCGAGAAATGGAAGAAGATGAAATGCTTACGGATAATTTTGAATCTGGGTCAGAAGGCTCTTGAGATATCATAGTAAATGTGGTATAAGTTCTGCCCAAAGAATTCGACCAGATCACCAAGGTCAAAGATTTGGATATGTATACAAAAGCAGAAATGGCGGCATGCAAACCAGTGTGCTACTATGTCATGAATAATGGTTGTGTCAAAGAGCAGAATGCGTTCTTCGAACGACCAGATGAGGCAATGAAGAGTCATCTTAAGCCTTTGTTTATCACTGGAAAGGTGGAGAATGTCGCAGTCAACAAAATTCTAGTAGACTGTGGCGCTACGATGAATCTAATGCCGCACTTCATGCTAAGAAGAATCGACAAGTATGACACAGATACCGAGCCTCATAACATGGTACTCTCCAATTATGAGGAAAGTGTGGGCACCACTATGGGTGTTATACAAGTTGGTTTGATGGTGGGGACTGTTACAAGGCCTACTATTTTTATGGCCGTCGAAACGAAGGCCAACTACAACTTGCTGTTGGGCCAAGAGTGGATACATGGAGTTGGGGTTGTGCCATCTTCCATGCACCAGAGAATCACGATATGGAGACCAAATGGCATTGTCGAAAATATTGAGGCATATCAAGGCTATTTTAAAGCCCTAATTAACCATGTCGACAAGCACATTTTCGACAAACACTTGGTCAACATTGCTCCGTGCAATCCGACCAATTTTGTTTTCACCCCAGACGATGATGTTTATTCTTCGTCGTATCTGTATCTCATCCAGGGTTTTCGATGGGACAGAGAAGTGGTAGGAGATGACATCCTGCCATACCTTGATGTATCTAGGATAACCCCAATAGGTTGGGGAAGCAAATTCGGTGATGATGACTAAATTCGAGGTGCTAAAAAATATTTCGGCTTACATAACCGAAAATAAGTTACAAAGGACCTTAGAGGCTGAAATGGAAAATATGGCTGTAGAAGCCAACCAAGATTCACACAAAGAAGGTCTTGGTAAGGACTTAGATCCAGAACCTCTTGACAGGGTTCAGGAAAAACAACAAGACCAGAGGTTCGGTGCAATCTATGATGACGAGCCTTTGGGTTTCGAGAAGGATCCGTTGGTAGCCAATATCAAAATGTTAGTGCAAGATCCACTTCAAGAAATTGATCCAGAGGAGGAGTCAATGAAGAGGCCAACATATATAAGTGCCAACATCAGCCCACAACTCAAGGTCGAAGTAATCCAACTACTGAAAGAGTTTAAAGACTGTTTCGCATGGGATTATGTGAGATGCCTGGTTTAAGAAGGGATTTGGTCGAACTAAAGTTGCCAATCAAGCCTAAAAAGAAACCTATCAAGCAGAATCCAAGGCGGTTTGCACTGACAGTTCTCTCAAAGATGAAAGAGGAGGTTGCAAGGCTTCTCCAATGTAACTTCATTCGCATAACCAGGTATGTCAAATGGTTAGCAAATATTGTGTCTGTTATTAAAAAGAATGGTTCTTTAAGAGTATGCATAGATTTTAGAGATTTAAATGTTGCAACTCCAAAAGACGAATATTCAATGTCTGTGGCGGAAATGTTAGTCGATTCTGCCGTAGGCCACGAATACCTTAGTATGCTTGACGGGTATTCTGGATATAATTAAATATTCATTGCTGAAGAGGATGTCTCAAAGTGAGCCTTTCGATTCCCTGGGGCCTTAGGCACTTACGAATGGGTAGTGATGTCTTTTGGTTTAAAAAATGTTGGGGCAATGTATCAAAAGACAATGAATTCGATCTTCCATGATTATATAGAGACTTTTATGCAAATATAGTTGATGATATTATTGTTAAGTCTGTTTCAGGGAAGATTCATATTGACCATCTTCGATAATCTTTTGAAAGGATGAGAAGACATGGTCTAAAAATGAATCCTCTCAAATGTGCTTTCTGTATGCAGGCGGTATATTTCTTAGGCTTTGTGGTCCATAAAAAGGGAATCGAAATAAACTAGAATAAGATTAAGGCCATAATAGAGGTGAAAGCGCCATCGACAAAGAATGAACTACAATCACTTATGGGCAAGATTAACTTCTTGAGGAGGTTTATATCAAATGTCAATAGAAAGACTCAAGCTTTCTCACCTCTGCTTTGACTCAACAAGGAAAGGTTTGAATGGGGAAAAACCCAACAAAAAGCATTCGACAAAATCAAGGATTACTTGAGTCATCCTCCAATTCTGTCACCACCTTGTAGGAATAGAAGCATGAGGTTGTATATATCTCTATCAAATAAAACCTTAGGAAGCATGTTGGCTCAAGAGGATGAGAATGGTGTCGAAAGAGCCATTTACTACCTTAGTAGAGTTTTAAATGATGCAAAAACTATGTATAGCATAGTTGAAAAATTGTGTGTATGCTTGTATTTCTCTTGTACAAAGTTAAAGCATTATATAAAACCAGTTGAAATTTATGTTTCGTCCCATTTTAATATCATTAAACATATGTTTCCCAAACCAATTTTGCATAGTCGAATTGGTAAATGGGCGTTAGCTTTGGCTGAATATTCCTTAACGTATATGCCTTTAAAAGATATTAAAGGACAAGTGGTAGAAGATTTTACAGTTGAGCACTTAATAAATGAAAATAACATAACCTATCTCGAACTCGGGCTTTGGAAATTATATTTTGACGGCTTCAGTCATAAAGATGGAACCGGTGTAGGAGTCTTGATCATTTCTCCCGATAAAATTCTAACAAAATTCAAGTATAAAGTCGAAAGTCTCTGTTCGAACAATGAGGCTGAATATGAGGCTTTAATAGCTGGACTTAAGATATTGTTGGAATTGGGGGAAACTCGAGTCGAAATAATTGGAGACTTAGAGTTAATCATAAAGAAAATTACAAAAGAGTACAAATGCGTTAAAGAAAACCTTATCATGTACTTTGTAATAGCCAATCGATTACTGAAAAGGTTTGAAATGGTTAGCACTCGATACATACCTCGATTGGAGAATCAAGTGGCTAATGATTTGGCCCATATTGCTTCAGGGTATAAAATCTCGAAAGAAAAACTACAAGATGCGGTCGAAGTCAGAGGAAGAGTTGTGTCAGCCAGACTGTCCCCATCAGATTTAGAAACGACAAAGCTAGGGTGTGCTGATAAAGAGAATTTTGAAATTCTCGAAATAGATAGCTTGATGGATGGATATTGGAGGAAACCAATAGTGGAGTATCTTCAAAATCCAACGACATTCACAGAACGGAAAGTCAGGTATCGTGCTTTGAGTTATGTTCTTTTGGGAAATGAGTTGTTTAAAAAGACTCCCGAGGGAGTTTTACTTAAGTTCCTTAGTGAATCAGAGGCTTATTTAGCCATTTCGATTGTCCATAGTGGGGCATATGGGGCACACCAGGTAGGCCATAAGATGAAATGGTTGTTGTTTCGATAAGGCATGTATTGGCCCACCATATTAAAAGACTATATCAAATTCACTAAAGGGTGCCAAGAGTGCCAAGTACACGCAGGTATACAACAAGTTCCTGTGAGTGAATTGCACTCTATAGTTAAAACATGGCCCTTTAGGGGCTAGGCTTTGGATTTGGTTGGAGAAATTTGACCAACATCATCCAAAAATCAAAGGTACATTTTGGTAGGTATTGACTATTTTACAAAATGGATCGAAACTATACTTTTGTCAAATGTCGACCAAGAAGATGTAATTGAATTCATCAAAAAACATATTATTTATATATTTGGAATCCCAGAAACCATTACAATAGATCAAGGATCAGTTTTTACTGGTCGAAAGAAGCAAGATTTCGCGAAGGAAATGGGTTTCAAATTGTTGACTTCCACACCCTATTATGCTCGGGCTAATGGTCAGGTCGAAGAAACAAACAAAAATAGTGATAGTTCTAATCAAGAAACATGTGGGAAAGAAGCTTAGAAATTGGCACAAGACTTTGGATCAAGTGCTTTGGGCATGTCGAACCTCTTCCAAAGAATCGGCCAACGCAACTCTGTTTCGATTAACGTTCGGCCATGATGCAGTGTTACCAGTGGACATCTACAAGGATCCAAAGGCACCATGAGATTCCATCAGAATCCTATTGGAACATGATGTAAGACGAGTTGGTTGATTTGGATGAAGAAATACTTAATGCCTTAGAATTTTTAAGAAGGCAGAAGAAAAGAGTAGAGAAATCGTATAACAAAAAAGTTAAGGTTAAAATGTTTTCGCCAGAAGAATTGGTTTGGAAAGTAATTTTTCCTATGAATCGAAAATATAGAGCCCTAGGTAAGTAGTCCCCTAAATGGGAAGGACATTTTCAAGTTA
This sequence comes from Lathyrus sativus, assembly GCA_963859935.3. Taxonomy (NCBI): domain Eukaryota; kingdom Viridiplantae; phylum Streptophyta; class Magnoliopsida; order Fabales; family Fabaceae; genus Lathyrus; species Lathyrus sativus. The sequence continues at coordinate 582,851,804 of OZ012735.1, forward strand.
TACAAGTCTTTTCTAATGGTGCATATGAGATTGAAGAATTAGATAAAGATAAAAGAATCTTGAAGGTAAATGGGAAATATTTGAAAAAGTATAAGCCTGCACTTCAAGAAATAAAGATCACTAAAGAGTAATTATGCGAGAAAAGTAAAGCTAAAATGGTAAATAAATATGCCAAAATGGCTTAATACGTTACAGAAAATGCCACAAAGGTCCAAAAGTCATAATTTGCAAAAAAAAAAAGGAAAATGCTGCAGAACAAGTTTAGAAGGGAAGGGAGCCTTTCATATTTTCGTACTTCGACTTTTGAAGGAGCGGGAGGAATTCACAGAGAGTCTTGTTGGTTGAGAGAGCTTTGATGTATTTTTCAAGTTGTTGAGCTTTCTCAAGATGTTGAAGGCCAACCTGGATCTCTTTTGTCACTTCGTCTTCGACAGAGCTGAGCTGATTAGTATTGCGTTGCTTGGCCTGAGAGAATTATTTTTGTAGAATGAAAATTTGTCTCTCCCATTCTGTAATTCTCTTGTCACACTTTTTGACCTCCTTCTTATTCTGCTCAGGAAGTTTCTCAAGTGTCGAAACTTTTTCAGTAGATGCACAGACAGCCTCCCGTGCAGCTTTTTGATTGCCAGTTTTCTTGGAAAGGTTGTTTGAGAAGTCTTGAAGGCGGTTGAGATCAGTCGCAACTAGATCAATCATTATGCTCAGCTTCAAAATGACATCATCCACTTCTGGGGAAACTTCCAAGACATTAATTTGTTTCGGAAGCTTCTTGAAACTAAAACTGACAGAAACATATTGTTCTAGGATTTGAAACAAGTCTACTGCAAAGATTTTTTCTTTTATGTGCACAAGCAAGTCACTGTCAGTTTTCCCAGTTAGGGTGTTCCCTGAGGTAGTCGAAGTAGTGGTGCTTTTACTGCCAAAGTTGTATTGAGAACTGAACATGACCTTTAAATACTCCAGTGGTTGTTGTACTTTCAAAGATTCCAGCTCTCCATGGGAAAGACTAGTTGATTGAGTTCCATTCGAAACGGTGGATGGAGGATCCTTGGATTGATTTTCTTGGTTCACTTGGTCTTCCAGAACCTCCACTCATTTTCTGTTTCAGACGCAATTTGCTCTCCTTCTTCTTATTTTTCTTCTTATTTTCCTTCTTCATTTTCTTCTTCTTCTTCATCTTCTTCCTCTTTTTCTTCTTCCTCTTCAATAGGCTTGTCATCCTCACTTGGTTGTTCCTCGGGATCACCCTCAGCAGTTTGCTTTATATTAGGCATCACAGTGTCCCCTGAAAGATCAACAAATTTTTCTCGACCAAGTCCTCTTTTGGAATAGGTGCTTCGACATGAGGAAACTCCACCACAGGAATGACTGACGTCTTCTTGGGAGCACCTGCAGATTAGATTCCCTCCTCAGAGGCTTTTGTTGAGCCTTTTGTAGAGGCCCCATAAAAAGTTGTTGGATGGTAGCTGGGGTCATTGCTGGTTATTGGAATAAGTTGTTGCAGCATGGGTTGACTTCTGGTGTCGGTGGTAACCTGAAAAGAGAAAAGCCAAAGAATTAGAGGGATAAATGGTAAAGAAATTGCAAGGTTGCAGGAGAAGTATTTACCATGGGATCATAAGCCCCAGGACTAGAATCGTTACTTTTAGTCTGTGTCGCGTTACTAGCAGGAGTTGTTGTTGTCGAGAGTTTGCCAGCCTTTGGTTTTGGTTGGTTGAAGGCTTTATTTATTTTTGTTTGTTTCCTCCTCCTCTTCAAGGTCTGTTCTTCAGGAGGAGATTGGTCTTTCTTATCAGAGTTCTCGAAGGCCACCCCTCGATTTTTGCTTCTTTGGAGTGAGGGGTGGCCTTCAAGAACTCTGAGGAGAAAAATTGAAGTATCAGACAACACAAGATTTTGCAGTAAAGGAGAATTAAGTAAGAGATTTACCTTAGCAGTTTGATTGCTTTCTTCTTTCTGTTCTTCGATTTGTTTCTTCTTTTGGGGGGCAACTTTAACAGCTGAAATTTAAACAAAAACAATACAAGTAAGATGATTAAAAATCAAATAAGGGAAATTTAGTTCAAAAACCTCTCATTCCACACCTTCATATATTTTGGATTCGATGCAAACATCTTCGATACCGATATGAAGAGGACCTTTGAAACTGTCTAAAGTATGCTTAGTCGCAACCACATGCTGAGCTTTCGGTTTCAACTGTTGACGAAATATTTTTATGGAATCCTCACAGATAAACTAGTCTAGAAATGGAGGGGAAATGGCCACTCCAAAGTCAGCATTTGGTAGTCAAGGAAATTTGAGAGGAAATTTTTTAAAGACATTGTGTACCGTTCCTTAGGAGGAACGAACAAAGGGAGTTCCAAATTCTCCTTTCTCTTTAAAAACATTTCCTTTAAAGTAACAGCTTCCTTGCGGATGGTTTGACTAAGATCATCTAGTTGATAAACAGTTTCAAAGTACTTCTGGAATGCTTGGATTTCTTTGATGTGTGTCAAAACACCTTTCTTGGTCTTCTCCTGCACAAAGAGGAAAGCTTGATTAATAAGCTGAGTAAAAGAAGGAGCGTCGAAGAACTCTTCTATGTAGAATGTTGGCCACTAGTGGTTGAACTCTGGGGTGCAATAGAAACAGGGATCAAAACCAGTGGGGATGAGTTGAGCTTTATTGGAGTAGCAAGCAAGTTGTGTCGAAGCCATCTCTTCAGTGTACTTCACATTATAAAGTAGAAGAGCACCTTTCTTTTCAAAGAGACATCTGGGAGAGCTTGGACCAACCCAAACTGTCGAGCCACCAAATTTGGTTGATAAAAAACCAAAGCCACTTGAGACTTTGACAGATTCAGTCGAGGCGTTATCAAACTTGGAATCAGGAAGTCTTCCCAGATCTGTGAAGATTCTGCTTCTTGAGCCTTGTTTGGAGTTGGGAAAGGTCTGGTGAACCACTCAGGACCGTGTTTTCTTGTAGCAAATGGGGCCATGTTCGATGTGAGCTCATGACATTTAGTAAACATCATGACATAACTTAATAACATTGGCCTGAGGGCTTGTCCTTCTTCGCTGGGAGTGAGCTGGACCAAGCGAGTCCCTTCGACTCTCCTATTTCTGATGTCTTCAGCAGTCTCGTCAATTGGATTTTTATTAGGGAGGCTGGCTTCGAATGAGGCATTCGGCCAGAGTTGTAAAAGCCAGAAGGGACCAGATAGTAAAAGGTTTCCCTTTTCTCCTAAGTCTTTGAGTTGGCCTACTCCCTCACTTAGAGACTCATAAAGGTTCCCCAATATCATTTTGCTTAGGCAGATGTCATGGTCTTTGTGAAGTTGAGCGGCCAAGGTTAAGTATCTTCTAGCTACTTGAAGGGATTTTGAGCAGAAGACGCAATGGGATAGCTACACAGTTAAAAAAGCTATATGTTCTCGATCAGAAACATCAGCAGTTGTTTTGTCAAAGAAGTGCATTATGAAATGAGAGTATGTGGCTTTGGCATATGCAAAACCTATGAAGTCATCGGATTCTAGGTCAGGATCATATGGGTTTCTAGTAGGTTTAAGCCATATGATAGCGGCTATGCCGAATGCGTAGGGGTCATCATCCCACAAAGGAGATGGAAAGTATAGTGGGTGCTGTCCCAGAAGTACAAGGAAGAAACCAACATAGTCTGACAATAGTCAAAACTTGTTTTCGACAGCATAATCAAGTCATAGATTCCTAGTTTCTTCCAGGTTTGGGATTTGACTTTCTCTATTTTTGCTAGCCACTTCATATAGTCATCTGATTCTTTGAAAGAGGGTGTTGCTCTAAAAACTCTAAAATTATTGTTCATATACCTTAAATCTATATTGTTCAAAACTACCGCAATCAGCAGAAGTTTTCTCAACCCTGGTTTTATTGGCCTGACCTATGGGTTTTGGTTTATGGTAAGAGGGGAAAAAGTCCCTAGATTTATTATGATCAAAACTAGGAGAAGGCAAAGGGCTATATAAGGCATGTATTTTACCAGAAACAACAAGAGGAATGAGTACCTGGGATTCATATATCTTCCTTTTTTCTTTCGCAAGTGGTTCAGGGAGGAATTGTTAATTTCCTATCATCATAGGGGCTGACAGTGTGTCAAAGGGAGGAAGCTGGGAAATATTCCTTGGGTATTTAGACTTGTGGCTTTTCTTGGAATCTTTAACATTGGTGGTTGAAGACGCCATTGTTGAGATTTGAAGAGAATCTTTTTAAAAGTTTAGAAAATATAGAGGGAAGAATAGTGTTTGAAGATTTCTGGAAGCGTAAAAGTTAAAATGATCAAGCTTGGAACAATTTATAAGCTTGTGGGAGTTCAAAGGACCTCAAATCAGCATTAAAGAGATGATAGTTAGTGGGGCATGTGTCCCACAATGGCCGTTTGATGAAACGTGGGCAGTTAATGCCTAGTGCACGATTTCCTAGGATCTAGGGATTATGATGATGGATAGAGATTGTGACATGCTTTGATGAGACGTGTTTTTAGAAATTGCCATGATGGTTCGGACGTCATAGATAATTGGAATAGTAAAAGACATGCAAAAGTCATTTGAGGTGTTGAATGATACTATAAAAAAATGTCTTGTTCTTCATTGATGTCGAAAATGACATTTTTTAGGGGCAATTTGTTGGCTCCTAATTTTGACGCCTGATTGAAATTAAAAGTAACAAATATTGTTCTTGAAGAAATCTAATTACTTCGACTGAAGCCATGTTTTGAGATGGGAGTCGAAGGCACCCTCTCGCCAGGAGAGTCTATGTTATGGACTTAGAGATATTCCTCAGCAGTTGGAAGACTCGATTTGACAGAAGCTTTGCTAATGGTATTTCGAAGAGTTTGTTTAAATTCAAATAAAAGAGGGAAAATCCATTTTTTAGAAAGACACATGGAGCTCCCCTATGATTAGAAGGCATGCATAGTGACACTTGTCTTGATTTCGTTTGTTAGCCGTTAATGGCAGTTATGTTTGATTATTATAAATAGTAGGTCTTAGTGTTAAGATGTGTGTGTATTCAATTGTGTACAAATTCTTCAGTATACTCCAAGTATCCGTGTGTTGAGAGAAACGATTTTGTAAGAATGTACATTGACAAAATACCAGTTTTTTCATTTCAATGCAATTTGATAAATCTTTTTCTTTAAGAATTTATTCTTTCTTTATGCAAGTTCTTATTTTCGTCATTTACCAATATTTTGATTTTACTTATTGTCACTAAATTCATTTACATTTGAAATAAGTTATTTTATCATGGACTCTGTCGAAGTGTTCATAGTTTTTATAAAATTCATTTAAGATCAATTAACATATGTCCTAGGATTTGTGTGGTCGATCCTATAAGTAAAACATATCTTTTTTTGATTTGTAAGACCAGCGGTTGTTTGCCAATTTTCATGGTGAAAACTGACAAAGTTCGAAAATTATAACGTTTAAAAGAGGAAAAGGCTAGGGCAAATAAAAACAAGAGGGTAGCCTACGTCGAATTTAATGAAGATGATGGGGGCCAGTATAATGAGCCTTCAAACTTCAACAAAAGTGAGATCAATCTTGCTGAGTTAAAGTAGGGGGGCCTTATTCAAGTAAGATCTTAGCTCCCTCAAACGGCAAGAACCCGCTCGAACCTAATAAAAATAATAGGTTCCCTAAGAGAACTTACACCTTCGACGTCACCAAATGTGATGAAATTTTTGACTTATTAGTTAAGGATGGTCAAATGATAGTGCATCTCGTTGCTAAAATATATCCTTTAGAGCAAAGGAAGAAAAGAAGGTTTTGTAAGTATCATAATTTTTTGGATCACAAAACTTCTCAATGTTTTCTTTTCATGGATCTTGTTGAAAATGCCATCAAGGACGGGAGATTGAGGTTCGTGAGAAAGTAAAGGCTCAGATGAAAATCAACGATGACTCTTTACAGACAGTTGACGCCCATTTCACTGAGCCTGCTGTTGTCAATATGATCAAGGTCACTGATGATTTTGCTCATAATATTAACATGGTCGAAGTCACCAGTGACTTCATCAATGATGTTGTCATGATTAAGATTATTGAGGATCTTGACGAGGAAATTATAAAAGATTGTCTATGTGGGGTTACTGATGGCCTCACCAAAGGAGCTGTCAAATTCATTAATAACGAAACTGATGATGGTTTCGACTCAACTGAAATCACAGAGGATTCCAATTTGGTAATAGTGACCAAAGAGACCGCTGACAGTTTCGTACAGATGGACAAGGCTGCTGATGGCCTTATAATGGAATTTCAAAATTTGGAAATTGCCAAGGATGTCGTGACTAACATTAAAATGGTCGAAGTTTCATAGTAAACTTCTATGGAGACTGAAAAAGAGCATCGGCAGGAGGAATATAACAAGGTAGCCTTCCCAAAGGAAGAAGAGGGTCTGATCAAGTTTTTAAATAGATGTCAGAAGAAAAATTCGTAGGTCATGCTCTGTCCTAGGTGTAGCGTCGTGTTCGACAAAAAAGTGGCCCAAAACATTGAGGGAGTTTGATTGGCAAAGTCCAGAAGGAATTGGAATGATGTTGGTAACCACCAAGCCTTTGATAAGAGATGGACATATAGGGGGCATGATCAAGAGAAGCAGAGGTTTCTAGGTACTAGGCCCACCACTTTCAAGACAACTGCAGAGGCTTCTAGAGGAAAATGGGCAAAGCCAGTTGAAAACAGAGAGTAAGGCCAATGAAAATGGCAGAACTTCGAGGTTGATAGGGGTTCATCAATAGGGTACCATAAGGAGTTCCAAGCTTCCAAGAAATCAGCCTATATCTCGGAAAACTACAAAGGTAAAAATCCAATGACCAAATCTCAATGGAGGAGAGAATAAATGAGAAGAAAGGAAAAGAGAAAGGCTAGGGAAAATCAACAAATTGAGTCAAGCACCCATGTGCCTGATTAAAAGGTTGAGAAAAAAGAATTAAAAACTGTCTAAAAGAAGCCTGTGAAGGGGAAGGCATTTCCTACTCAAGAAGACAAGACTGAAAAGGAGCAGGAGCGTTTGAACACTGAAGACGAGATGCTTACTGATGACTTTGAAACAAACTCAAAGGAATCTTTATACATTATGGTAAATGTGGTATTTGTACTGCCACGGGAGTTCGACCAAGTCACTGAGGTCGAAGAGTTGGAGGATAATACTGAAAAAGAAATGGCCACTCACATGCCAATTTGTTATTATGTCATGAATAATGGTTGCGTGAAGGAGAAAAATGCATTCTTCGAGAGACCGTATGAGGCTATGAAGATTCATTTAAAGCCTCTTTATATCACTGGAAAAATCGAAGAGGTACAAATTAGTAAAATCTTGGTGGATTGCAGCGTAACAGTGAATCTGTTCCCTCATTTCATGTTGAGAAAAATCGGGAAGTTCGACACTGATACAAAGCCCCACAATATGGTGTTATCCAACTATGAGGGGAAAATTGGCTCTACCTTAGGGGTGCTTCAAGTTGATTTAACAGTGGGGACCATCACCAAACCAACCATGTTTATGGTCATCAAGACGAAAGCTAATGATAATTTGTTGCTAGAACGCGAATGTATTTACGGCATAGGTGTCGTACCATCACCCATGCATCAGAGAATTACCATATGGAGAATAGATGGTATTGTGGAAAATATTGAAGCTGATCAAAGTTATTTCATGGCTTCGGTCAATCATGTGGGTAGGCACAGTTTTGACAAGAATTTGGCTAATATTGCTCCATGCAATCCAGCCAACTTTGCGTTTACTCCAGATGACAACGTGTATTGCTCTTTGTATTTACACCCCACTAATGGTTTTTAGTGGGGCCGAAAGGTTGTGAGCGAAGACGACCTGGCATACATAGGGACATTTGGAATCGACCCAACAGGTTAGGGGAGCAAGTTTGGCGGTGATGACTGAGTTTCCAGTGCTTGAAAGAATTGCGGCTTATATAGCCGAAAATAAATGAAAAACGGCCTTGGAGGCCGAAGTAAAATTCATGGTTGTTAAAGCCAAGAAGGAATCATATCAAGAAGGTCCTGGTAAGAACTTCGACCCGGAGCCACCTGATAAGGTTCAGGATGAAGTGCGAGGTAAGAGGCTCGACACCCTATACGATGACGAGCCTTTGGGATTTGAGAAAGATTCGTTGGTAACCAACATCAAAATGCTAGCGCAAGATCCACTTGAAGAGATCAACTTGGGGAACAGGAACACGAGAAGGCCAACTTATATTAGTGCCAATATCAACCCCCAACTCAAAGTCAAAATGATCCAATTGCTAAAGGAGTTCAAAGACTGCTTTGCATGGGATTACGATGAGATGTCTGGTTTAGACAGAGAGCTAGTCGAATTAAAATTACCAATCAAGCCTGCTAAGAAGCCTATCAAGCAGAATCCAAGGCGGTTTGCACATGCGATTCTCTCAAAGATTAAATAGGAGTTCAAAAGACTTATGCGCTGCAAATTCATCCGTACGGCCAGGTATGTCGAATGGCTTTCAAATATTGTGTCAGTTATTAAGAAAAATGGTATTTTGAGGGTTTACATAGATTTTAGAGATTTAAACCAAGAAACTCCAAAGGATGAGTATTCGATGTCTGTGGCGGAAATGCTAATCAACTCTACTGCAGGACACGAATACCTTAGGATGCTCGATGGATACTCAGGATATAATCAGATATTTAATGTTGAGGATGATGTTTCAAAAACAACATTTTGATGTCTTGGGGCATTAGGCACTTATGAATGGGTGGTAATGCCTTTCGGCTTGAAAAACGCTGGGGCAACATATCAAAGGGCAATGAATTTGATTTTTCATGATTTTATTGAGACTTTCAAGCAGATTTACATTGACGATATTGTTGTAAAATCAATTTTTAGGAAAGGTCAAATTGACCATCTTCGTCAATCCTTTGAAAGGATGAGGAGACATGGTTTGAAAATGAATCCTCTCAAATGTGCTTTCTATGTGTAGGTAGGGGATTTCTTAGGCTTCGTGGTCCACAAAAATGGAATCGAAATAAACCAGAATAAGACCAAGGTCATAATTGAGGCGAAAGCGCCATCAAGAAAGAAGGAATTACAGTCATTGCTGGCCAAGATTAACTTCTCGAGAAGGTAAATCTCGAACCTTAGCAGCAAAACCCAAGCTTTCTAACCTTTGCTTCGATTCAATAAAGAAGGATTCAAATGGGGGTAAGCTCAGCAAGAGGTTTTCGACAAAATCAAGGAGTACTTAAGCCACCCTCCAATTCTAATTCCACCTTGTAGAAATAGGAGTATGAGGTTGTATATATTTATGTCGGATAAAACTTTAGGGAGCATGTTAGCTCAAAAAGGTGATGATGGCGTCGAAAGAGCCATTTATTATCTCAGCAGGGTCTTGAACAATGCAAAAACTAGGTATATCATAGTTGAAAAATTATGTGTGTGTTTGTACTTCTCATTTGTAAAATTTAAGCATTATATAAAACCTGTTGATGTTTCTGTTTCCTCACATTTTGATGTTATAAAGCATATGTTATCGAAACCAAATTTGCATAGTCGATTTGGCAAATGAGCATTAACTTTAACTGAATATTCTTTAACTTATATGCCATTAAAAGATGTTAAAGGGCAAGTAGTGGCAAATTTTATAGTCGGCCATTATATAAATGAAGAATCTTTAAACTACATCAAACTAAAACCTTGAAATTTATACTTTAAAGTTTCGAGTCATAGAGACGGTGCAGGCGTGGGAGTCTTGATTATTTCTGCAAATAAGATTCTAATAAAATTCAAGTACAAAGTTGAAGGTGTCTGTTCGAATAATATGGTTGAGTATGAGGCTCTTATAGCCGGACTTGAAATGTTGTTGGAACTAGGGGCAACTAGAGTCGAAATCATGGGTGACTCAGAGTTGGTCATAAAACAAATCACAAAGGAGTACAAATGTGTGAAGGAAAATCTCATCATGTACTTCGTAATAGCCAATCAACTCTTAAAAAGATTTGAGTTGGTTAGCATTTGACACATTCCTCGAATGGAGAATTAAGTAGTGAATGATCTTGCTCAGATTACCTCTAGGTATAAGATTTCGAAAGAAAAGTTGCAAAGTTAGAGGGAGAGTGGTGCCGGCCAAGCTATCCCCATCAGATCTAGAAACAACAAAGCTAGGGTATCTTAATAAAGAAAACTTCGAGATACTAGCAATAGATAGCTTGACAGACAAAGATTGGAGAAAACCAATAGTGGAATATTTGCAAAAACCAACGTCGTCTACTAAAAGAAAGATCAGGTATCGAGCTTTAAGTTATGTTCTTTTGGGAAATGAATTACTTAAAAAGACTCTTGAGGGAGTATTACTTAAATGTCTTAGTGAATCAGAGGCATATTTAGCCCTGTCTAGTGTCCATAGTGGGGCATGCGGGGCACATCAGGTGGGACATAAGATGAAGTGGTTGCTATTTCGACAAGGAACGTATTGGCCCACCGTGTTGAAAGATTGTATTGAGTTTTCCATATGGTGTTAAGAGTGCCAAGTGCATGCATGCATTCAGTATGTCCCTGTGAGAGAATTACACTTTATAGTCAAACCATGGCCATTTAGAGGCTGGGCTTTAGATCTTGTTGGAGAAATTCGACCAGCATCATCAAAAAGCCAAAGATACATCTTTGTCGATATTGACTATTTTACAAAATGGATTAAAGTTGTACCATTGGTGAACGTGGACCAAGAGGATCTGATCGAATTTATCAAGAAGTACATCATTTACAGGTATGGAATTCCAGAAACCATTACAAGAGACCAAGGATCGGTGTTCACAGATCGAAAGATGCAAGAATTTGCTAAGAAGATGGGTTTCAAATTATTAACATCTACACTCTATTATGCCCAAGCTAATGGCCAATTCGAGGCTAAAAATGAGGTGGTCATTGGTTTAATTAAGAAGCGTGTGGGGAAGAAACCTAGGAACTGGCATAAGACTGTAGACCGTCCTTTGGGCATGTCGAACATCTCCTAAGGAGGTTACTAATACTACTTCATTTCGATTGACATTTGATCACGATGCAGTTTTACTAGTGGAAATCTATTTACAATCGATAAGAATTCAAAGACATCCCAAAATTCCATCAGCGACATATTGAAATATGATGTTGGACGAATTAGTTGATTTAGATGAAGAGAGACGCAATGCTTTGGAGTTATTAAAAAGACAAAAGGAGATAGTAGACAAATCTTATAATAGGAAAGTTAAATTTAAAAGTTTCTTTCCTGAAGATTTGGTTTGGAAAGTAATCCTTCCTATGGATCGAAAAGATAGAACTTTAGGAAAATGGTCCCCTAAATGGGAAGGTTCTTTTCAAATAATTCAAGTATTCCCTAATGGCGCGTATGAGATCGAAGAGGTAAGCAAAGATAAAAGAACCTTGAGAGTGAATGGAAAGTATTTGAAGAAATACAAGCCTACACTCCAAGAGATAAAGATAGCAAAGGAGTAATCATACAAAAAATAATAATCAAAGCCAACATGGTAAATAAAAGCTTGCCAAAATGGCCAAAATCCTTTACATCAAATGAACTACAAGAGGTTCAAAAATATTACATAATAAATCCCAAATCATGGTAGTAAAAGGGGGACCAAGATTGAACGGGAAGACTAGCTTTCATCTTGAGGTACTTAGCCTTTAGAAGCTCTAACCAGATGTGTCGAATCATACATGGATCAATCAAGTGTCGACTAAATTTATCAAAAAATGTCTTTTTCTTCAGCTATCGAAAATGACATTTTTGGGGGTCAATTTGTTAGCTCCTAAATTTCATTCCTGGTTTTAATTAAAGAAATAATAAAGAGAATTATGTGAAGTGATGATAGTGTTTCGACATGGCTATACTTGTTTGCTTTGGTCGAAACAACCTTTTGTGCGAAGAGGAAATGCTGAATAAGATGTGAAGAAAAAAAATATTTTGAAGATGGTTCGACAGAGATGATATTTCGACGCATGATTTGAATTCAAATAAAGGAGGGAACTTTTGTTCTTATCCAAATTTGTGAAGAAGGACACGCGGAGTTTTCTAAGGAAAGGAGACATGTCGAGCGCCACTTGTCATTTGTTTGTAGTATAACCGTTAGTGTCGGTTATTTTTTATCATTATAAATAGAAGGTTTCAGTGTTAGGATCGGGGTGTTCCAAAATTTGTAAAAGTTTATGAAATTAGTCAAAGTTTTTGCGTGTAGAGAAAAAGAGTATGTCGAAGAAAATGTACGTTTGATTACACAATATTTTTATATTTTAATGCAAATTTCATCTTTTTACCACAAAGTCTATCTCTTTATTATTCAAGTTATTTAATTGTCTTTGATCAAGTTTCTGCACTTTACTTCTTCTAAATTTCGAAGTTTTTAGTGGTTAGATCATGCATAATATTGAAATCTTCATTATTGCCCAAAATTTAAATTAAGAATTGCTAGCACATGTCTTATGATTTGTGTGGTCGATCCTGTACGTAATCAAATTCTTTTTCAATTGGAAAGACCAACGGTTGTTTACTATATTTTCCAGTAAACAGAGAGACACACCACATACTCACCAAAAACCTTAAGGTGATATGTGCGTGGATTATGCCACTTATTAATGCTCAAGTCTCCACATTCCTATCCAATATGGGAGTATTACCCATACTACTCACATTTGTTATAGTTAACAGAGTGTACCTGAGTACACTAAGGATATGCCTCTAGCTACTGCTTTTATCCCGCTCAGAGGAAACCAGGTGACCGATCCTTTTAGAGTCTATCTTGACAGTTTGGTTGTTGAGGACATGCACTTCAACAACTATGTTGATCATCGTCAAACGCCTCCATTTGACGAGATAGTATTATACTCTGGATGGTTGGCCTACGGATCGCGTCTCACTGCTCCTTATCTGTCCGAGCGTGTCATGCGAAAGTTCGGCTACAGTCAGACCATTCTCAGACATCCCTGTTGTCTCTTCTCCTCCTGCCTTGACACATGGAAAGATAGAGGATATGTTTGATGATTATGAGAGTCATTTGGTACCGGAGGAGGTACGAATTACCATAGCTGAGAGCGATTAGAGCTACGTCGAAGAGTACATCAGATGATTCTTCAGGGCGTCACATTCATACATGGTACATGCTGCTCCAGGAGATCCGTCGAGGCCAGCTCATCATGATTCTTCCAATACACAAAATAAAAGTTAAAAAATATTTTAAAAAATGACTACCGAAACTCATTTGCAAAGTCTTCCGATACACAAAAAATGACTACCGAAACTCTTTTGCAAAGTCTTCCAGTACACAAAAAAATTTAAAAATGATTATCAAAAGTCTTTTTCAAAGTCTTCCGATACACAAAAATTAACTACCAGAACTCTTTTGCAAAGTCTTCCGATACACAATTTAAAAAAAAAAAAAAATGACTATCGAAATTCTTTTGCAAAGTCTTCCAGTACACAAAAGAAAAAGTTAAAAAATGCTTGAAAAATGACTACTTAAATTCTTTTCTAAAATCTTCCAATTCGTAAAATAAAATTTAAAAAATAAAATAATAAATTAGTTAAAAATATACAAGGACAAAATTGATATTTTTTATAAAATGTAGGAGTATAAAGATAAAAGTAAGGATACGAGGTAAAATTTTTTAATCTTTATGAAAAATTTAACCCACTTAATCCTTGATGAAATAGATAAAGGCAATTGGGACTGCAAGGAATGGGCTTCGTATATCTTACCTCATGTTCGCGGACAATTTATTGCTATTGGAAAAGCGACAGTCAAGCAAATGCAGATTGTTAGCGATGTTGTAGACAAATTTTGTGGTACCTCTTGGCAAAAGATCAGTTACAATAAATCAAACCTCATTTTTTTGAGCAACGTTGAGTGTAGTTTATGGAAGGAATATACTCAGGTGGCAGGAATTAAAGAATCAAAGAACCTAGGTATGTATTTTGGAGTGCCGATTACTGGTAAAGAAAGTAAAAATCATTTATTTTCGTTTCTCCTTAATCTTGGTGCTCTTTTAATAAAATTTGACATCTCTTAATTTCGCAATATAATTGAGTTTCTCTTTAGAAAAAAATAAAAAATTATATGACTTTTAGTAAAAAACAAAAAGAGAATATTGTGAAGGGAAAGAAAATTCTTTGGCACAGAACTACTGATACATATATTCTAACTATTTATATCTTATCAAAACTCTAAAAGAAACATTAAAATGGTACAAACATTTTTACAACTATACTATACTATAGTCCATACCTAACTTTATATTTGCAATGATAATTAACATCTTTAATATCTTTCTCCTCTATGCACCTATGATGTTAAACTTCAATCTGATTTTTGATCTGCATCTGCTGTGGCTTGAACTTGAGCTGCATACTGTAAGTTCCATAGAACATCCTCAAAAGAAGGACGAGATGAAGATTCTTGAGATATACATTTGGTTGTTATAGATATTGCAATTGATAATGATTCTTGACAACAAGTTGTCAACACTGTTGGATCTACAATCTTTCTTCTTCCATCTTCACTTCCAAAAGATGCCTATCATTCCCAACATGTTCATATAAAACGAGTAAGAACGTAAACAAAATTTGATACTCAAAATTCCTCAGTAACACAGACGCATCTGAAAAAAGGTGTGTCAATTGACACTTGTGATTACTTTCAAGGGTCGTGTCCAGTGCCCGTGTATCTGTGTGCAAAAAATTCATCAACATGTTCATATATGTTTATTAAGTTTTTTACTAACCTTTTCATTTAGGAAATATGTTTCACCTTTGTCGCATGTAATCGGTCCAACAAGTGACTCCAACATTATGAATCCAAAATTGTAAACATCGTTATCCGTTTTTGTCCTTTGACTGCAAGAAAAGTTACTCGATCTATTAAATTAAATACCAATCTACGTAGCACTGACACTTCAAATTGAAAGTGTGTATGATATTCGACACATGTCAGTAGTATCTGAAGAATTAAATTTAAGTTACAATATCATACCATGATTTTGACTTCTTCTCACTCTTTGTCTTTACACAAACATAGAAAGCCATAGAGTCACTCAATGATCAAAATCATATTAGATTATGAAAAATCAAAAACTAAGAAACAACGTTTGATTAATTGATTAAAAACATACCTCAAACTTTTCAATATCTTCTTTGATAATGGACATACCATAGTCACTTAGTTTAGGAATGCAGTGTTCATCAAGTAACACATTCTTTGTTTTCAATCCGTTGTTAAAACATCCCGGTATAACACCGATATGTAAGAAATGAACCGCCTTTGCAACTCCAATCAAAATCGCTAGTCTATCAGGCCACTTAAGTCCTTTCTCTGCAGAATTTTCTGCATCTTTTACGAAACAAGATTAGAAAATTTCAGCTTGAATGTGTCGGGTGCTATCGGCTCTTGGTATAGTACCTAAATTAACCAAAATCACAAAGGCATCCTCAAATGTGTCTTCTAGTAGTCGGTTTGGTTTATCAAAAGACTAACAAAAGATACACTCGAGGATGTTTTAGTAATTTTTATACATTCAGAGACTACACGGACACTACACAGATCCGCTACAATGTCATATCCTAACCTGATAGACGAGTATGATAATCTCCATTTGGCACAAACTCATACACAAGATAAAGTTTTTGTGTGCTCGAATCATCTTGTAGGCCGGCATCAATGCAATGACCCAAAAAACTAACCAAATTCGGATGTTCAAGCTTCGAGAGTAAATCCAACTTAGCTTTAAGATTTTGAATTGAGCATTTCTTTGACAGAACAAATGATCTTATCACCACATAAGATCCATTCTCAAGTTTACCTTTATGCAGCTGAAATAAAAAGCACTTATAATGAGCATACAAAATAAGTTTGATGAATTTTCCCTATGAACCTAAGTACCTTTCCTATGGAGCCATCACCAATACAAGTTAACAGACTAAAGTTTTTGGTAGCTTCCTTCAACTCTCGGATAGAAAATTGTCTACAGGTTGGACTAGTTTGTGTCCCTAGCTTCACTGCTTGAGAAATAAATCCTGAAAGAATAAGCGCTTATCATATACATGTTCATATAAGACTAGTTGTTTTCATATAAGTTGTTTTCATAAGCTATCAGAAGCAGAGCCGTCTTTGAAGACGTGCAAGGCAGACTATCACACAAAATTCAAAATTTGTCAAGGTTAAACCGTGACTAAATAAGATCTCTATTTATTTTGTCATGGTTAAACAGTGAATAATCTATCCTGGGCCTCCAAAAACTTGAAACAACTCTGATCCTAGGAAACTTATGAAAATAAGCTGAAAACAATTTTTAGACATGACATAAGTTGTTTTCATAAAATCTTTCAAACAGTTTCACATCTGTTTATGCAAATAGATAAGTTTAAATAAGTCAATTCGAACAGCTTTCTCACAAAAAGAATGCAACCGCAACTTAAAACCGTAACTTATATACTTACTTGCATTTGCAAGAACTTCTGATGAAACACCAGTTGCTGATTTATCTTGAACAATCTTTACTAACACTTCCTTTCTACTTTTCTTCATCAAACGAAATTTTTTACACACAAAAACTCCAAACACCAAAACCACAAGAACAAATCCAACAACAATAGCCACTAATGCTACCACTTTCAATATCCTGAATTTCTTCCATCTCGAACCGAAATCCTTACAATAAGAGCTTCTCTGCTGATTTTGAGCTTCAACAGATAAACAATTTCTACTATATCTAACAACTCTACCATCAGAACTATTCGCCAAACACGAAGGAAGTAAACCACTTAACTTGTTGCTAGAAATATCGACATAACCGAGTTTTCCACCACAATTGAGTTTATCAGAAAACTCACCACTAAGCACATTGTTTGCTAGATTCAAATAACTTAAATTTGACAGAGAAAACAACGTCGAAGGCGGCACACCCTCAAGACGATTCGACGAAAGGTCTAAATGTTGAAGGTGGTTCAATTCTCCAAACTTCTTCGGAATCTCTCCTGAAAACGAGTTATTGCTAAACAAAACCGTGACCACGGATTTCGGCAGACGCGGTAGGTCAAATTCGAAATGGTTTTCTCTCAAATCCAAAACATGCAAACCATTAAGAGAATTGAAACTAGGCAATTCACCGGATAGTTCGTTTTGCGAAAAAGAAATAACTTCGAGTTTCTTGATTTTGCATAGCGAAAATGGAAATGAACCCTTGAAATGATTTTTCTTCAAACTCAAGAAAGTTAGGTTAAACAAAGAATCAAACCAATTAGGCAAAGTGGAGTTGAAATAATTTTCATCAAGTGTTAGTGATTGAAGATTCACCATTGTTGAGATTTTTGGTGGAATGGAACCAAATAGGAAATTTGAACTCAAATCCAAAACTTGAAGCAAAGTAAAAGATTCATCAATCTTATTAGGAAGTTTCCCCCAAATCCCTAATGAAACCAAAGTAAGAACCTTTAGGGTTTTAAACTTTGTCAATGTGATGAAAAATGAATCAATTGAGAAATTCATGGATAGGGTTTGATTTGGAATTGCAAATCCATTGAAACTTGAGGAGGGTTTCAAAGATTTATCACCAAAAATTTTGAGCTCAATTATTGAATTATCTTCACATTTAATGCTCAAATTTGAAGATGAAGGAAGATAACAAAAATCAACATTGTAATTTTCCATAATTTGCAATGAAGAAGGAAACTCCAAAAACATTCTTAATTCTAACAAAGCTTGGTTTTGATCTTGTTCTAACTCATGACTATTTGAAATGAACAATAAACACAATAGAATCAAAAGATCAAAGTAAAAGTACTTCATTGAATCACAACTTGAAAAAAAATAAACTATGCACACAAGATATATCTATATCTGGTCGCAATTGCAGTTGCATACCGTAATTTAAAACTATGATCTTTCAAAGTTCAAAGATTTTTCAAATAACAACGTACATATAATTTCAAAAGGAAACTACTAGGAAGATAATTTTGTTACAAAAGTTGAAACATTGCATCAATGGTTATGGAAAATTTGATGTTTTTTAATGATGTGGTGAAGGAAGACAAGTGAAAATGTTGTACCATGGAAAAAGACAAAGGCATTTATTTTAGTTTTTGGGTACAAAGACAGAAGCATTTATATTAGAATTAATGGAGAATGCATAGTGGCCACAAATGGATAATGTAATAGTAACTATTGTTGCAGATAGATTCAACTCTTAAAATAGTACAGAATCAAAATGGACAAGTTAGTATAGCTTTTATTTTACTACGGAGAAAATTTATCTTTTAGAATAATTGAATAATGAATGTATCTTATCCCATAAATTAAATATATTGATTATTTAATTAATTAAAAAATAAATTTATGATTAAATGGAGTATTAAAATTGGAATCATAGTAAAGTTGGTAAGCCAATAATTTCTTAATAATAGAAAGAAGGGAAAAAACATGATCCATCATATTTTATGAATGACATTGAGAATTTCAAATCCAAGAAAAAGAAGACATTAACAAAAGAAGCAAACATTTGACCGTTAAAGGATGGAGTAATGGACAGGCTGTCGTGTAGTAGTATATGACATGACACCATGTGCTCTCTTTCAATTCCCATCAAAGTTTGAAATTCTCACTTTATTTTCTTTTTCTTTATTCTCATTTTGTCCTTTTCTTTTTCTTCTTTTGGTAAAGGCCCATTTTGATATCTAAAAAAAATATTTAGTTCAATTAAATTTTTTTTTTAATAAAAACAAATTTTCCCATAAAAAAAAACTTAATTGCATTGTAATATTTTTATATTTACATGAATATAGAATTGATCTCTTCATTGTAAAATTCATCGATTTTGATTTTTTCTTTAAACTTTTTTATTTTAAAGTAATGATGTGATATATTTTAAATAAAATCGGATGTGATTCACGCATGTTTCTTTTAGCTTTAAAAAATAGATTTTTTTTTTGTATTTTTTAAAAATGAGTTATTGTTCCACGTAAAATTTGGATGATTTTTTCAATCAGAATTGTATGTATATGAATAAAGATTATTCTTCTCAGAGTTTGCATATTGAACTTCAACACTAACCACCTTTATATAAAGTTTTCATTCCTATGTTCTTTTCCATATGAATGACACCTGAGTGTCTGGACCTAACTCACATTTGTCAGGATGAGTGTGAATGCATCTAACGATTTCAAAATAACTTCAAGTTGAGCTAATACTATTGTATTCGAATCTAATTCAACCACACCCGTTGGTTTAACTATTTGATCACTTGAACGATACTCATTCTGACACATTGTTTCAATGAGTTCTTTCACCTCATCTTCATTCTTAGTTTTTATGGTACCTCAAACTAAGGCATCCAAAATTATTTTCATTTGAGCTTTGAGACCTCTGATAAAATGTGGCATATCTTCCATGGAACTTATATTATGATTGGGACATCTTCGAAGTGACAATTTGAATCTTTCTCATGCATCAGACAATGACTCAGAATCAATTTGGCCAAAATTTTAAATTTTTTGCTTTCCTCTCTACAAGCTAAGCATTTGAGAAAAACTTCTCAAGAAATTTGTCTTTCAATTCCTTCCAAGTTTGAACAGTATTGTTTGGTATGCACTGCAACCAATCCTTTGATCCACTTATAATAGAAAAATCAATATTTTGATCTTCAGTCTCATAAAATTTAACCGAATGCTCCCAAGAATCTTTGATAGTTTTCCCATCGAACGAGTTGTCTCTCAAACTTGAAAGCACCAAATTTTTTTATACTAAATGTTATAGAGTTGGCCGATTGAAAACCTAAGGATATTTGTTCAGCATCAGTTCTCCTACAATAATCTTGGTGGATTAGCCACCTCTTTTATTTCTTATTCAAATTCTTATTTAGCTTGTTATACTTCTCTTCTTGCTTTTTGAATTGCTCATGTTATTCTTTTGATCTTTGAATCTAACAGTATTAGTATCGAACTCAAACCTCGCATAAATAAACAAACAATACCTCGATCAATAACACTACACCAGATATAGCTAAATAAGAAAAGAAAATAAAAATAACAATAACGAAAGAAAATTAAACGTCACACAAAAATTGTCTTGTCGAAATGATCAACAATCCTCTACAACGACACCAAAAACTTGATGACAAAACTAGCAAGTGAACTAATCGCGTCAGAATAATTAAATAAAGACCATTTTTATAGGGATTACGTATTTTAACAAGGTGAAATTCATGCTATTTGAAAAGTAAAATCAGAGGTTTTCTTAAAAGTATGTTGAAAAAGCTAAAACTTAAATGAACTTTCAGATGAGAAAACAATTAGGTCTTATTTGAATCCCTTAATTCTTCATTGTTGACGATTGTGCATTATTTAAATCAAAATGACTTTATACTTTTACAGCGAATTAAGAATGTTGTTGTACACAATCTTTGTTTACATCTCACTAGTTTGGACTATAATTGTCTAATTCCTTAGGCGAGTCGGGTAGTAAAATTAGGTGATATAAGTGCATTAATTCCTTAGTCTTATAATTCGATATCCCTAGTTAATTACTAAGTTGAACGATTACTTTATTTCATATCAGTAGAGTTATGGGCAATAATTCCTACTCATCTAAATTCACTTTGTGAGTTAGTCAAAACTTAAAGACCAATAACAACAAAAATAATTAAATATAAAATATATAATTAAATCATGCAAATAACATCAAACAATATCCAACAGAGTCAAATTAAGTTCATTTTCTAAAACTTAATAAAGAAAAATCTAGTTACTCATAGTAATACAAATAAATACAATGAGCTTAAATGAAGAGTACATAAAAATCAATGAAAATATGGTCTCCAATGACTCAAAACTCTAAAATATCTTGTTTTAGAACTCTTTGTCGTCACTTTCCACTCAAAAATTCACAACCCTTAAAAAAGTGGCTTATTTTTCCTTTTAAACAACAAAAAATGTGTCAGCCAAACGCTTCGTTGCGACTACGATATAAAGCATCACGATCCCGATAACTTTCCATTGCGACCAAGATAGAGGCATCGCGGTCATGATAATTCTTATAGCCAAAAATGCATATTTTGCTTACTTTTTGTTCTTTTTTTATTCAAAGTCCACAATTTCTTATCTTCTTATATTCTTCTTATTTCTTCTTCGCTTTATCTCATATTTTGTTTGAAATTTTATCGACTCTATAAAAAAAAACTTGTAAATATTATATAATAACATAGTTCAATTTTCGCCGATGTTCTTAGGTTTGAATAGGAATGAAATTGAAATTTTCTCAAAACCTTTGTCTTTAATTTCTTCACTCTTTGGTGATTTAATTGTTCTCTTTAAATAATTCCTAGTTCAATTTTAATCCATATAACTTCTTTTTTAATACTTTCTCTAACACACTCACGTGTCATGCTACGAGAAAGATTCAGTCAATATCACTACAAAATTCGGTCAACATTACTACAAAAATGTATTACTTTTTCCGTTTTATAATGAGTGATCCATTCGAAATAAAAGATTATCCTAAAATAAATGATTTATTTTAATTTTTAATGTATCTTTTTTAACTTTACCCTCTAATTAAATATTATTTTCATCATTTTCAATACATAATAAGGATACTTTAATAAAAATATCATTATCTCTCCTTTATTTATTCTTAATCTGATGAAAAGTCAACTGAATCACTCATTATAGAACCGAAAAAATAGATTGCATGGTTACAAATCTCTACATAGAATTGAAGATAAATGACATGTTTGACTGTTCAACCAACATCCTTCCATTTTCTCCTCACTCTTACGTGAATTCTCAAATACCCTCGTTCATGTCAAGTCCATCCATCCATGCACATATTATTATTAAGAATTGTATATCCATTCAACACTTTCTTCCCAAAAAACTTATCAAATCATATTCTGATTTGGGTTTTTTCAATTCTGCATACAATATGTTTGATCGATGTTCTCAGACAAAAACCACACTCGGTAATGCTATGATGGGTGCGCAGTTGTCCCTTGGTTCGAGTTGTTGCATTGCATTTAATATATTTTGCTGTTAAAACAAATAAATTGGGAAATTCTATGGTGAAGTTCTGTTAAAAAAATCACTTGAAATATGGCAGAGCCAACTCATTGGTGTTTAATCATAACATTGGCTTGTTGCTGATTTCATTTCTTGTCCATGTTATCATTATATATGGTTTACCTTGTTGTTCTATTGATTGCAAATTTAATTATGAATTTTTCTATAAATGTGGAGCTCAGTGGAATGATAAAAAGACAACATGTTCCCATCATAGCATTATAGAGTCTGGTTTCTCTAATGAGGACATTGATCAAACACCTTTATGCATAATTGAAAAAATCCAAATGAGAATATGATTTGATAAGTTTTGTGGCAAGAAAATGGTGAAATGATATACAATTCCTAATAATTTGTACACGGATTGGACTTGACATGGATGATGGTATTCAAGAATTCACTTAAGAGTGAGGAAATGAAAAGAGGTTGGTTGAATACTGAAGCATGTCTCTTCTCTTCAATTCTACGTACTTAACAATTAGGCTTATAACTCCATAATTTAACTCGTTTTTGGAGTGATGTTGACAAAACTTTTGTATGGCATGTCACATCAGTTATCATCAGAAGAAGTAGACACTATGAATTAAAATTATAAATGGAAAATTTTTCTAAGACCATTTTTTAAAGGAAATTTTTTATAGAGATTAAAATTGAGTTATAGATTATTTAAAAGAACGAAAAGCATATTTAACTCTATTATTATTATTATTATTATTATTATTATTATTATTATTATTATTATAACATAATTATTAAAATTAATTTTTGTGATCCCATCTTAAAGTATTTGTAATGATTCTTCTTCTATGATGATTTTAATCTCATTTGATGTTTCATGCAAATTATTAAGACAATTTATATCTTTGTATTTTAGTATTGAGTTAGGTTTTCAACACCGGACCTTAAATTTCACATACTTGTTAGATATACAATTTTAAAAAAAGTATTGCCAAGATTTTTAATACTTGAGAACCATATTTAAAAATTTATTTCCCTTTTAATTAGTGTCTCTAGTTCTTGGTCTAGTGTGTTCATTGTTTCTCTTTGATCTCAATATAATTTTCATAAATTATTTTAAGGGTGTTCCACACTTCTTTGGCAGTGCTATAGTTAAAAATATAATTCTACTCTCTAATGCTTAACCAATGTTTCAAAAATCAGACTGAACTGGTCGGTTCAGAAACCGGAGATGAATCCGGTTGTGTCAACTTTTCAAAATTGCTAATGGGTCAAAATCGAAAAAACTGGATTGAACCGTTCAAAACCATTCGAACCAAAGAACCGGAGCCGTTTTTGTAAAATCGTCCGGTTCAAAAAATACTTTAAATTTTCCATTTTTTAATTTTTTTTAAAAGCTTAATATGTTAATATTAAAACATAACATACATTCTCCAATTACAAAAAAAAATTGCGTGTTTTTTTACAACCATACAAACTTTTAAATTTTGTCACTTCGTTCTAGCTTTTCTTTCAACCACACATCATTAACATCACGCCATCTATTTTAAACATAGGCATGTTGTCCAACTCAATATTGATTGTTGTTCCAGTTAATATTGTATGTTGTTGTCAATTATAACTTTATTGTTGTCGTTCAACTTAAATTTGTTTATTGTTGTTTAATTAAGTATATGTATTGTTTATATTTGGTATTCTATCTTATTTAATTTAGGTATTTTTAATTATTTGAACTTTATTTTAGTTATTATGTCCTTTTTTTATAATTAGTTTAATTTATTTTATTGTAGTTCCTTAATTTGTTCAAAATATTTTGAAATAAAGCTTGAAATGAAGTGTACATTTATGTTATGTTATTATATGTTGTATCGATATTGATGTATTAAGTCTATAATGAATTTTTGAAATATTTATTTTATTAAGTTGCGAATATATGATTATGTGTGAAATATCTATGAAATTTAGTTTCATATTATTAGTTTATTTAAGAACGGTTCGACCGTAGGTTTAACCGGTTAAACCAATTTAACCTTAAAACGAAAGTTTCACCGATTCAATCTACAGTCTAGTTTTTAAAACATTGTGCTTAACATATTTATCATCAAGTACATAACTTTAAAGCCTTTTTTCACTTTTTCTTTTTCTTTTGTGATCCGTAAATTTTTCAGATTGTTCATTACTTCATTGTTAATGAAATGGGTAGGAACAAATAGACCGTTTAAAATAATTCATAAATCAAGATCAATAGCATCGAAAAATATTTTCATACTTACTTTCCATATGGTAAACCTTTCACCATTAAAAAATTCAGGTGTTTTATTGGATTTACTCCATGATTATCATGTTATTCTTCAATATTGTGAGAATACCTTTGGTTGCTTTGATTTGTGTGTTATTGTGCAGGAATTAGGCATAAAACCATCAAAGTGTAAGACACAAGCATTTGGATAAGGAAACCAAAGGAAGAGAAGAATTTTAGCATGTTCACTGTACAAACAGCCAGCGAAGAGTTCCAGTGAACGTTCGTTGTGCGAACACAGAGTGAAGTCCCAACGAAGCATCTCAGAAAGATGGCAGTAAGAAAAGGGCAGTAAGTTCGTTGGGCGAACAAGGCAGCGAATGTTCGCTGTGGCGATGTAGCAGCGAAGAGCCAACTGCGAACCATCTTAGACCCAAGTCAGTAGCTAAAGGACCCTAAGTTTGTTATGCAAACTTGCAGGCGAGGTAGTTCGCAGTGCAAAGGATTGCTCACGCAACGAACTTCACATATTTCTCAAGGACGATTTAACTGTTCAGAGGCACTTCATGTACCAAAAAAGGGGTTCACTAGGAGAAGAAACCGTTCGCAGTGCAAGTGTGACAGATTCTAAAAGTACTATATAAGTACTTTTCACCATTTTTGGAGATGATAACCCACTTTTACAAATACGAACTTCATTTTCTCAGATTTCTTCACCAAGAGGTGATATTTTGCAAATATAAGCTGGATTTGCATCTGAGTTCGATTCTTCGACGTGGATGCTCATTCATCTTCTTCTAAAACTTGTGAAGCAAGCTACCATAGTTATGGGTAGCTAATTTCCTTTGTATTAAAGGTAGAGGTAGTCTACCTTTTGCTTGTATGTATTTCTTTTGATTGGCCTTGTATGTGAACAAGTGATGATTAATATATAATGAATATTTTTGTTCTTAATGATCCATTCTTGTTTTTTAAAACTCTAGACATAGATTTTGTAAAACTTGACATAAAGTATCCATCTATCGGTTTATAGATTGGAGAAATCGGTCTATGGTGGATAATTGCTTTGTGTTGAACCTAAAGCTTACTATATTGGTTGTTATATGGAGAAATTATGTAGCGATGGATACGGTATTTCTCATGACACCGCTCTAGACATAGACGATGTTGAGAGAATATGTGACGATATTAATCGGATCCGACTTCACATGCAAGATTGAAAGAATACGTATAAGTTAGGGTAGATGAAAACTACTTTTGATATACTTTGTTAACAAAAATCTTTAGAAATTTATAAGCTTTGCTACTAAAAACGTGACAATTTTATGAACAAAACTTTGAATATCCTTATTATTAAATGATAAACTGTTGAAAGGCAAGCATCAAAATATTCTCAATCCCTATGGAGACGATAACCAAAACCCCCTTTAACTATGATTCAAACAGTTAGACTTTGATTCCACTTATTGAACAAGCAACTCCAAACACAAGAGAAAATGGTGAGTTGTGATAGACAAATTTTAAAAACTCTTTCACGAAAATAATTGATTTTAAACAATTTGTGTTAGAGGCAGAGATGGACATAGAATAGGCGGCGAAATAAAATAAATAATAATAGAGAATATAAAAGACATAAATATAAAAAGATGGGGTAAAACATAACACACTATATATTATCTTGGATCGGCCTTAAACCACGCGGGCTACTCCATCCCCCATTGGTTTCTCCTTGAAATTTCCATTAGAATCAATTTAAGCTTTTATACATAATAAACCCAAACAACCTTTTATAACTAGAATTTTCGTACAAGATCAGCCCAAATAAACTTAAACAACTTGAACATTTGCACATGATTAGCCCAACAACCTTACACAAAAAACTTGAAGTTTTACACAAGTTAAGCTCATCAACCTTAACCCATGATTTTTACAAGTTTGAATTGTAACCTTTGAATCTATTGCAAATCACAAGATAACTATGATCTTGATTAAACAGTTTCTGTATAACAAAAGGCATTATAGTTCTCTAACTAAGCTTTTCACTCTCTCATCACTAAGGTAAGTAAGGATCAATGAATAAAACTTATAAAATAAGAAGGATGTGAGAGATAGAAGAGTTGATAATTTAGAAAATTGGTGTATATAAGAAGAGAGGAAAGTTCTCATTTATATAGGAAAAAATATGGATAAAAAAGGAACAATCTGTGGGCATTTGGCACTTCCTAATCCATTATAGCACCTGCCTAATCGATTAGGTTGGCGCGTAAAAGAAAACTCTAGGCAAGATACCCTTTTTGACCCCTTAACTATATCTTTGGGTTCATATTGGTCCCTTAATTATTTTTTTGTGTCAAATTGGTCCCTTAACTCTTAAAAACGTGTCATGTTGATCATTTTTGTCTAATTAGCGACGAGTTTAGCGACTAATTTTTGAAATTTTCTATCGCTAATTAGACGAAAATGACTAACATGACGCGTTTTAAAGAGTTAAGGGACCAATCTGACACGAAAAATAATTAAGGAACAAATCTGAACCTAAGGGTATAGTTACGGGACCAAAAAGGGTATTTTTCCAAAACTCTAATATGATATGTCACTTAATCGATTAACAAGCCTATATAATCAATTATGAGGCATTATTCTTGTTCTAATCAATTAAAGGAAGGTCTTAATTGATTAGATAATCGAGTTTTTCCTTCCAAATGGATTAAAAGGATTCTTAATGGATTAAGTGATTGTCCATATTGTTTTTATTTTATTTTTAGTTTTAATAAAAAAATAAGAGAAATTTAAAATATTTATATATGTGTGTGTGCACATTGCAATAGTACTATAAAACTTATTATTGTTTCATTTATATTTAACTAGTCACACTACAAGATAAAACACTAGGCGTGAGATCAGGAGAGATTTCACAACTTCAGAACTTCACTTTATTTAAACTTGATTTAACTTTGAATGGATCTTTAAACTAGAACTTGACTTCAGTTCCTTTGATTCAACTTGGATTTGCTCTTTTATCTAGAACTTGAACACTAGGTTTTAGAATCATTAAGGATATGTTGAGTTTCAACAGTTATAAATATGCATGTCTATCAATTTTTCGGAAACAATCTTCAGAATGTAGTATAAAAGACAGAGGAAGAAGGTGACAATTTATGGGAAATTTAGAGATGCAATGGTAGAAATTCCTACGATTTTGTTCTTTGGATTTAAGAAACCTTTTGAGGTATCTAAGAGAATTAGGAAACACTTATAAACACCTTGTTCTTGTGTAATTCATATATAAAGAGAGTTGGATAAATTGAGAAATACTTGAGTATAAAATAAGTTTGTTTTTGGAACTTTGATTATTATTTTCTTGTAACTCATTTTTAATCTTTTGTAACAATTCTTGGAAGTATAGTTGAAGTGGAGAGTTGCTCCCCTCCCCCCCCCCCCCCCTCCCCATAGTAGATCATTTGATCAAAATGGTTAAACAAGTTATTATGTTTCTTGTCATTTATATTCTTCTAGCTTGTTTTAAGTTTGACTTCACTTTTGGTAGGTTATTGTGTTGCTTTAGGCCATTTATTTTGGTTTTCATTGTTCTTTTTCCCGTCACATCAAATTTCTTAGTATGTTTGAAACTCTAAGTGGTTCTCTTGAAGAGCTTTGAATTATTCTATCAAAATTTTTACAACGCCTAAAAATAGCATCATTGAACATCGTAGCAACTCGACAATGTTAAACTATGGCCTTTGGCAGTGGTATCTTGTTTGTAAATAATTGATTTGAACATCAACAATTGCATAATAGGAATAAAAGAAGCTTCCTCATCAAGTGTGTCTATCTTTTCTATTGAGGATATCAAATAGTTGTTAAATGAAGATATGAACATCAAACACACTAATAAATATGATGTATGGGATAAAGAAGAAAAGTAGTCTCGCTAAACAGTCTAAAAAAATTATAACCAACAAACTAATAAGCAAGCAAAACTACGATAACAAGAACAATAATCAACACATAAAAAATTATTTACCTAGTTTAATCCAAACCAATTCATTATAGAGATTTATAAGTTCTTGGATCCACTTTCAATCAAGAGTCTTTAACAAAAAAACTATAAAAATTATAAGAAACTACCTCTCCAATTTTATAAATATATCTCTTTTTTTAATCCAATTTGTGACTCAATCTCTCATACTTTCAATAGATAAATCACACAATCACAAGTTGCTTATAAGTGTTTTCTAACTCTTAAATAACATCCAAAGATAAAAAAAATACTTAGAAAAATGAATCCTAAGAAGTTATCTCTTTGTATCTCTAGGCCTTTCTCCCTGGAAACCACCCATATCTAAAAAAGGCAGAAAAAAGCTCAAATGTGGCACATTATTTGAGACAAAATGCTTAATGTTTCCCCATAACACCTCATGCCCCTTGTCTAAACACATTGTGTTTTCACTTCAAATGCCTCTCATTTAAAACATATTCAAAATTCTCTGAAATGTTTCACCAATACGCCTCTCATTCAATCCTAACACCTCGCGCGCGCGCGTGTGTGTGTGTGTGTGTGCGTGTGTGTGCGCGCGCATGTGTGTGTGTGTGTGTGTGTGTGTGTGTGTGTGTGCGTGTGTGTTTGTGTGTGTGTGTGTGTGTTTGAATTTAATTGGAAGAAATATTGGCTTTTCTTGACTTTTCTTGAGACATACTTTACAAATCCACACCATGTCTTAAAAACTGATGATTTCCAATTTACTCATCAACCACCTTGCTACTCTCTCAAAGCTTGAGTCACATTTCGTAAAATATAATCAAGTCTAAGCAATGCTTAAACCTTGACATATGTGATTATTTATTGAAGGCATCTACAATATTATCTTCTGAAGCCACCATCTCAACCACAATCTCCTTTGACTTTATCAAGTCTCTAGCAAAGTAAAAATGGGTGTCACTGTGCTTTTTCCTCTTAGGATAAAATTGATGATTAGCCAAATGAATTGCGCTATAATTATCACAATGTATCTTCATGCATTTTTGAGTAATCCCTAACTCCCCAATCATACATTTTAACCATATGACTTCCTTGACCCCCTTCAACTATGACAATATATTTCACTTAAGTAATAAATATAGTAATTATTGATTTCTTATTTTCTTTCCAACTTATAATTGTTCCGAACATCATAAACATAAAACCTTATAAGGACTTCCCAGTGTCGATATTCCCACTAGTCTATATCCACATATCCGTCAAAAGTGTATTTCTCTTAAGCTTCCTCTATGTACTTTGAACCACCGTGTATTGAATCATTAAAACAACTCAACACTTCAAAAAAAAATCCCAAATAAAACGATCCAATTCTTTCCATAAACTAACTTACTATGATAATTTCATATACTAAATAAGGTATATTACAAGCCATACAATACATGATGCTTCCAATATCAATTTCACATGGAGTACTCTTCATCATTTTATTTTCTTATTTAGTGTGAGGACATTTCTTAACATAAAGCTTACTATGAAGATCCAAAGGAGTCCTAACTGTTTTAGCATCAATCATTCTAAACTTGAGGTAAGAACAATTTCTTATGATATCCACCCTTAGGACTTTCTTAGCTTTAAAAAGATTTTTCATCTCAAGTTACCCATTCATCTTAAGTACCCTTATGGAATAAAATTATATTTTATGCATGATATATGTGAGACACAATGTCTTAGACAATGTGTATCATAGAAAATATTTTATAACAGATCATCACAGACTAAGGTATTTAAAGCAGAAAGCAATAAAAAACACAAGAGAATTGTTGACTCAGTTCAGTGCAATGTCACATATGTTTGATGGGCTTCCAACCCAAAAAGGAAATTAACTCTGAATAGTATTAGTATAATTAGTCTTAGATGAACAAACCTTGTTCAATGCCTACTTCCTAATGATACATGTGTCTTTCAATTTATGACTCCCCCTAAATATGAGAGCCCCTCTCACTTTCTCTCAATCACTACTATAGTGATTTATGCTTTCGACAGATTAAATATATTAAATTACATCTCAACTAACAATCAACCTCTATGTCTTGAATATTAAGTTTAGGATTCTTTATAGGTTTACAATAAACAACAAAAATAAAGACTTAAATAACAAAATCCTAGCACTCTAAAACTTCAATATCTTTATGTTTTTTTTTTCATATTTTTTGTCGGGTCTGTGTCTCTATATATAGCGCTCCAGTTGTAGGGTCTTCAATAAGATTTGATTTGATGCATATTTGTTTATGATGAAGATTTGATTTTCTTCTCCAAAAAGATATGATTTTAAAATCAATTTAAATCTTCTTAGATTTGATATGGTATTGGAAAACCTTTTAGCGAATCTTCCTTAAATTCATATTGCTAAAAGATACAAAATATAAACGACAAATATTCTTTGAATCAACCAATAATGTGCTCAGATTTACTCACTGAATTTGTCTTCCAGACTGAGGACAAATGTTGCACACATACTAGAACATCTTATCCCACATGTTGCCTCTCCACAAATTCATCTTGTTTTGCCCATGCTATTTTTCCTAAAGCATCCAACCAAAGGAACAACATGGAACATTAATTTACCACATGTGAAAATATTTCATTGTAATTAATTTTATCCACTTGAGTAAAAACCTTTGCTACAAGTATTTTTTTAAACCTTGGTTCTTCAATCCCCATAATAACATCATTCTTATTGAAATTTCACTTCATCTAATCACTTTTTGCACCTCAGGTAGTAAGACAAGCTCCCAAATATGGTTATTCACTAAAGAATGCATCTTATCATTAACTATCTTCAACCATTTTTATTATTTTTTCATTTGAATGCCATTTTGAAATTATTTGGTTCTCGATCTTGCAACCCTTCATCTATAATCAAAGCATAATAAATCATATTAGCATATCCATATTATCTAGGTTGTAGAATCATCCTTAATTTCCTATCACAAGTCAATTGATAGTCTGAAGCAACTTTAAGTTTTCGTTCTCTAGAAATAAAAGCAGGATCCTTAACATTCTCTTTATTTCTCATTTCACTAATAATAACCTCCACGTTAAACTAATCATCTTATACATTCGTTTGTAAGTCTTTCACGTCCAAGCCTTTTCACTTTATCCCCATACAGGTCTTAATAAAAGTAACATTATTGTGTGTGATAAACTTTGATCCTCCAAGTTCTAACTTCCACAATTTGTATCCATTCACACATTCAGAATAATTAATGAAGACACACTTCATAATTCATACATCAAGTTTATATTACTTGATATTCACAAACACAAAAGCTCCAAAAAAAGTTTAAATTTGTGTAGTCTATTGATTTCCCACTCAATACTTAAAATTAAATATTATTTGATCAAATAAGATGCATTAGCAAAAAATTCACCATGGAATTATTTTGGTAATTTCGCTCACCATAACATTCGTATTACCCAGTCCAAAATGGTCTTATTCATGTGTTCAACTACGCCATTTGTTGTGGTCTGCCAATAATGATTATGTGCCTGTTTTATACTTTGTTTCTTGTAAAACTTATTAAGCTACTTTAAAACAAACTTCCAGCAATTGTAAGCTCTTGAAAATTTCAATTTAGTTCCTAATTGATTTCAAAGGTGTCACCTTTATATTTCAAAATGTGAAATCGTACTCTTATATAAATATCATCAATCATAGCGAGAAAATGAAAACCACCCATATGTATTTCCACCATTGTCATATCCCAAACATTCGAGTCACCATACTCAAACGGTCTAATAAAATTGTGCATATCACTCCTAAACTCCATTCAATGTTTTTCCCTAGTAAGCAATGATCACAAAATTCTAGTTTGTTTAATTTCTCATTACCTAGAAAATCTTTATTAGATAGTGTCGCGGCGAGAATCGAATACCAAGATATTAAATTAACTTGAATAAAAAATCATAATTCACCAGTGATCTTTAATTTATCCAAGGGAAGGGAAAAAGAACGAATAACCCATAAGTATGCAATGCAAAAACAAAGCAAAAGAGAATATAAGATTCAGGGGTTGTTTATACCTAGGGAAGGTGCTAGCATTTAGCATTCTAAGTATCTGTAGTACTCTACAGGAACCTCTTGTTTTATTGTGTTATTTGTTATTTTGTCTGCTAAAGGGTGAAAAGGTAAAGGGAGACCTAAGGTGTTATTTTTAAGTATGTTCCCCAAGACATTACATCTCGTGCCTACATATCCTGACGGGAATGAAATCAGAGCATTCGTAGTTCCCCTCAATAAGGGTGAGGAAGTCTTAACTGTGGACAAGGTTCCAAGGGGAGTAAGTGTTCATAACCATGACACTTACATGAAGTGGAGCGACTTCAAACCTAAGGCTAGGTTAAAAGGGAGGTGAGTGTTCATGGCAGGACACTTAGATAGAGCGCGGCGACTCTAATCCTAAGGCTAGGAAAAAAGAATAAGACTCTAACAAGGTCTCGAGAGAATGGTGGACAAGGCTATCCTAAATGTGACATGGTAGTCAACAGAGTAATCCTTTCCTTTGGACTTTTGATTGAGAAAAGATCTGGATACAAACAGAAAAGGGAATCTATGAAAGACTAAATCTTAAATGTTGTCAAACAGTGATGGACCTAAAGTCTAATCTTCATTCGACTTGATCAGAGGTCAAAGTTAAATTGAGAATCCTATGGGAGCATATGAATCATAATGAACACTTATCACAATAACATTGACAAATAAGTAAACGAAGTTAGCCTCAGAATTAATTAAATTTGTAATTAAGGTTAATTAGAAATTTAATTAATCGATTAGAATTTTAAGAAAATTCAGAATCCTATGGGAGCATATGAATCATAACGAACACTTATCACAATACGTTGACAAATAAGTAATCTAAGTTGACCTCAGAATTAATTAAATTTTTAATTAAGGTTAATTAAAAATTTAATTAATCGATTAGAATTTTAAAAATTCTAACTAATCAATTTAAAAACCTAATTAATCAAAATTAAAAGTTTAACTATCATCTAACAATTAAGTTTTAAATTTTAACTTTTTTTAAATATACAAAATTAAATTCTAAAACCAAAAAAAATGAAATTGTTATTTTTATAGGAAATAAATTCATAAGTTTTTAAACCAAAACCTATTTTTTCAATAAAATAAAATAAAATAAAGTAAAAAAGAAATTGTGCTAGGTCCTTCTTAACCCGTCCGACCCACATCAACAACAATTACAACATTGCCAGTTAGAAAAGGAAAAGAGGATCAGTGAACGAAAGCTTCTTTCTTCAGTAACCTTTCTCTCTCTCTCGCCACCCCTCATTCTCAATTCTTTCTCTCTTTGCAATGCTCAACCATGAAACAACTTCTCCGACAACACTCACGGCGGCCGGCTGTGTTGCCTCAAAACACAAATATTTCAACACAACTCGACTTATCTTCCCACTTACAAAACAAATCCGGTCCTACATTCTTCTAGTTCTAATGCTTTTGTTGATTTGCATTGATGAACCAAGATTATATGATTGAAACCATTGATTTCGCCATGAAGCCTTAATTTATTATGTTGATATGATTTGATGAGAATTCAAAAATATTCAGAACTTTAATTCTTGCAGCTTACTCGTGATTTTCCAATTGTGTGATATCGTGATTTCTTACACTTATGCATGACGATGATTCCATTTTAAAAAAAGATTGTCATAACCGTATTTCCAATTTTCCTACGTGATCAAAACTTTCCATGTTCAATTGCTCATGTTTGATTGTAATTCATGAAGATGATTTCTCATGCTATTTGGAAATTAATGACCCGTTGTAACTTGCACAGGCTTTAGAGCTGCTTGCTTGGCATTCATTTTTCCATGACAAAAACAATCTTCTCTGTAACACTTGCAAGCGAAACTTTCATCTTCAAGATCGTGGTCATGTTCCTTTACAACCGTGACACCAAGTTCTCTTACCCTGCCGTCTTCAAAGCGAACAAAATCACCTTCCACGCGTTAAGATGTTTACGCTTATTTCCTCGACATATGAAATTGGAACATTGATGAATTGGATGTAATTGAGAGAAAGTTGAATTGGGGATCTATCTCAAGTAAGGAAATGGTTTTTTTCTGATTAAATTTTTCTTTGTTGTGTGAGGACCTAAATCTTGTTGGAAATTCACTTCACACCCTATGAAGAATTCCCTTCAATCTTGATCTCAAGATTGATGAACAAACCCACAATATGATAGTAATGGTAATAATAAGTAATTATCAAGAACAACAAAAGAGAAGAAGAATAACAAACAAGAAAGAGAAGAATGAGAGAAGAAATATTTGGAGAAAATTGTTACCAACAAACTGTGGGATTTTTGATTGCTTATAGAACTTTCACTTGCTAAAACTGCAACTGTGAAATCTGTTCAATGTTGTGTTTGAATACAAAGCAAGGCACCATGTTTATAGTTTTAGATTTACAAAATCCCAAAACATAAAAGGCCCAAAATATTCAAATCAAATCTAATCATATCAAGTCAAATCTGTTTACACTATGAATTATATTTAACACGTTGTCGCTACTGCGAAAAAAGGAGAAGGCCGACAATGACTAACAAAGTCACCACCTATCATTATTTATCCCAAAGAGAGGGAAAGGAAACGATCAGAAAAAACATGACGAAAACGGGAAAAGACGAGGTCATCGCAACCAAGTCCTAGGTTCGGGAGTCGGTTACGCAAGGGGAAGGTATAAGCACCCCTCACGTCCATCGTACTCGACGGGATCCACGCATGTGTTGTCTAGCTAAAAGGGTGTGTAAACTATCTATGCTAAAGGCTTATGGAAAAAAGAGAAAGAAAAAGAACTGACTCGGCAAAGCATCGC
The DNA here is from genome assembly GCA_963859935.3 of Lathyrus sativus. NCBI lineage: Eukaryota > Viridiplantae > Streptophyta > Magnoliopsida > Fabales > Fabaceae > Lathyrus > Lathyrus sativus. The sequence continues at coordinate 582,886,945 of OZ012735.1, forward strand.
CGCTCTGTGCCTACGTACTCCCTCGTGCAATGGGAAAGTCAGAGTCAACGTAGTTCGCCTAACTACGGCTAAAGAAGGGGGAATGTTGCTCGCCAAGACATCGCGTCTTGTGCCTACGTACTTTCGTCTGGTACGAAAGATCAGAGAAAACGTAGTTCAGGCTTACGAGAACACAGGCTGTTCAAAATTTTTACCCGAGTAGGGTTAACAGACAGTTCTAGCAGTTGGTGTATGCAGCTCGACCTTTGGAGACTTAGGCGTTACCGTTTGCGATAGGACTGAAAGTTAACAACACTCTTGTTTATGAAAAAAAAAGTTTTCCTGATTAAGACCCCAAGGGGTGAAAAAGAGTTTGAATTGTTTTTGTGTTTTTTAAGGAAGAAGTGTTTTGAATTTGGTTTGCGACTCATGCTACACTAGAGACTATGATCTAGGAACGAATGCTTCGTATATCGTCCGAAGGACATACACTAACATTCTAGATAATTGAGAGGCAAACACCCAATCATCATTTCCCAAATGGCTTAAGGCTCGTAGCGTGCAACAATGGTCAAGCTTTATTAAGTGGATTGAAGTTGTTTGAAGATGAGAAGAGAAAAAGGACGAACTAAGGGGGACTAGTGCAAACCCTAAAAGTTGTCATACAATGTGCACCTAAAGTTGAGTTTGAAAGGGGACTACCTAATGTTGTCATACATGGTTAGAACCCTAATGTCTATCATAACCTCTCTTGAACAAGAGAGGTTAGAAATCCTAAGGGAAGAAAGACAAAAGAAAAAGAAACAATAAGAAGAAACAATGCAAATGTAGGATGCAAACACAAATGCAACAAGGAAGATAAAGATGCAATGCAAGTGAGGGAGTAAATATGTGTGGGTATGTAACCTCCACAAGCTCATCTCAACCTCAAGCCATGGTATTAATAAGCACAATATAAAAGGAGAAGAAGATGCATAGAAAACAAGTAACAAAAACAGTGAGAAAAAGTCCTCATGGATTCATTACTTTAGGCAAGCTTCAGGTTCCTCCTCAGGAGGAACCAAGAAACCTTAAGTAGTATTCCAAGGTCATTGGACAGAATGGGGATGAGAAGAAGAGATCTCAAAAGTTAAAATAAAACACCATAAGCAAATGTCAACAATAACATCAAAGAATGCAAGCAAACATCACTCATGGAAATAAAATATGCAAACATGAAAGTATGAGATCAAATGAGCAACTAATGCATAAGTTTAAGACCTATGAATTATCACACAAGACCTATAACAAGCCCCTAACATGAAACAATCATAATTAGGTTCATCAATAATGCACAACCAAGCTTTTGGAAGCAAAACAAAACAAGTACACCAGCAAAGATGCATAAACATGAAACAACTTACAAAATACATGAAAAATAAGAAACTGCATCTTGTCGCTACTGCGAAAATCGGCGCCGGCTGACAGAAGAGTCGCCACCGTGCGTTATTTATCCCTCAGAGCGGGAAAGGAAACGCTCGAAGTAAACCTCGCAAAAAAACGGGGAAAAGGTATGGTCATCGCAACCATAGCCTGGGTTCGGGAGTCGGTTACGCAAGGGGAAGGTATTAGCACCCCTCACGTCCGTCGTACTCGACGGGATCCACGCTTGCTTGGGTTGTCTACTGGATGCAAAACAATCTTATCTACGGCTGCTAAATCTAAAGGGAAGGGAATTGACTCGATAGAGCGTCGCACTCTATGCCTACGTATTCTCAAGAGAGAAAGTCAGAGTCAACGTAGTTCGGGACTACGGGGAAAATTGGCTCGCCAAGACATCGCGTCTTGTGCCTACGTACTTCCACTGGACGGAAGATCAGAGCTTTACGTAGTTCAGACTAACTACGGCTAAACAAACATTCTCACACAGCAGTGAGAAAAACAACTGGTTTCACAGGGTCGGGAACCTATGGTCTTAACTATGGCTGAGTCTCAAATGCATTTGGGCCAGAGAGAAAAAGGGTACTCAATTAGTCGTCAGCGGGAAAGTCTCGATCGCACCGCCGCGAGAGAACAACAGTTAGTCGTTAGTGTGCTCGCTAGGATATCGCATCCTATGCCTACATATCTTCGTCTGGTACGAAGAATCAGAGCAGCTGTAGTTCGGCTACTATCGGACCACAGCTCCAATCTCGTTTTATTCATCTCTGAAAAAATGATTACAATGAGTGGATACTGAAAATAATTCTCCTAGGACGCTATCCTATTCTATCTCAAAAAAAATCGAATGAAAATAGCCCCCTAACAAATGGGCCTCTAAGCTGTCCTAAAAGTCATAAAATAATTTCTATGAAAGACCTAAAAGAAAACGAACTCTAAAAAAATATTAAATCGGCACTTTAATATTTTTTCTTTTTTCTCCTTTTCCTTTCTCATATTTTTCTTTCTCAATATTCCTTTTTTGAATATTTTCTCAAATATATTTCTTTTCACTTCTTTTTTATATTTTTTCCAAATATACTTTTCTATTTTTTTTCATTTCTTTTCTCTTTATTGTTCTTTTTCTCATAATATTTCTTACACATTCTTTGTGAAAAAACTAAGAGAAAAAAAAGAGAATTATAAAAGAAATAAAAGAAAATACAAGAGGGGAGGGGTATGCTGATTACAGGGGGATTAACAAGTAAAAATATAAAAAATATAGCAAACTGGGCCCAGCCCAACTTGCTTTGCTGCCAAAAACGGGGGAGGTGCTGTGTGCATCTGGGGGGTATGCCAGAAATGAGCTTTATTGGGCTTGAGCCCAGAACCTGCCAAAAACACGGAGGGACGTGTGCCAAAAAAAGTGAACTGGGCCCTGAGGCCCAATCTTCTTTCCTCCTCTCTCCATTATCCACTGAAACCCTAGATTCTGTCTCTCTCCTCTCATCTCCAATGCGCCGCCGTCAACTTTTTCCCTGAGCTTTCTCCGTCTCCTCTCAACTTTCTTGCTCTCTCTCCGTCCAAACTATCTCCAACGTAATCAACCATCTTTCGTCCAGTTACTCGAACAAACGAGAACACCACGCGCACGACACTAATCCAGACGCAACTCACTCTTCAGAAAGGTTGAAGGTCTCTGAAGAGAGGTGTTTGACGAAGGTTGCTGGAGAATTTCTTGAAGTTGTTGCGTTCGCAACGATCTTTGTTCTTGAAGTCTCTTCCCTGTAGAATCTAGATCGCGTGGGTGATTTGAAGGATATTCTGGAATTTTGCTCGAGTTTGTGGAGCGATTCTAGAAACGTCTTGGAGGTGCTGAATACGGATGATGATCGGAACTGATCTGGAGATAAGGATTCTTGATGAACGATTGGAGGTTTGGATCTAGGAATCAATTGAAGCTCCATGAGGTTTCCTGGAAAAACGTTCTTGAAGTTTCTTGAAGAACCGATGAGGTTGAATTTCTGGGAAGCTGTTCTTGGCTGGCTTGATGAATGTGGATGATCTTCAAAGATCTTGATGAATGATGAATGAAGGTTCAAGGAGCTTGATGGCGATCTGGAACATTCTGGATAGTGTATGAAGCTCGATGAAGGTTGGAGGAACGATGATGTAGGGTATCTGGAAAACGTGTTAGATGGATGCTTGTTTTTCTTGTTGATGATTTTGGTCAGAAAGATGAGGGTTGATCAGAGAGGTTCTTGAATTTGGACGATGATCGGTGGTTGAAGAGGAGGAAGGTGAAGATCATTGATTTTCTGGGGATTCTGGGTTTCTTGATGAGTTTTCTGGTGGCGGTTGGTGGTGGTTGTGACCGGAGAGGATGAATGAGGGAGGGTGAAGATTGAAGGTTGGAAGTTGATGATGGAGGTTGGCCGGAATCTGGGCGTGTTGGTCGCCGGCGACGGTTGGTGCTGGCCGGAATACATGCACGGCAGCCGGAGCTCTCTTCCGGTGAGGCGTGGGAGAGGGACACGTGGGTGGACGAGCTCTGCATGTGGGACACGCGTCCCACGCGTGGCTGAGAGAGAGAGAGGGTTGGGTACGCGTGGCGTGCTTTGGGAAGTGAAAAGTGGGACCGCCCTCTGGGGACACGTGTGAGCTCTGGGTCTTTATACTGACTCATTTCTGGATTGCTCTGGAAAGATCTAGATGGCGCTGGAAAAGTCTGGATACGCTGGACATTTTTGGACTCATTTTTTGCTGAGTTTTCTGGACAAAAACGAATGGGCCTTTACCAAATTACTGGGCCTGCGAAAAAACTGAAAGAAACTCACAAAAAACTGAAAAAAAACAATATTAAAAATATGCTAATTAACTAACAAATAAACCCCTAATCAACATTAAATCCAATTAATCCCTATATTAAATTCTATAATATCTATAAAAGAAAACTTTTATTCATTTATTATTTTTATAAAAGAAATTCTAAAAACAATTAAATTCTAAAAAAACTATTAAAGCTATTTAAAACTATTAAAAAATATACTAATATTCTAGAAAATCCTATATCATCCTAAAAATCTATTAATTCTTATAAAATGCAAAAAAAATGATTTTAAAATTATCAAAAATTCTATTAAATCCTAAAATGAATTTAAAATCTATTTATTCTATAAAATGCTAAAAAATTGATTTAAAAATATCAAAAATGCTATTTAAAATTCTATTAAATCCTAAAAATTGATTTAAAAGCTATTTAAATCCTAAAAAAATCCTATAAAATTCAGAAAAATCAAGATAATTCCCAGAGGGACAAAATGAATACCGAACGACACAAAAATAATCGGTAAAAATAAACGGGCACCGAAAAAATCCCAAAAATCGATTCTACTGATCAAAAACACCTGAAACACGAGACGGGAGCTGTGATCCCTGATAAAATCAACACAAATGAAAAATGCAATGTATGCGATATGCAGATGCGAATGCGGTTATGCGTCGAAACATCGAGCCAAATGCGAGACCCGGTTGGTCAAATTTTGGGGTGCAACAGCTGCCCCTATTCAAGCGACTTCGACCTGAGTGGATGAAGAGCGCTTAGCCTTCAGACATTCAAGGTAGATGACGGTTGAATACAAATGGAACCCTGAAATTTGCCAACCGCAAGAATATACTGCAAAGCTGCTTGAGGAATAGCTTCCGATAAACTGAAGTTTGGTTGTAACGGCAACATCTGGTCAATTTTCTAATAAAATTTTCTTCTTCTCTTCAACACCTGTGTGACGCCACAAGTATTGAAATAAATGCTTCATAAAGCAAACACTTTGATTCCCATCTCTCTCATGGGATCAAATCTGGTCAACTCACAGTTCATTGCGAACTGGAGGACAATTCTCCTGGGGAATTCTGAATGGAACTGCCTTGCACCTGTTTTGACAAAGGGGGCAGCTTCAGAAGTCTGATATATGTCAATCTTTGTTGTTGTTGTTGTTTTTTTTTCCGATGCTGACGTAACAATCAAATGAAGAATCATTCCGCTGGGGAAGACAAGAAGCTGAACCACACAACTCTGCAGGTGAACAAATTCGAAATCCAATAGGTAACCATCTTGGTCTATGTTTCGACATGCGTATGCTTGATAATGATGCAATGCCCTATATGACATGAATATGCTATGCGTTTTGTTTGAAAATGCAATGCCTAGACGACATGGATATGCTATATGCTTGTATAAACGCTATGACTATATATGCAAATGCTAATGCAAGCCCGAGCTGCCAGAGAACACCAGGTCTGAAAACCGCTTGGCAAAATAAATGCCAAAGGAAACGTCAACTCTACTGGGGATGACCTGAAGTCACAGAACCATTTCAGCAAAATAAATGCTGGAAACGAGAAATCAAACCCACTGAGGATAACTGCCCTGCTGGAGAAATGAAAAGGCAACTCTGCTTGACAACTTCACTGGGGAAAGAAAATAACTCTGCTCGGGAATGCTTTCTTCAGACCATTGGCAACTAATTGCGCTCTGCGGGGATTGACCCAAACTGAGATTGATTACGCGCAGCACACTGCTGGAAATGCTCCTACTATCAAGGATATCACTCTTAATCTGCTGAAGATACTCCTGATCCTACTCTGATACGGAGTAAAATACCATCTCGACTCTTCCGGGGATAATAAGCAACTTTCATCTGCTGAAGAGTGGCAATTCTGATTTAACAACATCCACAAGGAATTCAAACATTACTCGAAGCACTGGCATCCGTCGAGCTTCGTATCGGGGAACATGACGACATGCGAGTCATTGGGAGATATTGTGTCAGGTACCTTTAGGTTTTTTTTTTGTTTTGCTTTTCTGATTTAGAATAAACATGGATTATGTACACAGTGGAAGATGTGGAAATACTAGACGAGAACTAGCATTCAAAGGTAGACTACCAGGCGATAACTGATAGGGAAATAGGTTAGGAAAAATTGATTTTTGTGTTTTTGTGTTTTTGAACATCAGACAGGCTGACTGGATAACAGACTGAGAAAAAGACAACCAGGCGAGAACTGGCTGAAAGCTAACGTACACCAGGCGAGAACTGGTATAACACATAGGTTAAAACACACGAGAACTGATTATGCGACGACATGTACCAGGCGAGAACTGATACAACTCTTGAAGAAACGGTGACCAAACGAGAATTGGTTATCAATAAACTGCACCAGGGCGGGAACTGCTGCTTACAATAAACTGCACCAGGACGGGAACTGCTGCTTACAATAAACTGCACCAGGACGGGAACTGATGCTTACGGAAGGTGGGCCAGACGAGAACTGGTTACCGATTTGCCAGGCGAGAACTGGACTTTGGAAACGACTGGTTACTGACACGCAACAGGTTTAAACTGCAGGATAATGATCCAACGACACCATGATCTTCTTATTTGAAAGGTTTTTGATAAGGGTATTGACATGATTCCCCGATACTCAACTCTGGCTGGGGATAAACAAACTGATTTGCCCCTGGTACACTCAGCTGGGGATAGAAAGACTGGCTTGCACAACTTGCCCCAGTACCATTCAACTTGCCCCAATCTAACTCTTGGGAATACCTGCTCCGATCAACTTGCCTCGAGAATACTTCGAGAATATTTGCCCCGGTATCTGCACGACAAAAGAATTCAATCTCCAATTAAACACCTAACAACCCAGTTGATTTCAACATTCTCTGCGATGACTTGCCCCTGAATGAGCGTTCTAGCGACTCAACCCGATCTGATTATCCATTGGAAGTATCTGCTTTCAAATCTCAGCGCTCGGCATAATTGCCCCTGATTGGCTCTTGAGAAGATTCATTTCTGACCAACTGTTTCTCAAACAACTGCCCCTGCTCAACTGAAGCTTCGGGACTTGTCCTCAGACTGACTGATTCTGAACTTACTGGAAGATAACGCCCCTGACTCATTGGGCTTCACAACATTCACCATTATGGTTCAGACTGCTGGATTACTCAGTCCTGATTGATTATTCCCTGCTGGAATTTCTTTCATGCCAACTACTAACCTGCAATTAGAATCGTCTGTCTACGAATGGTAATCTTAATACAATGGTTATGCAGATTTTGAAAAATTTTGAGCTGTCACTCATTTATATGCATATGATTGAGAGTGGCGAATGAACCAAAGTTCAAACGCAGTGCTTACGTGGTCAGTGAAAAATACAACAAGATGTGACTAGCAAGTCAAGAAGGAGTCAGGTTACTCAACCTTATCGTAATGCGCTTCAGACTAACCCTACCTCAATTAGGTCTTTTGAGGGTTGTATCGTGGTCGGGTTCACGGTTCGTGAAACAAAAGGATATTTGGCTCAAATTTGATTTGTACCCACCCCTTCTACGTGATGATCTCCGATCCTAGGGTTCAGTTAACCTGGCACAAGCGCTCGCCTCTTCGAGAAGTATGTTGAATGGTAAGAACCACAGTTAAGGAATTCACAAGCTTTTCTTCTAGAGTGATAGTTACTCCTTCTTCGCTTTCGGTGTCTGTATACACGACTTTGTGATTTGCTGGGGAAAATTTTCTTTTTGATCCCTCTTTTTCATTCTTTTGATTCCCTAATTTTTGCCTGGACTGACTCCTTTTGAGTTCTTTTCGATTTTTTTCGATTTCTTTTGAAGTCCAGCGGGATGCCCTAATTTTTGCCTAAGTATTAGCTTTCCATCTTTTCTTTCTTTTTACTTAGCGGGCTTTCTTTCTTCTTTCTTTTGGAACAAAGTCGTGTGACACTGGTTGTCTTGATTGCTCCGAAAGGATTGTAACTGATTGGTCCTTGAAAGACAACACTCCTCTGCAAGACTTGAATGCTCGGTCAAGCTAACTGCCAACTACCCTGCCCCGGGTTAAGATGTGAGGGTTTAAAAGTCCGAAAAAACTTCTACTTCCTGGCTCGAAGTGGTTAACAAGGGACTAACTCCTTATATCTCCAGTGTTTGGGGAATTTGAAACAATGCCTTGTACGTCATCGGTACGGTCTTATCTGAAAGCATACAATCATTGGTTATGAGTTTCAATTTCATCATCCTCCCTCCTAACTTTGCTAGTCACAGCGAAAAAGTGGAGTGAATAAAATGCAAGTGTCAGTGCAATGCAGTAAATGAGCGACATCGACATGATTAATTCAGAAAAATGCATAGTCACTTTATTATTATCACCATTCGAAACATACAATGCTTAAAGCAAGTAGTAACTAACAGAAAAAGAAACTACAAATGCAAATGATATAAAAGCTTGAGAACTGCCAATGCTGAGGCGCCTGCCTGTCTGAACCATTGGCTTTTGCTGGGGAATACCCTCTGAATCTACGAGCTTAGACAGCTGAGCGGTTAGGGATGAACAAACAGAAATCCTTCTCGAAAGGAAATGCGATCCTGATCAATCAACTGCTGTACCTTCGCCTGAAATGCTTTACAATCTTCCGTTGAATGCCCCGGAGAGCCGCCATGATAACCACACTGAACGTGGGGATTGTACCCAGGAGGGTAAGGTTCTGGAACTGGCTTAAGAGCTTTCGGCTCCACCACAAACTTCTGAATCAAAGATGGTAGCAACTGGCTATACGGCATCGGCACTGGGTGAAAAGGAGCTTTCCTTCGTTCCAAGTTGTTGCGAGGTCTGTTCTGATTCTGACGCTGATTCTGATAACCTTGACCACGAGTTCGCTGATTTGCAATGGAAGCGACATAAGATTCCTGATATGGTGCCCCAGGCACGGCTGGTTGTTCAGTATAATAAGCCACGGGAGGTACTGATCTCTGATAAGATGATGAACCAACAAAATTCACTGATTCGCTTCGAGGATATTCAATCTTTGGCATGACTGAGTTGATCACCACTTCTTCTTCACTCTGATAGTCATAAGGGTATTCAGTTCCACCAGCTTGATCATATGGAGTAATCTGAATTTTCCCCATTCTTATGGAGTACTCAAGGCGTTCTCCTAATGCTACCACGTCAGAGAAACTTGCCGGAACTCCGAGCAATCTTTTGAAGTACGGATATTGTAAGGAATCTACAAACATGCTTGCCAGCTCTTGGTCTAACAGCGGGGGACGCACTCTAGCAGCAAATTCTCTCCATCTCTGAGCATATCTCCTGATAGGTTCATTGATCTCTTGAGACAACTCTTGCAAATGCATGCGATAAGGAGCAGTGTCTAGGTTGTAATCATACTGCTTCAGAAAAGCTCTGGCTAAATCCATCCATGACTGAATCTGATTCCTCTCTAACTGCATATACCACCTCAAAGATGCCCCAGTCAGACTATCTTGAAAGCAATGGATCATCAACTTATCATCTCGCGCAAACGCAGTCATTCTTCGACAGAACATCATCAAATGCAGCTTCGGACAGCTATCTCCTGTGTACTTCTCAAATTTCGGCACTTTGAACTTGTAAGGCAACACCAGGTCAGGAACCAAACACATGCCTACAGCATCTAGGTTGACAGCATCTTTGGCTTTCAAAGCTTTCATTTGCTCTTCCAACACTCGGACTCTTCTAGCATCGTCAAGAGCTCTTGGATCTACCATCCCAGCTGCTGGAATATCTCTTCGGTAATTCATCACAGGGAAAGCAACACCTTGATTGTTGGCAGGAGGAGGACGCTCATTCTGGGCAACAAACTGCTCATGTCGATCTCGGTTCTCAACAGAAGGCTGTACAACTTGGTCTGCAGCAACGTTGTTCACTTGCGGGAAATCTTCCATGGAATCATACAGAGGGTTGGACGCCATAGTGAACCCTGTCAAGGTGTTAGGAGACTGGAAATTGTCTTCAGACATGGCTACCAATAATCTTCAGCTGACTCCGACACTTGATTCTGCTCAAATCTACTCAACCCCTAGGTAGGTCTTCTGACAATCAACAGCTGCTCAATCCAAACTCCGGGTAATCACCTTCAGGAAACAAAGGCTGGATCAGAACTCTGGCTAGCTGGAGGATGGTATGCAATGCAACACTGATATGCATATGATATGCAAAATGCAGCAAACAATGGGACCACAGCCCCCACACAAAATCTAAATACTGCTGCGCTGCTGACGGAGACGCTCTCTGAAAAGAGGACCAAAATAACGGGTAGGTTGGAAGTCAAGTTTCCTGCACAAAAAACCCCCCCACTCACAGGTGTGGACCTATATCTGACAAGGTACGGCATCCTATGCGGTCGTCAGCGTCACAGACATTCAGAACTGACGATACGATTCCCAGAAGGAGTGGCATCATCGAATCCTGAAGAGGCCTCACTCAGCTAACTTCCAAATGATCGGTTCCCAGAGTCGACAATCCAACTAACCAGCAACCCACGCCAACCAAAGGAAGGGACAGGAGGCCAACCAGCAGAACCTCGTCTGAGTGTAGATTTCATGGGACACCAAAGCAAGGCAAAGCAAGCGGGCGCCCACTAATTTCTACTCTAATTCTAGGGTGCACTCCAAGCCCAGGTCCGGCTTCTCACTCAATATCATAGAACACCCGTAACACCCCAACAGCAACAGATAATATCGATAAATAGGCCCCAAACAAGCGCTAGGATTGACTCTCTCTTAGGGGACGTTGGATCCCCAAAATTGACTCGCTTTCGGGACGTTGAATCCCTAGGAAACTATCGTTGTCCCCAGCAGAGTCGCCAGCTGTCGCTACTGCGAAAATCGGCGCCGGCTGAACAGAAGAGTCGCCACCGTGCGTTATTTATCCCTCAGAGCGGGAAAGGAAACGCTCGAAGTAAACCTCGCAAAAAAACGGGGAAAAGGTATGGTCATCGCAACCATAGCCTGGGTTCGGGAGTCGGTTACGCAAGGGGAAGGTATTAGCACCCCTCACGTCCGTCGTACTCGACGGGATCCACGCTTGCTTGGGTTGTCTACTGGATGCAAAACAATCTTATCTACGGCTGCTAAATCTAAAGGGAAGGGAATTGACTCGATAGAGCGTCGCACTCTATGCCTACGTATTCTCAAGAGAGAAAGTCAGAGTCAACGTAGTTCGGGACTACGGGGAAAATTGGCTCGCCAAGACATCGCGTCTTGTGCCTACGTACTTCCACTGGACGGAAGATCAGAGCTTTACGTAGTTCAGACTAACTACGGCTAAACAAACATTCTCACACAGCAGTGAGAAAAACAACTGGTTTCACAGGGTCGGGAACCTATGGTCTTAACTATGGCTGAGTCTCAAATGCATTTGGGCCAGAGAGAAAAAGGGTACTCAATTAGTCGTCAGCGGGAAAGTCTCGATCGCACCGCCGCGAGAGAACAACAGTTAGTCGTTAGTGTGCTCGCTAGGATATCGCATCCTATGCCTACATATCTTCGTCTGGTACGAAGAATCAGAGCAGCTGTAGTTCGGCTACTATCGGACCACAGCTCCAATCTCGTTTTATTCATCTCTGAAAAAATGATTACAATGAGTGGATACTGAAAATAATTCTCCTAGGACGCTATCCTATTCTATCTCAAAAAAAATCGAATGAAAATAGCCCCCTAACAAATGGGCCTCTAAGCTGTCCTAAAAGTCATAAAATAATTTCTATGAAAGACCTAAAAGAAAACGAACTCTAAAAAAATATTAAATCGGCACTTTAATATTTTTTCTTTTTTCTCCTTTTCCTTTCTCATATTTTTCTTTCTCAATATTCCTTTTTTGAATATTTTCTCAAATATATTTCTTTTCACTTCTTTTTTATATTTTTTCCAAATATACTTTTCTATTTTTTTTCATTTCTTTTCTCTTTATTGTTCTTTTTCTCATAATATTTCTTACACATTCTTTGTGAAAAAACTAAGAGAAAAAAAAGAGAATTATAAAAGAAATAAAAGAAAATACAAGAGGGGAGGGGTATGCTGATTACAGGGGGATTAACAAGTAAAAATATAAAAAATATAGCAAACTGGGCCCAGCCCAACTTGCTTTGCTGCCAAAAACGGGGGAGGTGCTGTGTGCATCTGGGGGGTATGCCAGAAATGAGCTTTATTGGGCTTGAGCCCAGAACCTGCCAAAAACACGGAGGGACGTGTGCCAAAAAAAGTGAACTGGGCCCTGAGGCCCAATCTTCTTTCCTCCTCTCTCCATTATCCACTGAAACCCTAGATTCTGTCTCTCTCCTCTCATCTCCAATGCGCCGCCGTCAACTTTTTCCCTGAGCTTTCTCCGTCTCCTCTCAACTTTCTTGCTCTCTCTCCGTCCAAACTATCTCCAACGTAATCAACCATCTTTCGTCCAGTTACTCGAACAAACGAGAACACCACGCGCACGACACTAATCCAGACGCAACTCACTCTTCAGAAAGGTTGAAGGTCTCTGAAGAGAGGTGTTTGACGAAGGTTGCTGGAGAATTTCTTGAAGTTGTTGCGTTCGCAACGATCTTTGTTCTTGAAGTCTCTTCCCTGTAGAATCTAGATCGCGTGGGTGATTTGAAGGATATTCTGGAATTTTGCTCGAGTTTGTGGAGCGATTCTAGAAACGTCTTGGAGGTGCTGAATACGGATGATGATCGGAACTGATCTGGAGATAAGGATTCTTGATGAACGATTGGAGGTTTGGATCTAGGAATCAATTGAAGCTCCATGAGGTTTCCTGGAAAAACGTTCTTGAAGTTTCTTGAAGAACCGATGAGGTTGAATTTCTGGGAAGCTGTTCTTGGCTGGCTTGATGAATGTGGATGATCTTCAAAGATCTTGATGAATGATGAATGAAGGTTCAAGGAGCTTGATGGCGATCTGGAACATTCTGGATAGTGTATGAAGCTCGATGAAGGTTGGAGGAACGATGATGTAGGGTATCTGGAAAACGTGTTAGATGGATGCTTGTTTTTCTTGTTGATGATTTTGGTCAGAAAGATGAGGGTTGATCAGAGAGGTTCTTGAATTTGGACGATGATCGGTGGTTGAAGAGGAGGAAGGTGAAGATCATTGATTTTCTGGGGATTCTGGGTTTCTTGATGAGTTTTCTGGTGGCGGTTGGTGGTGGTTGTGACCGGAGAGGATGAATGAGGGAGGGTGAAGATTGAAGGTTGGAAGTTGATGATGGAGGTTGGCCGGAATCTGGGCGTGTTGGTCGCCGGCGACGGTTGGTGCTGGCCGGAATACATGCACGGCAGCCGGAGCTCTCTTCCGGTGAGGCGTGGGAGAGGGACACGTGGGTGGACGAGCTCTGCATGTGGGACACGCGTCCCACGCGTGGCTGAGAGAGAGAGAGGGTTGGGTACGCGTGGCGTGCTTTGGGAAGTGAAAAGTGGGACCGCCCTCTGGGGACACGTGTGAGCTCTGGGTCTTTATACTGACTCATTTCTGGATTGCTCTGGAAAGATCTAGATGGCGCTGGAAAAGTCTGGATACGCTGGACATTTTTGGACTCATTTTTTGCTGAGTTTTCTGGACAAAAACGAATGGGCCTTTACCAAATTACTGGGCCTGCGAAAAAACTGAAAGAAACTCACAAAAAACTGAAAAAAAACAATATTAAAAATATGCTAATTAACTAACAAATAAACCCCTAATCAACATTAAATCCAATTAATCCCTATATTAAATTCTATAATATCTATAAAAGAAAACTTTTATTCATTTATTATTTTTATAAAAGAAATTCTAAAAACAATTAAATTCTAAAAAAACTATTAAAGCTATTTAAAACTATTAAAAAATATACTAATATTCTAGAAAATCCTATATCATCCTAAAAATCTATTAATTCTTATAAAATGCAAAAAAAATGATTTTAAAATTATCAAAAATTCTATTAAATCCTAAAATGAATTTAAAATCTATTTATTCTATAAAATGCTAAAAAATTGATTTAAAAATATCAAAAATGCTATTTAAAATTCTATTAAATCCTAAAAATTGATTTAAAAGCTATTTAAATCCTAAAAAAATCCTATAAAATTCAGAAAAATCAAGATAATTCCCAGAGGGACAAAATGAATACCGAACGACACAAAAATAATCGGTAAAAATAAACGGGCACCGAAAAAATCCCAAAAATCGATTCTACTGATCAAAAACACCTGAAACACGAGACGGGAGCTGTGATCCCTGATAAAATCAACACAAATGAAAAATGCAATGTATGCGATATGCAGATGCGAATGCGGTTATGCGTCGAAACATCGAGCCAAATGCGAGACCCGGTTGGTCAAATTTTGGGGTGCAACACATCTAAAAATGCCAAATAAAATCTCAGAGGACCCCCAAGGTATCAGGAACCAGGGGTCAAAAGGAGAGATTGAAAAACAAAAGGGAATTGCCTCAACAGAAGGCAAACATCAAGAGTGTCCCAAAACATGGCAGAAATGGAGAGGGAACAAAAAAAAATTCAAACCACATGGAAACAGCACTTAAAAATCATGGAAAAATATCCAAGAATCAATTAACATGTCAACATAATGATAAAAAAAAATTAGAAGTTTAATCCATACCATGAGGAAGAAATAAAATCAACAAGTCAGCACACATTTTTCACATCATTAAATGACCATTTAAAAGGAAAATATAAAAATAAATGGAAAATGCATCAAAAAACGAAATTAAAAATGCACAAAATTAAAAGACATGTTGAAGTAAGTTCATGATTTTTTTTTCAGAATTTTTAAACATTTTTTGCTATTTTTTACGAATTTTTAAAGTGCAAACAAATAAAAGAAATAAATAGAGAAAACAAAATTGCAGAAAAAAGCACAGCCACCAGATTCGCATACTAGTCAACAAATCCAAGGCACTAGAATGTGCCACCTCAATTAATGAATTGAGGTTTAAATTGTGTGAACATGAGCAAAAGAAGGAACACATATGTCTTAACTTGGAACACATGATCAAAAGCAACCGATCGGACGAACCACCTTGCGACACGTCATCACCTTCTTCTCCAAATGAGCTCCGGCCGGACCAGCTCGCCGGAAAAGCCCCGGTCGTCCCTGTCATGGCTCCAACCGCCGCGAGCGCCGCCTCCCCACCGTGGATTCATCCAAACTTCACCGTTTCTTACAAATTTTAGATTATAATTCATCTACTCTCCAAGAGGAACATGAATCCAACCTCCATTTTCGTTAATTCTCAACAACCACTCCACAAATCAAACAACAAGCAAACATGCCAAAAAATAAAGTTCACCAAAACTTAAAATAAAAGGTCCAAACATCATCTACATGTTAAAAGGAGTAAGAATCCATGAAAATTAGAGCAAAACACCATGAAAAAACATAAAAAAGAAACAACACAACTTTGAGCTCAAAAAACCAAATGTCATAAACACAAACAATAATGATCCAGAAATGATCTACATATCACAAAGGTTCAAATGCAACGAAAATGGTGGAAAATCATGGAGTATTAAGAGTGTAAAGTTGAAATAAAGTTTACCTAGTGGAGAGTCTCCACTAGGCCTTGAAATGGTGATGAAGCTTAACGAAAAACGTCCAGAATCACTCCATGAACTTCAATTGAGGTGTTTGCAAGCTTGATTTGGTCTGAAAATGGTTGAATCTAAGAATTGGATTTTGAGTTTTTCACCACTTTTTGAAAACGTGAAATGGTTATTCATGCAGCAAAATGACCTAGCCCTGCCTCAAAATTCATCTAGAATACTTATATGATGGATTTGTAATCAAATGTGGCCTTAATTCAAGCAAAATAGCTCACTTTGAATTTTCACATTTCAACACTTTTTGAAAATACCATGCACGTTTTTACCACTACACCAACTGGTTTTTTGATCCAAATCCACTACAAATCAGTTGTGTAAATTAAAGGAATGAGATTGGAGGTTTAATTTTGATCCTATGGTTGATTTTCATTTTGTTACTTCAAGAGGAAGAAACCATGAAAATGACCCATTTTGAGACTTCAAAATTCCAATGTGAATATGGCAATGTCTTTGAATTGTTATTTGCAATCAAAAAATGCACAAACTTGCCTTGAAAAAGTTTAAAATCCATTAATTCTCAAATTCTCAATTTAAGCCTCCTTTATGAAAAATTCAAACCCCAAATTCTCAATCCAAGCTCCCACCATGACAAGAGATGGTTTGGTAGTGCAAATGGCTCCATTTGAAGCAAGTTTCATGTTGAAAAGGTTTCCATTTGAAGTGTGCAAGTTGGTGAAATGGACCTATAATTTTATGACCCATAATCTTACTTTCCCAAAATGCCCCTGACTTGTAAACCTCAACTTGAGTTCTACAAATCAAATGAAAGACTTCTAATACAATTTGGAAAGCTAAGATCAATACCTACAACTTTCATGTTGACTAAAAGTTGAGGAGAAACACCCTTCTAGGTCAAAACTGGCTTGGAAGTTGGTTGACTATTGTTGACCAAAATCACATACCTCAAATGACCTGTAACTTGTCCGGATCATAACTTGAGTTCTATAAATCCGACCGAGGACTTCTAGTACTCAAATTAAAGCTAAGAACATTCTCTACAAGTTACATGTTGTCCAAAAATTGAGATGAGACTTTTATCTTAAGGTAGATGGTCTTGAAGCCAGACACTAAATAGGGGATTTTACCCTGAGAACCCTAACTTAGTAACTTCTCACATACTTAACCCTTGATGAATTGAACTTTAAATGATGTCTCATATGTCTTATCACAACATCCCATAACCATAGAGACTTTGAATTGAGTTTCTATCTTCTTCAATTGCACAGTTGACTGAGGATTTACCAGATGAAAACCCTAACTGCGATACTTTCAACTGTGGCTTGTTCCACTTCACACAACCACTTGCATAAGCTCCACAATGACCCTCAAGGACCTCAATAAGCTTTCTTTACATCTCATACCCAAAATCATGCAATCACGAACCTCTGATGCTCTTCAGTTGGCCTCCCAGCTAGAAGCTGTCCCACACACATCCATTTGTCTTTTCACAAGGCCTTGACCACTCTAAGATGTCCTGATGACCATCCAAGCTTGAGTAGCAACCCCTGCTTAGGCTCAAACCTCTGAGAAAATTCCTCTTGAGGTGCACAAACTCTTGATTCCCCGTTCAATGCAACATGTTATGTAATGCGAATGCTAGAACAAAATGAAATGAAACATAAACCAAGTTAAGAAAAGGTTGAGCAAATTTTGGGGTGCAACAGCTGCCCCTATTCAAACGACTTGGACCTGAAGGAGTGAAAAGCGAACGACTTTCACGCAATCAAGGTAAAAGACGGTTGAATACCAAAGAACCCGGAAATTTGCCAATCGTAGAAAATCCGAATACAGCAGAAATGATCTCAAAGCCACCCTGTTGGGGAAAGAGAATACAAACGTCAAAAACGGCGCCATGGTCCGGATACCATACTAGAAAAAGGTAACGATCCAAGTTACCGGAGTCTGGATACTCCACAGATATCAAAGCTTGAATGCTCAAAATAACTCTGAGTCTGGATACTCAAAGATTAGAGCCTAGATACTCGATAAACACAAAACTAGAGCCTGGATGCTCAATAAACGGTGAACTGGAGCCTGGATGCTCAAAAACACAAATTGGAGCCTGGACGCTCAAAGAACACATCTGAGTTTGGATACTTAATGAATAAAGTTGAGTCTGAATACTCAAAAACATGAGCTTGAATGCTCAATGCAATCTGAGCCTGGATGCTCTATGAAAATAACCTGAGTCTGGATACTCGGTTAATAAATATGAGTCTGGATACTCAATAAATAAACTTGAGTCTGGATACTTAAAAACTGGAGCCTGGATGCTCGATGCAATCTGAGCCTGGATGCTCTATGTGAATAGAAATATACTTATCAAGATCTGGATATCCTACGAGTTCAAGTCAAACGACGTTGCTGGGAAACAAAATTAGTCGTGGTCTGGATACCACGTAGGCTGAAAAAACATTATGTGCTAAGGTCTGGATACCGCACTGCGATAGAAGATAACCACAATTACTGCGATCTGGATATCACGGAGCATCAGAGAAACTACTATGGTCTGGATATCATAACTGTCTTTACCGGAGTCTGGATACTCAACGGAGCAGGTACAAACAAAATTCATCAGGGTCTGGACACCCAACTGACTTTACCAGAGTCTGGATACTCGACAGAGAAAGCGTAATAAAACAAGCATAAGCCATGGTCTGGATACCATAAGGCACAAACACACTTGCTGTGATCTGGATATCATAAAGGAATTTGACCGGAGTCTGGATACTCAACAGATCAAGAAAATACATGTTGGAGAAAATACTGGAGTCTGGATACTCAACGGAAAAAGCAAAGTAATATCAGTCGTCGTGGTCTGGATACCACAACCATCTTTACCGGAGTCTGGATACTCGACAGAAGAAGGAAAACTTCATCAACCGGGTACGGGCCGGAGTCTGGATACTCAACGGAGAGAGGTGATCATCACCATACTCATCATGTCCCACTCAAATCCGAAGATACTGTTGGGGAATAACATGAGCCGGGGCCTGAATACCACACAGGCTAAAAGAAATCACATGGTCTGGATACCAAAAGGGAAAATCAAACCTCCGAAGAAACACCTGAAACAAAGAGATAACAACCTGGTCTATGTTTCACATGCAAATGTTTGAAAATGGCGTAATTCTCCATACGAAATGGAAATGCTACGCATTTGGGTAGATGCTATGCACACATGCAGATGCATCAGAACTGAAACAGCAAAGTAAATGCCAGAGAAATAGAAACCATCCTGTCAGGAACAGCAAACAACCCTGCAGGGAACAGCTTACCCATGCCAATAACGATTGGACTTACACCAAAAAGGCCTCGAGAGGCTCGCCTACCGGGGATAAAGTTCATACAAGAGCAGAAGATCCAAAATCAAATGAGGATGCATATCAACACTTGCTGAGGTAAATGTCCGAGCTGACTCTTCGGAATACAAAATCTTCTGAAGAACAGATAACTCACCAAGTACTTAAAATAAACAGGCTAAATAGCCTCACTTACGTGGCCACTACTGAAAGCCAAGTTCCTTCAATCAGACTGAGTGAGAGGGAGAAATACCAGGCCACTGCTGGGGAAAACCTGGCACCTACTTGTGGGGATACGCCTGAAACTCAACTTGCTGGGGAGTGAACACAAACTCGTACCCTGCGGGGATTAAAAGCGCACAGGCACACTGCCAGGGAAATGCTAACCACTGCATGTAACTCTACTGGAATAGAGATGCAACCTCAACTTTTGGAGAGCAATACTGTTTAGAGGAAAAGATGGATCCATCCATATTCATAAACCTTGCCCCAAGAGTAACAACCCTGCAAAAGACAAATAGACAAGACATCCTATACAACAAACCTATCTTGGTCATCATCCGTGACATTGTTCAATTAATATCAAAGTTTTAGCAATTATTGGCCAAGGCCTGCAAGTTTATGTATGCAAGTTCATCAAAAACATCGGGAGTTTTTCACAAACAAAACAGTAAAAGCATAAAAACAAAGCGCATAAACAAAGTACTGAATAGTATATGTTTATTGATAAACGGCCTGTAAATAGGCAAAGTTTTTACAACAGATGCAATTCCTGAAAAGAGGAAGCTGCGCAAAAACTACAAGTATGTATAAAAGCAAATAAAAAAGTGTACATTTTAAACAAAAGTATAGCAATGTCGGCAATGTGGTGCAGACGAACACCATGAGCTGATTCCTCTATGACTCGCTTGACCCTGACGCTTTCCCGATGCTTCGTCTTCAGAAGAGATTGATTCGGATAAACGGCCCTCAGGTTCTCCCAATCCACTAAGCAATGAAGTTCATACACAGACCGCAGTCATTTGCTTTTCAATCCCTAACTTTTGCCTGAACCGCCCTTTCGGGTTTTTGATTCACCGGGATACCCATTTTTGCCAAAGTCGCCTTTTCAGGTTTTCGACTCTGCGGGTTTACATCTTTTCATTTTTATCCCTAACTTTTGCCCGAACTTTTTTCCTTTTTTATGGTTTGTCGGGATGCCCCATTTTGCCTGGACTTTTCTTTTTGTGTCCAGCGGGTCTCTTTTAAGCAAAGTATTTTTTAACTGCGTCTGCGTTCACAGGGGATGCAAAGTCCTCACCATCCATGGTGGATAATACTAAGGCTCCTCCAGAGAAAACCTTTCGTACAACAAATGGACCTTCATAGTTGGGAGTCCATTTGCCCCTGTGATCTGACTATGGTGGGAGAATCTTTTTCAGCACAAGATCGCCCGTCTGAAAGTTTCGAGGGCGCACCTTCTTATCATAAGCTTTCTTCATCCGACTCTGGTACAAACGACCATATGCAATTGATGCTAGCCTATTTTCGTCCATCAGACTAAGTTGATTCAATCTATTCCTGATCCATTTTTCCTCATCAAGTTTTACGTCAACCAAAACCCTTAAAAAAGGAATCTCAACCTCTAGCGGTAGGACAGCTTCCATACCATACACTAGTGAGAAAGGAGTTGTGTCGCTTTCGCGAAAATAAGGTGCCGGCACAACAGAAGAGTCGCCACCTTTCGTTATTTATCCCTCAGAGCGGGAAAGGAAACGATCGGAAAAACCTAACGAATAAGGGTAAGACAAGGTCATCGCAACCATTGTCTGGGTTCGGGAGTCGGTTACGCAAGGGGAAGGTATTAGCACCCCTCACGTCCGTCGTACTCGACGGGATCCACGCTTGTTGTGTTTACTTGGACGGGTTGGTTTTATTCTATCTACCTATCAAGGCTGGCTGAAAAAGAAAAGAAAATGACTCGGCAAGGCGTCGCACTTTATGCCTACGTATTCTCATCAGAGAATGAGAAATCAGAGTCAACGTAGTTCGGCCTACGAAGGGTTATGGGGGAAGGTAGCTCGCCAAGACATCGCCATCTTGTGCCTACGTACTCTCAACAGGCATGAGAGATCAGAGCTCACGTAGTTCGGGAAACTACGGCTTATTTCCTGTCTTTACGAAAGAAGTGTTTTTTATTGTGTTTGTAATTTCAACCGCACTAGAGACTATGACCTGAGAGTGAATGCGTCGCATGTCACCCAAAGGGTACCATACTAAACATCCAGACCATGGAAAAGAAACTCTCCCACAATCCTTTCTCAGATAGCTTAAGGCTCGTAACGTACGAAAGAAATCATTCATGATTACTGTATCTTAAACTGTTTTGAGATGAGAAGAGAACAGGCCCAACTAGGAGGGAGACTATCAAGTCCTACTGTTATCATGTCATGGATTCATCCTATGGTTGAGGTTTGAACAGGGAACTCCTAGAAGTTGTCATGCATAGGTTTCAACCTAAAAGTCTATCATCAAATCCTTATCAAAGGGAATGAGAGTCCTAAGGGATCATGTCAATGATACACCAAAACAGACAAAGCATCAGCTTAACAGTAAAATGCATGCAATGCAAGTGAGGGAGGAAATGTGTGTGGGGCTTCAGCCTCCACAAGCTCATCTCAACCTCAAGCCAGAATGAAGTAACAGTAATCATACTGAAATATAAACAACATGCTATCAAGCAATAAACAGTAAACTGCAATCATACAGATAAAGTGAAATGAAATGCCATCAGGCAAACAAACCACATGGGCAAGGGAGCTGGGCTCTACCGAATACCCGCAAGCAAAGCCACACAATAACGATACAAGCAGAGGGAGAAACTCAATCTCTAGTGCAATCATGCTCCTAGATTCTACTTATTCTAGATATGGACTTATTCTAATGCAACAGACAAGTCAAACAAAACACAACAATACAGAAAAGAAAAGGAAGAAAACAGAAGAAAGCCTCAGCTCCTCCAGCAGCAACTCAGTCTTCAGACTTCAATCATCAATTGCTTTTCCAGGTTTCAACCCTACATCATGAGTTTCAACTTATCTTCTCCCTTAAGCTTCATCTTCTTGATCAGCTCCACCTTCAGGCTTCACTATCTTCAAGGATCTTCAAGTATCAACTTGATCTTCATGCTCTTCAAGCTTCAGCTGGAATGGCAGTACTCAGGGATTCATCCTCTTCAATACTCTTCAATGAAGTCTTCATCTTCAAGCTCAAGCTCCAACATCTCAGGACAATCAAAACCAGAGAAAATCACTTACTGAATAAGCTGGGGGATATTGAACTGCTTATTTGATCACCAAAGGTGACCTATAAGGGTTCAATATCAAGGGACTGGTTCCCTCAAAAGTTCTACCTCCTAGGTATATCACTTATCCCTCCAAAGGAGAGAGGTGTATACCATGGAAGGACTTTGAATCATAGGGAGGAATGGAGGTGAATGATACCATCCATGTTTAAGAAAGAAATTATCTACATCTAAGCTCTTTCTAATCCCTAACCCTAAAACAACAACAAAAAGAAAAGAAGAACAAGCTCCCAAGCTCCCAAGCTCCTCAATGCATCTTCAAGTCATCTAGTATGCTCCACAATAAGATACCAAGCTCCTCAAGCCAAAGGAAAACTCCAAAGCAAAGCAAACTAAACAAACATGCCCTAAAGGCAACACAAACAATCAACCAATATAAAAATCAACTAAAAATAGCATACTATTATATTAAATCCTAATATAATTTCTAAGGGATCCTACATACCTACCCTTAATGCCCATATATGTCCCATAGCCTAAATTGTCCTAAAAACCCAAAATCTAAAGTTGTTATGGACCTATGTTGAAGTTTTAACCTAATTCTACACTACCTAGAATTACCTAATCAAAACTATCCTAAAAATCATCACAAAAATATGGAAATAATCCAGGGGGAACCTAAAACATACATCTAATTATCCTAAAAAGATTGACCTAAAAATCTAAAGGGGACTACCCTAACTAAATTCTACAAATTCACATATCAACTAAAAGAATTAAAAAAGCAATTAAATGAGAAAATATGCAAAAAATATTAAAATGAAATAAAATGGCAATTTTATGATTTCATATTTTTCTTGACAGAATATGGAAAGTGGGAAAAAATCCCATGAGAAAATATTATTTTTTCTATTTATTATGCATTTTCTAAGTGTGAGAAAATTTGGAGAAAATTAAAATGGAAAATAGATGCATGGGGTGCAAACAGCAAGAATATGCAGTTAGTTTTATGATTTGGGCCCATACTGGGGGTGCAAGAAGTAACGCGCCTGGGCCCAGCTTTTATCAGAAAAACCATAAAAAAAACTAAAGAAAATATAAGAAGGCGCGGTGTAAATAGCAGAGGGTTTTAGTTCAAATTGGATTGGGCCTGAATGGGGGGTGGGGGGGGGGGGGGGGGGGCGTTAGAAGTTGATCCACTAAAGCCCAGGATTTGGCTTTAATGAAACGCAGCGTTTGCCGCTGTTTCTGAAATCCCCTCCAAAACGAGTTCAAACGTGGATCGTTAGATGCATTTCCCAGTCCATGGTCAACGCTTCATCCGACGGACACGCAGTCTTCTTCTTCCTTGGACAACTAGGGTTTGCAGAACTCCATTAAAACACATCCCATGCATGGAACTTCCTCCCTATCGTATGCACTCATTTCTCCATCAAATTCCAAAGTGTAAAAACCAAACTTAATCTATTTTCCATGTAGAATACAACTATGGTGTTGGCTTCCATTAACATGGCCTCTAGCATGCAACCCGAACGCGAATCCAAGCTAACCTAAAAATCTGACCAATATTCAACCTCAATCGAACTCATGATTCTTTACACAAAAATGCTCCTTATGTTACACTGATTAAAATCCTCTAATAACCTTGCATTAAAGCTCACTAAATCACACGTTCCAGCTCATCCAAGAATTGACCACCATGAATGAAACTTCTCCAATTGGTCTCAAACTCATCAAAAATGACCACCTAATTGTCTCTAACAAGTCTATGCTAATAATTAACCCTAGCCATGCCTAGATTGAGGTGTAGAAATGGTTTTGCATACCTTGCTTCTTGAAATGGTAGGTGATGAAAATCTTCAATCCAAGCCTTGTAACTCTTCAAGAATGCTCCCTAGATTATGAATATCCCTCTGTTTGCAGAAGATTTGATGTAGAGAACTTGTACTTCAAGATCCAATGCAATTTGCCTTCTTGCAAATTCAATGTGAATACCTTCAAATATTCATGAATGGAGTTGCAAATCAATATGGACACACTCAGAAATGTTTATGGAGATGATTTGTGAAGAAAAATGGAATGGTAATGAAGAAGAATATGAAGTTTGAATATGATTTGCAAATGAAGCTTTATGATTTCAATCACTATTCTCTACCATAATCAACACCAACTAACACCAACCTTGCCTCAATGCAAGTTGTATCCAATATATAGAGAGGTTTAGAAAAGTCTAGAACCTCCTAGAATCATCTAGTAAGAACTTGAATTTTCCATGTCATGGTAATTTGCATTTTCATTTCTCCTTGTATGATATCTCATGCAAAAACCCTTGTAACTTTGGAAACCAACTTGAATTTCTCCTTACATGATATTTAAGACAAGATACAATGCATAAACACCTTGTTTATTAAGCTTTTCCTTGTTTTGGTTTGGTACCCCATTATGCAAGCAACCAAATTACAAAGCAACCCTATGATTCAAGCCTCAAATCAAAATTGTGGCTAAACCATTGTTCTTAGAATGTCATTTGGAGTCAAAATGACCTATCACATGACATGGTTTGGATTTATAGCTTATGATTTATGATTTTCAACTTCACTTGAATTAACTTATGCCTCATTTTTAGTCCATTTTTATCACTTTTTGATATGAGCCTTTTCAACATCTCATGACCACCCTACTAGCCTTAAAACATCATTCTAAGCAATTTTTATGTTTAAGGTTTTTCCATTTGAAGCTTGGAAGTAGGAGATATGGCCTTATGCTTGAAATGACCTATAACTTCCAAATGACCAAAATGCCCTTGGCTTGTCAAAGCCATAAGTTGAGTTCTACAAATCCTATTAAGGACTTCTAGTACTCTATAGAAAGCTAAGAAGATTCTCTTCAACATTCATGTTGACCAAGAGATCATAGGAATCATCCTACTAGGGCAAACGTTGTCTGCAAGTTGGGTGACTTTCAAGGACCCAGATTCACATACCTCAGATGACCTGTAATTTGTCAAAACCATAACTTGAGCTCTGCAAATCCTATCAAGGACTTCTACCACTCAAATTAAATCTAAGAACAAGCTCTACAACATTCATGTTGTGGGTAAGATGAGATGACAATCACATCTTGAGCTAAAACTTCCTGGAAGATAGGGATCAAACTAGGGGATTTTACACTGTCAATCCTTGGAAACCCTAGCTTGAAAGTTCTCAAACTCCTCAATCATGATGAGTTGGTCTAGGAATCATCCTTATAGTATCTCAATACATCATTCCATGATCACATGGCTCCTGGATTAGGTCTCAACCTCCTCCAAATCATCAGTTGACCTAGGGTTGACCCAGTCAAACCCTAATTCTACCACTCATGGTTGAATCTTCAGAATTCTTGTATAATGACCTCTCTAGGCTTCATGATGGCTTTCAAGACATCTCATAAGCTTTCTCAAAGCTTCAAGTTTATCCTCATAGTCTCAAAATCATCTGAGGGGCACCCACAACTCTCAAGTCATGAGTCACACAACCTTGGTTTCAACCAATTCCTCTGAGGATCTCTTGAGCTCTCTGACAAAGGTATCAACCTTCAAATACTTGATGGGTAAATAAATGTTGGTCAAATTTTGGGGTGCAACAACTTCCCCTATTCAAACGGCTTGAACCTGACTGGGTGAGAAGCGAACGACTCTCAGCCAATCAAGGTGCGAGACGGTTGAATACCGGTAAACCCATAAATTTGCCAACTGCTCAGGTACATGGTACTCTGAGGAGAACAAATCTTCGAACACTGAAATACTAGCTGCACGACAACTAGCTAGAGAAATACTGATCTGACATCGCTGTCAGTTATCCACATTAAATTCTCATCAGACAACCAAAACACCCAGCATCGCCGCTGGAAGACTAGAGAATCTGACATCGCCGTCAAACAACCGAAACACCCAACATCGCCGCTGGAGAACCAAAGAATCTGACATCGCCGTCGATCAACCAAAATACCCAACATCGCCGCTGGAAATAAAGAATCTGAGAAATACCCAACATTGCCGCTGGAAGACTAAATCAACTGACATTGCCGCCAGGCACAAACATCCAACATCGCCGCTGGAAAACTAGAGAGTCTAACATACCCAACATCGCCGCTGGAGAACCAAAGAACCCGACATCGCCGTCGAACAACCAAAATATCCAACATCGCCGCTGGAGAACCAAAGGATCTGAATCACCTAACATCGCCGTCAGAAACAAAACACCCAACATTCCCGCTGGAAGACTAGATCAACTTGACATACCCAACATTGCCGCTGGAAAACTGAAGAATCTCTGTCAAAACACCTAACATCGCCGCTGGAGCACTAAATCTGACATCGCCGTCGGACAATCAAAATACCCAACATCGCCGCTGGAGAAATAGAGAATCTGACATCGCCGTCATAAACAAACATAACTCTGAGAGACATTCGACATCACCGTCGAACAAACATCCAACATCGCCGCTGGAAAACTAGCATAATCTGGGAAACACCCGACATCTCCGTCGAGTACTCAACATAATCTCTGATGGGGAGTTAAAGAGTCTGACATCGCCGTCAAACATAATCTCCTGACATCGCCGCCAGAAACAAACATCCAACATCGCCGCTGGAAAACTAGAGAGTCTGACATACCCAACATCGCCGCTGGAGAACCAAAGAACCCGACATCGCCGTCGAACAACCAAAATACCCAACATCGCCGCTGGAAACAAAGAATCTGAGAATACCCAACATCGCCGCTGGAAAACTAGATCATCTAAAAATACCCAACATCGCCGCTGGAAAACTGACTCACCTGGCGTCGCCGCCAGAAACAAACAAAACCTGACCTCGCCGTCGAGACAAACGTCCAACATCGCCGCCGGAGAGCTAAATCTGACCTCGCTATCAGGGTGAAGAAACTTCATTGGGGAATGGGTCACACGGTAACCGGTAATTCATAGTCGATCATACCATCAGGCATTCAGAGAAACTAAGAAAACTGCTTCATTAACACAGTCAGACTTCAATCATGGAGTCTTCAAGGGAGATTTCAACCTCGCCGTTGGAAAAAACCTGTTGGGGAGGACGCTTCGCCGCTGGGGAATCTGGAAAACTATCAAGCAACTCCGCTCCGGGGGGGCAGAAATCATTCTGGATGAATCAACTCTGCTGAGGACTTCAAGAATCATCTTGAACAAATAACTCCGTCGGGGACCTTCAAAAATCATCTTGAACCGATAACCATTCTAGAGACTTCATTCTGTTGGGGATTCCAGGAATCATCCTGGGCAACTCTAGCCGGGGACAAACCAATCATGGCTTGAGCAGCTTCCCAGGATTCGGCTCTCTTGGGGCTTCAGGAATTATCCTGGGCAATCTTCACTGGGGACGCTACTGGGGAGCTTAAGAATCATCTTAAGCAAACGTCCCTGCTGAGGAATTCAAGAATCATCTTGAACTGAAGACTTCGCTGGGGATCTCAAGATTCATCCTGAGCCAGTGACTTCGTTGGGGAGAATGTCAGGGATCATCCTGAGCAACTGATCCTTCGGCAGAACACCTGCAAAACAAGAACGGTAACAACCTAGATCATGTTTATCATGCATATGCTTCGGCGCCATGCTCCACACGGTGGAAATGCTATGCGTTTATGATAAATGCTTATGCAATCATGCACAATGATGCGATCCCGTCAGCAAAATAAATGCCGAGGGGGAAATCCTCCTGTCAAGGAGAAATAACTACTCAGATAGAGGAATCATCCTACTGAGGAGAACATGGTCCCGCCAATATCAATTGGACTCCGTCTAGGGAAATGATTTTCAGTTGACTGTTGCAGGGGAAACAACTTCGGTTGATTGCTGCAGGGGAAACAACTTTGGTTGATTGCTGCAGGGGACGAAGCTCTACGAGAACCTGGACCTGCTGAGAGAGAGCGATATCAATCGCGAGAATAAACTGCGTGGCCGTCTCGGCTACTCTCCTGGGGATAAGACTCTATGGGGAAATAACTTCAGCTGCTTAACACTCCACTAGGGAAAGAACCAATCATGGCCTGATCAACTTCCAAGGATTCGGCTCTCTTGGGCATCTGCAAACTCGGCTGAGGAAGGAGAAATCATTCTGCTTCGCTGGAGAGAGTACGACTCTGGGGGAGATACAACATCAGTTGTTCGACGCTCTGCTAGGGAAAACCACTCATGGTCCCAACTGCTTCCAAGGATTCGGCTTTCTTGGGGGTTTGCGAACTCAGCCGAGGAGGGAGAAATCATTCTACTTCACTGGAGAGTACGACTCTGATGAGGAATTTCAATTCCGCTGGGGAAGAAGGAATCATCCAACTTCGGGGGAGGGCACAACTCTGCAGGGGACGGCGCAACATCAGCTGTTCCAACACTCTACTGGGGAAGAGGGAATCATCCGACTTCGGGAGAGAGTACGATTCTGGTGGGGGAATCTCAATTCCGCCGGAGACTTCAGTCTGGCACCATCAGTTGCTGCATGCTTCGGCGTACGAACAGTTTCCTACGAAACCTGCACTTGTGACCCGGTGCCGGGGGAGGAACACGAGCTTCGGCGCCCGAACATTTCCGTGAAACCTGCACTTGTGACCTGGTGCGGGGGGAAGAAATCACGAGCTTCGGCGCTTGAACACTTCTATGAAACCTGCACTTGTGACCCGGTGCGGGGGATACACGAGCTTCGGCGCTTGACTCAGCTGAGGAGGTGACGTTCCTTCGGGACGCATCTGCTTGGGGAAAGAGAATCATCTCTGCCTGGGGGAGACATATCAATGCTCACGATCTTGCGTTCATACTCTGCAGGGAGAGGCTACTGACCTCTGCTGGAGAAAGAGGAATCGTCCCGCTTCGGGGATGTCAATCCTGATCTGCTGAGAATAATCTCGCATACGCCTTATGGAGACTGACCCTTCTGGGTAACACTTGATGGACTAATAAGTCTGATGAGGAATACCTGTGTCTCAACACTGCTGGGGATATCAATCCTTATCTACTCATGGTACAACTCTGTTGGAGATGTACTGATCCTATCAAGGAAGCACCTCTGACATTTGCGGAAGATAACAATCGATCACTGAACTTGAATCTCACTTCACCGAGGAAGACAACCCTGAACGGTCTTTTTTGAACACCCTAAGTCCTTATAGGGTACGGAGCAATCTGCTGAGAAACAACTCTTCTCTGGCTGACATCAAAATCTACCCGTCTAGAGATTACTCAATGGGGGAATCACCGTCGACCTCTGCTTGAGGAATGAGTCAATGACCTAGACTCGGAGGGACAGGGAGTCACACTCGGACTCTGTGGGGATACAACATTGCATCAGTCCCACTGCTGGGGAAATAAACCCAAATCTGCCGGTCAAGGAAAGCTTCAGTCTCAATCCTACTTGGGAAAATAGCACATCAGGCTGATCAACATTCAATGCTTGGGATGGCCATACTCTGCCGGGGATATCAATCCCGCCCTACTGAGGCTAATCTTGACCCTACTCTGATAAGGGATAAATGTCATCTCAATTTGCTGCAGTCTCAAACTGCACAGGGGAAACAATCTCAAACTGTACATCTCTGCTGAGAAACAATCCTGGTTCAACAACGTCAACGCAGGGAATACAGACTACCAATCATGGAGCCGAATAACAGGTTAGGCTGTAGGATAACAATCCAATGACAGCAAGGCTTCTTCGGAAGGCTCAGGTTTTGGCAGGGTAATGACACGATTCCCCGACACTCAATTCTTGCTAGGGTGAACAAACTCATTTGAACAACTTGCCCCAGTACAATTCAACTTGCCCCAATCCGACTTTTGGGAATAATTCATTCTGAACAGAAAACAGCTGGCAACAAGACAATCTTCAGATGGCTTGCCCCAACATCTGTACAACGGAAGGATTCATCCTCCACTAATCAACTCTCAGCATGGTTGACTTCAATATCTCTGAAGTAGTTTGCCCCTGAACGAGCGATGAGCGACTCAACATGCTCTGATTGAACACTTGAGGGATCTGCCCTCAAATCGCAAGAATTCTGGATAACTGCCCTTGATTGGGTCTCGAGAAGATTCACTTCCGATCAACCGCTTCTTGCATAAACTGCCCCATAATCAACTGATACTCCGAGACTTGTCCTCAGACAAACTGATTCCAAACTCACAGGAAGTCAATGCCCCAGATTCACAGGGTTTCACAACATACCGTTCTGATCCAGACTGCTACGATTCGGTCCTGATTGACTATTCTCTGTTGGAGTTCCTTCGTATCAATTACTGACCTGCGATTAAAATTGTTTATTCACGAATGGTAATTTTAATGCAGTGTTCATGCAAATTTCGAAAAATGCACTGTCACTCATTTACGTGTCATGCTAGTGAGTGACGCATGAACCAAAGGGTTCAAACGTGGTGCTGATTCGATCAGTGAAAAATACAATAAGGATATGATTAGCAAATCATGTAGGAGTCAGGTTACTCAACCTTATCGCAATGCGCTTTCAGAATAAACCCTGCCTCAATTAGGTCTTTTAAGGGTTGTATCGTGGTCGGGTTCACGGTTCGTGAAACAAAGGATAGTCGGCTCAAATTACGATTTGTGCCCACCCCTTCTACGTGATGATCTCCGATCCTAAAGTTCAGTTAACTTAGCTCGAGCACTCGCCTCTTCGAGAGGTATGTTGAATATTGGGGACAACTGGTTAAAGAATTCACAAGGTCTTTCGGAGTGACAGTTACTCCTTTTTCGTTTTCGGTGCCTGTATCCGCACGACTTTGTCCTTGTTTGAGGATTTTTATTTTTTTATATCCTTTCTTTTTCATTCTTTTGATTCCCTAATTTTGCCTGGACTGACTCTTCAGAGTTCTTTTCGATTTTTTCTTTTGAAGTCCAGCGGGATGCCCTGATTTTTGCCTAAGTATTTGCTTTCTAGATTTTCTTTTTTACTTAGCGGGCTTTCTTATTCCTTTCTTTTTCTTTTGGAACGAGTCGTGCGACACTGGCTTCCTTGATTGCTCCGAAAAGTTGTAACTGTCTCACTCCTGATTGGTGAGGTTCAGCCATTGTGGTTGACGAGGTACGACCTCTGGGGAGGGATATGATGTGATTGGTCCTCGAAAGACAACACTCCTCTATAAGACTTGAACGCTCGATCAAGCTAACTGACAACTACCCTGTCCCGGGTTAAGATGTGAGGGTTTAAAAGTCCGAAAATAAAACTCCTACTTCTCGGCTCGAAGTGGTTAACAAGGGATTCTCTTCCTTATCTCTCCGGTGTTTAGGGGATTTGAAACAATGCCTTGTACGTCATAGGCAAGGTTTTATCCGAAAGCATACGATCATTGGTTATGAGTATTCAGTTTCATCATCCTCCCCCCACTCTTTGCTAATCATAGTGATAAAGTGGAGTGAATAAAGTGCAAGTGTCAGTGCAATGCAGTAAATGAGTGACAACGACATAATTAATTCAGAAAAATGCATAGTCACTTTATTAACATCACCATTCGAAACAAACAATGTTTAACAGCAAGTAGTAACTAACAGAAAAGAAAATACAAATGCAAATGATAAAAAGTCCTAGGACTGCCAATGCTGAGGACGCCTGCCTGTCTGGATCACTGGCCTCTGAAAATAACCCTCTGAATCAACGAGCTCAGACAGCTGAGAGGTTGTCACGCACAACCAAAACTCCTTCTGGAAAGGAAATGCACCCTTTATCGATCAATTGTTGCACTTTCGCCTGAAAAGCCTTGCAATCTTCAGTTGAATGCCCCGGAGATCCACCATGGTAACCACACTGAGCATGGGGATTGTACCCTGGAGGGTAAGGCTCTGGCACGGGCTTGAGAGCTTTCGGTTCCACCAAAGAATTCTGAATCAACTGTGGAAGAATCTGGCTATACGGCACAGGCACTGGATGGAAAGGAGCATTCCTTCGTTCCAAGTGGTTGCGAGGCCTCTTTCGATTCTGGTGCTGGTATTCTTTCTGCCAAGGAGCAAGAGGTCGTCGTTTCTGAATGGCAACGGTCCCTTGTTTAGGCGCTTGCGTCCTTGAACTTGATCCAGGTAGAAACTGCGAGCGAGGCGATTCAGTCACCAAAAGTCGCGGGACATATTCAAGATCTTTCTCAGCTTCAGGCAAAGGAGTGGAATCATTCACCTCTTCTGCATGGTACAGGATAAACTTTCCCGATGCTCTCATGCCGCCCGACACAAACCTAATTGTCCTTGAGTCAATAAGGTCTTGAATCTTATTCTTGAAAGCCTTACATGTTTCAACATGGTGCCCCGGTGCTCCTGAGTGGAAATCACAATGTGTGCTGAGATCAAAGTCTGATGACACGTCATCTGGTGGATCCAAAGTCCGAAGCTTGAGAACATGGTTCTGAACCAACAGTGGCAACAGCTGGGCATACCTCACAGGTATTGGGTCCACAGCTCTATCAAGTAGCTTCTTCTTGTGATTATGACCTTCAGGGTTATTCTGAGATGCCTGGCGCGGCTGCTGACGAGATAGGTCTTGAGCTTCATGCTGTGTAGAGGATCCATGAGGTCCACTTGGCTTCAGCATAGGTGGCACTGACGGCAATGGAGGAAGCACTTTGGTCTCCACTTCGGGTGCTCGACCATTCTCCTTTTTTAGCACACTTCTCACCACTCCCATGAGAAAGCTCAACTGATTCTGCAGCTGCTGATTCTCTTCTCTGAGTACTTGCTGGTCCAGGCGCACTTCCTGTATGTCATTCATGACCTGCCCCAACTGGCTTTGGATTTTCCCCAACTCAGCTTGTACCTGCTCCATTAGTCTGAGTTGCTCGGTTCTGGCTCAGACCTGCAAACACAAGGGTTAGAAGACAAGCCCCGGCTTCTGTCATGCAAGATGAATTATGCTAATGCCATGGGTGTCTGTACGTTTAGGAGATCACCCATAATTCTGGTGTCAACGTGCCAACATAGTGTCAATGCAGTGATAAGACTGGATCCATTCATGGAAGAAAATATCTCATATTGCTCGGGACACCAGAATCAGGGTACGAAATGCGCCTGCAGCACAGACACCTGCTAATGGAATGCAAAATGAATATGCGAACTAATGCAAAATGCAGTCATGCAATAATATATCCAGGTAACTGCTGTTGTGGAGATTCTGTATCAACAAAACCACGACCACTGATGAGAAGAAAACCCCGGTGTAAGACCACAGATCTGATCTGCCAAGAACAACCATCTGGTAGGACCATATGTACAGGATCAGAATTCTGCTCTGTCAAGAACAAATGTCTGATAATAAGGACCTCTGATGTATGATCAAGAAATATCTGCTGATGAAGTCTTCAGACCCCAAATCAAAAATCTGCTCTATCAAGAACAAACATACAGCTGCTGATGAGATCTTCAAACCCCACTCAAAATCTGCTCTATCAAGAACAAACAACATCTGCTGATGAGATCTTCAGACCCCAAAAATCTGCTCTATCGAGAACAAACAACATCTGCTGATGAGGTCTTCAGACCCCAAAAATCTGCTCTATCAAGAACAAACAACTGATGACAATGCTCTGCTCTATCAAGAACAGACATACACCTGATGATAAGATCCTCTGATCAAAACCTGCTCTATCAAGAACAGACAAATCTGCAACTGAGAAACCCTGGTACCAACATAACTGATTCACTGTCGAGAAAACCAGGTAGTCTGAAGGTCAAAGTTTCCTACAATAAACTCAATCCCACTCACAGGTATGGACCTAAACTGACTCAAGGTACGACATCCTATGCGTTCATCAGCGTCACAGACTTTCAAGAGGGGTGATACGATACCCAGAAGGTGTGGCATCCCCAGCTCATGAAGCGGCCTCACTTAGCTGAATCACAAATGATCGGTCCCCAGAGTCGACAATCCACCAAACCAGCAACAGTATCAACCCAAAGGGTTGAAAGTGAAGCCAACCGGATGAACCTCGTCTGAGCGTGGATTTCATGAGACACTAGTGCCTGCAAAGCAAGCACGCGCCCACTAATTTCCACTCTAAGTCTATAGTGCACTCAAGCCTGGGTCTGGCTCCTCACTCATCAGAACTCCCATCCCACAACAGCACAAATAATCATATTATACTGAAAATAAAATGCGGGAAATAAAGTGCGATAAGTAAAATGCGATAAATAAATGCAACCCAGCAGGTAAACACACAAACGTTAGGAATGACTCTCATGGGGAACCATAGACTCTGGGTTCGCTCCCCAGCAGAGTCGCCAGCTGTCGCTTTCGCGAAAATAAGGTGCCGGCACAACAGAAGATTCGCCACCTTTCGTTATTTATCCCTTAAAACGGGAAAGGAAACGATCGGAAAAACCTAACGAATAAGGGTAAGAAAAGGTCATCGCAACCATTGTCTGGGTTCGGGAGTCGGTTACGCAAGGGGAAGGTATTAGCACCCCTCACGTCCGTCGTACTCGACGGGATCCACGCTTGTTGTGTTTACTTGGACGGGTTGGTTTTATTCTATCTACCTATCAAGGCTGGCTGAAAAAGAAAAGAAAATGACTCGGCAAGGCGTCGCACTTTATGCCTACGTATTCTCATCAGAGAATGAGAAATCAGAGTCAACGTAGTTCGGCCTACGAAGGGTTATGGGGGAAGGTAGCTCGCCAAGACATCGCCATCTTGTGCCTACGTACTCTCAACAGGCATGAGAGATCAGAGCTCACGTAGTTCGGGAAACTACGGCTTATTTCCTGTCTTTACGAAAGAAGTGTTTTTTATTGTGTTTGTAATTTCAACCGCACTAGAGACTATAACCTGAGAGTGAATGCGTCGCATGTCACCCAAAGGGTACCATACTAAACATCCAGACCATGGAAAAGAAACTCTCCCATAATCCTTTCTCAGATAGCTTAAGGCTCGTAACGTACGAAAGAAATCATTCATGATTACTGTATCTTAAACTGTTTTGAGATGAGAAGAGAACAGGCCCAACTAGGAAGGAGACTATCAAGTCCTACTGTTATCATGTCATGGATTCATCCTATGGTTGAGGTTTGAACAGGGAACTCCTAGAAGTTGTCATGCATAGGTTTCAACCTAAAAGTCTATCATCAAATCCTTATCAAAGGGAATGAGAGTCCTAAGGGATCATGTCAATGATACACCAAAATAGACAAAGCATCAGCTTAACAGTAAAATGCATGCAATGCAAGTGAGGGAGGAAATGTGTGTGGGGCTTCAGCCTCCACAAGCTCATCTCAACCTCAAGCCAGAATGAAGTAACAGTAATCATACTGAAATATAAACAACATGCTATCAAGCAATAAACAGTAAACTGCAATCATACAGATAAAGTGAAATGAAATGCCATCAGGCAAACAAACCACATGGGCAAGGGAGCTGGGCTCTACCGAATACCCGCAAGCAAAGCCACACAATAACGATACAAGAAGAGGGAGCAACTCAACCTCTAGTGCAATCATGCTCCTAGATTCTACTTATTCTATATGGACTTATTCTAATGCAACAGACAAGTCAAACAAAACACATCAATACAGAAAAGAAAAGGAAGAAAACATAAGAAAGCCTCAGCTCCTCCAGCAGCAACTCAGTCTTCAGACTTCAATCATCAATTGCTTTTCCAGGTTTCAACCCTACATCATGAGTTTCAACTTATCTTCTCCCTTAAGCTTCAGCTTCTTGATCAGCTCCACCTTCAGGCTTCACTATCTTCAGGGATCTTCAAGTATCAACTTGATCTTCATGCTCTTCAAGCTTCAGCTGGAATGGCAATACTCAGGGATTCATCCTCTTCAATACTCTTCAATGAAGTCTTCATCTTCAAGCTCAGGCTCCAACATCTCAGGACAATCAAAACCAGAGAAAATCACTTACTGAATAAGCTGGGGGATATTGAACTGCTTATTTGATCACCAAAGGTGACCTATAAGGGTTCAATATCAAGGGACTGGTTCCCTCAAAAGTTCTACCTCCTAGGTATATCACTTATCCCTCCAAAGGAGAGAGGTGTATACCATGGAAGGACTTTGAATCATAGGGAGGAATGGAGGTGAATGATACCACCCATGTTTAAGAAAGAAATTATCTACATCTAAGCTCTTCCTAATCCCTAACCCTAAAACAACAACAAAAAGAAAAGAAGAACAAGCTCCCAAGCTCCTCAATGCATCTTCAAGTCTTCTAGTATGCTCCACAATGAGATACCAAGCTCCTCAAGCCAAAGGAAAACTCCAAAGCAAAGCAAACTAAACAAACATGCCCAAAAGGCAACACAAACAATCAACCAATACAAAAATCAACTAAAAATAGCATACTATTATATTAAATCCTAATATAATTTCTAAGGGATCCTACATACCTACCCTTAATTCCCATATATACCCCATAGCCTAAATTGTCCTAAAAACCCAAAATCTAAAGTTGTTATGGACCTATGTTGAAGTTTTAACCTAATTCTACACTACCTAGAATTACCTAATCAAAACTATCCTAAAAATCATCACAAAAATATGGAAATAATCCAGGGGGAACCTAAAACATACATCTAATTATCCTAAAAAGATTGACCTAAAAATCTAAAGGGGACTACCCTAACTAAATTCTACAAATTCACATATCAACGAAAAGAATTAAAAAAGCAATTAAATGAGAAAATATGCAAAAAAATATTAAAATGAAATAAAATGGTTATTTTATGATTTCATATTTTTCTTGACAGAATATGGAAAGTGGGAAAAAAAATCCCATGAGAAAATATTATTTTTTCTATTTATTATGCATTTTCTAAGTGTGAGAAAATTTGGAGAAAATTAAAATGGAAAATAGATGCATGGGGTGCAAACAGCAAGAATATGCAGTTAGTTTTATGATTTGGGCCCATACCGGGGGTGCAAGAAGTAACGCGCCTGGGCCCAGCTTTTATCAGAAAAACCATAAAAAAACTAAAGAAAATAAAAGAAGGCGCGGTGTAAATAGCAGAGGGTTTTAGTTCAAATTGGATTGGGCCTGAATGGGGGGGGGGGGGGTGGCGTTAGAAGTTGATCCACTAAAGCCCAGGATTTGGCTTTAATGAAACGCAGCGTTTGCTGCTGTTTCTGAAATCCCCTCCAAAACGAGTTCAAACGTGGATCGTTAGATGCATTTCCCAGTCCATGGTCAACGCTTCATCCGACGGACACGCAGTCTTCTTCTTCCTTGGACAACTAGGGTTTGCAGAACTCCATTAAAACACATCCCATGCATGGAACTTCCTCCCTATCGTATGCACTCATTTCTCCATCAAATTCCAAAGTGTAAAAACCAAACTTAATCTATTTTCCACGTAGAATACAACTGTAGTGTTGGCTTCCATTAACATGGCCTCTAGCATGCAACCCGAACGCGAATCCAAGCTAACCTCAAAATCTGACCAATATTCAACCTCAACCGAACTCATGATTCTTTACACAAAAATGCTCCTTATGTTACACTGATTAAAATCCTCTAATAACCTTGCATTAAAGCTCACTAAATCACACGTTCCAGCTCATCCAAGAATTGACCACCATGAATGAAACTTCTCCAATTGGTCTCAAACTCATCAAAAATGACCACCTAATTGTCTCTAACAAGTCTATGCTAATAATTAACCCTAGCCATGCCTAGATTGAGGTGTAGAAATGGTTTTGCATACCTTGCTTCTTGAAATGGTAGGTGATGAAAATCTTCAATCCAAGCCTTGTAACTCTTCAAGAATGCTCCCTAGATGATGAATATCCCTCTGTTTGCAGAAGATTTGATGTAGAGAACTTGTACTTCAAGATCCAATGCAATTTGCCTTCTTGCAAATTCAATGTGAATACCTTCAAGTCTTCATGAATGGAGTTGCAAATCAATATGGACACACTCAGAAATGTTTATGGAGATGATTTGTGAAGAAAAATGGAATGGTAATGAAGAAGAATTTGAATATGATTTGCAAATGAAGCTTTATGATTTCAATCACTATTCTCTACCACAATCAACACCATTTAACACCAACCTTGCCTTAATGCAAGTTGTATCCAATATATATGTCGCTTGCGCGAAAATAAGGTGCCGGCATGACAGAAGAGTCGCCACCTTTCGTTATTCATCCCTCAGAGCGGGAAAGGAAATGATCGGAAAAACCTGACGAAAAAGGGTAAGACAAGGTCATCGCAACCATTGTCTGGGTTCGGGAGTCGGTTACGCAAGGGGAAGGTATTAGCACCCCTCACGTCCGTCGTACTCGACGGGATCCTCGCTTGTTTGTTTACTTGGACGGGTTGGTTTTATTCTATCTACCTATCAAGGCTGGCTGAAAAAGAAAAGAAAAATGACTCGGCAAAGCGTCGAACTTTATGCCTACGTATTCTCATCAGAGAATGAGAAATCAGAGTCAA
Source organism: Lathyrus sativus (assembly GCA_963859935.3). Taxonomy (NCBI): domain Eukaryota; kingdom Viridiplantae; phylum Streptophyta; class Magnoliopsida; order Fabales; family Fabaceae; genus Lathyrus; species Lathyrus sativus. The sequence continues at coordinate 582,925,804 of OZ012735.1, forward strand.
CGTAGTTCGGCCTACGAAGGGTTATGGGGGAAGGTAGCTCGCTAGGATATCGCATCCTATGCCTACGTACTCTCAACAGGCCTGAGAGATCAGAGCTCACGTAGTTCGGGAAACTACGGTTTATTTCCTGTTTTTTACGAAAGAAGTGTTTTTTATTGTGTTTGCGATTTCAACCGTACTAGAGACTATGACCTGAGAGTGAATGCGTCGCATGTCACCCAAAGGGTACCATACTAAACATCCAGACTGTGGAAAAGAAACTCTCCCACAATCCTTTCTCAGATAGCTTAAGGCTCGTAACGTACGAAAGAAATCATTCATGATTACTGTATCTTAAACTGCTTTGAGATGAGAAGAGAACAGGCCCAACTAGGAGGGAGACTATCAAGTCCTACTGTTGTCATGCCATGGATTCATCCTATGGTTGAGGTTTGAACAGGGAACTCCTAGAAGTTGTCATGCATAGGTTTCAACCTAAAAGTCTATCATCAAATCCTTATCAAAGGAAATGAGAGTCCTAAGGGATCATGTCAATGATACACCAAAACAGACAAAGCATCAGCTTAACAGTAAAATGCATGCAATGCAAGTGAGGGAGGAAATGTGTGTGGGGCTTCAGCCTCCACAAGCTCATCTCAACCTCAAGCCAGTCATGAAATGACAGTAATCATACTGAAAATAAACAACATGCTATCAGGCAATAAACATATAAACTGCAATCATACAGATACAAGAAATGAAGTGCCATCAGGCAGACAAACCACATGCTTGAGAAAGAAATCATCTACATCTACTCTCTAATCCTAACCCTAAAACAGAATCCTAATCAAATCTAAGCAAAGCCCTAAAGCAAAAGCCTACACAAGAGAACAATCCCAGTCTTCAAGCTTCAAAACAAGCTTACCAAAGAAAGGGAGCTAAGTAGGCAGACTCATAGTGTCTTCCTCAGGAAAGCACTAGGAGGCTTATACTTAGGACTCATATCCCATGTGGCTCAACAACTGTGATCAGTTTGCATTCCTCCTCAGAAGAAATTAAACTCACATGTTGGCTCCAACATCATTGGATACTTGAGAAATCCTACAAGAACTAGAGGAACTAAGTGCACAGACCCATAGGACCTTCCTCAGAAAAGTACTAGAAGGCTTCCACTTAGGAGTTGTATCCCATGTGGCTCAACAACTATGATCAGTTTACATTCCTCCTCAGGAGAAATTAAACTCACATGAAGGCTCCAACATCTTTGGATACTTAAGAAATCCTAGATGAACTAAGGGAACTAAGTGAATAGACCCATAGGACCTTTCTCAGGAAAGTACTAGGAGGCTTCCACTTAGGAATTGTATCCCATGTGGCTCAACAACTGTGATCAGTTTACATTCCTCCTCAGGAGAAACTAAACTCACATGTTGGCTCCAACATCATTGGATACTTAAGAAAGAGGTGAGAAGAAAGAATGAAAGTCATTCATAGTGCCTTCCTCAGGAAAGTACCATGAACTTCCTTCAAACTTCAGGATCTCAAACCTCACAGACAGGGAACAAGCTCCAAACTCTGGGTCTCTGAGTCTTGATCTTCAATCCTCTCCTTCATCATGCTCTTCAACAAGATCTTCAGGACAAACCAAGCCCCACAAAAAATTCCCAAAAATAAACCCCCAGAGACAGACAAATAACCACAGAACAGTCAAAACAATCAATCAACTTCAGAAAATACCTAAAAATACTAAAGCAAGAGGGAAAAATCTAACAATCATTCACAAGGGTCTATAACATCTACCCATAACATCCATACATGCCCATACCCAAAAATCAAGACAAAACTTCTCCAAAAAATATGAATCATTTCACCTATGCATCCTTAAACCCTAATTTGGCACCCTAATGCTAACCTAATTAAACTAATCAAACTTTAATCTAAAAATCAATAATTAAATCCTATGGGGAACTATGATTCAATATCTAATCACACCAAAAAGAATGAACTTAAAAGACTAAGGGAAGGTCCTAAAAGAAATTCTACAAAATTGAGTATCAAACTAAACCTATTATAAAAAGCTATTTAAATGAAAAATATACTAAAAATATTAAAAGGAAATAAAATTCCAATTTTATTTATTTATATTTTTCTAGACAGAATTATGAACATGTAGAAAAAACAAGAATTGAAAAATACTAATTTTTCTATTTTCTATGAATTTTTTAATATGCAAGAAAAATTAAAAGAATGAAAATAAAAGAATAAAAGAAAATGGGGAGGGGGTGTCATTAGAAGCTGCGCCCAGTTACTTATCCAGCGTGGGCCTTAGAGGGGAGGTTCATATAGAAAACGCATTAGGCCCATGCGCTTCAGAAAAATTAATGGAAATTAAAAGAAAAACATAAAAACGAAGACGGTGTATTTAGCAAGCTTTCAACGTGTTAACTCAACTGGGCCATCTGGGTGGGGTGCGAGCAGCAAGATTTTGCTGAGGCCCAATTCTTCCATTTAATGAAACGGCAACGTATTGCCCTAAGGGATTCCCTCCGTTTTTCTTTTAAATTCCAACCGTTGGATGAGGTTAAAAAGTCAAGTGAATGGGATTGATCCAACGGCCAATGGATTGTCTTCTTCCTTGGACTTGTTAGGGTTTTCAGAATTCACCATGCACGATGCTCTCACGTCTCCACTTCCATCAGCTAGTTCTCCTTCGTTTCTTGGCCAAATTCGCTCATGTAAAGAGCAAACTTGCTCAGTTTTCCAAGCTGAACAAGACTACGTTAATAGTTTCCCTTAAATCTCTCCCTAACATGGAACCCGATAGCACCAAGGTCCAACACACTCAAACCTTCAACTTCTTATTTCTTGTATTTTCTCGTGCTAACATGTTAATCACCTATCACTGATCACTCTAAACCAATCCACGTGAATTATCACTACCTACACAGTGAGTTCTTGATCCATAAAGTGAACATGCCAAATTTTCAACCTTCATAGAATGGTCCTAAACTTCACAGCATTGATCCCTAAGGGTCTCTAATCACGTCTATCCTAACCAATCCATCTAATACTGAATAAATAAGAGTGTATGTGATGTTTTGCAAACCTGGTGCTTGATGATGGCAGGTGCGGTTCTACTCCTCTTCAAGCCTTGAAACCCTCCATGATTACTCTTTTCTCGATGATGATCTTTCTGTTTGCAAAAAGTGTGGTGTTGCAAGCTTGAATGTTGAGTTTGAGTGCAATTTGCATTCTTTGCAAATTTGATCTTGCACCTTCAAAACTCCATGGATCCACCTCAATTTTGGTATGCAAATGCTCACAATGATTAGAGGAGTGTGTTTGTGGAGAAGAAAAGAATGAAGATGGCAGAGAAAGAGAGTTTGTTATGATTTTGCAAATGGAGGAATTTCACTCTTTTTGCCCTTTAATCTCACCACTCACCATTAACCATCACCAACCTTAATCTCATGGTGATTAAACCAATATATAGAACCCAATGGGAGAGTCTAGATTCATCTAGAAACTTTGAGAATCATTTAGAAAGTAATGGAACTTCTCTTGTCATGACATATTGCATTATCTCCTTTCATGCCTTAAGACTTTCAATCTTGTGTCAAAAACTCCTTACAAGAGATATTGGGATTTAATGAGTGAAAAGAACAAGCTTGGTTTTGCCTTATGTGAAGATTTGCAAAGGTTCCTTAATATGCAAGCATGAACTTTACAAAGTAGCCCCCATTTTAAGACCTCAAATCAAAATTCTACTTGAACCATTGTTTTTAAAATGATGTTTGGATTCAAAATGACATATTGGATGACCTATTTTGTATTTGTGGATCTCCCAAACCAAATTCCAACTTGGATTCATTTAACTTATAAGTCATTTTTAGGTCATTTTTACCCAATCTTGTAAATCCTTGCTACAAGATTTTCCAACAAATCATGACCACTTTTCTAGGCTTAAAATCCCATTTTGAACAACTTTTATGTTTTGAGTTTTTTCATTTGAGGCTTGGAAATAGGAGATATGGCCTTTGCTTAAAATGACCTATAACTTCCAAATGACCAAAATACCCCTGTCTTGTTCAAACCATAAGTTGAGTTCTACAAATCCTATCAAGGACTTCTAGTACTCTATAGAAAGCTAAGAAGATGCTCTTCAACATTAATGTTGACCAAGAGATCATAGGAATCATCCTACTAGGGCAAAAGTTGTCTGCAAGTTGGGTGACTTTCAAGGACCCAGATTCACATACCTCAGATGACCTGTAATTTGTCAAAACCATAACTTGAGCTCTGCAACTCCTATCAAGGACTTCTACCACTCAAATTAAAGCTAAGAACAATATCTACAACATTCATGTTGTGGGGAAGATGAGATATCAATCACATCTTGAGCTAAAACTGCCTGGAAGATAGGGATCAAATTAGGGTTTTTTCACTGACAATCCTTGGAAACCCTAACTCAAAACTTCTCAAACTCCTCAGTCATGATGAGTTGGTCTAGGAATTATCTTTATAACATCTCCATACATCTTTCCATGATCTCATGGCTCTTGGATGAGGTCTCAACCTTCTCCAAATCTTCAGTTGACCTAGGGTTGACCCAGTCAAAACCCTAATTCTACCATTCATGGTTGAATCTTCTGAATTCTTGCACAATGACCTCTCTGGGCTTCATGATGACTTTAAAGACATCTCATAGGCTTTCTCAAAGCTTCAAGTTCATTCTCAAAGTCTCAGAATCACCTGAGGAGCTCCCACAACTCTCAAGCTATGAAGCACACAACTTTGGTTTCAACCAATTCCTTTGAGGATCTCTTGAACTTTCTAATGAAGATATCAACTTTCAAACACTTGATGGATGAATAATTGTTGGTCAAATTTTGGGGTGCAACATCTGCCCCTATTCAAACGGCTTGAACCTGACTGGGTGAGAAGCGAACGACTCTCAGCCAATCAAGGTGCGAGACGATTGAATACCGGTAAACCCGAAAATTTGCCAACTGCTCAACTCTTCGAATACTGCAATACTAGCTGCTGAACAACTAGCTGGAGAAATACTGATCTGACCTCGTCATCGGTTATCCACATTAAATTCTTCTGACATTGCCTTCAGACAACCACAACACCCAACCTCGCCGCTGGAAGACTAAACCATCTGACATACCCAACATCGCCGCTGGAAAACTGAATCTGACATCGCCGTCGGAAACAAACATCGCTCTGAGAGACACTCGACATCGCCGTCATACAAACATCATCTCTGCTGGGGATTTAAAGAGTTTGACATTGCCGTCAAAACAAACATCCAACCTCGCCGCCGGAACCAAACATAATCTGACCTCGCCGTCAAATCCAACATTCGACCTCGCCGTCGAACAAACATCGTCTGACCTCGCCGTCAAAGCAAACATTCAACCTCGCCGTCGAACAAACATAATCTGACCTCGCCGTCAAATCCAAGCATCCAACCTCGCCGCCGGAGAAAACACAACACTGAACAAATCTAACCTGGGGTTCACCCCTAGTAAAGTACACTTGCGTATTTGAAACTGCTCCGTTGGGAATGAGAGACTCAACCAAGCACGCTCTGATCTGGGGTTCACCCTCAGAACCATAACGAACATCCGAATACCACTGCCCACCGTAGAACTTCAACATCAAAGACATATGAAACCCTGGCCCCTGGCCGCTTCCAGCTTCAGCTAGAAAAGATCTTCAAGTACTTCTGAAGATAAGCATCCTTGGCCTTCAAGGATGTAAACTTTGCCCCTCGGCAACTCTGCAGGAGGTATCTTCGACTTCAGTCTAAAGAAATGGTCCTTGGCTTTCAAGGATGCATGGATCTGCCTTCAGGCAACTCCGCCTCTGCTATAGAGTATCTGTGACTTCAGTCAGGGATATACTTCGGCCTTCAGTCCGAAAAATGAATCCTAGGTCATTCATGACCTTGGGGATAACCTTGCCTTCAGGAACCTTCGCTTTAGCTTGGGAAATCTGTGACTTCAGTCAGAGAAATGGTATCCTGAGCCATTCATGACTCTACGGGGATTCAAACACTTTGCCTTCAGGCAAAACTCCGCTTCAGCTGGAGAAACATCTTCGACTTCAGTCAGAAGAAAAACTATTCGCTTGATCGCAATCAATCATCACCTCAGGACAACTGACTTGGTCTTCAGGCCAACACGGATCACTTTGCAAACTTTGGAACTTTGTCTTCAGAAACACGTTGATTCATCAACAAGGGAATCTGAATCCACAGGAACCTTCTGATGTCGCCTTCAGGCGTTTACGACGTCAATCTTCAGATTAGACATCACTGTTGGAGCAAACATATCACGCTGCTAAGGACTTCAAGTATCGTCTTGAACAAACAACTCCGTCGGGCACCTTCGAGACTCATCCTGAACTGATAACCTTTCTGGAGACTTTATTCTGCTGGGTATTCCAGGAATCTTCCTGGGCAACTCTTGCTGGGGACGCTACTGGGGAGCTCAAGAATCATCCTAAGCAAACAACCCGAGAAACTGCGCTGAGGTCTTAAGAATCATCTTAAGCAAACGGCCCTGCTGAGGAAATCAAGAATCGTCTTGAACTGAAGATTTCGCCGGGGACCTCAAAAATCATCTTGAGCGAGCGACTGTGGGGATCACACCGGGGTCTTAAGAATCATCTTAAGAAAGCTACCTCGTTGGGGAGAATATCAGGAATCATCCTGAGCAACTGATCCTTCGGCTGAACACCTGTAAAACAAGAATGATAATAACCTAGATCATGCTTATGATGCGTATGCTTCGGCGCCATGCCTCACACGGTGGGAATGCTATGCGTTTATACTAAATGCTATGCAGTCATGCACAATGATGCGATCCCATCAGCAAAATAAATGCCGAGGGGAGATTCTCTTGTCAAGGAGAAAGAACTACTCAGATAGAGGAATCATCCTGCTGAGGAGAACGTGGACACGCCAATATCAATCGGACTCTGTCTGAGGAATTGATCTTCCGTTGACTGCTGCAGGGAAAACAACTTCAGTTGATCTGCTGCAGGGGAACGAAGCTCTACGAGAACTTGGACCTGCTGAAGGAAAGCAATACCAATCGCGAGAATAAACTGCGTGGCCGTCCCGGCTACTCTTCTGGGGATAACAACTCTGTGGGGAAACAACTTCAGCTGCTCCACACTCCACTGGGGAAAAACCAATCATGATCAACTTCCAAGGACTCGGCTCTCTTGGACATCTGCAAACCCGGCTGAGGAAGGAGAAGTCATTCTGTTTCGCTGGAGAGAGTGCGACTCTGATGAGGAATTTCAATTCCGCAGGGGAATACAGCATCAGCCATTCCAACACTCTACTGGGGGAAGAGGGAATCACCCGACTTCGGGAGAGAACACGGCTCTGGTGGGGAATTTCAATTCCGCTGGAGACTTCAGTCTGGCACCATCAGTTACTGCACACTTCGGCGTATGAACAGCTTCGTGCGAAACCTGCACTTGTGACCCGGTGCTGGGGGAGACACCTGCTTTGGCGACTTTACTGGGGAGGACACCAGCTTCGGTACCCGAACATTTCTACGAAATCTGCACTTGTGACCCGGTGCTGGGGGACATGAGCTTCGGTACCCGAACATTTCTATGAAATCTGCACTTGTGACCCGGTGCTGGGGGACATGAGCTTCGGCCCTTGGCTCAGCTGATGAGGTGACATTCCTTCAGGATGCGTTTGCTTGAGGAAGAGAATCATCTCTGCCTGGGGAGACATGTCAATGCTCACTATCTTGCGTTCAGATTCTGCGGAGGAGAGACTACTGAACACTGCTGGAGAAGGAGGACTCGCCCTGCTTCGGGGATGCGCACGACACATCTTCTGGGAGGTGCTACACCTGCAACAACACAAACAAACAGACAAGATACCCTCCTCAAAGGGCCTATCAAGGTTATTATCTCGTCACAATATTAAGGTAATTAATTGTTTCAACAATCAATGGGCCTAGGCCCGTAAGTTTATGTATGCACATTTTATCAAAAACATCGGCGTTTTCATTCGCAAACAAACAGGTAAATGCTAAGCAGGCAAACAGAATTGCTGAATAATATGCATTTTATTGATGATGAACCCCTGAATGGGTAAAAATGTTTTACAACAGAGGCAAGCTCTTGGAATGAGGAAACCGCGCAAAAATAAAACCTAAATATACATCAGTATATACAAATGTCGGCAATGAGGCATAAGCGAACACCATGAGTTGGTCCCTCTAAGACCCACTCGACTTTGATACTTCCCCGACGCTTCAGCTTCGGAAGAGATTGATTCAGATCAACGGCCCTCAGGTCTTCCAAACCACTAAACAATGAAAGTACACACGCGGAACGCAGTCATTTGCTTATTCAAATCCCTAACTTTTGCGTGAACCGCCCTTTACGGGTTTTCAGTTCACCGGGATACCCTTTTTTGCCGAAGCCGCCCAGTGTAGGTTTTTGAACCATTATCAGTAATGATCCGCTCGGGAACTCCGTAGCGACAGATGATGTCCCTCTTTATGAATTTAGCTACCACCTGCTTGGTCACATTAGCGTACGAGGCTGCCTCCACCCATTTGGTGAAGTAGTCGATAGCTACCAGAATGAAACGATGACCATTGGATGCAGTGGGCTCGATCTTACCTATCATGTCGATGCCCCACATGGAGAACGACCAAGGGGAGGACATGACATTCAATGGGCATGGCGGCACATGAACTTTATCAGCATAAATCTGGAATTTATGACATTTCTTCGCGAATCTGAAGCAATCCGACTCCATTGTCAGCCAGTAGTATCCTGCTCTCAGGATCTTTCTCGTCATGGCATGCCCGCCGGCGTGCGTACCAAATGTGCCCTCATGGACTTCTTCCATGAGCATACTTGCTTCTTTCTCATCTACACACCTGAGTAGCACGAGATCGTGGTTTCTCTTATACAGCACTCCATCAGGATTGAGATAAAAGTTTCCAGATAGCCTCCTAAGAGTCTTCTTATCCTGGGTTGACGCACCCGCAGGATACTCCTTAGTCATAAGGAAGGTCTGGATGTCGTGGAACCATGGCTTGCCGTCAGTGGCATCCTCGATTGCAAAGACAAACGCCGGTCTGTCAAGACGCGAAAGGACAATGCTTGGAGCTTCATTCCAAAGATTGACCTTATACATTGAAGCCAACGTGGCTAAGGCATCAGCCATCTGATTTTCAGCCCTGGGTGTCGCTTGCGCGAAAATAAGGTGCCGGCATGACAGAAGAGTCGCCACCTTTCGTTATTTATCCCTCAGAGCGGGAGAGGAAACGATCGGAAAAACCTGACGAAAAAGGGTAAGACAAGGTCGTCGCAACCATTGTCTGGGTTCGGGAGTCGGTTACGCAAGGGGAAGGTATTAGCACCCCTCACGTCCGTCGTACTCGACGGGATCCTCGCTTGTTTGTTTACTTGGACGGGTTGGTTATAATCTATCTACCTATCAAGGCTGGCTGAAAAAGAAAAGAAAAATGACTCGGCAAAGCGTCGCGCTTTATGCCTACGTATTCTCATCAGAGAATGAGAAATCAGAGTCAACGTAGTTCGGCTAACCACGGGGGAAGATGGGGAAGGTTGCTCGCTAGGATATCGCATCCTATGCCTACGTACTTTCATCTGATATGAAAGATCAGAGCAAACGTAGTTCGGGAAACTACGGATTAAAATGGCTCAACTAGGAGGGAGACTATCAAGTCCTGTTTGTTATCATGCCATGGATTCATCCTATGGTTGAGGTTTGAACAGGGAACTCCTAGATGTTGTCATGCATAGGTTTCAACCTAAAAGTCTATCATCAAATCCTCAGCAAAGGAAATGAGAGTCCTAAGGGATCATGTCAATGATACAGACAAAAACATCAGCTTTAACAGTAAAATGCATGCAATGCAAGTGAGGGAGGAAGTGTGTGTGGGGCTTCAACCTCCACAAGCTCGTCTCAACCTCAAGCCAGTCATGAAATAATAGTAATCATACTGAAGATAATCACCATGCTATCAAGCAATGAATAGGTAAAAGAAATGAAGTGCCATCAGGCAAACAACACACATGAGAAAGAATCAATCTACTCTCTAATCCTAACCCTATCACAGGATCTAAACAAATCTAAGCAAAGCTCTCAAGCCAAACCCTAACAAGAGAATTCAATCCCAGTCTTCAAGCTTCAGAACAAGCTTACCAAAGAAAGGGAGCTAAGCAAGCAAGCTCATAGTGTCTTCCTCAGGAAAGCACTAAGAGGTGAATACTCAGGAGTCATACCCTATGTGGCTCAACCACTGTGATCAGTTTACATCCCTCCTCAGGAGAGATTAAACTCACAAGCAGGCTCCAACATCACTGGATATTTAGGAAATCCTATCTGAACTAGTGGAACTAAGTGGATAGACCCATAGGACCTTCCTCAGGAAAGTACTAGGAGGCTTCCACTTAGGAGTTGTATCCCATGTGGCTCAACAACATGTGATCAGTTTACATTCCTCCTCAGGAGAAATTAAACTCACAAGTTGGCTCCGACATCATTGGATACTTAAGAAATCCTAGATCAACTAGTGGAACTAAATGAATAGACTCCTAGGACCTTCCTCAGGAAAGTACTAGGAGGCTTCCACTTAGGAGTTGTATCCCATGTGGCTCAACAACATGTGATCAGTTTACATTCCTCCTCAGGAGAAATTAAACTCACAAGTTGGCTCCAACATCATTGGATACTTAAGGAAGAGGTGAGAAGGAAGGATGAAAGTCATTCATAGTGCCTTCCTCAGGAAGGTACCATGAACTTCCTTCAAACTTCAGGCTCTCAAACCTCACAGACAGGAGATGAGACAAGCTCTGGGTCTCTGCATCTTGATCTACAAGCTTCCCTTCATGATGCTCTCCATCAATATCCTCAAGGCAACACAAGCCCTTCAGCAAATTCCTCAGAAAGATCCCCACAGATGAACAGATAACCCACTGAACAAACCAAATCATCAGGCAATCTTCAGATAATACCTAAAAATATTAAACTAATGGGGAAAAATCTAACAAATATTCATAAGGGTCCTCAACACCTACTCATAACATCTACAAAGGTTTCTACCTAAAAATCAAGATAAAACTCAATCAAAGAAAATGATTCATCACCTAAACACAATCTAAACCCTAATTAGGACACCCTAAATCAACCCTGATTAAACTAATCAAAATTAATTCTAAAAAATCTAGAAAAAATCCTATGGGGAACTATGACTCATCATCTAATTGCACCAAAAAGAATGGGTAAAAAAGATTAATGGAAAGTACTAAAACAATTCCTACAAAATCAAATATCAAAATGAAACAATTAAAAAGCTATTTAATTGGAAAATCTACTAAAAATATTAAACCTAAAAATAAAATCTCAATTTTATTTTTATAATTTTCTATTCATTTTAATCTACTCATAGAAAAAAGAAGAATCAAAAAATCATTTTTTATCTATTTTTAGTGAATTAATCAAAACAGACAAAATTAAAAGAAAATTAAAAAGAAATGAATTAATTAAAAGGAGGGGGGGCGCAACTAGCACATCAGACTAGTTAATAATAACTGGGCCAACAAAAGGGGGGGGGGGGGGGGGGGGGGGGGCGAATAGAAGTCCAAGCCCAGACGCGGTCTTTTAATGAAACGACCGTGTTTCATCAGATTTGAAATTCCCTCTCTTTTCAGATGCAATCAACGCCGTTGGATACGAATAATTGGTCAAAATCAGAAACTGATCCAATGGATATCCTTTCGTCTTCTCCAAACATGAGTTAGGGTTTTCAGACCTTCCCTCCATGGCCGAACCTTCGAGCTCTCCTATCTCCCTCCACACGCCACGGTTGGACTCGATTCCAAAAGGAAAAATCATCTACTTCTCAAGCCCTACACAACCCTACGTGCAGTTTCTCATAATTCCTCGTGGATAATCCAAACAGAAGCCTTGAAGATCATGGTACAAACACGGTTCAAAAACTTAACCTGATATCAATCCTCACTAAACTTCATTATAATGATCCACAGATGTTCTTGATGCTATCCTGGTGATTCTAAACCAATTCATGCTGATTAAAACCTCCTAAACAGATAGTTCTTGAAACTTAAAGAATTATGCACCTGTTACAAACCATCATGGATCGTGCCCTAGCTTTCTAGAATTAATCCTCTACCCTAACACATCAATTATACACCTAGAATCTAAACCATCTATGCATAATTATGGTGAAAAAGAAAGGAGAAAGAACCTGTCAAGGAACTATGGTGTATGATGCTTGAGCACGATTCCAAGCTTGCAAATCCTTCAGGATGATCCTTTGATGATGGATAGCCTTCTGTTTGCACAATTCTTGAAGGAGAAGACTTGTAATGGAAGAATTCTTGAGTTGCTTCAAGTTGAAGAAATGGCTTCAATGGCTATCTCTCCTTCTCTCTCCTCTGACTTGGCTCAAGTTTCACCAACCTCTAATCATTCTTTGATGCACTCTTTAAATAAAAATTGATGGATGCTTCTAGATTCATCTAGAATGATGTGGAAGTTTCTTGAAAGTTCCATGATATTCCATAATGGTCATCTCATCTCATATGCCATGCCTTGTTATTTTGACTTAAAATACCCTTACATGAGTTATTAAGAAGGAATGTGTGAAAAACAAGTGCATTCTTGGCTTGGGTAGGGTTTTCTAACATTGCCTTCTTTCTTAAGTAACAAATTTCCAAAGGAAGTCCATTTTTGGAGCCTCAAATGAAAATTCTACTTAAACCAAAGTTCTTAAAATAGTTTTTCCAATCAAAATGATATATTGGATGACCTATTTTGGATTTGTGGATCTTCCAAAACACTTTTCAATTTCAACTTTTCAAAGTTATAAGTCATTTTTAGTTCATTTTTGACCAATCATGGAATCTTGTGCTATGAGCTTTTTCATCAATTTGTGACCTTCTTTCTAGACTTAAAATCACATTTTGAGCAACTTTCATGTTTTGAGTTTTTCCATTTGAGGCTTGGAAATAGGAGTTTTAGGCATTGGATAAAATGACCTATAACTGACAAATGACCAAAATACCCCTGCCTTGTTCAAACCATAAGTTGAGTTCCACAAATCCAATCAAGGACTTCTACCACTCAAATTAAAGCTAAGAAGATCCTCTTCAACATTCATGTTGACCAAGAAACCATAGGAATCATCCTACTAGGGCAAAAGTTGTCTGCAAGTTGGGTGACTTTCAAGGACCCAGATTCACACACATCAACTGACCTGTAATTTGTCAAAACCATAACTTGAGCTCTGTAACTCCTATCAAGGACTTCCACCACTCAAATTAAAGCTAAGAAGATCCTCTTCAACATTCATGTTGACCAAGAAACCATAGGAATCAACCTACTAGGGCAAAAGTTGTCTGCAAGTTGGGTGACTTTCAAGGACCCAGATTCACACACCTCTGCTGACCTGTAATTTGCCAAAACCATAACTTGAGCTCTGTAACTCCTATCAAGGACTTCCACCACTCAAATTAAAGCTTAGAACAAGCTCTACAACATTCATGTTATGGGGAAGATGAGATATCAATCACATCTAGAGCTAAAACTGCCTGGAAGATAGGGATCAAATTAGGGTTTTTTCACTGGCATTCCTCAGAAACCCTAACTTGAAACTTCTCAAAACTCCTCAATCATGATGAGTTGGTCTAGGAATCATCTTTGCAACATCTCTATACATCAATCCATGATCCCATGGCCCTTGGATTAGGTCTCAACCTTCTCCAAATCTTCAGTTATCCTAGGGTTGAGCCAGTCAAAACCCTAATTCTACCTTTCATGGTTGAATCTTCTGAATTCTTGCACAATGACTTCTCTGGGCTTCATGAAGGCTATCAAGGCATCTCATAAGCTTTCTCAAGACATCAAGTTCATTCTCCAAGTCTCAGAATCATCTGAGGGGCACCCACAACTTTCAAACTGTGAAGCACACAACCCTGGTTTCAAACCACTTCTCTGGAGATCTCTTGAACTTTCTGATGAAGGTATCAACTTTCAAACACTCAATGAATGAATAATTGTTGGTCAAATTTTGGGGTGCAACAGCTGCCCCTATTCAAACGGCTTGGACCTGACTGGGTGAGAAGCGAACGGCTCTCAACCAATCAAGGTACGAGACGGTTGAATATCGGTAAACCCGAAAATTTGCCAACTGCACGACCACATGATATTCTGCGGAGAACAAACCTTTGAACGCTGCAATACTAGCTGCTCAACAACTAGCTGGAGAGATACTGATCTGACGTCGCCGCCGGAAACAAACATCATTCTGCTGGGGATTTAAGGAGTCTGACACTGCCGCCAAACAAACATCCAACTTCGCTGCCGAACAAACCTAATCTGACCTGAGGTTCACCCCTGGTAAATGGAACATAAGGTATACTTGCAACTACTTCGCTGGGAATGAGAGACTCAACCGATCACACTCTGATCTGGGGTTCACCCTCAGAACCATAACGAACATCGGAATACTGCTGCACACTGCCCACCGTAGAACTTCAACATTAAAGATATATGAAACCCTGGCCCCTGGCCACTTCCAGCTTCAGCTAGAAAAGATCTTCAAGTACTTCTGAAGATAAGCATCCTTGACCTTCAAGGATGGCAACTCTGCAGGAGGTATCTTCGACTTCAGTCTGAAGAAAGTGATCTTTGCCCTTCAAGGATACAAGGATCTGCCTTCAGGCAACTCCGCCTCTGCTATAGAGCATCCGAGACTTCAGTCAGGGGTATACTTCGACCTTCCGTCCGAAAAATGAATCCTAGGTCCTTCATGACCTTGGGGATAACCTTGCCTTTAGGCACCTTCGCTTCAGCTTGGGAAATCTGTGACTTCAGTCAAAGAAATGGTATCCTGAGCCATTCACGACTCTACGGGGATTCAAACACTTTGCCTTCAGGCAAAATTCCGCTTCAGCTGGAGAAACATCTTTGACTTCAGTCAGAAGACGTATCATTCACTTGATCGCAATCAATCATCACCTCAGGCCAACTGACGTGGTCTTCAGACTCACACGAATCACTCTGTTGTATTTACAACCCTGGAACCTTGTCTTCAGCCACCCGTTGCTTCATCCACACGGAACTCTGGCTTCACAGGAACCTTCTGATATCGCCTTTGGGCGCTTACGAAATCCATCTTCAGATTAGACATCGTTGGAGAAACATCTTTGACTTCAATCAGAAGACGTATCATTCTCTTGATCGCGCTCAATCATCTCCTCAGGATAACTGACTTGGTCTTCAGACTCACACGGATCATTGTGTTGTATCTACAACCCTGGAACCTTATCTTCAGCTACCGGTTGATTCATCAATCTGGAAATCTGAACTCACAGGAACCTTCTGATATTGCCTTCGGGCGCTTTACGACATCCATCTTCAGATTAGACATCGTTGTTGGAGCAGACATATCACGCTGCTACTCACTTGACATCCTGTCAAGTCGTTGCTAAATAAAAGCAAACATGCCGAGTCACCAGACATAATCACCAAGTTAACAACTCTGTTGAGGAGAGAGGAATGAGGGTTCACCCAAACAATCCTGACGACTCACTGGGGAAAAGGTGGAGGGGTTCACCCAAACAACCTTGTAGACTTTGCTGTAGAAAGACGAGAGAGTTCACCCAAACGACTTCAACAACTGCTGGGGAATAACGACAGAGTTCACTCAGACGATTCCTACCAACTTTACTAGGGAGCAAGTACTTCTGCACGGGGAAAGCGATAAATGCTCTGAACGGCTTTCTGGGGGAACGACCCCTCTAGGGAACATAGCCTTCGGGCTACAAGACACTCATGTCATTCGGTCCTTAAACTCACGGGGATAAACAAACTTCGGCTTGCTGGTCAATCCTTCAGGATCCGCTTGGGGAAACATTCCATCTGCCAATCATGACTGTGCTCGGCTAGGGACATCAATCTACCTGCCTGCTGCTGGGGAAATGCCAACCACCTGCTGGGGAAAAGACCTCCACTCTGTTGGGGGGTCCAGAACCTTGAACAAACAACTCCGGCGGGCGCTTCCAAGAATCATCCTGAACTGATAACCTTTTTGGAGACTTTATTCTGCTGGGTACTTCCAGGAATCTTCCTGGGCAACTCTTGCTGCGGACGCTACTGGGGAGCTCAAGAATCATCTTAAGCAAACAACTCGGGAAACTGTACTTGAGGTCTTAAGAGTCATCTTAAGCAAACGGCCTTGCTGAGGAATTCAAGCATCATCTTGCACTGAAGACTTCGCTGGGGATCTCAAAAATCATCTTGAGCGAGCGAGCGACCGTGGGGATTGCACCGGGGTCTTTAAGAATCATCTTAAGAGAGCGACCTTGTTGGAGAGAATATCAAGAATCGTCCTGAGCAACTGTCTTTCGGTAGTACACCTGTACGATAAGGATGATAATGACCTAGATCATGTTTATGATGTGTATGCTTCTGCACTATGCCCCACATGGGAATGATATGCATTTATGCTAAATGCCATGCAATCATGCACAATGCTATTGCAACGTTTAAATGCTATGCAGTCATGCATAATGCTATGCAATCATGCACAATGATGCGATCCCGTCAGCAAAATAAATGCCGAAGGGGGAATCCTCCTGTCAAGGAGAAAGAACCACTCAGGTAGAGGAATCATCCTGCTGAGGAGATTGTGAACACGCCAATATCAATCAGGCTCTGTCTAGGGAATTGATCCTCCGCGAATTGCTGCAGGGAAACAACTTCAGCTGACTGTTGCAGGGGATGAAGCTCTACGAGAACTTGGATCTGCTGATATCAATCGCGAGAATGAAATGCGCGGCCGTCTCGGCTACTCTTCTGGGGATGACCACTCTGTGGGGAGCCAACTTCAGCTGCTCAACACTCCACTGGGGAAAAACCAATCATGATCTGATCAACTTCCAAGGATTCGGATCTCTTGGACATCTGCAAACTTGGCTGAGGAAGGAGAAATCGTTCTGCTTCGCTGGATAGAGTACGACTCTGGGGGAATACAACATCAGCTGCTCTACGCTCTGCTGAGGAAAATTGATCATGACCTGATCAACTTCCGAGGATTCTGCTTTTCTGCGGACTCGGCCGGGGATAGAAATCATTCTACTTCGCTGGAGAGGGCAACTCTGATGGGGAACTTCAATTCCGCTGGGGAGGAAAGGATCACCTGACTTCGGGGAGAGTACAACTCTGCCGGGGAATACAACATCAGCTGTCCCAACACTCTACTGGGGAAGAAGGAATCGTCCATCTTCAGGAGAGAGCCTGATTCTGGTGAGGAATCTCAATTCCACTGGAGACTTCAGTCTGGCACCATCAGTTACTGCATACTTCGGTATACGACTAGCTTCCTGCGAAACCTACACTTGTGACCCGGTGCGGGGGGGGAATCCTGCTTCGGCGACTTTACTGGGAAAACACGAGCTTCGGTACCCGAACACTTCTATGAACTCTGCACTTGTGACCCGGTGCTGGGGGAGACATCATTCTTCGGTGCTTGATTCAGCCGATGAGGTGACATTCCTTCAGGATGCGTCTGTTTGGGGAAGAGAATCACCTCTACCTGGGGAAGACATATCAATGCTCACTATCTGGTTCTGATTCTACGGAGGAGAGACTACTGAACTCTGCCGGAGAGGGAGGACTCGCTCCGCTTCGGGGATATCAATCCTGGTCTGCTGAGGGTAATCTTGACCCTAATCTGATGAGGGGTAAACGCCATCTTAATCTGCTGCAGTCTCGCACTGTACAGGGGAACAACCTCAAACCGTACATCTCTGCGGAGAAACAATCCTGATTCAACAATGCCAACACAGGGAATACAGGCTACCAATCATGGAGTCAAGTAACAGGTTATGCTGTAGGATAGCAACCCAAAGACCGCAAGGCTTCTTCAGAAGGTTCAGGTTTCGGCAGGGTAATGACACGATTCCCCGATACTCAATTCTTGCTAGGGTGAACAAACTCATCTGAACAACTTGCCCCAGCGCAATTCAACTTGCCCCAATCCGACCTTTGGGAATAAATCATTCTGAGCCGAAAACAACTGGTAACAAGACAATCTTCAGAGGGCTTGCCCCAGCATCCGCATAACGGGAGGATTCATCCTCAACTGATCAACTTTCAGCATGGTTGGCTTCAATATCTCTGAAGTAGTTTGCCCCTGAACGAGCGATGAGCGACTCAACATGCTCTGATCGAACACTGGAGGGATCTGCCCTTAAATTGCAAGGATTCCGGATAACTGCCCCTGATTGGGTCTCGAGAAGATTCACTTCCGATCAACCGCTGCTCGCATAAACGGCCCCATAATCAACTGATGCTCCGGGACTTGTCCTCAGACAAACTGATTCCAAACTCACTGGAAGTCATTGCCCCAGATTCACAGGGTTTCAAAGCACAACATTCTGATCCAGACCTCTGGCGATTCAGTCCTGATTGACTATTCCTTGCTGAAGTTCCTTCGTATCAGCTACTAACCTGCAACTAAAATTGTTTGTTCACGAATAGTAATTTTAATGCAGTGTTCATGCAAATTTCGAAAACGTTGTACTGTCACTCATTTACGTGTCATGCTAGTGAGTGACGAATGAACCAAAGAGTTCAAACGTAGTGCTGATGCGATCAGTGAAAAATGCAATAAGGATATGATTAGCAAATCATGAAGGAGTCAGGTTACTCAACCTTATCGTAATGCACTCTCGGAATAAACCCTGCCTCAATTAGGTCTTTTAAGGGTTGTATCGTGGTCGGGTTCACGGTTCGCGAAACAAAGGATATTTGGCTCAAATTACGATTTGTACCCACCCCTTCTACGTGATATTCTCCGATCCTAAAGTTCAGTTAACTTAGCTCGAGCGCTCGCCTCTTCGAGAGGTATGTTGGACATTGGGAACAACTGGTTAAAGAGTTCACAAGGTGCTTTGGAGTGACAGTTACTCCTTTTTCGTTTTCGGTGTCTGTATCTACACGACTTCGCCCTTGCTCGAGGATTTTTCTTTTTTATAATCCTTTCTTTTTCATTCTTTTGTTTTGATTCCCTAATTTTTGCCTGGACTGACTCCTTTTGAGTTCTTTTCGATTTTTTCTTTTGAAGTCCAGCGGGATGCCCTGATTTTTGCCTAGGTATTTGCTTTCTAGCTTTTCTTTTTTACTTAGCGGGCTTTCTTATTTCTTTTTTCTTTTGGAACGAGCCGTGCGACACTGGCTGTCTTGATTACTCCGAAAGGCTTGTAACCGTCTCACTCCTGATTGGTGAGGTTTAACCATTGTGGTTGATGAGGTACGACCTCTGGCGAGGAATATGATGTGATTGGTCCTCGAAGGACAACACCCCTCTATAAGACTTGAACGCTCGATCAAGCTAACTGACGACTACCCTGCCCCGGGTTAAGATGCGAGGGTTTAAAAATTCCGAAAGAAACTCCTACTTCTCGGCTCGAAGTGGTTAACAAGGGATTCTCTTCCTTATCTCTCCGGTGTTTAGGGATTTGAAACAATGCCTTGTACGTCATCGGCAAAGTTTTATCTGAAAGCAATACGATCATCGGTTATGCGTATTCAGTTTCATCATCCTCCCTCCGCTCATTGCTAATCATAGTAATAAAGTGGAGTAAATAAAATGCAAGCGTCAGTGCAATGCAGTAAATGAGTGACAACGACATAACTAATTCAGAAGAAATGCATAGTCACTTTATTATCATTACCATTCGAAACATACAATGTTTAATAGCAAGTAGTAACTAACAGAAAAGAAACTACAAATGCAAATGGTAAAAAGTCTGAGGACTGCCAATGTTGAGGACGTCTGCCTGTCTGGATCACCAGCTTCTGGAAGTAACCCTCTGAATCTACGAGCTCAGACGGCTGAGAGGTTGTCACGCACAACCAAGACTCCATCTGGAAAGGAAATACACCCTTGGTCGATCAATTGCTGCACTTTCGCCTGGAAAGCCTTGCAATCTTCAGTTGAATGCCCCAGAGATCCACCATGGTAGCCACACTGAGCATGAGGATCGTACCCTGGAGTGTAAGGCTCTAGCACGGGCTTGAGAGCTTTCGGTTCCACCAAGGAATTCTGAACCAATAGCGGAAGAATCTGGCTATACGGCACAGGCACTGGATGGGGAGAAGCATTCCTTTGTTCCACGTGGTTGCGAGGTCTTTTGTGATCCTGGGGCTGGTATTCTTTCCGCCCAAGAGCAATGGTCTCTCGTTTAGGCGCTTGCGTCCTTGAGCTCGATCCAGGTAGGAACTGCGAGCGAGGCGACTCAGTCACCAGAGGTCGCGGGACATATTCCAGCTCTTTCTCAGCTTCAGGCAAAGGAGTGGAATCATCCACCTCTCCTGCAGGGTAGGGGATAAACTTTCCCGATGCACTCATGCCGCCCGGCACAAGCCTAATTGTCCTCGAGTCGATCAGGTCCTGAATCTTGTTCCGGAGAGCCTTACATGTTTCAACATGGTGCCCCGGCGCTCCTGAGTGGAAATCACAACGCACGCTTAGATCAACGTCTGATGACCCCTCATCTGGTGGATTTAAGGTCCGAAGCTTGAGAACTCGGTTCTGAACCAACAGCGGCAGCAGCTGGGCATAACTCACAGGTAGTGGGTCCAAAGCTCTATCAAGTAGCTTCTTCTTTTGACCATACCCTTCAGGATTATTCTGAGATGCTCGGCGCGGCTGACGACGAGACAGGCCTCGAGCTTCATGCTGTGTAGAGGGTCCATGAGGTCCACTTGGCTTCAGCACAGGTGGCACTGACGGTAACGGAGGAAGCACTCTGGTCTCCTCCTTGGGTGCTTGACCACTCTCCTTATCTAGCATACTTCTCACCACTCCCATGAGAAAGCTCAGCTGGTTCTGCAGCTGCTGATTCTCCTCTCTGAGTACTTGCTGGTCCAGACGCACTGCCTGTATGTCATTCATGACCTGCCCCAGCTGGCTTTGGATTTTCTCTAGTTCAGCTTGTATCTGCTCCATTAGTCTAAGCTGCCAGATTCTGAGTCAAACCTGCAAACACAAAGGTTAGAAGACAAGTCCTGGCTTCTGCCATGCAAGATGAATTATGGGTGTCTGTACGTTCAGGGGATCACCCCTGATTTTGGTGTTAACGTGCCAACATAGTGTCAATGCAATGATAAGACTGGATCCATTCATGGAAGAAGATATCTCATATTGCTCGGGACACTAGGATCAGGGTACGAAACACGCCTGCAGCACAGACACATGCTAATGGAATGCAAAAATGGATATGCAAACTAATGCAAAATGCAGTCATGCAATAATATATCCCGGTGGCTGCTGTGGAGATTCGATGTCAACAGTCACTGCTGAGAAGGAAACCCCGGTGTAAACCCACTGATCTGATCTGTTGTGAATAACCATCTGGTAGGATCGAGATCAAGATTCCTGCTCTGTCAAGAACGAAGGCCTGATAATAAAGACCCCGGATGCAAGATCAAGGAACATCTGTTGATGAAGCCTTCAGACCCCAACTCACAAATCTGCCCTATCAAGAACAAAAACACAGCTGCTGATGAGATCTTCAAACCTCACTCAAAACCTGCCCTATCAAGAACAAAATAACAACTGCCAATGAGATCTTCAGACCCTACTCAAGAATCTGCTCCATCCAGAACGAACTTCTGATAATAATACACTGATCAAAGCCTGCTCTATCAAGGACAGACAAACACCCGATGATAAGATCCTCTGATCAAACCCTTGCTCTATCAAGAACATATCTGCAACTGAGAACCCAACATAACTGATTCACTGTCAAGAAAACCAGGTGGTCTGGAGGTCAAAGTTTCCTGCAATATCCCAACCCCACTCACAGGTATGATGGACCTAATCCACGGACAAAGGTACGGCATCCTATGCGGTTATCAGCGTCACAGACATTCATGAGTGACAATACGATTCCCAGAAGGAGTGGCATCGTCAAGTCATGAAGAGGCCTCTCTTAGCTGACTTCCAAATGATCGGTCCCCAGAGTCGACAATCCTCACGTCTGGACTCCCCTCAGATCCTCAGGATCGGAAAGGAGCACCTCTGCGAGAATCTCGTCTGAGCGCAGATTTTCGTAGGGAACTGTGCCTGTTCAACAGACAGGTTCGTCTACTACTTCTCCGCAACTATATCTAGGTGTGTACTCAAGCCCAGGTCCGGCTTTTCACTCACAGTAACATCCCTCTCCCACAGCAGCACAGATAATCATATCAAACTGGAAATAAAATGCGGGAAATAAAATGCGGGAAGCAAAGAATGCGAGAAGTAAAGATGCGATAAATAAACGCAACCCAACAAGCAAACACACAAACGATAGGATTGACTCGCGTAGGGGATGGGAAACGGTCCCAGCATAAGGGATGGGAAAAGCCCCTAGATGTTACTCGTCCCCAGCAGAGTCGCCAGCTGTCGCTTGCGCGAAAATAAGGTGCCGGCATGACAGAAGAGTCGCCACCTTTCGTTATTTATCCCTCAGAGCGGGAGAGGAAACGATCGGAAAAACCTGACGAAAAAGGGTAAGACAAGGTCGTCGCAACCATTGTCTGGGTTCGGGAGTCGGTTACGCAAGGGGAAGGTATTAGCACCCCTCACGTCCGTCGTACTCGACGGGATCCTCGCTTGTTTGTTTACTTGGACGGGTTGGTTATAATCTATCTACCTATCAAGGCTGGCTGAAAAAGAAAAGAAAAATGACTCGGCAAAGCGTCGCGCTTTATGCCTACGTATTCTCATCAGAGAATGAGAAATCAGAGTCAACGTAGTTCGGCTAACCACGGGGGAAGATGGGGAAGGTTGCTCGCTAGGATATCGCATCCTATGCCTACGTACTTTCATCTGATATGAAAGATCAGAGCAAACGTAGTTCGGGAAACTACGGATTAAAATGGCTCAACTAGGAGGGAGACTATCAAGTCCTGTTTGTTATCATGCCATGGATTCATCCTATGGTTGAGGTTTGAACAGGGAACTCCTAGATGTTGTCATGCATAGGTTTCAACCTAAAAGTCTATCATCAAATCCTCAGCAAAGGAAATGAGAGTCCTAAGGGATCATGTCAATGATACAGACAAAAACATCAGCTTTAACAGTAAAATGCATGCAATGCAAGTGAGGGAGGAAGTGTGTGTGGGGCTTCAACCTCCACAAGCTCGTCTCAACCTCAAGCCAGTCATGAAATAATAGTAATCATACTGAAGATAATCACCATGCTATCAAGCAATGAATAGGTAAAAGAAATGAAGTGCCATCAGGCAAACAACACACATGAGAAAGAATCAATCTACTCTCTAATCCTAACCCTATCACAGGATCTAAACAAATCTAAGCAAAGCTCTCAAGCCAAACCCTAACAAGAGAATTCAATCCCAGTCTTCAAGCTTCAGAACAAGCTTACCAAAGAAAGGGAGCTAAGCAAGCAAGCTCATAGTGTCTTCCTCAGGAAAGCACTAAGAGGTGAATACTCAGGAGTCATACCCTATGTGGCTCAACCACTGTGATCAGTTTACATCCCTCCTCAGGAGAGATTAAACTCACAAGCAGGCTCCAACATCACTGGATATTTAGGAAATCCTATCTGAACTAGTGGAACTAAGTGGATAGACCCATAGGACCTTCCTCAGGAAAGTACTAGGAGGCTTCCACTTAGGAGTTGTATCCCATGTGGCTCAACAACATGTGATCAGTTTACATTCCTCCTCAGGAGAAATTAAACTCACAAGTTGGCTCCGACATCATTGGATACTTAAGAAATCCTAGATCAACTAGTGGAACTAAATGAATAGACTCCTAGGACCTTCCTCAGGAAAGTACTAGGAGGCTTCCACTTAGGAGTTGTATCCCATGTGGCTCAACAACATGTGATCAGTTTACATTCCTCCTCAGGAGAAATTAAACTCACAAGTTGGCTCCAACATCATTGGATACTTAAGGAAGAGGTGAGAAGGAAGGATGAAAGTCATTCATAGTGCCTTCCTCAGGAAGGTACCATGAACTTCCTTCAAACTTCAGGCTCTCAAACCTCACAGACAGGAGATGAGACAAGCTCTGGGTCTCTGCATCTTGATCTACAAGCTTCCCTTCATGATGCTCTCCATCAATATCCTCAAGGCAACACAAGCCCTTCAGCAAATTCCTCAGAAAGATCCCCACAGATGAACAGATAACCCACTGAACAAACCAAATCATCAGGCAATCTTCAGATAATACCTAAAAATATTAAACTAATGGGGAAAAATCTAACAAATATTCATAAGCGTCCTCAACACCTACTCATAACATCTACAAAGGTTTCTACCTAAAAATCAAGATAAAACTCAATCAAAGAAAATGATTCATCACCTAAACACAATCTAAACCCTAATTAGGACACCCTAAATCAACCCTGATTAAACTAATTAAAATTAATTCTAAAAAATATAGAAAAAATCCTATGGGGAACTATGACTCATCATCTAATTGCACCAAAAAGAATGGGTAAAAAAGATTAATGGAAAGTACTAAAACAATTCCTACAAAATCAAATATCAAAATGAAACAATTAAAAAGCTATTTAATTGGAAAATCTACTAAAAATATTAAACCTAAAAATAAAATCTCAATTTTATTTTTATAATTTTCTATTCATTTTAATCTACTCATAGAAAAAAGAAGAATCAAAAAATCATTTTTTATCTATTTTTAGTGAATTAATCAAAACAGACAAAATTAAAAGAAAATTAAAAAGAAATGAATTAATTAAAAGGAGGGGGGGCGCAACTAGCACATCAGACTAGTTAATAATAACTGGGCCAACAAAAGGGGGGGGGGGCGAATAGAAGTCCAAGCCCAGACGCGGTCTTTTAATGAAACGACCGTGTTTCATCAGATTTGAAATTCCCTCTCTTTTCAGATGCAATCAACGCCGTTGGATACGAATAATTGGTCAAAATCAGAAACTGATCCAATGGATATCCTTTCGTCTTCTCCAAACATGAGTTAGGGTTTTCAGACCTTCCCTCCATGGCCGAACCTTCGAGCTCTCCTATCTCCCTCCACACGCCACGGTTGGACTCGATTCCAAAAGGAAAAATCATCTACTTCTCAAGCCCTACACAACCCTACGTGCAGTTTCTCATAATTCCTCGTGGATAATCCAAACAGAAGCCTTGAAGATCATGGTACAAACACGGTTCAAAAACTTAACCTGATATCAATCCTCACTAAACTTCATTATAATGATCCACAGATGTTCTTGATGCTATCCTGGTGATTCTAAACCAATTCATGCTGATTAAAACCTCCTAAACAGATAGTTCTTGAAACTTAAAGAATTATGCACCTGTTACAAACCATCATGGATCGTGCCCTAGCTTTCTAGAATTAATCCTCTACCCTAACACATCAATTATACACCTAGAATCTAAACCATCTATGCATAATTATGGTGAAAAAGAAAGGAGAAAGAACCTGTCAAGGAACTATGGTGTATGATGCTTGAGCACGATTCCAAGCTTGCAAATCCTTCAGGATGATCCTTTGATGATGGATAGCCTTCTGTTTGCACAATTCTTGAAGGAGAAGACTTGTAATGGAAGAATTCTTGAGTTGCTTCAAGTTGAAGAAATGGCTTCAATGGCTATCTCTCCTTCTCTCTCCTCTGACTTGGCTCAAGTTTCACCAACCTCTAATCATTCTTTGATGCACTCTTTAAATAAAAATTGATGGATGCTTCTAGATTCATCTAGAATGATGTGGAAGTTTCTTGAAAGTTCCATGATATTCCATAATGGTCATCTCATCTCATATGCCATGCCTTGTTATTTTGACTTAAAATACCCTTACATGAGTTATTAAGAAGGAATGTGTGAAAAACAAGTGCATTCTTGGCTTGGGTAGGGTTTTCTAACATTGCCTTCTTTCTTAAGTAACAAATTTCCAAAGGAAGTCCATTTTTGGAGCCTCAAATGAAAATTCTACTTAAACCAAAGTTCTTAAAATAGTTTTTACAATCAAAATGATATATTGGATGACCTATTTTGGATTTGTGGATCTTCCAAAACACTTTTCAATTTCAACTTTTCAAAGTTATAAGTCATTTTTAGTTCATTTTTGACCAATCATGGAATCTTGTGCTATGAGCTTTTTCATCAATTTGTGACCTTCTTTCTAGACTTAAAATCACATTTTGAGCAACTTTCATGTTTTGAGTTTTTCCATTTGAGGCTTGGAAATAGGAGTTTTAGGCATTGGATAAAATGACCTATAACTGACAAATGACCAAAATACCCCTGCCTTGTTCAAACCATAAGTTGAGTTCCACAAATCCAATCAAGGACTTCTACCACTCAAATTAAAGCTAAGAAGATCCTCTTCAACATTCATGTTGACCAAGAAACCATAGGAATCATCCTACTAGGGCAAAAGTTGTCTGCAAGTTGGGTGACTTTCAAGGACCCAGATTCACACACATCAACTGACCTGTAATTTGTCAAAACCATAACTTGAGCTCTGTAACTCCTATCAAGGACTTCCACCACTCAAATTAAAGCTAAGAAGATCCTCTTCAACATTCATGTTGACCAAGAAACCATAGGAATCAACCTACTAGGGCAAAAGTTGTCTGCAAGTTGGGTGACTTTCAAGGACCCAGATTCACACACCTCTGCTGACCTGTAATTTGCCAAAACCATAACATGAGCTCTGTAACTCCTATCAAGGACTTCCACCACTCAAATTAAAGCTTAGAACAAGCTCTACAACATTCATGTTATGGGGAAGATGAGATATCAATCACATCTAGAGCTAAAACTGCCTGGAAGATAGGGATCAAATTAGGGTTTTTTCACTGGCATTCCTCAGAAACCCTAACTTGAAACTTCTCAAAACTCCTCAATCATGATGAGTTGGTCTAGGAATCATCTTTGCAACATCTCTATACATCAATCCATGATCCCATGGCCCTTGGATTAGGTCTCAACCTTCTCCAAATCTTCAGTTATCCTAGGGTTGAGCCAGTCAAAACCCTAATTCTACCTTTCATGGTTGAATCTTCTGAATTCTTGCACAATGACTTCTCTGGGCTTCATGAAGGCTATCAAGGCATCTCATAAGCTTTCTCAAGACATCAAGTTCATTCTCCAAGTCTCAGAATCATCTGAGGGGCACCCACAACTTTCAAACTGTGAAGCACACAACCCTGGTTTCAAACCACTTCTCTGGAGATCTCTTGAACTTTCTGATGAAGGTATCAACTTTCAAACACTCAATGAATGAATAATTGTTGGTCAAATTTTGGGGTGCAACACTGGGTACATGATGGAGTTCAACTCGGTCGAAGAACGGAAGCAGCCTCCTGGCATAATTCATGTACGGCACCAAATTCGCTTGACGAGTTTCCCACTCCCCTTTAATCTGATTGATTACAAGCGTTGAGTCACCATATACGTCTAGATTCTTGATTCTCAAATCAATTGCCTCTTCTAGACCCATAATACATGCTTCATACTCTGCCTCATTGTTGGTAACTGGAAACGTCAGTCTCGCAGTAAACGGGATGTGGGATCCGTGAGGAGTCGTGATGATAGCCCCGATACCACTTCCATAGGAATTAACCGCTCCATCGAATATCAACTTCCACTGAGACTTCCTATCTGGCCCCTCATCGGGTAATGGCTCATCGCAATCGTTCGCTTTGAGAAACATAATATCCTCGTCAGGGAATTCAAACTTCATCGGCCGATAGTCTTCGATTGGCTGTTCGGCAAGGTAATCAGACAATACGCTTCCCTTAATGGCCTTCTGGGAGACATACTGGATATCATATTCCGTTAACACCATTTGCCATCTGGCAATCTTGCCCGAAAGAGCCTGCTTCTCGAAGACGTACTTGATCGGATCCATCTTCGAAATTAGCATAGTGGTGTGATTGAGCATATACTGTCGTAGACGTTTGGCAGCCCAAGCTAATGCACAACACGTCTTCTCCAGCATCGAGTATCGAGATTCACACTCAGTGAACTTTTTACTCAAATAATAGATGGCATGCTCTTTTCTGCCCGTCTCGTCGTGCTGACCGAGAACACATCCCATACTATTCTCCAGAACCGTCAGGTACATGATTAATGGCCGTCCAGCCACTGGGGGTATCAAGATTGGAGGTTCTTGAAGATACTGCTTTATTTTGTCGAATTCCTTCTGGCAATCCTCATTCCAAGTAATCGCCTGATCTTTCTTTAAAAGCTTGAACATCGGTTCACAAGTGGCCGTGAGCTGAGAAATAAACCTTGCAATGTAGTTTATTCGGCCCAAGAAAACTCGAACTTCTTTTTCTGTTTTCGGCGCTGGCATTTCTTGAATAGCTTTTATTTTCGCAGGATCAACTTCAATACCTCGTTCACTAACGATAAACCCCAATAACTTTCCGGACCGCACTCCGAAAGTGCACTTGTTAGGATTCAGCCTCAGCCTGAACTTCCTAAGCCTCTCAAAAAGCTTCAATAAGTTAACCAGATGCTCTTCCTCCGTTTGGGACTTTGCAATCATGTCATCAACATAGACCTCGATCTCATGATGAATCATATCATGAAACAAAGTTACCATTGCTCGCTGGTAAGTGGCCCCTGCGTTCTTCAGACGAAGGGTATTACCTTATAGCAAAATGTTCCCCAGGGGGTGATAAACGTCGTTTTTTCCATGTCCTCCGGTGCCATCTTAATCTGATTGTAACCGGAGAAGCCATCCATGAACGAAAACACGGAAAACTGGGCTGTGTTGTCGACCAACACATCGATATGAGGCAACGGGAAATCATCCTTAGGGCTTGCCCTATTCAAATCCCGATAATCGATGCACATGCGTACCTTACCGTCCTTCTTCGGTACAGGCACTATATTGGCGACCCACGGAGGGTAAGTGGTAACGGCTAGAAATCCTGCGTCCAACTGCTTCTGGACTTCTTCTTTGATTTTTACAGCCATATCTGGTCTCGTCCTCCTAAGCTTCTGCTTGACTGGAGGGCAATCTTCTCGCAACGGTAAGCGATGAACCACGATGTCTGTGTCGAGTCTGGGCATATCTTCGTATGACCAAGCAAAGACGTCATTATACTCTCGAAGCATCTCGACCAGTCTATGCTTGACATCCTTCTGCAGCGCAGCCCCTACTCTGACATTTCTGACGAGCTCTTCAGAACCCAGATTTACGATCTCAATCTCCTCCTCGTGAGGCAGAATAACCTTTTCCTCTTGTCTCAACAAGCGGGCCAACTCTTCCGGAAGGTCTTCGTCTTCATCAATCTCATCCTCGGCTTGATATATCGGGCAATCGAAGTCGTAGTGAGCCGTAGAGGGTCCAGAGTCGATGTCATCTGTCATGTGGATCCTGCAATAACAAGGGTTAAGTTTAAAGCAAGAATATGCAGGTTAGCACAAACCTCGTTGCCATTTTATTGTTTTTTTCGAAATAAACATAAAACAGGAATAACAGAGAACATAATATTTGAGTACGAAGAAAACGCCTTTTATTTATTAACAAAATGCATGTACATAATCCAACAAGGCCCTGACAATAAAACCACTATGCCCCGGGCAGGACATAGGGTTGTACAAAGATTGTAAAAAGCCAATCATTACTCTTCACTTGTCAGCTGGATAATTTCCTTGATGGTCCAATTGTTGAGGCGCTCGCCCGGCCTGCTTGGTTGAATCCAGGCGTCAAGATCACAATCGCTATCCCCGCTGTCCTCAGACGCTGCGTTGATGCTTTCGAAAATTACTCCGCCCTTGGTAAATAGGATCGGCCCCTTCCCACGAGACGAGCTGCTAGACGAAGAAGATGAAGCTTCAGCTTCAGGAGAATACCCCAATCCAAACTTATCCTGCTTGATTGGTATCTCCAAAACATGCCCCCAGCCTGGGGTGGAACCGGCTTCAACAACAGCCCGAGCTTCTTTGAACGAGGAGAGATTCATCTCTTGCTTCTCTATGACGACAGGAGCTACCTCTTTCACCTTGACGGTTTCAAATGCCTGGAAAAGAGTTTCATGGATTTCGCCATCCATTTCAACATATTTAAAGGATGACAAGTGGCTCACCATGATGTCCTCCTCACCACAGACGGTTACTATGCTTCCCTCGACAGCATATTTGAGCTTTTGATGTAGTGTGGACGTCACAGCACCGGCAGCATGGATCCATGGCCGACCTAAGAGGCAACTGTAGGCAGGCATGATATCCATGATATAAAAAACCGTATCGAACGTCTCCGGACCAACCTGAATCGGCAGGGTCAACTCTCCGAAAACGTGGCGCTTAGTTCCGTCAAATGCTTTCACTACCAGATCACTAGGCGTGCAAAGCAATCCACGAGTGTCCAACTTCATTAGTGCCTTTTTCGGAAGCACATTAAGCGACGAACCCGTGTCCACCAGGACATGCGACATGATTGTGCCTCTGCACTCTATCGAGACGTGCAAGGCGCTGTTGTGATCTCTCCCTTTAGGAGTCAGCTCTAAATCTGTGAATCCCAGCCCATTGCCAGCGTTAACATGGGCCACCACCTCTTCTAGCTGATTTACTGATATCTCCTGCGGTACGTAGGCAGCGTTCAATACCTTCAGTAATGCGTTGCGGTGCGCTTCAGAACACAGCAACAAGTTGAGAATAGAGATCTTTGACGGAGTCTGATGAAGATGGTCTACAATCTTGTAGTCGCTCTTCTTGATTAACCGCATGAACTCTTCGGCATCTTTAACTAGCAAATCCTTCTCTGCCCCATAAGGGACCTCTTCGACGACTCTGCCTTTACCCTTATCCACAGCATCGGCTCTGACTACTTTCTCTGCCGCAACCTCTGCTGGCGCAAACACTCTACCGCTTCGAGTAATACCACCGACCCCTGCGAGACTCTGCACAGTCGATCCGTATGGCTCCAGCTCTAACTTCTGACCATTGCAATAAACTCCGGCGCCATAATGCCATGGAACGGAGTTAGTGCTTTCGAACGGGATTGGCCCGGCTCTGGTAATAGTGATAGTAGGCGGTCGGGGCGCAGAAATAGTAATAGGTTGACGAGGAATGGTAATGGTAGCGACTTCATCTGCCTGCTTCAGCACGACCTCCCCTGATACACTTTCAACGCTCCGGCTGAACTGCAAAATACCCTCAGACATCAGACTTTGGATACCTTCTACCAGCTGCTCACACCCATCAGGGAGTGTAGCACAAGCCATGCATAACTCTCCGCATCCAGGAAAGAAGCCCTTCTTCAGCAGCTTAGCTTTGACGAAACTAAGCGGCGTCTTCAAGTCTTTGACATCAGTCAGCAAGTATGCACTCTCCTCAGCGATGATGGCGTTTACTCCGCCTCCCCTATGATGAGGCATAGGGTTCTTGGTAACGTTGGGCACACTGTCAGAGAAGTTAATGACCTTGGCGTCTACCAAGTCCAGCACTTTGTGCTTAAAAGCTTTACAGTTCTCAATCGTATGACCTGGTGCCCCAGTATGGAAATCACAAGTAGCATTTGCATCATACCCCGATGGTGGTGCCCCTGTCAAGGGAGCCAACGTCCTCCTTTGAACTAACTGAAGCTGCAACAAAGTTTGCAAAAGCTGCGCATACGACATAGGTGGAGCTTCAAAATGACGATTCGCCAAAGGAGCCCGATTCTGATATTTCCTATAGCCCTGCTGATTCTGTTGCTGAGGTTGCTGCTGCTGCTGCGGCGGAGCAGCTGGGATATTTATGCTAGCAATCTGCTGCTGCGGGCCCTTGCCCTTTCTCCGAGCATTAGTGACAGCACTAGCATCTCCTTCTCGACGCTTGCCAGCGTAGGGTTTCTTACCACCTCCTCCAGCTGAGGATGATTCACCTTGGATTTTTCCGATTTTTATACCATTCTCAACATGCTCGCCCATAGTGATGAGAGCCGAGAATGTCCCGGATATGCCACTGACCAGCTTTTCATAGTAGATTCCAGGAAGGGTAGCCACGAACATTTGCACTAGCTCGCGCTCAACCATCGGCGGTTGAACCCGAGCAGCCAATTCACGCCAACGCTGGGCGTACTCTTTAAAGCTTTCATTGCCCCGCTGCGATAGATTTTAGAGCTGAACTCGGTTGGGGGCCAAGTCGCTATTGTACTGATAGTGGAGGACGAACGCTTCAGCGAGGTCTTTCCAGGTGCGCACTGTAGCGGGCTCCAAACCCATATACCATTCGAGGGATGGACCAGAAAGACTATCTTGGAAGAAGTGCATCAGCAACTTCTCATCGTCAGAATAGGCAGACATCTTTCTATAATAAGATCGAAGGTGGACACGGGGGCATGTAGTACCCTTATACTTCTCAAAGACAGGCACCTTGAACTTATGAGGTACCTTGAAATCAGCAATTAACCCGAGCTTGGACATGTCAACGCCCAATGTGTTCTGATTTTCAATGTCTCTCATTTTGTCTTCCAGCGCTTTGAACCTGAGTCGAGCTTCAGCATTCAACTCTGCTTCTACACCTCTTTGGGAAAACACGTCATCTTGATGGTCCTCAAGCCACGGTTGAGGCACCAACAGATTTCCGACACCAGCATTGCCGTTGACCGGCCCTATGTTAACATTGGCTCCCAGACTACCATTGCCGACGCCTGCCGCGTTGAGTCCGATATTAGTCATCAGATTGCCGTTAGCACTGCCGTTGCCCCCGGCAACGGGAACAACATTCTGTGGAGCATCCACTGGAGGAGGAGTAGGCACAGCCCCGCCGTGCAGTATGCCATTATTGTCAACCCTGAAGATCAAAGGTTGAACCAAAGTACGAAGCTGGTCCTGACCATTAGCGACTACCTGCATCAGTTCCATAAAACGATCCATCCGTTCACGGAGCTCTTGAACGTCTGACTGCACCTGATCCATGATCCTAGTCTGATTAGCGCGAGTTGAGTAACGGTGAATGAGTCTCTGATCAATCCTGGAGACTAGAAGCAGCTCGGAACCTGTGTACCTGAAAAACCTGTCAACATTAAAGGTTAGGACAAGCAACAAAATGTATGTCATGCAAAATGCTTCATGCAGATGTATGCGCGTGTCTGTGTGCTTGAGAGATTTCCCCCGACCCTAGCGCCTTAGTACCAGTGCTGACAATAACCAGAAGAATAGAAATCTGAGCCCAATCATGGAAACAGCAATCTCATATATACATAGTACCAGCGATAACCAACTCCGACACATCAGGGATCGAGAACTCGTACGCAACAGTCTTTCTGAGAGAGGCTGTAATAACACAATAAGAGGCGAGGGATCCTGGATCGGGGAAACGGTACCTGTCACAGACACACGTCAATGGAATGCGAATGAACATGCAAACTAATGCAAAATGCAGGCATGCAATAATATATCCAGGTAGCTGTTGTGGAGATTCTGGGTCAACAGTCACTGATGAGAAGAAAACCCCGGGGTGAGACCACTGATCTGATCTGCTGAGAATAACCATCTGATAGGACCAAGATCAAAATTCTGCTCTGTCAAGAGTAAGTGCCTGATAATAAGGACCACAGATGTATGATCAAGAAATATCTGCTTGATGAAGTCTTCAGACCCCAAATCAAAAATCTGCCCTATCAAGAACAAACATACAGCTGCTGACGAGATCTTCAGACCCCACTCAAAATCTGCCCTATCAAGAACAAACAACATCTGCTGATGAGATCTTCAGACCTCACTCAAAATCTGCCCTATCAAGAACAAACAACTGCTGATGAGATCTTCAGACCTCACTCAAAATCTGCCCTATCAAGAACAAACCTCTGCTGACAATACTCTGATCAAAACCTGCTCTATCAAGAACAGACAAACACCCGATGATAAGATCCTCTGATCAAAAACTTGCTCTGTCAAGAACAGACAAATCTGCCACCGAGAACCCTGGTACCAACATAACTGATTCACTGTCAAGAAAACCGGGTAGTCTGAAGGTATAAGTTTCCTGCAATAAACCCAATCCCGCTCACAGGTATGGACCTAATCCACGGACAAAGGTACGGCATCCTATGCGGTCATCAGCGTCACAGACTTTCATGAGTGACGATACGATTCCCAGAAGGAGTGGCATCATCAAGTCATGAAGAGGCCTCACTTAGCTGACTTCCAAATGATCGGTCCCCAGAGTCGACAATCCTCACGTCTGGACTCCCCTCAGATCCTCAGGACCGGAAAGGAGCACCTCTGCAAGAATCTCGTCTGAGCGCAGATTTCGTAGGGAACTGTGCCTGCTCAGCAGACAGGTTCGTCTACTACTCTCCACAACTATGTCTAGGTGTATACTCAAGCCCAGGTCCGGCTTCTCTCTCATAGTAACATCCCTCTCCCACAGCAGCACAAATAATCATATCAAACTGGAAATAAAATGCGGGAAATAAAGTGCGGGAAGTAAAAATGCGATAAATAAATGCAACCCAACAAGCAAACATACAAGCGCTAGGATTGACTATCATAGGGAACCGAAGAACCAGAGATTCTGGGTTCGGTCCCCAGCAGAGTCGCCAGCTGTCGCTTGCGCGAAAATAAGGTGCCGGCATGACAGAAGAGTCGCCACCTTTCGTTATTCATCCCTCAGAGCAGGAAAGGAAACGATCGGAAAAACCTGATGAAAAAGGGTAAGACAAGGTCATCGCAACCATTGTCTGGGTTCGGGAGTCGGTTACGCAAGGGGAAGGTATTAGCACCCCTCACGTCCGTCGTACTCGACGGGATCCTCGCTTGTTTGTTTACTTGGACGGGTTGGTTTTATTCTATCTACCTATCAAGGCTGGCTGAAAAAGAAAAGAAAAATGACTCAGCAAAGCGTCGCACTTTATGCCTACGTATTCTCATCAGAGAATGAGAAATCAGAGTTAACGTAGTTCGGCCTACGAAGGGTTATGGGGGAAGGTAGCTCGCTAGGATATCGCATCCTATGCCTACGTACTCTCAACAGGCCTGAGAGATCAGAGCTCACGTAGTTCGGGAAACTACGGTTTATTTCCTGTTTTTTACGAAAGAAGTGTTTTTTATTGTGTTTGCGATTTCAACCGTATTAGAGACTATGACCTGAGAGTGAATGCGTCGCATGTCACCCAAAGGGTACCACACTAAACATCCAGACTATGGAAAAGAAACTCTCCCATAATCCTTTCTCAGATAGCTTAAGGCTCGTAACGTACGAAAGAAATCATTCATGATTACTGTATCTTAAACTGCTTTGAGATGAGAAGAGAACAGGCCCAACTAGGAGGGAGACTATCAAGTCCTACTGTTGTCATGCCATGGATTCATCCTATGGTTGAGGTTTGAACAGGGAACTCCTAGAAGTTGTCATGCATAGGTTTCAACCTAAAAGTCTATCATCAAATCCTTATCAAAGGAAATGAGAGTCCTAAGGGATCATGTCAATGATACGCCAAAACAGACAAAGCATCAACTTAACAGTAAAATGCATGCAATGCAAGTGAGGGAGGAAATGTGTGTGGGGCTTCAGCCTCCACAAGCTCATCTCAACCTCAAGCCAGTCATGAAATGACAGTAATCATACTGAAAATAAACAACATGCTATCAGACAATAAACATATAAACTGCAATCATACAGATACAAGAAATGAAGTGCCATCAGGCAGACACACCACATGCTTGAGAAAGAAATCATCTACATCTACTCTCTAATCCTAACCCTAAAACAGAATCCTAATCAAATCTAAGCAAAGCCCTAAAGCAAAAGCCTACACAAGAGAACAATCCCAGTCTTCAAGCTTCAAAACAAGCTTACCAAAGAAAGGGAGCTAAGTAGGCAGACTCATAGTGTCTTCCTCAGGAAAGCACTAGGAGGCTTATACTTAGGACTCATATCCCATGTGGCTCAACAACTGTGATCAGTTTGCATTCCTCCTCAGGAGAAATTAAACTCACATGTTGGCTCCAACATCATTGGATACTTGAGAAATCCTACAAGAACTAGAGGAACTAAGTGCACAGACCCATAGGACCTTCCTCAGAAAAGTACTAGGAGGCTTCCACTTAGGAGTTGTATCCCATGTGGCTCAACAACTGTGATCAGTTTACATTCCTCCTCAGGAGAAATTAAACTCACATGAAGGCTCCAACATCTTTGGATACTTAAGAAATCCTAGATGAACTAAGGGAACTAAGTGAATAGACCCATAGGACATTCCTCAGGAAAGTACTAGGAGGCTTCCACTTAGGAATTGTATCCCATGTGGCTCAACAACTGTGATCAGTTTACATTCCTCCTCAGGAGAAACTAAACTCACATGTTGGCTCCAACATCATTGGATACTTAAGAAAGAGGTGAGAAGAAACAATGAAAGTCATTCATAGTGCCTTCCTCAGGAAAGTACCATGAACTTCCTTCAAACTTCAGGATCTCAAACCTCACAGACAGGGAACAAGCTCCAAACTCTGGGTCTCTGAGTCTTGATCTTTAATCCTCTCCTTCATCATGCTCTTCAACAAGATCTTCAGGAGAAACCAAGCCCCACAAAAAATTCCCAAAAATAAACCCCAGAGACAGACAAATAACCACAGAACAGTCAAAACAATCAATCAACTTCAGAAAATACCTAAAAATACTAAATCAAGAGGGAAAAATCTAACAATCATTCACAAGGGTCTATAACATCTACCCATAACATCCATACATGCCCATACCCAAAAATCAAGACAAAACTTCTCCAAAAAAAATGAATCATTTCACCTATGCATCCTTAAACCCTAATTTGGCACCCTAATGCTAACCTAATTAAACTAATCAAACTTTAATCTAAAAATCAAGAATTAAATCCTATGGGGAACTATGATTCAATATCTAATCACACCAAAAAGAATGAACTTAAAAGACTAAGGGAAGGTCCTAAAAGAAATTCTACAAAATTGAGTATCAAACTAAACCTATTATAAAAAGCTATTTAAATGAAAAATATACTAAAAATATTAAAAGGAAATAAAATTCCAATTTTATTTATTGATATTTTTCTAGACAAAATTATGAACATGTAGAAAAAACAAGAACTAAAAAATACTAATTTTTCTATTTTCTATGAATTTTTTAATATGCAAGAAAAATTAAAAAAATGAAAATAAAAGAATAAAAGAAAATGGGGAGGGGGTGTCATTAGAAGCTGCGCCCAGTTACTTATCCAGCGTGGGCCTTAGAGGGGAGGTTCATATAGAAAACGCATTAGGCCCATGCGCTTCAGAAAAATTAATGGAAATTAAAAGAAAAACATAAAAACGAAGACGGAGTATTTAGCAAGCTTTCAACGTGTTAACTCAACTGGGCCATCTGGGTGGGGTGCGAGCAGCAAGATTTTGCTGAGGCCCAGTTCTTCCATTTAATGAAACGGCAACGTATTGCCCTAAGGGATTCCCTCCATTTTTCTTTTAAATTCCAACCGTTGGATGAGGTTAAAAAGTCAAGTGAATGGGATTGATCCAACGGCCAATGGATTGTCTTCTTCCTTGGACTTGTTAGGGTTTTCAGAATTCACCATGCACGATGCTCTCACGTCTCCACTTCCATCAGCTAGTTCTCCGTCGTTTCTTGGCCAAATTCGCTCATGTAAAGAGCAAACTTGCTCAGTTTTCCAAGCTGAACAAGACTACGTTAATAGTTTCCCTTAAATCTCTCCCTAACATGGAACCCGATAGCACCAAGGTCCAACACACTTAAACCTTCAACTTCTTATTTCTTGTATTTTCTCATGCTAACATGTTAATCACCTATCACTGATCACTCTAAACCAATCCACGTGAATTATCACTACCTACACAGTGAGTTCTTGATCCATAAAGTGAACATGCCAAATTTTCAACCTTCATAGAATGGTCCTAAACTTCACAGCATTGATCCCTAAGGGTCTCTAATCACGTCTATCCTAACCAATCCATCTAATACTGAATAAATAAGAGTGTATGTGATGTTTTGCAAACCTGGTACTTGATGATGGCAGGTGCGGTTCTACTCCTCTTCAAGCCTTGAAACCCTTCATGATTACTCTTTTCTCGATGATGATCTTTCTGTTTGCAAAAAGTGTGGTGTTGCAAGCTTGAATCTTGAGTTTGAGTGCAATTTGCATTCTTTGCAACTTTGATCTTGCACCTTCAAAACTCCATGGATCCACCTCAATTTTGGTATGCAAATGCTCACAATGATTAGAGGAGTGTGTTTGTGGAGAAGAAAAGAATGAAGATGGCAGAGAAAGAGAGTTTGTTATGATTTTGCAAATGGAGGAATTTCACTCTTTTTGCCCTTTAATCTCACCACTCACCATTAACCATCACCAACCTTAATCTCATGGTGATTAAACCAATATATAGAACCCAATGGGAGAGTCTAGATTCATCTAGAAACTTTGAGAATCATTTAGAAAGTAATGGAACTTCTCTTGTCATGACATATTGCATTATCTCCTTTCATGCCTTAAGCCTTTCAATATTGTGTCAAAAACTCCTTACAAGAGATATTGGGATTGAATGAGTGAAAAGAACAAGCTTGGTTTTGCCTTATGTGAAGATTTGCAAAGGTTCCTTAATATGCAAGCATGAACTTTACAGAGTAGCCCCCATTTTAAGACCTCAAATCAAAATTCTACTTGAACCATTGTTTTTAAAATGATGTTTGGATTCAAAATGACATATTGGATGACCTATTTTGGATTTGTGGATCTCCCAAACCAAATTCCAACTTGGATTCATTTAACTTATAAGTCATTTTTAGGTCATTTTTACCCAATCTTGTAAATCCTTGCTACAAGCTTTTCCAACAAATCATGACCACTTTTCTAGGCTTAAACTCCCATTTTGAACAACTTTGATGTTTTGAGTTTTTTCATTTGAGGCTTGGAAATAGGAGATATGGCCTTTGCTTAAAATGACCTATAACTTCCAAATGACCAAAATACCCCTGTCTTGTTCAAACCATAAGTTGAGTTCTACAAATCCTATCAAGGACTTCTAGTACTCTCTAGAAAGCTAAGAAGATTCTCTTCAACATTCATGTTGACCAAGAGATCATAGGAATCATCCTACTAGGGCAAAAGTTGTATGCAAGTTGGGTGACTTTCAAGGACCCAGATTCACATACCTCAGATGACCTGTAATTTGTCAAAACCATAACTTGAGCTCTGCAACTCCTATCAAGGACTTCTACCACTCAAATTAAATCTAAGAACAAGCTCTACAACATTAATGTTGTGGGGAAGATGAGATATCAATCACATCTTGAGCTAAAACTGCCTGGAAGATAGGGATCAAATTAGGGTTATTTCACTGACAATCCTTGGAAACCCTAACTCAAAACTTCTCAAACTCCTCAGTCATGATGAGTTGGTCTAGGAATTATCTTTATAACATCTCCATACATCATTCCATGATCTCATGGCTCTTGGATGAGGTCTCAACCTTCTCTAAATCTTCAGTTGACCTAGGGTTGACCCAGTCAAAACCCTAATTCTACCATTCATGGTTGAATCTTCTGAATTCTTGCACAATGACCTCTCTGGGCTTCATGATGACTTTCAAGACATCTCATAGGCTTTCTCAAAGCTTCAAGTTCATTCTCAAAGTCTCAGAATCACCTGAGGAGCTCCCACAACTCTCAAGCTATGAAGCACACAACTTTGGTTTCAACCAATTCCTCTGAGGATCTCTTGAACTTTCTGATGAAGATATCAACTTTCAAACACTTGATGGATGAATAATTGTTGGTCAAATTTTGGGGTGCAACAGCTGCCCCTATTCAAACGGCTTGAACCTGACTGGGTGAGAAGCGAACGGCTCTCAGCCAATCAAGGTGCGAGACGATTGAATACCGGTAAACCCGAAAATTTGCCAACTGCTCAACTCTTCGAATACTGCAATACTAGCTGCTCAACAACTAGCTGGAGAAATACTGATTTGACCTCGTCGTCGGTTATCCACATTAAATTCTTCTGACATTGCCTTGAGAAAACCACAACACCCAACCTCGTCGCTGGAAGACTAAACCATCTGACATACCCAACATCGCCGCTGGAAAACTGAATCTGACATCGCCGTCGGAAACAAACATCGCTCTGAGAGACACTCGACATCGCCGTCGTACAAACATCATCTCTGCTGGGGATTTAAAGAGTCTGACATTGCCGTCAAAACAAACATCCAACCTCGCCGCCGGAACCAAACATAATCTGACCTCGCCGTCAAATCCAACATTCGACCTCGCCGTCGAACAAACATCGTCTGACCTCGCCGTCAAAGCAAACATTCAACCTCGCCGTCGAACAAACATAATCTGACCTCGCCGTCAAATCCAAGCATCCAACCTCGCCGCCAGAGAAAACACAACACTGAACAAATCTAACCTGGGGTTCACCCCTGGTAAAGTACACTTGCGTATTTGAAACTGCTCCACTGGGAATGAGAGACTCAACCAAGCACGCTCTGATCTGGGGTTCACCCTCAGAACCATAACGAACATCCGAATACTACTGCACACTGCCCACCGTAGAACTTCAACATCAAAGACATATGAAACCCTGGCCCCTGGCCGCTTCCAGCTTCAGCTAGAAAAGATCTTCAAGTACTTCTGAAGATAAGCATCCTTGGCCTTCAAGGATGTAAACTTTGCCCCTCGGCAACTCTGCAGGAGGTATCTTCGACTTCAGTCTAAAGAAATGGTCCTTGGCTTTCAAGGATGCATGGATCTGCCTTCAGGCAACTCCGCCTCTGCTATAGAGTATCTGTGACTTCAGTCAGGGATATACTTCGGCCTTCAGTCCGAAAAATGAATCCTAGGTCATTCATGACCTTGGGGATAACCTTGCCTTCAGGCACCTTCGCTTCAGCTTGGGAAATCTGTGACTTCAGTCAGAGAAATGGTATCCTGAGCCATTCATGACTCTACGGGGATTCAAACACTTTGCCTTCAGGCAAAACTCCGCTTCAGCTGGAGAAACATCTTCGACTTCAGTCAGAAGAAAAACTATTCGCTTGATCGCAATCAATCATCACCTCAGGACAACTGACTTGGTCTTCAGGCCAACATGGATCACTTTGCAAACTTTGGAACTTTGTCTTCAGACACACGTTGATTCATCAACAAGGGAATCTAAATCCACAGGAACCTTCTGATGTCGCCTTCAGGCATTTACGACGTCAATCTTCAGATTAGACATCACTGTTGGAGCAAACATATCACGCTGCTAAGGACTTCAAGTATCGTCTTGAACAAACAACTCCGTCGGGCACCTTCGAGACTCATCCTGAACTGATAACCTTTCTGGAGACTTTATTCTGCTGGGTATTCCAGGAATCTTCCTGGGCAACTCTTGCTGGGGACGCTACTGGGGAGCTCAAGAATCATCCTAAGCAAACAACCCGGGAAACTGCGCTGAGGTCTTAAGAATCATCTTAAGCAAACGGCCCTGCTGAGGAAATCAAGAATCGTCTTGAATTGAAGATTTCGCCGAGGACCTCAAAAATCATCTTGAGCGAGCGACTGTGGGGATCACACCGGGGTCTTAAGAATCATCTTAAGAAAGCGACCTCGTTGGGGAGAATATCAGGAATCATCCTGAGCAACTGATCCTTCGGCTGAACACCTGTAAAACAAGAATGATAATAACCTAGATCATGCTTATGATGCGTATGCTTCGGCGCCATGCCTCACACGGTGGGAATGCTATACGTTTATGCTAAATGCTATGCAGTCATGCACAATGATGCGATCCCATCAGCAAAATAAATGCCGAGGGGAGATTCTCCTGTCAAGGAGAAAGAACTACTCAGATAGAGGAATCATCCTGCTGAGGAGAACGTGGACACGCCAATATCAATCGGACTCTGTCTGAGGAATTGATCTTCCATTGACTGCTGCAGGGAAAACAACTTCAGTTGATCTGCTGCAGGGGAACGAAGCTCTACGAGAACTTAGACCTGCTGAAGGAAAGCGATACCAATCGCGAGAATAAACTGCGTGGCCGTCCCGGCTACTCTTCTGGGGATAACAACTCCGTGGGGAAACAACTTCAGCTGCTCCACACTCCACTGGGGAAAAACCAATCATGATCTGATCATCTTCCAAGGACTCGGCTCTCTTGGACATCTGCAAACCCGGCTGAGGAAGGAGAAGTCATTCTGCTTCACTGGAGAGAGTGCGACTCTGATGAGGAATTTCAATTCCGCAGGGGAATACAGCATCAGCCATTCCAACACTCTACTGGGGGAAGAGGGAATCACCCGACTTTGGGAGAGAACACGGCTCTGGTGGGGAATTTCAATTCCGCTGGAGACTTCAGTCTGGCACCATCAGTTACTGCACACTTCGGCGTACAAACAGCTTCCTGCGAAACCTGCACTTGTGACCCGGTGCTGGGG
The DNA here is from genome assembly GCA_963859935.3 of Lathyrus sativus. Lineage (NCBI taxonomy): Eukaryota > Viridiplantae > Streptophyta > Magnoliopsida > Fabales > Fabaceae > Lathyrus > Lathyrus sativus. The sequence goes on from OZ012735.1 coordinate 582,968,251, forward strand.
GAGACACCTGCTTTGGCGACTTTACTGGGGAGGACACCAGCTTCGGTACCCGAACATTTCTACGAAATCTGCACTTGTGACCCGGTGCTGGGGGACATGAGCTTTGGCCCTTGGCTCAGCTGATGAGGTGACATTCCTTCAGGATGCGTTTGCTTGAGGAAGAGAATCATCTCTGCCTGGGGAGACATGTCAATGCTCACTATCTTGCGTTCAGATTCTGCGGAGGAGAGACTACTGAACACTGCTGGAGAAGGAGGACTCGCCCTGCTTCGGGGATGCGCACGGCACATCTCCTGGGAGGTGCTACACCTGCAACAACACAAACAAACAGACAAGATACCCTCCTCAAAGGGCCTATCAAGGTTATTATCTCGTCACAATATTCAGGTAATTAATTGTTTCAACAATCAATGGGCCTAGGCCCGTAAGTTTATGTATGCACATTTTATCAAAAACATCGGCGTTTTCATTCGCAAACAAACAGGTAAATGCTAAGCAGGCAAACAGAATTGCTGAATAATATGCATTTTATTGATGATGAACCCCTGAATGGGTAAAAATGTTTTACAACAGAGGCAAGCTCCTGGAATGAGGAAACCGCGCAAAAATAAAACCTAAATATACATCAGTATATACAAATGTCGGCAACGAGGCGTAGACGAACACCATGAGTTGGTCCCTCTAAGACCCACTCGACTTTGATACTTCCCCGACGCTTCAGCTTCGGAAGAGATTGATTCAGATCAACGACCCTCAGGTCTTCCAAACCACTAAACAATGAAAGTCCACATGCGGAACGCAGTCATTTGCTTATTCAAATCCCTAACTTTTGCGTGAACCGCCCTTTACGGGTTTTCAGTTCACCGGGATACCCTTTTTTGCCGAAGCCGCCCAGTGTAGGTTTTCGACTTCGCGGGTGTACATTTTTCAATATATCCCTAATTTTTGCCCGAACCTTTTATTCTGTTTTTGGTTCGCCGGGATGCCCCTTTTTTTCCTGGACTCTTTCTTTTTTGTCCAGCGGGTCTCTTTCAAGCAAAGTATTTTTTAACTGCGTCCGCGTTCACCGGGGATGCAAAATCTTCACCATCCATCGTGGATAACAACAAATCTCCTCCCGAGAAGACCTTGCTGACGACATACGACCCTTCGTAATTCGGAGTCCACTTGCCCCGGTGATCGGAGTGTGGCGGAAGAATCTTCTTCAGGACGAGATCACCTGTCTGAAAGCTTCTAGGCCGCACCTTCTTATCATAAGCTTTCTTCATTCGGCTTTGGTACAGGCGACCAAATGCAATCGATGCTAACCTCTTCTCGTCCATCAGGCTGAGTTGGTTCAAACGATTCGTAATCCATTCTGCCTCGTCAAGTTTCACATCAACCAAAACTCGCAAAGAAGGAATCTCCACTTCTAACGGTAGGACAGCTTCCATACCGTACACCAAGGAGAAAGGAGTTGCCACGGTAGACGTACGCACCGTCGTACGGTAACCATGCAAGGCGAACGGCAGCATCTCGTGCCAATCTTTATATGTCACAACCATCTTCTGAACAATCTTCTTGATGTTCTTGTTGGCGGCTTCGACGGCGCCATTCATCTTCGGCCGGTAAGGAGATGAGTTGTGGTGTTCAATCTTGAAGCTCTGGCACAACTCCTTCATCATCTTGTTATTCAAATTCGAACCATTATCAGTAATGATCCGCTCGGGAACTCCGTAGCGACAGATGATGTCCCTCTTTATGAATTTAGCTACCACCTGCTTGGTCACATTAGCGTACGAGGCTGCCTTCACCCATTTGGTGAAGTAGTCGATAGCTACCAGAATGAAACGATGACCATTGGATGCAGTGGGCTCGATCATGCCTATCATGTCGATGCCCCACATGGAGAACGGCCAAGGGGAGGACATGACATTCAATGGGCATGGCGGCACATGAACTTTATCAGCATAAATCTGGCATTTATGACATTTCTTCGTGAATCTGAAGCAATCCGACTCCATTGTCAGCCAGTAGTATCCTGCTCTCAGGATCTTTCTCGTCATGGCATGCCCGCCGGCATGCGTACCAAATGTTCCCTCATGGACTTCTTCCATGAGCATACTTGCTTCTTTCTCATCTACACACCTGAGTAGCACGAGATCGTGGTTTCTCTTATACAGCACTCCATCAGGATTGAGATAAAAGTTTCCAGATAGCCTCCTAAGAGTCTTCTTATCCTGGGTTAACGCACCCGCAGGATACTCCTTAGTCATAAGGAAGGTCTGGATGTCGTGGAACCATGGCTTGCCGTCAGTGGCATCCTCGATTGCAAAGACAAACGCCGGTCTGTCAAGACGCGAAAGGACAATGCTTGGAGCTTCATTCCAAAGATTGACCTTATACATTGAAGCCAACGTGGCTAAGGCATCAGCCATCTGATTTTCAGCCCTGGGTACATGATGGAGTTCAACTCGGTCGAAGAACGGAAGCAGCCTCCTGGCATAATTCATGTACGACACCAAATTCGCTTGACGAGTTTCTCACTCCCCTTTAATCTGACTGATTACAAGCGTTGAGTCACCATATACGTCTAGATTCTTGATTCTCAAATCAATTGCCTCTTCTAGACCCATAATACATGCTTCATACTCTGCCTCATTGTTGGTAACTGGAAACGTCAGTCTCGCAGTAAACGGGATGTGGGATCCGTGAGGAGTCGTGATGATAGCCCCGATACCACTTCCATAGGAATTAATCGCTCCATCGAATATCAACTTCCACTGAGACTTCCTATCTGGCCCCTCATCAGGCAATGGCTCATCGCAATCCTTCGCTTTGAGAAACATAATATCCTCGTCAGGGAATTCAAACTTCATCGGCTGGTAGTCTTCGATTGGTTGTTCGGCAAGGTAATCAGACAATACGCTTCCCTTAATGGCCTTCTGGGAGACATACTGAATATCATATTCTGTTAACACCATTTGCCATCTGGCAATCCTGCCCGAAAGAGCCTGCTTCTCGAAGACGTACTTGATCGGATCCATCTTCGAAATTAGCATAGTGGTGTGATTGAGCATATACTGTCGTAGACGTTTGGCAGCCCAAGCTAATGCACAACACGTCTTCTCCAGCATCGAGTATCGAGATTCACACTCAGTGAACTTTTTACTCAAATAATAGATGGCATGCTCTTTTCTGCCCGTCTCGTCGTGCTGACCGAGAACACATCCCATACTATTCTCCAGAACCGTCAGGTACATGATTAATGGCCGTCCAGCCACTGGGGGTATCAAGATTGGAGGTTCTTGAAGATACTGCTTTATTTTGTCGAATTCCTTCTGGCAATCCTCATTCCAAGTAATCGCCTGATCTTTCTTTAAAAGCTTGAACATCGGTTCACAAGTGGCCGTGAGCTGAGAAATAAACCTTGCAATGTAGTTTATTCGGCCCAAGAAAACCCGAACTTCTTTTTCTGTTTTCGGCGCTGGCATTTCTTGAATAGCTTTTATTTTCGCAGGATCAACTTCAATACCTCGTTCACTAACGATAAACCCCAATAACTTTCCGGACCGCACTCCGAAAGTGCACTTGTTAGGATTCAGCCTCAGCCTGAACTTCCTAAGCCTCTCAAAAAGCTTCAATAAGTTAACCAGATGCTCTTCCTCCGTTTGGGACTTTGCAATCATGTCATCAACATAGACCTCGATCTCATGATGAATCATATCATGAAACAAAGTTACCATTGCTCGCTGGTAAGTGGCCCCTGCGTTCTTCAGACCGAAGGGCATTACCTTATAGCAAAATGTTCCCCAGGGGGTGATAAACGTCGTTTTCTCCATGTCCTCCGGTGCCATCTTAATCTGATTGTAACCGGAGAAGCCATCCATGAACGAAAACACGGAAAACTGGGCTGTGTTGTCGACCAACACATCGATATGAGGCAACGGGAAATCATCCTTAGGGCTCGCCCTATTCAAATCCCGATAATTGACGCACATGCGTACCTTACCGTCCTTCTTCGGTACAGGCATTATATTGGCGACCCACGGAGGGTAAGTGGTAACGGCTAGAAATCCTGCATCCAACTGCTTCTGGACTTCTTCTTTGATTTTTACAGCCATATCTGGTCTCGTCCTCCTGAGCTTCTGCTTGACTGGAGGGCAATCTTCTCGCAACGGCAAGCGATGAACCACGATGTCTGTGTCGAGTCCGGGCATATCTTCGTATGACCAAGCAAAGACGTCATTATACTCTCGAAGCATCTCGACCAGTCTATGCTTGACATTCTTCTGCAGCGCAGCCCCTACTCTGACATTTCTGACGAGCTCTTCAGAACCCAGATTTACGATCTCAATCTCCTCCTCGTGAGGCAGAATAACCTTTTCCTCTTGTCTCAACAAGCGGGCCAACTCTTCCGGAAGGTCTTCGTCTTCATCAATCTCATCCTCGGCTTGATATATCGGGCAATCGAAGTCGTAGTGAGCTGTAGAGGGTCCAGAGTCGATGTCATCTGTCATGTGGATCCTGCAATAACAAGGGTTAAGTTTAAAGCAAGAATATGCAGGTTAGCACAAACCTCGTTGCCATTTTATTGTTTTTTTCGAAATAAACATAAAACAGGAATAACAGAGAACATAATATTTGAGTACGAAGAAAACGCCTTTTATTTATTAACAAAATGCATGTACATAATCCAACAAGGTCCTGACAATAAAACCACTATGCCCCGGGCAGGACATAGGGTTGTACAAAGATTGTAAAAAGCCAATCATTACTCTTCACTTGTCAGCTGGATAATTTCCTTGATGGTCCAATTGTTGAGGCGCTCGCCCGACCTGCTTGGTTGAATCCAGGCGTCAAGATCACAATCGCTATCCCCGCTGTCCTCAGACGCTGCGTTGATGCTTTCGAAAATTACTCCGCCCTTGGTAAATAGGATCGGCCCCTTCCCACGAGACGAGCTGCTAGACGAAGAAGATGAAGCTTCAGCTTCAGGAGAATACCCCAATCCAAACTTATCCTGCTTGATTGGTATCTCCAAAACATGCCCCCAGCCTGGGGTGGAACCGGCTTCGACAACAGCCCGAGCTTCTTTGAACGAGGAGAGATTCATCTCTTGCTTCTCTATGACGACAGGAGCTACCTCTTTCACCTTGACGGTTTCAAATTCCTGGCAAAGAGTTTCATGGATTTCGCCATCCATTTCAACATATTTAAAGGATGACAAGTGGCTCACCATGATGTCCTCCTCACCACAGACGGTTACTATGCTTCCCCCGACAGCATATTTGAGCTTTTGATGCAGCGTGGACGTCACAGCACCGGCAGCATGGATCCATGGCCGACCTAAGAGGCAACTGTAGGCAGGCATGATATCCATGATATAAAAAACCGTATCGAACGTCTCCGGACCAACCTGAATCGGCAGGGTCAACTCTCCGAAAACGTGGCGCTTAGTTCCGTCAAATGCTTTCACTACCTGATCACTGGGCATGCAAAGCAATCCACGAGTGTCCAACTTCATTAGTGCCTTTTTCGGAAGCACATTAAGCGACGAACCCGTGTCCACCAGGACATGCGACATGATTGTGCCTCTGCACTCTATCGAGACGTGCAAGGCGCTGTTGTGATCTCTCCCTTTAGGAGTCAGCTCTAAATCTGTGAATCCCAGCCCATTGCCAGCGTTAACATGGGCCACCACCTCTTCTAGCTGATTTACTGATATCTCCTGCGGCACGTAGGCAGCGTTCAATACCTTCAGTAATGCGTTGCGGTGCGCTTCAGAACACAGCAACAAGTTGAAAATAGAGATCTTTGACGGAGTCTGATGAAGATGGTCTACAATCTTGTAGTCGCTTTTCTTGATTAACCGCATGAACTCTTCGGCATCTTTAACTAGCAAATCCTTCTCTGCCCCACAAGGGACCTCTTCGACGACTCTGCCTTTACCCTTATCCACAGCATCGGCTCTGACTACTTTCTCTGCCGCAACCTCTGCTGGCGCAAACACTCTACCGCTTCGAGTAATACCACCGACCCCTGCGAGACTCTGCACAGTCGATCCGTATGGCTCCAGCTCTAACTTCTGACCATTGCAATAGACTTCGGCGCCATAATGCCATGGAACGGAGTTAGTGCTTTCGAACGGGATTGGCCCAGCTCTGGTAATAGTGATAGTAGGCGGTCGGGGCGCAGAAATAGTAATAGGTTGACGAGGAATGGTAATGGTAGCGACTTCATCTGCCTGCTTCAGCACGACCTCCCCTGATACACTTTCAACGCTCCGGCTGAACTGCAAAATACCCTCAGACATCAGACTTTGGATACCTTCTACCAGCTGCTCACACCCATCAGGGAGTGTAGCACAAGCCATGCATAACTCTCCGCATCCAGGAAAGAATCCCTTCTTCAGCAGCTTAGCTTTGACGAAACTAAGCGGCGTCTTCAAGTCTTTGACATCAGTCAGCAAGTATGCACTCTCCTCAGCGATGATGGCGTTTACTCCGCCTCCCCTATGATGAGGCATAAGGTTCTTGGTAACGTTGGGCACACTGTCAGAGAAGTTAATGACCTTGGCGTCTACCAAGTCCTGCACTTTGTGCTTAAAAGCTTTACAGTTCTCAATCGTATGACCTGGTGCCCCATTATGGAAATCACAAGTAGCATTTGCATCATACCCCGGTGGTGGTGCCCCTGTCAAGGGAGCCAACGTCCTCCTTTGAACTAACTGAAGCTGCAGCAAAGTTTGCAAAAGCTGCGCATACGACATAGGTGGAGCTTCAAAATGACGATTCGCCAAAGGAGCCCGATTCTGATATTTCCTATACCCCTGCTGATTCTGTTGCTGAGGTTGCTGCTGCTGCTGCGGCGGAGCAGCTGGGATATTTATGCTAGCAATCTGCTGCTGCGGGCCCTTGCCCTTTCTCCGAGCATTAGTGACAGCACTAGCATCTCCTTCTCGACGCTTGCCAGCGTAGGGTTTCTTACCACCTCCTCCAGCTGAGGATGATTCACCTTGGATTTTTCCGATTTTTATACCATTCTCAACATGCTCGCCCATAGTGATGAGAGCCGAGAATGTCCCGGACATGCCACTGACCAGCTTTTCATAGTAGATTCCAGGAAGGGTAGCCACGAACATTTGCACTAGCTCGCGCTCAACCATCGGCGATTGAACCCGAGCAGCCAATTCACGCCACCGCTGGGCGTACTCTTTAAAGCTTTCATTGCCCCGCTGCGATAGATTTTGGAGCTGAACTCGGTTGGGGGCCAAGTCGCTATTGTACTGATAGTGGAGGACGAACGCTTCAGCGAGGTCTTTCCAGGTGCGCACTGTAGCGGGCTCCAAACCCATATACCATTCGAGGGATGGACCAGAAAGACTATCTTGGAAGAAGTGCATCAGCAACTTCTCATCGTCAGAATAGGCAGACATCTTTCTATAATAAGATCGAAGGTGGACACGGGGGCAAGTAGTACCCTTATACTTCTCAAATACAGGCACCTTGAACTTATGAGGTACCTTGAAATCAGCAATTAACCCAAGCTTGGACATGTCAACGCCCAATGTGTTCTGATTTTCAATGTCTCTCATTTTGTCTTCCAGCGCTTTGAACCTAAGTCGAGCTTCAGCATTCAACTCTGCTTCTACACCTCTTTGGGAAAACACGTCATCTTGATGGTCCTCAAGCCACGGTTGAGGCACCAACAGATTTCCGACACCAGCATTGTCGTTGACCGGCCCTATGTTAACATTGGCTCCCAGACTACCATTGCCGACGCCTGCCGCGTTGAGTCCGATATTAGTCATCAGATTGCCGTTAGCACTGCCGTTGCCCCCGGCAACGGGAACAACATTCTGTGGAGCATCCACTGGAGGAGGAGTAGGCACAGCCCCGCCGTGCAGTATGCCATTACTGTCAACCTTGGAGATCAAAGGTTGAACCAAAGTACGAAGCTGGTCCTGACCATTAGCGACTACCTGCATCAGTTCCATAAAACGATCCATCCGTTCACGGAGCTCTTGAACGTCTGACTGCACCTGATCCATGATCCTAGTCTGATTAGCGCGAGTTGAGTAACGGTGAATGAGTCTCTGATCAATCCTGGAGACTGGAAGCAGCTCGGAACCTGTGTACCTGAAAAACCTGTCAACATTAAAGGTTAGGACAAGCAACAAAATGTATGTCATGCAAAATGCTTCATGCAGATGTATGCGCGTGTCTGTGTGCTTGAGAGATTTCCCCCGACCCTAGCGCCTTAGTACCAGTGCTGACAATAACCAGAAGAATAGAAATTTGAGCCCAATCATGGAAACAACAATCTCATATATACATAGTACCAGCGATAGCCAACTCCGACACATCAGGGATCGAGAACTCGTACGCAACAGTCTTTCTGAGAGAGGCTGTAATAATACAATAAGAGGCGAGGGATCCTGGATCGGGGAAACGGTACCTGTCACAGACACACGTCAATGGAATGCGAATGAAAATGCAAACTAATGCAAAATGCAGGCATGCAATAATATATCCAGATAGCTGTTGTGGAGATTCTGGGTCAACAGTCACTGATGAGAAGAAAACCCTGGCGTGAGACCACTGATCTGATCTGCTGAGAATAACCATCTGATAGGACCAAGATCAAAATTCTGCTCTGTCAAGAGTAAGTGCCTGATAATAAGGACCACAGATGTATGATCAAGAAATATCTGCTTGATGAAGTCTTCAGACCCCAAATCAAAAATCTGCCCTATCAAGAACAAACATACAGCTGCTGACGAGATCTTCAGACCCCACTCAAAATCTGCCCTATCAAGAACAAACAACATCTGCTGATGAGATCTTCAGACCTCACTCAAAATCTGCCCTATCAAGAACAAACAACTGCTGATGAGATCTTCAGATCTCACTCAAAATCTGCCCTATCAAGAACAAACCTCTGCTGACAATACTCTGATCAAAACCTGCTCTATCAAGAACAGACAAACACCCGATGATAAGATCCTCTGATCAAAAACTTGCTCTGTCAAGAACAGACAAATCTGCCACCGAGAACCCTGGTACCAACATAACTGATTCACTGTCAAGAAAACCGGGTAGTCTGAAGGTATAAGTTTCCTGCAATAAACCCAATCCCGCTCACAGGTATGGACCTAATCCACGGACAAAGGTACGGCATCCTATGCGGTCATCAGCGTCACAGACTTTCATGAGTGACGATACGATTCCCAGAAGGAGTGGCATCATCAAGTCATGAAGAGGCCTCACTTAGATGACTTCCAAATGATCGGTCCCCAGAGTCGACAATCCTCACGTCTGGACTCCCCTCAGATCCTCAGGACCGGAAAGGAGCACCTCTGCAAGAATCTCGTCTGAGCGCAGATTTCGTAGGGAACTGTGCCTGCTCAGCAGACAGGTTCGTCTACTACTCTCCGCAACTATGTCTAGGTGTATACTCAAGCCCAGGTCCGGCTTCTCTCTCATAGTAACATCCCTCTCCCACAGCAGCACAGATAATCATATCAAACTGGAAATAAAATGCGGGAAGTAAAAATGTGATAAATAAATGCAACCCAACAAGCAAACATACAAGCGCTAGGATTGACTCTCATAGGGAACCGAAGAACCATAGATTCTGGGTTCGGTCCCCAGCAGAGTCGCCAGCTGTCGCTTGCACGAAAATAAGGTGCCAGCATGACAGAAGAGTCGCCACCTTTCGTTATTCATCCCTCAGAGCGGGAAAGGAAACGATCGGAAAAACCTGACGAAAAAGGGTAAGACAAGGTCATCGCAACCATTGTCTGGGTTCGGGAGTCGGTTACGCAAGGGGAAGGTATTAGCACCCCTCACGTCCGTCGTACTCGACGGGATCCTCGCTTGTTTTTTTACTTGGACGGGTTGGTTTTATTCTATCTACCTATCAAGGTTGGCTGAAAAAGAAAAGAAAAATGACTCGGCAAAGCGTCGCACTTTATGCCTACGTATTCTCATCAGAGAATGAGAAATCAGAGTCAACGTAGTTCGGCCTACGAAGGGTTATGGGGGAAGGTAGCTCGCTAGGATATCGCATCCTATGCCTACGTACTCTCAATAGGCCTGAGAGATCAGAGCTCACGTAGTTCGGGAAACTACGGTTTATTTCCTGTTTTTTACGAAAGAAGTGTTTTTTTATTGTGTTTGCGATTTCAACCGTACTAGAGACTATGACCTGAGAGTGAATGCGTCGCATGCCACCCAAAGGGTACCATACTAAACATCCAGACTGTGGAAAAGAAACTCTCCCACAATCCTTTCTCAGATAGCTTAAGGCTCGTAACGTACGAAAGAAATCATTCATGATTACTGTATCTTAAACTGCTTTGAGATGAGAAGAGAACAGGCCCAACTAGGAGGGAGACTATCAAGTCCTACTGTTGTCATGCCATGGATTCATCCTATGGTTGAGGTTTGAACAGGGAACTCCTAGAAGTTGTCATGCATAGGTTTCAACCTAAAAGTCTATCATCAAATCCTTATCAAAGGAAATGAGAGTCCTAAGGGATCATGTCAATGATACGCCAAAACAGACAAAGCATCAGCTTAACAGTAAAATGCATGCAATGCAAGTGAGGGAGGAAATGTGTGTGGGGCTTCAGCCTCCACAAGCTCATCTCAACCTCAAGCCAGTCATGAAATGACAGTAATCATACTGAAAATAAACAACATGCTATCAGGCAATAAACATATAAACTGCAATCATACAGATACAAGAAATGAAGTGCCATCAGGCAGACAAACCACATGCTTGAGAAAGAAATCATCTACATCTACTCTCTAATCCTAACCCTAAAACAGAATCCTAATCAAATCTAAGCAAAGCCCTAAAGCAAAAGCCTACACAAGAGAACAATCCCAGTCTTCAAGCTTCAAAACAAGCTTACCAAAGAAAGGGAGCTAAGTAGGCAGACTCATAGTGTCTTCCTCAGGAAAGCACTAGGAGGCTTATACTTAGGACTCATATCCCATGTGGCTCAACAAATGTGATCAGTTTGCATTCCTCCTCAGGAGAAATTAAACTCACATGTTGGCTCCAACATCATTGGATACTTGAGAAATCCTACAAGAACTAGAGGAACTAAGTGCACAGACCCATAGGACCTTCCTCAGAAAAGTACTAGGAGGCTTCCACTTAGGAGTTGTATCCCATGTGGCTCAACAACTGTGATCAGTTTACATTCCTCCTCAGGAGAAATAAACTCACATGAAGGCTCCAACATCTTTGGATACTTAAGAAATCCTAGATGAACTAAGGGAACTAAGTGAATAGACCCATAGGACCTTCCTCAGGAAAGTACTAGGAGGCTTCCACTTAGGAATTGTATCCCATGTGGCTCAACAACTGTGATCAGTTTACATTCCTCCTCAGGAGAAACTAAACTCACATGTTGGCTCCAACATCATTGGATACTTAAGAAAGAGGTGAGAAGAAAGAATGAAAGTCATTCATAGTGCCTTCCTCAGGAAAGTACCATGAACTTCCTTCAAACTTCAGGATCTCAAACCTCACAGACAGGGAACAAGCTCCAAACTCTGGGTCTCTGAGTCTTGATCTTCAATCCTCTCCTTCATCATGCTCTTCAACAAGATCTTCAGGACAAACCAAGCCCCACAAAAAATTCCCAAAAATAAACCCCAGAGACAGACAAATAACCACAGAACAGTCAAAACAATCAATCAACTTCAGAAAATACCTAAAAATACTAAAGCAAGAGGGAAAAATCTAACAATCATTCACAAGGGTCTATAACATCTACCCATAACATCCATACATGCCCATACCCAAAAATCAAGACAAAACTTCTCCAAAAAAAATCAATTATTTCACCTATGCATCCTTAAACCCTAATTTGGCACCCTAATGCTAACCTAATTAAACTAATCAAACTTTAATATAAAAATCAAGAATTAAATCCTATGGGGAACTATGATTCAATATCTAATCACACCAAAATGAATGAACTTAAAAGACTAAGGGAAGGTCCTAAAAGAAATTCTACAAAATTGAGTATCAAACTAAACCTATTATAAAAAGCTATTTAAATGAAAAATATACTAAAAATATTAAAAGGAAATAAAATTCCAATTTTATTTATTGATATTTTTCTAGACATAATTATGAACATGTAGAAAAAACAAGAATAGAAAAATACTAATTTTTCTATTTTCTATGAATTTTTTAATATGCAAGAAAAATTAAAAGAATGAAAATAAAAGAATAAAAGAAAATGGGGAAGGGGTGTCATTAGAAGCTGCGCCCAGTTACTTATCCAGCGTGGGCCTTAGAGGGGAGGTTCATATAGAAAACACATTAGGCCCATGCGCTTCAGAAAAATTAATGGAAATTAAAAGAAAAACATAAAAACAAAGACGGTGTATTTAGCAAGCTTTCAACGTGTTAACTCAACTGGGCCATCTGGGTGGGGTGCGAGCAGCAAGATTTTGCTGAGGCCCAGTTCTTCCATTTAATGAAACGGCAACGTATTGCCCTAAGGGATTCCCTCCGTTTTTCTTTTAAATTCCAACCGTTGGATGAGGTTAAAAAGTCAAGTGAATGGGATTGATCCAACGGCCAATGGATTGTCTTCTTCCTTGGACTTGTTAGGGTTTTCAGAATTCACCATGCACGATGCTCTCACGTCTCCACTTCCATCAGCTAGTTCTCCTTCGTTTCTTGGCCAAATTCGCTCATGTAAAGAGCAAACTTGCTCAGTTTTCCAAGCTGAACAAGACTACGTTAATAGTTTCCCTTAAATCTCTCCCTAACATGGAACCCGATAGCACCAAGGTCCAACACACTCAAACCTTCAACTTCTTATTTCTTGTATTTTCTCGTGCTAACATGTTAATCACCTATCACTGATCACTCTAAACCAATCCACGTGAATTATCACTACCTACACAGTGAGTTCTTGATCCATAAAGTGAACATGCCAAATTTTCAACCTTCATAGAATGGTCCTAAACTTCACAGCATTGATCCCTAAGGGTCTCTAATCACGTCTATCCTAACCAATCCATCTAATACTGAATAAATAAGAGTGTATGTGATGTTTTGCAAACCTGGTGCTTGATGATGGCAGGTGCGGTTCTACTCCTCTTCAAGCCTTGAAACCCTCCATGATTACTCTTTTCTCGATGATGATCTTTCTGTTTGCAAAAAGTGTGGTGTTGCAAGCTTGAATCTTGAGTTTGAGTGCAATTTTCATTCTTTGCAACTTTGATCTTGCACCTTCAAAACTCCATGGATCCACCTCAATTTTGGTATGCAAATGCTCACAATGATTAGAGGAGTGTGTTTGTGGAGAAGAAAAGAATGAAGATGGCAGAGAAAGAGAGTTTGTTATGATTTTGCAAATGGAGGAATTTCACTCTTTTTGCCCTTTAATCTCACCACTCACCATTAACCATCACCAACCTTAATCTCATGGTGATTAAACCAATATATAGAACCCAATGGGAGAGTCTAGATTCATCTAGAAACTTTGAGAATCATTTAGAAAGTAATGGAACTTCTCTTGTCATGACATATTGCATTATCTCCTTTCATGCCTTAAGCCTTTCAATCTTGTGTCAAAAACTCCTTACAAGAGATATTGGGATTGAATGAGTGAAAAGAACAAGCTTGGTTTTGCCTTATGTGAAGATTTGCAAAGGTTCCTTAATATGCAAGCATGAACTTTACAAAGTAGCCCCCATTTTAAGACCTCAAATCAAAATTCTACTTGAACCATTGTTTTTAAAATGATTTTTGGATTCAAAATGACATATTGGATGACCTATTTTGGATTTGTGGATCTCCCAAACCAAATTCCAACTTGGATTCATTTAACTTATAAGTCATTTTTAGGTCATTTTTACCCAATCTTGTAAATCCTTGCTACAAGCTTTTCCAACAAATCATGACCACTTTTCTAGGCTTAAAATACCATTTTGAACAACTTTGATTTTTTGAGTTTTTTCATTTGAGGCTTGGAAATAGGAGATATGGCCTTTTCTTAAAATGACCTATAACTTCCAAATGACCAAAATACCCCTGTCTTGTTCAAACCATAAGTTGAGTTCTACAAATCCTATCAAGGACTTCTAGTACTCTCTAGAAAGCTACGAAGATTCTCTTCAACATTCATGTTGACCAAGAGATCATAGGAATCATCCTATTAGGGCAAAAGTTGTCTGCAAGTTGGGTGACTTTCAAGGACCCAGATTCACATACCTCAGATGACCTGTAATTTGTCAAAACCATAACTTGAGCTCTGCAACTCCTATCAAGGACTTCTACCACTCAAATTAAAGCTAAGAACAAGATCTACAACATTAATGTTGTGGGGAAGATGAGATATCAATCACATCTTGAGCTAAAACTGCCTGGAAGATAGGGATCAAATTAGGGTTTTTTCACTGACAATCCTTGGAAACCCTAACTCAAAACTTCTCAAACTCCTCAGTCATGATGAGTTGGTCTAGGAATTATCTTTCTAACATCTCCATACATCATTCCATGATCTCATGGCTCTTGGATGAGGTCTCAACCTTCTCCAAATCTTCAGTTGACCTAGGGTTGACCCAGTCAAAACCCTAATTCTACCATTCATGGTTGAATCTTCTGAATTCTTGCACAATGACCTCTCTGGGCTTCATGATGACTTTCAAGACATCTCATAGGCTTTATCAAAGCTTCAAGTTCATTCTCAAAGTCTCAGAATCACCTGAGGAGCTCCCACAACTCTCAAGCTATGAAGCACACAACTTTGGTTTCAACCAATTCCTCTGAGGATCTCTTGAACTTTCTGATGAAGATATCAACTTTCAAACACTTGATGGATGAATAATTGTTGGTCAAATTTTGGGGTGCAACAATATAGAGAGGTTTAGAAAAGTCTAGAACCTCCTAGAATCATCTAGTAAGAACTTGAATTTTCCATGTCATGGTAATTTGCCTTTTCATTTCTCCTTGTATGATATCTCATGCAAAAACCCTTGAAACTTTGGCAACCAACTTGAATTTCTCCTTACATGATATTTAAGACAAGATACAATGCATAAACACCTTGTTTATTAAGCTTTTCCTTGTTTTGGTTTGGTACCCCATTCAAGCAACCAAATTACAAAGCAACCCTATGATGCAAGACTCAAATCAAAATTGTGGCTGAACCATTGTTCTTAGAATGTCATTTGGAGTCAAAATGACCTATCACATGACATGGTTTGGATTTATAGCTTATGATTTATGATTTTCAACTTCACTTGAATTAACTTATGCCTCATTTTTAGGCCATTTTAATCACTTTTTGATATGAGCCTTTTCAACATATCATGACCACCCTACTAGCCTTAAAACATCATTCTAAGAAAGTTTTATGTTGAAGGTTTTTCCATTTGAAGCTTGGAAGTAGGAGATATGGCCTTATGCTTGAAATGACCTATAACTTCCAAATGACCAAAATTCCCTTGGCTTGTCAAAGCCATAAGTTGAGTTCTACAAATCCTATCAAGGACTTCTAGTACTCTATAGAAATCTAAGAAGATTCTATTTAACATTCATGTTGACCAAGAGATCATAGGAATCATCCTACTAGGGCAAAAGTTGTCTGCAAGTTGGGTGACTTTCAAGGACCCAGATTCACATACCTCAGATGACCTGTAATTTGTCAAAACCATAACTTGAGCTCTGCAAATCATATCAAGGACTTCTACCACTCAAATTAAATCTAAGAACAATCTCTACAACATTCATGTTGTGGGGAAGATGAGATGACAATCACATCTTGAGCTAAAACGGCCTGGAAGATAGGGATCAAATTAGGGGATTTTACACTGTCAATCCTTAGAAACCCTAGCTTGAAAGTTCTCAAACTCCTCAATCATGATGAGTTGGTCTAGGAATCATCCTTATAGTATCTCAATACATCATTCCATGATCACATGGCTCCTGGATTAGGTCTCAACCTCCTCCAAATCATCAGTTGACCTAGGGTTGACCCAGTCAAACCCTAATTCTACCACTCATGGTTGAATCTTCAGAATTCTTGTATAATGACCTCTCTAGGCTTCATGATGGCTTTCAAGACATCTCATAAGCTTTCTCAAAGCTTCAAGTTTATCCTCATAGTCTCAGAATCATCTGAGGGGCACCCACAGCTCTCAAGTCATGAGTCACACAACCTTGGTTTCAACCAATTCCTCTGAGGATCTCTTGAGCTCTCTGACAAAGGTATCAACCTTCAAATACTTGATGGGTAAATAAATGTTGGTCAAATTTTGGGGTGCAACAAGTTGCCCCGGTTGATGTACGTACCGTTGTACGATAACCGTGCAAGGCAAAAGGTAAAATTTCATGCCAATCTTTGTATGTAACAACCATCTTTTGCACTATCTTTTTAATGTTTTTGTTGGCCGCTTCGACAGCGCCATTCATCTTTGGCCGATAGGGCGATGAGTTGTGATGTTCAATCTTAAAGCTCTGGCATAGCTCCTTCATCATCTTATTGTTCAGATTTGAACCATTGTCAGTAATGATTCGCTCAGGGATTCCATATCTGCAGATGATGTCCTTCTTTATAAATCTTGCCACCACTTGCTTGATCACATTAGCATACGATGCTGCCTCTACCCACTTGGTAAAGTAATCGATGGCTACCAGAATAAAACGGTGTCCGTTGGAAGCAGTGGGCTCGATCTTCCCAATCATATCGATGCCCCACATGGAGAACGACCAAGGGGATGACATTACATTCAACGGGCACGGCGGCACATGAATCTTTTCCGCATAAATCTGGCATTTGTGGCATCTCTTCACGAATTTGAAACAATCCGACTCCATTGTTAGCCAAAAATAACCAGCTCGTAGAATCTTTCGAGTCATGTCATGTCCGCCGGCATGCGTGCCAAAAGTACCCTCGTGGACTTCTTCCATAAGCAAACCTGCTTCTTTTTCGTCCACACACCTGAGTAGTACCAGATCATGATTCCTTCTATACAACACACCATCTGGGTTGAGGTAGAAGTTTCTAGATGATCTCCTAAGAGTTTTCTTATCCTGGGTTGATGCCCCTGGTGGATACTCTTGGTTCTTAAGGAAATTTTGGATGTCATGAAACCACGGTTTACCATCGGAAGCTCCTTCAATAGCAAATATGAAAACGGGCCTGTCGAGGCGTGAGATAACAATCCTTGGCGCTTCATTCCAAAAATTGACCTTGTACATTGAAGCCAGTGTAGCCAAAGCGTCTGCCATTTGATTCTCCGCTCTTGGCACATGGTGGAAGTCTACACGGTCGAAAAACGGTAACAGTCTTCTTGCATAATCCTTGTAAGGGATCAAATTGGGCTGTCGAGTTTCCCATTCTCCTTCGATCTGATTAACAACTAGCGCTGAATCGCCATATACATCAAGATTCTTGATCCTCAGATCAATAGCTTCTTCCAAACCCATGATACATGCTTCATACTCGGCCTCATTGTTGGTACAAGGGAAAGTTAATCTGGCAGTGAAAGGGATATGCGTTCTATGGGGAGTTGTAATAATTGCCCCAATTCCGCTACCATACGAATTAACTGCACCATCGAATATCATCTGCCATGGAGATCCCCTCTCTGGTCCTTTAGTGGGTAATGGCTCATCACAATCTTTTGCTTTCAAGTACATAATGTCCTCATCCGGAAATTCAAATCTCATCGGTTGGTAATCATCAATTGGTTGTTCGGCCAAGTATTCTGACAGAACACTCCCTTTAATGGCTTTCTGGGAAACATACTGGATGTCGTATTCTGTCAATACCACTTGCCATCTGGCAATCCTTCCAGAAAGTGCCTGCTTTTCAAAGATATATTTAATCGGATCCATCTTCAAAATTAGCATGGTTGTATGATTGAGCATGTACTGTCTTAAACGTTTGGCTGCCCAAGCGAGTGCACAACACGTCTTTTCAAGCATGGAGTAACGGGACTCACAATCTGTGAACTTTTTACTCAAGTAATAAACCTCATGCTCTTTCCTTCCTGTCTCGTCGTGTTAACCGAGAACACAACGCATACTATTCTCCAGAACCGTTAAATACATGATTAATGGTCTTCCAGCCACTGGGGGTATTAGTATCGGAGGCTCCTGCAAATACTGTTTTATTTTGTCGAATGCTCTTTGGCAATTTTCGTTCCAGACCACCGCCTGATCTTTCTTTAACAGCTTAAACATTGGCTCACATGTGGCTGTTAGATGAGATATAAACCGAGTGATGTAGTTCAACCTCCCTAAGAAGCCACGGACCTCTTTTTCAGTCTTCGGCGCTGGCATTTCTTGAATAGCTCTTATTTTTGCAGGATCTACCTCGATTCCTTTTCTGCTGACAATAAACCCCAATAGCTTTCCGGACCGAACTCCTAAAGTGCACTTATTTGGATTCAACCTCAATTTGAAATTCCTCAACCTCTCAAACAGCTTCAATAGATTGACCAGATGTTCTTCCTCCGCCTGGGACTTCGCGATCATGTCATCAACATAAACCTCAATCTCATGATGAATCATATCATGAAACAAAGTCACCATTGCCCGCTGATAAGTTACCCCTGCATTTTTCAACCCAAACGGCATCACCTTATAGCAAAATTTTCCTCACGGTGTAATGAATGTTGTTTTCTCCATGTCCTCTGGTGCCATTTTTATCTGATTATAACCGGAGAAGCCATCCATGAAGGAAAACACCGAGAATTGAGCCGTATTGTCAACCAATACGTCAATGTGGGGGAGCGGGAAATCATCTTTTGGGCTTGCCCTATTCAAATCTCTATAATCAACGCACATTCGTACCTTACCATCCTTCTTAGGTATAAGTACAGTGTTGGCGACCCAAGGAGGGTAAGTTGTCACGACTAAAAATCCAGCGTCCAACTGCTTTTGAACTTCTTCTTTGATTTTTACCGCCATGTCTGGTCTCGTCCTCCTAAGCTTCTGTTTGACGGGTGGACATTCTTCTCGAAGTGGCAATCGATGAACCACAATGTCAGTATCAAGCCCGGGCATATCTTCGTAAGACCAAGCAAAGATGTCGCTGTACTCTCGAAGCATCTCTATCAACCTATGTTTGACATCTTCTTGCATTGCAGCCCCTATCCTAACATTTCTAACAACCTCTTCAGAACCCAAGTTGACGATCTCAATCTCTTCTTCATGAGGCAGAATGACCTTTTCTTCTTTTCTTAAGAGCCTAGCCAATTCCTCAGGCAAATCTTCATCCTCATCAACCTCTTCTTCAGCTTGGAATACCGGGTTGTCAAAGTCGAAGCGAGTCATAGAAGATTCTTGGTCGGTGTCATCTGCAATGATATGAGGCCTGCAATGAAAATGGTTAAGTGCTTCAAATGATATGCAAACAAACACATTGCCATTTTATTGTTAAAGATAAAATAAGAAAAAACAGAGATCTCAAAATTTGAATGGAAAAACGCCCTTTGATTAATAGATGAAATAGTATTCAAGCATAAACAAGACAAGCCCTGAAATAACAAACCACTATGCTCCGGTTAGAACATAGGGTCGTACAATAATTAAAAAACAAAGTATTACTGTTCATTGGTCACTTGGACAAATTCTTCGATGGACCAGTTGCATAGGCGCTGTCCTGGAAGGCATGGCTTGATCCAAGCATCCATGTCGCAGTCACTGTCTCCAGCTTCATCATCAGAAATGGCGTTGAGCTGCTCGAAGAAAACACCTCCGCTGGTGAACCTGATTGGCCCCTTGAACTTCGGTGCACTCTATGAAGAGGATGGGTGGTACCCCAGGCCGAACTTGTCTTGCTTTTGAGGGATATCAATCACTTGCCCCCATCCTTGGGCTGAGCCAGCTTGTACCATCACATGCGCTTCCTTGAAAGAGGACATAGCCACCTTGGGCTCTTTTCTCACCATTGGCGCCTTATCCTTCAACTGAACAGTTTCAAATGCCTGACACAGGGTCTCATGAATTTCCCCATCTACCTCAACATACTTGAAAGAAGACAGGTGGCTAACCATGATGTCTTCTTCTCCATATACTGTCACAACACTGCCACCGACCATATATTTCAACTTCTGATGTAGCGTCGATGTGACAGCCCCAGCTGAGTGGACCCATGGTCTGCCTAACAAACAGCTATAAGCAGGCTGAATGTCCATGATATAAAATACAACGTGAAAAACTTCTGGGCCCACTTGGATAGGAAAAGTCAGCTCACCGAAGACAAACCTCAGAGTACCATCGAAAGCACGTACAACCAAATCACTCGGTGTACAGGTAATTCCCCTAGTATCCAGCTTCATAAGTACTTTCTTCGGCATCACATTCAAAGATGACCCTGTATCAACAAGGACATGAGACATAACCACTCCTCTACATTCAACAGAAATGTGCAGTGCACAATTGTGGTTTCTGCCCCTTGGCGTTAAATTTAGATCTGTGAATCCAAGGCCATTTCCCGCTCTTACATGCCCAACAACCCCTTCAAGCTGATTTACTGATATCTCATGAGGCACAAAAGTGGTGCTTAATACTTTCATCAATGCATTTCTGTGAGCTTCGAAACTCAACAACAACGATAATATCGAAATCTTGGAAGGTGTCTGCTGTAAGTGCTCGACTATCTTGTAGTCAATTTTGCGTATTAGCCTCATGACTTCCTCCACATCATTTTCCAAAGATCCTTTTTCACCAGACTGGGAGGTTTCTTCAATTACCATCTTACCCTTCCCTCTATCTGCTTTTTCAGCCACCACTTCGGACGATGCAAAGACTGCCGCTTCGGGTAATTGGCGCTGCTCCCACAACATTCTCTGCAGACTCCACAGGAAAACTTTTCAAATCTATCTTCTGACTGTTACAATACACCTCATCCCCATAGTTCCATGGGATGGATTTGGTGCTTTCATAAGGCACAGGTCCTGCTTTGGTAATAGTGATTGTTTGTGGCCTAGGAGGCGCTGAAATAGTTATAGTTTTATATGGAATCGAGATCGTAGCGATCTCATACCTCTCCTTGCTCACCTCCTCAACATGTTTCTTTTCTGCAGTCCACTCAAACTGCAACGTTCCCTCGTCTATCATTCCTTGGATACACCTTCTTAGATCAATGCATCCCTCAGGATGACTCAAGCAATCAACACAGTCCTCATTACAGCCTGGGAATACACCTCCTCTTAGCAACTTGTCCTTCACAAACTTCAATGGAGTTTTCAACTCATTCACATCCATTATCAAGTCTAAATCGTCCTCCATCAGAATAGCACCAACCTTATCCTGCCCATGGTTTGGCATAGGGTTCTGCACAACATTAGGTGCATCATGAGAAAAATTTATCGCTTTGCTGTCAATGAGATCTTGCAACTTGTGTTTAAAAGCCTTACAATCGTCGATAGAGTGACCAGGCACCCCATAGTGAAATTCGCAACGTGTATTTACGTCATAGCCGGGTGGAGGATCACCTGTCAAAGGAGCGAGAGTCCTTTTCTGAATTAATTGTAGCTGCAATAAAGTATAAAGCACCTGAGAGTAGGGCATTGGTGGAGTGTCAAATACTCTATTCGGCCTGGCCCTATCAGGATACCTCCTATAACCTTGCTGGTTTTGCTGTTGCGGCTGATACTATCTTTGTTGTTGTTGTGGTCGTTGCTGCTATGGCACAGGAATAGTGACACTAGCCACTTACTGTTGGCAATATTGGTTCTGGGGCTGACCTATTCCTCTTCCTCTAGAACTTGCCACTGAACTGACATCACCTTCACGCTTCTTGTTTCCAAACATCTTTTTTCCTCCTCCTCCAGCTGAGGGTACCTCTCCCACCTGAATCTTCCCAAGCTTGATACCATTCTCCACTCTTTCACAAGTGATTATCAAATCTGAGAAACTTCCGTACATACTGCTTATAAGTTTTTCATAATACACCCCTGGTAGAGTAGCAACGAACATGTCTACCAACTCCCTCTCTACCATTGGTGGTTGCACTCTAGCAGCGAGCTCTCGCCACCTTTAGGTGTATTCTTTGAAGCACTCGTTACTCTTTTGAGAGAGGTTCTGCAATTGGACTCTGTTCGGTGCAAACTCACTATTGTATTGATAGTGCCTTACGAAAGCCTCGGCTAATTCCTTCCAGCTGCGGATGTTGGCAAGCTCCAACCCCATGTACCACTCCAAAGAGGGGCCGGACAAGCTATCCTAGAAAAAGTGCATAAGGAGTTTTTCATCGTCCGAGTACGCGGACATCTTCCTATAGTACGAGCGCAGGTGGACCCTTGGGCAAGTAGTGCCTTTGTACTTATCGAAGTCGGGCACTTTGAACTTATGAGGCACTCTTATGCCTGGGATCAACCCCAGGTTGGACATATCTAGCCCCATGGAATTTTGGCACTCCAAAGATCACATCTTTTCTTCAATCATTTGAATCCTTCTGTCAGCCTCAGAAGGTCCTGCAACATTTACAAACCTAGGAGTGAATATATCCTCTTGCCGATCCTCGTTCCATGTATGGTCCAAAATACCATAAATGCCACCTGTGGTATCAAAACCGAAGCCATTCCCATTTCCAGTACCCCCATCAACAAAGCCACCACGATTAAGACCTGTTGTATTTCCAGCAACAGTAGTGTGTCCATCCCCTCCAGCAGTAGGGATGACTAAAGTTGGTATTGAATTGCCCCCCTAAGGGGTTTCAACCCGAGTATGGTTATTAGGAATCCCACCATGTAGTACCCCATCCTCATCAACTCGTGTCAACAGGGGTTGCACCATAGTCTGAAGTTGAGCTTGCCCAGTAGCAACTCCTTGCATCAAATCCATCAGCTGCACAATACGGTCCCTCATTTCTTGCATTTCCACTTGCATTTGATCCATTATCCTTCTCTGATTACCTCTAGTACCGTAGCGGTGAGTTGTCTGATCTGCAATCCTGAAACACTAGTGGCACAAGAAACAAGATAAGGTTAACAGTTCCGATGCACCTGCAAATGAGAGAATCATGCTAAAATGCAGACATGTATTTATGCAAATAGGGACATTTCCCCCTCGATTCTAGTTTCGTGATAACAACCAAGATGATGGAGAGCCCCGCAGGCAAGCACATAATAGAAACTCCTCATATATAAACAAAAGCCCATAGGCAAAGTATCAACAACAAATGAGTACAAACAGAAAGGGACCTCAACCAACAGGTCTGGTGATGGTCCATACAAAAGTCTATGCTACTGAATACAAAGAAATGAAATCAAATTGGGTGGCGAGACTGGAAATCCTTCAACAACGCCTGTGTATCTGGATGATCCGGCCTAGTGAGCAAACCACGTATGAGCAACTCCTGCTGACTGATAGTAGACTGAAGATCCTTGACCGAGTCCTCCTTCCCAACAGCCTCCTCGAGCCTACGCCTCTTAGCACTATCCTCCTCTCTATGCTCCTCCAAGGTTGCAAGCGCTTCATACAATTTGCAATCACTATGTCTTCTGAGTGCGGCTTCCTTTGAAATCTCCTCATCTTTAGCTTTGAGCTGGGCCTTCTGTTTGATGATATGCGCCTTCAACTTGTCTTCACGCTCCTTGCTAGTAGACATGGCAGCGTTCCACTAAGCCTCGAACTTGGAAATCTGCAAATAGGCTTTACTTAACTCTTCCTTTTTGGTGGCAAGAACACCGTAGGTGGCATTCAAGTCTTTACCTGTGCGCTCTCTCTCACTAGTTTCCTGAGTTAAGTCTGTTCTCAACTTATTCACCAATTCTGTTTGCTTTTTCAAAGCATACCTCGCTTCGTTCCTTTCACTTCTGAGCTAAGCCATCTCTTCCTCTAACTCTTCATTTATCTTTTGCAACTCTTCTTTCTCGTGGCATACCTGCTCATACCTTTGGATATCTACTGTAGTGGGCTCTACAATCTCAGGCGGATGCACAGGCTGAATGGACGGATATGGCATCATCAAATCTTTGGCTCTACTTTGAATCCAAGCCAAATATGGAGCGTATGCCTGACTATTGCTTTTTCCCAAAGAAACCTTTCCCCTCCTATGAACATTCCTCCATGCATGCTCAACCCTAGACAAAGTATCTCCCTCCAACAAACCAGTGAGATACAGAGATTCCTGTATCTCTTCCTCCTTCGGAGGCCCTCTAAGTGCGTACCCAAACTGTCTGATGGTAATAGCCGGATTATAGTTTATGCAACCTTTCCTTCCGACCAGTGGGACGTTAGTAAAGCTTCCACAACTATAGATAATCTCAATGCCCAATACATCTCTATCAAACCACACAATGTCTTCGGCAGACAATCTCATCAATCGCTCAGACCATTCCAAAGTGCCATCAGTAGCAGAGGACGGACCAGTCTTAGGAAGATGGCTCCTGAACCAAGAATAGAACAAAGGTGCACAACAAGACACGCCCTTCCCTCTCCTATTCTCATTCTTGTAGTGCACGGAACGATAAACATCGCCTAACAGAGTGGGTATAGGGTTCTTTGAAGCAAAGATACTGAATGCATCGGCGTGTACAAAATCTGGGATGTTCGGGAATAACATAATGCCATAGATACACAAGGCCAAGATATCATTGAATATCACCCAACAACCCTTCTTAACAAACTCTCGAGCCTTGTCTGCAAGAAAAGGCAATGGAAACCCAAACATTCCATTCCTACTGGCTAACTTCCCTTCCAACTCAGAGACATCCAAATGTAAAGCCTTAGAAATATTAGTCAAATATGGCTCTCCCTCAACATGATGGAACGGTATCTGGTTCATAATAGGTATACCTAATATATCAAAAAACTCCTCCAATGTAGGTGCTAGAACAAAACTTCGGAAGGTGAAGCCTCGCAACTGAGGATCATAGAATTGTAACAATGTCTGAAGGCCATTCAATTCATCCAAAGAAGGTTTGTAGACAATATTCAAAATCCTCCCATAAGATTCTCTAAAATCCTTCATAACCTTCTTGTCAGCCAGAGAAATCAGGCTTTGCAAAACTCTAATGTCAGGCGTAGGAAACTTGTAGGCCAGGGTCCTCCTCAAGGGCTCCATGTCAACAAAGATAGAACAGAATCACCAGAATCGAAGAGGAAATATACAAATGCAACATAAACACACGTCAATGAAATGCAAATGAAAATGCATATGCAAATGTAAACAGGGGATCAGTACTGTTGTGCTGTCGGTTGAGAAGAACCAGCGCTTCGCCTTAGTACCGACAAAATTACTGACATAAGACCCCTTTGTATCATGAACACAGGTTTACACTGTCAAGAACTGGGTAGTCTGGAAGTCAAAGTTTCCTGCATAACCCACCCACTCACAGGTATGGACCTATCCACTGACAAGGTTCGGCATCCTATGCGTTCATCAGCGTCACAAACTTTCAAGAAACGATGATACGATACCCAGAAGGTGTGGCATCATCATCTCTTGAAGAGGCCTCACTTAGCTGAATCACAAATGATCGGTCCCCAGAGTCAACAACCCTCAAATCTGCAATTCTCTCAACGGCCCACTGGGCTGGAAAGAAAGACATCAAAGAGAATCTCGTATGAGTGCAAATTTCGTGGGAACTAGTGCATGCCTAACATACAGGTTCACCACTACTTTTCGATGCTAATACTAAGTTCGTACTCAAGCCCAGGTCCGGCTTCTCACTCAATGGAACTTCCCTCCCCACAGCACAACAATAATGATATATGATGCGGAAAATAAAATGCAGAAGTAAATAAACATAAAGCACATATATACAAACACCCGAAAAGAAAACACACAAGCACTAAGATTGACTCGCATAGGGGATATTCCTGTCCCCAGCAGAGTCGCCAGCTGTCGCTACTGCGAAAAAAGGAGAAGGCCGGCAATGACTAACAGAGTCGCCACCTATCGTTATTTATCCCAAAGAGAGGGAAATGAAACAATCAGAAAAAACCTGACGAAAATGGGAAAAGACGAGGTCATCGCAACCAAGTCCTAGGTTCGGGAGTCGGTTACGCAAGGGGAAGGTATGAGCACCCCTCACGTCCGTCGTAATCGACGGGATCCACGCATGTGTTGTCTAGCTAAAAGGGTGTGTAAACTATCTACGCTAAAGGCTTATGGACAAAATAGAAAGAAAAAGAACTGACTCGACAGAGCATCGTCGCTCTGTGCCTACGTACTCCCTCGTACAATGGGAAAGTCAGAGTCAACGTAGTTCGCCTAACTACGGCTAAAGAAGAGGGAAGGTTGCTCGCCAAGACATCGCGTCTTGTGCCTACGTACTTTCGTCTGGTACGAAAGATCAGAGCAAATGTAGTTCGGGCTTACGATAACACAGGTTGTTCAAAAGTTTTACCCGAGTAGGATTAACAGACAGTTCTAGCAGTTGGTGTATGCAGCTCGACCTTTGGAGACTTAGGCGTTACCGTTTGCGATAGGACTGAAAGTTAACAACACTCTTGTTTATGAAACAAAAGTTTTCCTGATTAAGACCCCAAGGGGTGAAAAAGAGTTTGAATTGTTTTTGTGTTTTTTAAGGAAGAAGTGTTTTGAATTTGGTTTGCGACTCATGCTACACTAGAGACTATGATCTAGGAGTGAATGCTTCGTATATCGTCCGAAGGACATACACTAACATTTTAGATAATTGAGAGGCAACCACCCAATCATCATTTCCCAAATGGATTAAGGCTCGTAGTGTGCAACAATGGTCAAGCTTTATTAAGTGGATTGAAGTTGTTTGAAGATGAGAAGAGAAAGAGGACGAACTAAGGGGGACTAGTTCAAACCCTAAATGTTGTCATACAATGTGCACCTAAAGTTGAGTTTGAAAGGGGAATACCTAATGTTGTCATACATGGTTAGAACCCTAATTTCTATCATAACCTCTCTTAAGAGAGGTTAGAAATCCTAAGGGAAGGAAGACAAAAGAAAAAGAAACAATAATAAGAAACAATGCAAATGTAGGATGCAAACACAAATGCAACAAGGAAGACAAAGATGCAATGCAAGTGAGGGAGGAAATATGTGTGGGGCTGGAACCTCCACAAGCTCATCTCAACCTCAAGCCATGGTATGAATAATCACAAGAGAAAAGGAGAAGAAGATGCATAAAAAACAAGTAACAAAAACAATGAGAAAACGTCCTCATGGATTCATTACTTTAGGCAAGCTTCAGGTTCCTCCTTAGGAGGAACCAAGCAACCTTAAGTAGTATTCCAAGGTCATTGGACATAATGGGGATGAGAAGAAGAGATCTCAAAAATTAAAATAAAACACCATAAGCAAATGTCAACAATAACATCAAAGAATGCAAGCAAACATCACTCATGGAAATACAATATGCAAACATGAAAGTATGAGATCAAATGAACAACTTATGCATAAGGTAAAGACCTATGAATTAGCACACAATACCTATAACAAGCCCCTAACATGAAACAATCAGAATTAGGTTCATCAATAATGCACAACCAAGCTTTTGGAAGCAAAACAAAACAAGTACACCAGCAAAGATGCATAAATATGAAGTAACTTGCAAAATACATGAAAAATAAGAAAATGCATCTAAAAATGGAAAATAAAATCTCAGAGGACCCTCAAGGTATTAGGAACCAGGGGTCAAAAGGGGAGATATAAAAACAAAAGGGAAGTGCCTCAACAGAAGGCAAACATTAAGAGTGTCTCAAAACAGGGCAGAAATGGAGAGGGAACAAAAACAAATTCAAACTACATGGAAACAACACTTAAAAATCATGTAAAAAATATCCAAGGATCACTTAACATGTCAACACTATGCTCAAAAAATATTAGAAGTTTAATCCATACCATGAGCAAGAAATAAAATCAACAAGTCAGCACACATTTTTCACATCATTAAATGACCGTTTAAAAGGAAAATATGAAAATAAATGGAAAATGCATCAAAAAACGAAATTATAAATGCAAAAAATTAAAAGACATGTTGAAGTAAGTTCATGATTTTTTTTCAGAATATTTAAACATTTTTTGCTATTTTTTACGAATTTTTAAAGTGCAAACAAATAAAAGAAATAAATAGAGAAAACAAAATTGCAGAAAAAAGCACAGCCACCAGATTCACATACTAGTCAACAGATCCAAGGCACCAGAATGTGCCACCTCAATTAATGAATTGAGGTTTAAATTGTGTGCACATGAGCAAAAGAAGGAACACATATGTCTTAACTTGGAACACATGATCAAAAGCAACCGATCGGACGAACCACCTTGCGACACGTCATCACCTTCTTCTCCAAATGAGCTCCGGCCGGACCAGCTCGCCAGAAAAGCGTCGGTCATCCCTGTCGTGGCTCCGGCCGCCGCGAGCGCCGCCCCCCCACCGTGGCTTCATCCAAACTTCATCGTTTCTTGCAAATTTTAGATGGAATTCATCTACTCTCCGAGAGGAACACGAATCCAAGCTCCATTTTTGTTAATTCTCAACAACCACTCCACAAATCAAACAATAAGAAAACATGCCAAAAAATAAAGTTCACCAAAACTTAAAATAAAAGGTGTTGCACCCCAAAATTTGACCAACCAATTATCGCATTTGGCTTATGTTTCGACTCATTTTGCATTCTGCATCTACATACCGCATACATTGCATTTTTGTAGTCAGATTGATTTTATTGGGATTACAGCCTCTCCTGACACTTCGGGCATTTCAGGCCAGTTCGAATAAGTTGTTTTGAGGATTGGTGCCCATCCCGGTGTTTTCAGCTCTCGCTGTTATTTTTGAGGACATTTAGGTGTCCGGTTTTTACCGTTTATTTTGCTATAGTCGCGCATTTGTGTTCTAATCAATTTAATCGGCTTTATTGCATTTTTAGATTTTTTTTCCTTATTTTATAGAATTTTTAAATAGATTTTAATAGATTTAATTGATTTTTCTAGATATTAAATACGTTTTTTTAAATAGATTTTGATAGATAATTCTTTTCTAGATATTAATAGATTTTTAAATGGTTTTAATAGGATCATTTTCTTTTTTCTAGAATTTTAAATAGATATTAAATGTTTTTAAATAGTTTAATAGGTTAGTTCTTTTATTAGAATTTTAAATAGATTTAAAATTGGTTTAATAGTTTTGTTTTAATTATTAATAGGTTTAGAAATTATAGAGTAATCTCATTTTTAGATATTAATGGAGTTTAATATAGTTTAAATCTTTTTTTTAGATTAATTTCTTTTTAGTGTTAATTAGTTGTTAATTAGGTCTAGATTAGTCTTAATTTCTGTTTTCCACTAATTGAATTGCTAATCATTATTATCCACTAACTAAGTTGGTTTTAATTGGTTTTTAAGTTAGAGTTTAATTGGTTTTGTTAATGGCCATTTTCGGTGGGCCAGGTGTCCCGGTTTTGGGGGCCCATAGTCCAGTTGTGACACTTGTCACTATAAGAGCCTGCCATGCGTGTCATTCTCTCTCCGCCAACACACCCTTCCACCAATCCCCAGCACTTGCCACCTCACAGTCACTTGTCTCTCTCCCCTTCCTCCGCAGGCCACGTGTCTCACGCTTGTCCTTCACCGTTTCACCTCACTGCCGGCCATGCATGCGCCAGAGGTCAGCCCTAACCACTCACCGGAGCCACCGTAACCATCACCGGTAACCGTTTTTTCGCCGGAAAACTACAAATCACGCATGAACTTCATCAATTCCACAGTGTTCTTCATCGATGCTCCAACCTTCATCAGCTTCATCCCAGCTTCCATCAATCCTTCCAGATCTCCATCAATAACGTTCATCACCTTCAACCGAGTTCATCATTATCTTCCTCAGAAGCTTCATATGTTCAACACACTTTCCAGAAATTCAACCAGAAAACTCAAGAACCTTCATTCGTCCAAGTTTTTTTTCCAGAAAATCCATGAGATCTGCATGTGTTCATCACCACTCATCATCATGATTTCCAGAATCTCCCCGCCTTCAAGAACATGTATCAATCTTCATCCAGAAACCTTTCAAGATCTCCCTGGATCTACATGCCGAAACCTTCTCCGCATCAACATCACGATCTGAGTCCACCGTCTTCGCACGAATCCAGAATCATGAACCAACAGATCTACCTTCATCGCTGTTCATCGCAACAACATTCAAGGATAATCAACACTCAGCGTATCCGTCTTCATCAGTTCGTCATCTGTTTCCAGATCCACAAACCTTCAACCAGCTTCAGATGTTTTTCGTACACGAAGCTTCAACAACCTTCAAATATATTCGTCAGATTCTTCATTAGAGGTTTTTGTGGGGTTTAAAGTAGAAGATGGAGAGTGTAAGATTTGAGGAAAGGAAGATTAGGGGAGACGAAGGTTTGAGACGGAGGAAGTTGGAGGTTAACGGAGGGATTGAGGTTAAGCGGCGGCGGAGGTGAACAGTAAGGCTTAGAGAGAAGAGGCTAGGGTTTCGGTTGCAGACTATGGTTTGGGAGAAATGAGGAAGACGAGGGGCCTCCTTTGGGTGATTGGGCCTTGGGCCCAATTTCTTTTTTTCCAATTCGTACACCCAAAATTCTCGCTACACCCTCCGTTTTTTTATTATTATTGTTTTGTTGGCTGATGGGCTAGGCCCACTGTATGTTTTCTGCTTGCACTCCCGTTTTCCACTTCACACCCCCTCCTTACTATTTTGTGTTGCGAATGGGCTGGGCCCAATAACCATGTTTTGCTGGCTATACCCTGTATTCCCCTGCGTGCACCCCCATTTTGTTTTGTTATTTTGCTGAATTTTGTATTGTGGGCTGGGCCCAGTGTTCTCTTTTACTGCATTTACCCCCTGTCCAAGCTGTACCCCCTTCCATTTGTCGTTGGATTTCTCTCCTAATTTCTTTTCTATCCGAGTTTATCTTCGATTTTATTCTTGGCTGACCGTGTGACACGAATGATTGTCGATATCATTTCTCTATCTTGTCTTTGACACGGATATCAATACGCTACCTCCGAGAGTTCGATTTCTCATATAAGTCGAACCATGACGGTCTAAGCGTTGCATTGGTCCTGACTCGAGCGTCCTCATCAAGGATCCAGAGAGGAGAAGATTGAATGGAGCTTGCGCGCATGTCAGGAGCCAACGGAGCCGCTTCGTTCAACATCATCTTATTCAAGTCTTCGTGCAACCGTCGAGTGTTGTGAGTTGTATCGTTAGATACGTAGGAAATAACAATTGAGCGGTCTCCCCTCGATCGTTTAGGGTGTTTAGTATATATCCCTTGGGTAATATACGACGCACTCGCAGCCTACGTATTAGGTTCTTGTGTGTGTGTCCCGAGTTCCTTCCCGTTTAGGCGTAAGCCTGCTTCCTCTTTGTTCTCGCCCCCATGCGATCGAAACCCTTTTCTCTCGCGTTCAGGCGATTGAGACTCCTTCTCTTGCCCCTGTGCAATCGAGACTCGTTTTCCCGTCGAACTACGTTTGCTCTGATCTCTCGTACTAGAAGAGAGTACGTAGGCATAGGATGCGACATCCTAGCGAGCTACCTTTTTCCCTTTCTCCGTTTGCTGTAGTTGGCTGAACTACAGCTGCTCTGATTTCTCGTACCAGACGAGAATATGTAGGCATAGGATGCGAAATCCTAGCAAGCACACTAACAACTAACTTCTCGGTTCTCTCGCTGCCGTGCGATCGAGACTTTCCCGCTGACGACTGATGTTCCCTTTCTCTTGCCCGGGCACAATGGAGACCAGACCGTAGTTCTAGAACCCGTAGGTTCCCATACCTTTAAAACCCGACATACTACATCCGTTCTACCGCAAATAGGTAACGCCTAAGTCTCCATCGAGCGAGCAGCATACACCTAACTGCTAGAATACGTACGCTAGTATCGTCAATCCTTTCTCTCACCCCTGTGTGATCGAGAACACCCTGTCTAGCTGTAGTTAGCCCGAACTACGCAAGCTCTGATCTTTCACGCCATGTGAAAGTACGTAGGCACGAGATGCGATATCTCGGCGAGCAAATTCCCCCGTAGTTTCCCGAACTACGTTGACTATGACTTTCCCATTGCAGGAGGGAATACGTAGGCATAGAGTGCGATGCTCTATCGAGTCAGTTCTTTCCGTTTAGCTTTAGCAGCCGTAGATAGATTGTTTTCACCCGTAATCAACCCAGCAAGCATGGATCCCATCGAGTACGATGGACGTGAGGGGTGCTGATACCTTCCCCTTGCGTAACCGACTCCCAAACCCAGACAATGGTTGCGAAGACCTTGTCTTATACCTTTTTTCGTCAGGTTTTTCCCGATTGTTTCCTTTCCCGTTCTGAGGGATAAATAATGAAAGATGGAGACTCTTCTGTTTTGCCGGCTTCGATTTTCACAGTAGCGACAGCTGGAGACTCTGCTGGGGACTTCTTTTTGCAGTCTCGCCCTGTTTTTCCTAGCTGTTTGGGTCACCTCCAGCAGCTGGAGACTCTGCTGGGGACTCTGGTTCTCTAAGCGAGTCTTGTCTTGGATTCTCTCCCTAGCTGCCTGGGCAATCCCCAGCAGCTGGCGACTCTGCTGGGGAATTGCGACAGTTTCCTGGGGATCCAACTTCCCATTTGCGAGTCAACCTGAGGGATCCAACATCCCGACGAGAGTCAATCCTAGCGCTTGTTTTCTTGTCTGTGGGTGTTTATTTTTGTGCGTTGTATGTTGTATATTACTGTTGTATTTACATTTCTCGCACTGTATTATTATCTGTTGCTATTATGCTGTTGTGGGAGGGGAGCTCTGATGAGTGAGAAGCCAGACCCAGGCTTGAGCGTACCTAGCATTAGTTGTGGAAAGTAGTGGGCGCGTGCTTGCTTTGCAGGCACTAGTGTCTCATGAAATCCATGCTCAGACGAGGTTCTCCTGGTTGACTTCTTTTCCAGCCCTTTGGGCTTGAGGACTTGACTTCCAGCCTACCCGGTATTTTGGGTTTTCTCTCATCAGAGCAAACTTATCCCGTCAGCAGCGCAGCAGTATTCAGAGCTTTGTGGGGGCTGTGATCCCGTGTTTGTTTGCATTTTGCATTGCATTTCATGTGCATCTCATGCTTACATGTCCATCCTCGGCTGGAGCAGAGAGCTTACTTGTCTTTTGTCCAACTTGCAGTTGATTTCCCGGCATTCACATTGGACTTGAGTTAGTTTTTGGAAGGATCATGGACTCCGAAGAGCAGAATCAGTTTGTTACCAGGGCCGAATTTGAACTGTTGAAGAACCAGTTGAGTCAGTTCATGGAAGCCATAACAGTTATGACTAGAGGAGAGAACAACATTCAGAGGACTCTGGTGAACAATGTCGCTCAGCCTGTGTAAACCCCTGTCAGAGGACCACCTTCTCTCGATGATACAGAGTATCAAGGGTTCACTTTCTCCATGCTAGATTCTCCAAGGATTGTTCCTTCTCCATGGATTGTCCCACATCCAAGAGCTGTTCCAAAGGTTAATGCTGAGAACCCTAGGGCTGTTAAGGATAAGAGAAGACTTCAGCTGTTGGAAGATCAGGTGGCTGCCTTGATAAATAAGAATACTCTCGACTTGAATGTTGCGAGCATGTGTTTGGTGTCAGGCCTTGTGTTGCCTCCGAAGTTCAAGACGCCCAATTTTGAGAAATACAAAGGGGATAGTTGTCCGAAGCTACATTTGGTTATGTTCTGCAGAAGAATGACTTCACATGTCACCAATGACAAGCTTATGATTCACTATTTCCAAGATAGTTTGATCGGAGCATCTTTGGATTGGTACATGCAGTTGAAGAGTGATAACATCAAGTCATAGTCTAATTTAGCCAATGCCTTCATGAAGCAATATGACTACAACCTGGATATGACTCCTAGTCGCGTGCATTTGCAAGAATTATCTTAGGCGGAGAACGAATCCTTTAGAGGGTATGTGCAGAGATGGAGAGAACTGGCTGCTCGTGTTCAACCACTGCTTGTGGATAGAGAAATGGTTGACCTTTTCGTGGACACTTTGAAGGGCCGTTACTATGACACATTGTTCAGTTGTGGAAATGCAAGCTTTGCGGACTTGATAAGAGTAGGAGAACGTGTTGAGAGCGGAATCAAGAGCAGAAAGATTCAAGACATTCCTTATACTGCATTGTATGAAGATGAATCAGTTGTCAGTTCTCAAGAAGAATGGGAGAAAGGAAGTGATGTCCCAGAATCTCCCGTAACTCAGATTCAGTATCCAGACACTTCGAGTGCTCAGAGCCAGCAACCTGTTGGGTCTGTATGTTAGATATCTATTACCCGCCAGAGTCAATAGTCTTATCATCGCCAACCGCGTCAGCACGGCCGATGAAGACCAAGGAAGCCTGAAAGGAAGTTTACTCAGCTACCGATGTCGTACAGTTAGTTGTTGCCGGATTTGGTCAAAAGTGGGCTGATAGTGCTGAAGGAGACCAATCCAATGATCCCGCCTTACCCTCCGGGTTTTGATGCCAACGCTCGCTATGAGTACCATGTTGGGGCACAGGGGCATTCAACAGATGACTGTAAGGTGCTTCGAAGCCAAATTCAGACCTTGTTGGACTCTAACAGGATATCTGTCATGCCTCAGGGTGTCAACCTTCCTTCGTCCAGCCAAGTGGGTGTATCTGTTCAGGTTATGGGAGAGTTCACTGATAGCAGATGTTCAGAGGAGTATCAGGATAACTTCGACGATCAATTCTGAAGATGGCTGGCTCAGCAGCAAATCAAGTTCGAAAAGCCCGGTTCTCAGAAGCTGGAAATCCTTGTTTTATCATGTCATTTCTTTGTATTTGTAGTTTCTTTTCTGTTAAAGCGCAAATTGCATTCGTAAAACTTGTATTGTTTTTAATTGATATTGATAATGAAATGAGTATGCATATTTTGATTTAATCCATTCGTGTTCACTCAATGTTTTTACAGATATCCAACGCTTGGTTAAGCGGAATCCGGGGAGGATGACGAAGTTTAAAGATGCACAAGCTTCCGATTGTATGCTGTTGAAAATAAAACCTGCTGATGATATACATGCATTGTTTCAAATCCCTAAACACCGGAGTTATAAGGAAGATAATCCCTTATCAACCCCTTTGAGCCTAGTAGTAGGAGTTTCTTTCAGAAAACGAAAAAACCCTCGATCTTAACCCGAGGCAGGGTAGGTGTTAGCTAATTTGATCGAGTGTCCAAATTGCAGAAAGGAGTGTTTATTCGAGGATCAATCACACCTCTAGAGGCCGTGCTTAAAAAACCGCAGTGGTTAAGCATCAGGAGTGAAACAGTCACATCGTTCCCCAATGAGTCAGACAGCAAGTGTCACACGACTTGTTCAAAAAAGAGAAAAAAAAGAAGCAAAAAGAATCAAAAGCCCGCTAAGTCAGAACTTGAAAACAAATGACTTAGGCAAAAATGAGGGTATCCCGCTGGACTTAATAATCAAAAGAAGCTCAAAGGAGCCAGTCCAGGCAAAAATTAGGGAAAGCGAAAAACCGAAAAATGAAAAGGAAAAGAAAGAAAAATCCTCAAACAAAATACAAGTCGTGTGACCCCAAGTGTCAAAGACGAACAATGAATGGCTGTCACTCTAAAACTCATGGTTTCTCGAACTATCACTCCTATCTTTCAACCTCTGAGAGGTGAGCGCTAAGGTCGAATTAGCTAAACGTAGGATTGGAGAACATCACGGAGAACGGATGGGTGAAAATAAACTTTGAGCCTTTATCCTTTCCTTCAAAACCGTGAACCTGGCCACGTTACGACTAGAGAAAGTCCTAATTGAAGCAGGTTTGTTTCGAAGGCATACATCGGTAAAGATTGCGTCGAAACTGACTCCTAAAAAGGTTCTTCTTACCATGTTGGTACTGATGTTGATATTCTTGATAAATGATTTGTGCATTATATGTCACAAACTGTTTTTCCTTTCCAGTGAACAGATTGGATGTCAAAACTGTCATATGCATTGCATTAATATATCTTTTATGCAGAACAACTTGTTTTACTTACGAGTAAGCGCTGGACAGCAGGAAAGTTTCCTACAATGGAAAGTCTGATCAGGATAGAATGCAGAACGCCCGAATACTCCGTGAACCGGGGCAAGCTATATCAGGTAATCCCTAGTGATGTCAGCCATATGATGTCAGCCAGCCGAAGTCGGTTATTCTGAAGTAGTCAGGTCGAGATTTGATGAATCTCTCGTGGACAACCAGTGTATCTCCCCGCAGATCAGCCAATCAGGGGCAAATTCGTTGAAGACAGGGGCAGGCCACTCTAAGAAAAGTGCAGAAGTTGTTTCTTGCCCGAGGGACAATTGATCTGAAGCATCTTTCTGAGGTTCAGAGTGCTGGGGCAGTTCATGTCAGACCATCAGGATATAGATTTCATATCTTTCTTTTGAGGAATATCCCCACAGGGACTCCAGACTAGGGCATATCAGAAGCGAAGGAATGGTTCCTCTCCGTGTCCTCAGAGCTATTCAGAGCTACTCGAGCAGGTTCAGCCAGTCTTCAAGTGTGAGACGAATGTCGGGAAGTCGTGCTATTATCCCTTGACCCTTCGACCAGAAGTAGTGAATTCAGACAGGATGTTTTCCAACGTCAGTCGTACCTGACCCATCACGGATAGCCTAAATGCCCAATCCCAATTGGCAATTTTCAGGAAGCCCAATCCTTATTGGCGCGCCATTCCTAAAGCCCAATCCATATTGCCAATCACCGTGAGGCATAATTCGTGTTGGCTCATCAGTTTCAAAAATCTAATCTTCATTGGTATGCAGAAAGACTCCGTCTGTTTTCCCCAACAAAAGTCCAACTTTCATTGGCACGTGTGAGCTATCCCCAGGGAAGTCTGATCATGCTTAGCACATTTGGTTATCCCCTCAGCGGAGTCAGATTACCTTTCCAGCATTTATTTTGCTGGAATAATTCTGTGATACCCGGTTATCCCTAGCGGAGTTGGCTTTGTCTTCAGCATTTATTTTGCTGAAGCGGTTCCGTATCCAGTTTCTCCAGTAGCGGAGTTGGCTTCACCTTTCCAGCATTTATTTTGCTGGAATGGTCCTTCTGTGTACAACTTTTCTCCAACAACCTGAGCCTGCATTTGCATCTTGCATATATCATAATATTTGTATCATATTTGCATTTCATCCTCAAATGTGTAGCATTCCATCCTATATGGAGCATTACACCATAGAAAAATTCAAACATACGCATATGCATACGAAGCATAAGCCAATTTTTCTATCAGCCTTCCGTGGCAACGTGAAGTACTCTGTAATCAGTTCAGGGGCATTTATCCAGCAGCTTTGTTCAGATAGTTCTGTGGTTTATTTGATTCTCAGATCATGCGACGATTATGCTTTGTCTATCGATCATCTGATGAAGATAGACTGTTCTTTCCGTCAATTCCTATTGACGATGTATTTCCCCCAGCAGGAATTTTCTCCGTCTATCTTTAGACGTCATGAGTTCGAGTATGGATTTCTCCGTCTATCTTTAGACGTTGTGAGTTTGAGCAATATATTTTCTCCGTCTATCTTTAGACGTCATGAGTTCGAGTATGGTTTTCTCCGTCTATCTTTAGACGTCCTGAGTTCGATTATGATTTTTCTCCGTCTATCTGTAGACTTCGTGAGTCGAGTATGGTTTCTCTCTGTCTATCTTGAGACGTTGAGAGGTTTCAAGGTGATCTTTCAGATATTGGCTTTCTTTCTGTTTATCGGATGAGATGATATTTCAAGAGGGGGTTTTCTGACCGTCGATCCTTATTGACGTCGAGGCTCTTTGAAGAATGTTTGGTTTCCTGGTTGTTGATCCTTATCGATGACATGGCTCTTTGAAGGTGGTTTTCTTCCTGTCAATCCTTATTGATGATGTGGCCCCTTTGAGGATACTGTTCTTTCCGTCAACTCATATAGACGAAAGGATTATGAAATTTGATGGGTGGTGTTGAAGTTTATATAGTTTTCTTTCCGCTAGTTCTCACTGACGATGTGGTTCTTCGGACAAGGTATTTTCCTCTCGTCTATCATTAGACGATGCGAGATTTGAACAAGGTTTTCCTCTCGTCTATCATTAGACGATGCGAGATCTGAACAAGGTTTTCCTCTCGTCTATCATTAGACGATGTGAGATTCATACATTTTCCTCTAGTCTATCATTAGACGATGCGAGATCAAGATTGTTTTTCTTCCTGTCTATCATTAGACGACGTGAGAGGATCAAGTGCATGTTGATCCAACCTTCGGGTTTGTTACCTGTGGCGTCATGCAGATAACTAGTGCTAAAGTCAGTTTCCTCATCAGATGATTGGTCAGTTTGTTGCCGTGACAACTGGATTCAGTTTTCTGGATATTTGTTCCCCCAAGTA
Organism: Lathyrus sativus; assembly: GCA_963859935.3. NCBI lineage: Eukaryota > Viridiplantae > Streptophyta > Magnoliopsida > Fabales > Fabaceae > Lathyrus > Lathyrus sativus. Next base: position 583,006,551 of record OZ012735.1, read on the forward strand.
GTTTGTGCAGTTTATTTCTGCAGGTTGGCAAATTTCTGGGTTTCTTTTGTATTCAACCGTCTTCAACCTTTGAATGATTGAAAGTCGTTCGCTTCTCAACCCTTCAGGTCCAAGCCGTTTGAATAGGAGCAGCTGTTGCACCCCAAAATTTGACCAACCAATTATCGCATTTGGCTTATGTTTCGACTCATTTTTCATTCTGCATCTACATACCGCGTACATTGCATTTTTGCAGTCAGATTGATTTTATCGGGATTACAGCCTCTCCTGACGCTTCGGGCATTTCAGGCCAGTTCGAATAAGTTGTTTTGAGGATTGGTGCTCGTCCCGGTGTTTTCAACTCTCGCTGTTATTTTTGAGGACATTTAGGTGTCCAATTTTTACCGTTTATTTCGCTATAGTCGCGCATTTGTGTTTTAATCAATTTAATCGGCTTTATTGCATTTTTAGATTCTTTCCCTTATTTTCTAGAATTTTTAAATAGATTTTAATAGATTTAATTGATTTTTCTAGATATTAAATAGGTTTTTTTAAATAGATTTTGATAGATAATTCTTTTCTAGATATTAATAGATTTTTAAATGGTTTTAATAGGATAATTTTCTTTTTTCTAGAATTTTAAATAGACATTAAATGTTTTTAAATAGTTTAATAGGTTAGTTTTTCTATTAGAATTTTAAATAGATTTAAAATTGGTTTAATAGTTTCTTTTATTATTAATAGGTTTAGAAATTATAGAGTAATCTCATTTTTAGATATTAATGGAGTTTAATATAGTTTAAATCTTTTTTTTAGATTAATTTCTTTTTAGTGTTAATTAGCTGTTAATTAGTTCTACATTAGTCTTAATTTCTGTTTTCCACTAATTGAATTGCTAATCATCATTATCCACTAACTAAGTTGGTTTTAATTGGTTTTTAAGTCAGAGTTTAATTGGTTTTGTTAATGGCCATTTTCGGTGGGCCAGGTGTCCCAGTTTTGGGGGCCCATAGTCCAATTGTGACACTTGTCACTATAAGAGCCTGCCATGTGTGTCATTCTCTCTCCGCCAACACACCCTTCCACCCATCCCCAGCACTTGCCACCTCACAGCCACTTGTCTCTCTCCCCTTCCTCCGCAGGCCACGTGTCTCACGCTTGTCCTTCACCGTTTCACCTCACCGTCGGCCATGCATACGTCGGAGGTCAGCCCTAACCACTCATCGGAGCCACCGTAACCATCACCTGTAACCGTTTTTCGCCGGAAAACTGCAAATCACGCATGAACTTCATCAATTCCACAGTGTTCTTCATCGATGCTCCAACCTTCATCAGCTTCATCCCAGCTTCCATTAATCCTTCCAGATCGCCATCAACAACGTTCATCACCTTCAACCGAGTTCATCATCATCTTCCTCAGAAGCTTCATCTGTTCAACACACTTTCCAGAAATTCAACCAGAAAACTCAAGAACCTTCATCCGTCCAAGTTTTTTTCCAGAAAATCCATGAGATCTGCATGTGTTCATCACTACTCATCATCATGATTTCCAGAATCTCCCCACCTTCAAGAACATGTATCAATCTTCATCCAGAAACCTTTCAAGATCTCCCTGGATCTTCATGCCGAAACCTTCTCCGCATCAACATCACGATCTGAGTCCACCGTCTTCGCACGAATCCAAAATCACGAACCAACAGATCTACCTTCATCACTGTTCATCGCAACAACATTCAAGGACAATCAACACTCAGTGTATCCGTCTTCATCAGTTCGTCATCTGTTTCCATATCCACAAACCTTCAACCAGCTTCAGAAGTTTTTCGTACACGAAGCTTCAACAACCTTCAAATATATTCATCAGATTCTTCATCAGAGGTTTTTGTGGGGTTTAAAGTAGAAGATGGAGAGTGTAAGATTTGAGGAAAGGAAGATTAGGGGAGACGAAGGTTTGAGACAGAGGAAGTTGGAGGTTAACGGAGGGATTGAGGTTAAGCGGCGGCGGAGGTGAACAGGAAGGCTTAGAGAGAAGAGGCTAGGGTTTCGGTTGCAGACTTTGGTTTGGGAGAAATGAGGAAGACGAGGGGCCTCCTTTGGGTGATTGGTGTTGCACCCTAAAATTTGACCAACCGGTCCCCATATCTGGTTTATGTTTCGACGCATTTTGCATTCGCATTCGCATATTGCATGCATGGCATTTTCCTCAGTCAGATTGGTTTTTATCGGGATTACAGCCCCTGGCGTTTCAGGCAGTACAGGCCGGTCGGAATAAAAGTCTGTTGAGAATTGGTGTTCGTTCCCTGTGTTTTCAGGCCATCTCGGTGCCCGGGTTTCGCTACGGTTGTGCAATTGGGTTTTATTCGATTTAATCGGCTTCCTGGCTTTTTTAGGATTTTTCTGTCATTTTCTAGATTTTTAATGCATTTAATAGATTTTTTAATAGGGATTTGTTTGTTTTTTAGATAATAAATAGGCTAGTATTTTCTTTAATAGAATTTAATAGATTTTTTAATAATTTTTAGAGTTTTAAATAGATTTTCTTTTCTTTTTTAAAGAGTTAATAGAGTTTAAAATTTTTAGATATTATGTTTCTTTTAATAGAATAGATGTTAAAATAGATAGTATTGTTTTTAGATTTTTATTAGATTTAATTGTTTTTTCAGATTTTTTAAATAAGGATTAAATATTTGTTTTAGATTTTATTAGATATTGTTTGTTTTTCAATTTTAATAAGAGTAGTTTTTAATAATAGATATTAAATAAATGTTTAGAGTTTATTTGATTTTTTCATATTTAATTGGATTTTTTTAATAGTTTTTAGGGATTAAATAATTTTTTCTGATTTTTTTTAATAGGGTAATTAGGATTTTATTTTTAATTTTCGTTTAGGATTAATTAGGGTTTATTAGAGGTTTTAATTAGGATTTTATTTTAAATTTTCGTTTTATAGATTAATTAGGATTAATGATAGATTTTAATTAGGGTTTATTTTTTAATTTTCGTTTAGGCTTAATTAGGTTTAATTTTCATTTAGTTTAGTTAATTAGGTCATTAATATTTTCAGTTAATCATGTTAATCAGCTAATTAGAGTTTAGCAATTGGGCTGGTTATCCATTTCAGCAAAGCCCAGTCAGAGGGTCCAATGCAGTGCCACGTGTCCTATATATGCACTGCCACGCGTGTATCAGATTTTCTTCCACCTCACTCTCTCTCTCTCTCTCACTCAGCCCCTGCCACGTCTCCCCCTCTCTCCTCACACTTGTCCATTCCTCAGCCTCCACTCCCACACGTGTCCTCCCATCCCTCTCCCTCTCGCCACCTGCCTCCTCGCCGGAACATCCCACCGGCCGGCATGCAAGTGTCGCCGGCCACCCTAACCAGCCACCTCCGTTCACCCTAACCATCACCGGCCACCACTCCAACCGTCTCCGGCCGCCCTAACCACCACCGGACCATCAAACTCATCGGAAACTGCAGAAATTTCCAGATTTCCTCATCCAATCTTCATCAGTGCTTCTTCAAAGCCTCACCGGATAAATCATCACGGCGTTTCTCTTGGCCAAAGCTCGCCGGAATCACCATCGGAGAACTCATCAGTTTTTTTCTCCCAACTCCGTACGAATCTCATATATGTTCGTCCAGATTTTGCCAGATCCATAGATCTTCATCAATGTTCACGTGATTTTCCAGAATTCGTATCAATTCAAGAAGATCCTTCATATGTTCTTTGTCAAATTTCCAGATCTTCGTGAATAGATGTTCATCGGTTCATCATCAGGATCTTCAATCGGTCATCAGATATTCATCGTTCATCAACATCATCTCCAGAATCTTCAACAACTTTGCCAGAAACTCATACGAGATCTTCAACAATCCTCAGATCCTTCTGATCTTATCATCAACTCCTCAAAGCGTCTCAGGAACATCGTCAGGCTTCCTTCAGTTCTACAATCCTCGTGGATCTTCATCACGCGAACGGCGCCGCCGCCGTAGATCTCTGAAACTTCAACCAGAATTTCCAGAAGTTGCTCCAGACTTCATCCAAGATCCAGTTCGTCGCCGTTTGAGTCATCCCTCCAGGTTCCTATTCCGAATTCATCATCTATCGTTTTTCTTTTTTTTTTAGCTGGAGAGTTTAGGATAGTTGATGTTGGTGCGAAAGTTGGTTTATGGGGTTTAATCTGGGCTCAGAGATTGAAAGCGTTGGTTTGTGTTTGTGATGAATAGGGTTTAGTGAACGAGTTGGTGAGGTTGATGAACAAATTTGTGAGGGTGAGAGATTTGTGAGTTCTGAAGCGTTTCAGAGAGAGAGAGTTTGGAGATGGAGAAACGGTGCTAGGGTTTCGGGAAGAAGATGAACAGTATCAACGAAGATTTAGGAGTTTTAGGTTTTAGTGGTTACTAAGGCTGAATGTGTGTGGGCTCGGGCATTAGGCCCATTTGAGGTTTTCTGACCATAATCCATTGTTTTCCATAAGCACCCCCTTCCTCCCATGGGTGAACTTCGTTTGGGCCTAGCAGTTGCTATTCACACCCCCGTTTGGGGCCCAAACCTGGATACGAAGTGAATTTGTTGATATTCGCCCCCCCTGTTTTTTGTGTGTGTGGTTTTCTGAAACAAACATGGGCCCAGCGTGCTATCAGCACCCCCCCTCCTGGGCCTAATGGTTTCCTGCAATGTAAATAACTGCTTTCGACACCCCCTGTTTTCCAATTTTAATTGAATTTTCCTTTTCATTTCATTTTGTATATAGTTTACAAAGATAATCCATAATAAATCCAAAAATGATCCTTTTAACATAGGATTTTTTCCCTCATTTTAATAATTGTCTCAAGAAATTTGTGAAAAAATAAAAATATTATTTTAGGCACTTTTCTATTTTTGGTGAATTTTCACACTTAATTGCTTTTTATTTTCATTTTGTTTGTACATATTATTTGGTGAATTTTGTTTAGTCATTTACATTCATATTTTGATTCCATTCTTTTTGTACTAGCTAGATTAGAACCTTAAGTTCCCACTGGATTTATTCCACATTTTTTTGGATTAATCTTGATTAGTTTTGATTAGAGAACATTAGGGTGATAGTATTAGGGTTCAAACACAACATAGGTGCATTATAACATTTTATTTTGGGGTTTTTAGCATGAATTAGGTTATGGGACATATAGGGTATGTAGGGTAGATGTAGAAATCCCCTTAGAATTAATCTTAGAATTTTAAATACTATATTACTATTTTTAGTATATTTTACAAATGGAGTGTTTGTTTGGTGTTCCCACTTGGGGTTTTATATTTGTTTGCTTGGGTTTTTGGGCTTTTATTTGGGGTGAGGGGCTTGGTTTGAGCTTGTGGAGCATGAAGACATCAAAAGAGAAGATTGAAGATAATAATCAAATGTTGAAGCTTGGAGATTGAAGGTGTTGGTTGAAGACATAGGAAACAATAGGAGTAAGCAGAGCCTTAGAATAGACTGGATTGTTTGGTACAAACATGGATAGCTTCATGTGCTTCCGTTCCTCTCTATGACATAAAGTCCCTCTATGGTATTCACCTCTCTCCTTTGGAGGGATAAGTGGCCTTACCTTAGAGGTAGAACTTTGAGAGAACCACTCTTCTATAATGTTAAACTGTTTGTAGGCTTCCTTTGGTAGTCAATGAACTGTTTAACATTCAACTCATCTTGTTAAGTGATTATCATCTAGGAGAGCTTGCCTTGAAGAAAGAAGTCGTTGAAGAGATGAAGATCAAAGATTGACAAAGATGAAGGTTATTCATGTCAGAGTTGTGCAACTGTTAAAGCTAGGGTTTACTACTGTTTAGAGCTATCTGCTGTCTGATGTTGTCAACTGGTTAAGATTCTGTGCTTCACTTTGCATATTGTTTTTTAGGTTCGAGGTTGAGTGGGACTCCCTTGCCTCGCTTGTATTGCTGCATTCATGCATTTTACTGCTTTACTGTATATATGCTGTTTCCTTTCCGTTTATCCCTTAGGATCTCTGTTTCTCTCTGCGCAAGAGAGAAATATGACAGACATTAGGCTCTCATCCATGCATGCCAACAGTAGGGTAGATTTTGATTCCCATTTTAACCTTAGGTTTTTAGAGTTCTTTCTCTTTCTCATTTCAAAATAATCAAAAATACAATAAGAGGTCAAACATCAATAAAAAACAGTTCTTGCGTAAAAGACTGTAAACCAATCAAAGAGTCATTTTTGTCTGCTTAGACCCATAATCAGGAGAAAACCTTTTTCAGAAGGATAAAAAACAGTCAAACAAATCTGTGTCTTCCGTAGCCCGAACTACGTTTGCTCTGATCTTTCATGCTGTATGAAAGTACGTAGGCATAGGATGCGATATCCTAGCGAGCAACCTTCCCCTCCTTTCCCGTAGGTAGGCGAACCATGTTGACTCTGATTTCTCATTCCAGACGGGAATACGTAGGCATAAAGTGCGATACTTTGCCGAGTAATTTTATTTTCTTTTAACCTCAGACCTGTAGAATAGATAGAATAACAATCCGTACTAGAAAACAAGTGTGGATCCCGTCGAGTACGACGGACGTGAGGGGTGCTAATACCTTCCCCTTGCGTAACCGACTCCAGAATCCAGGATTTGGTTGCGATGACCATTCCTTTCCCGTCTTTGCGGTAGGTTTACTTCGAGCGTTTCCTTTCCCTCCTTTGGGATAAATAACGCACGGTGGCGACTCTTCTGTTCATCCGGCGCCGATTTTTGCAGTAGCGACAGCTGGCGACTCTGCTGGGGACTCCAACGGTTCCCTACGCGAGTCAATCCTAGCGCTTGTTTTCCCGTCGTGGGTTTTGTATGGATTTATTTTTCAGTCATTTACTTTCAGCATTATTTTATTGTGATTATTGTTGTGGGTATGAGGGGGTTCTATGATTGAGAGATAAGCCGGACCTGGGCTTTAGTGCACCTAGAATTAGAGTGGAAATTAGTGGGCGCGTGCATGCTTTGCATGTACTAGTGTCTCATGAAATCCACGCTCAGACGAGGTTCTCCCAGTTGACTTCTTTTTCAACCCTTTGGGTTGAGGGGGTTGTTGGTTTGGAGGATTGTCGACTCTGGGGACCGATCATTTGGAAGTTGGCTAAGTGAGGCCTCTTCAGGACATGATGATGCCACACCTTCTAGGTATCGTATCATCAATCTTGAAAGTCTGTGACGCCGACGACCGCATAGGATTCCATACTTTGTGTCAGTTATTAGGGCACCTACCTGTGAGAGGGGTTGGGGCATGCAGGTAACTTGACCTCCAGATTATCGGTTTTCTTGATTGAGATTCAATGGCGTTGATATTTAAGGACAGCGTTATGGTTTGTTGAGACTAGGCTTGAGCAGTGTTATAGGTCTGGTTAAGACCAGTGTGGTGGATTGGACTTCTCAACAACACACTTGGTCCCTTGTGTGTGCATTTGCATTTTGCATGACTGTTTGCATTTGCATTTCATTTTGCATATTCATCCTCAGCCGAAACAGGAAGCTTACCCGTTTTTGTCCACTTCGTCAGTTGAGTTCCCGACATTCGTATTGGACTTGAGTTAGCATCTGGAAAGATCATGGCTTCAGAAGAGCAGAACTTGGTTGTTACTCGGGCGGAGTTTGAATTATTGAAGTACCAGGTGAGTCAGGTCATGGAAGCCATAACAACTATAAATGGAGGAGGAAACAATGGTCAAAGAGCTCAGATGAACAATGTTGCTCAGCCCGTGCAAACCCCTGTCAGAGGTCCATATTCTTTCAATGACGCAGAGTGTCACAATTCCACTTTCTCTACGCCAGATTCTCCGAGGATTGTTCCGTCTCCAAGAGTTGTTCCACAGGGTAATATTTAGGACCCAAGGACTGTTGAGTATATGAGAAGACTTCAGACGTTGGAAGATCAGATTGCTTCCCTGGTGAATAAGAATACTCTTGATCTGAATGTTGCGGGCATGTGTTTGGTGCCAGGTCTTGTATTGCCTCCGAAGTTCAAGATGCCCAATTTTGAGAAGTACAAAGGGGATAGCTGTCCGAAGCTACATTTGGTTATGTTCTGCAGAAGAATGACTCCGCATATCACCAATGACAAGCTCATGATTCACTGTTTCCAAGATAGTTTGATCGGAGCATCTTTGGACTGGTACATGCACTTGAAGAGTGATAGCATTAAATCATGGTCGGAATTAGCCAATGCCTTCGTGAAGCAGTACGACTAAAACCTGGAAATGGCTCCTTTTCGCGTGCATTTGCAAGAATTATCTCGTGCGGAGAATGAATCCTTCAGGGGGTATGTGCAAAGATGGAGAGAATTGGCTGCTCGTGTTCAACCATCGATTCAGGAGAGAGAAATGGTTAGCCTCTTTTTGAGTACTCTGAAGGGCCGTTATTACGACATGATGTTCACTTGTACAAGCTTTGAAGGCTTGATGAGAATGGGAGAGCTTGTTGAGAGAGGACTCAAGAATGGAAAGCTTCGAGATGCTCCTTATATCCCAGTTGATCAGAATGAATTAGTCATCAGTTCTCAAGAAGAGTGGGAAGAAGGAAGCGATGTTGTCTCATAATCTCTAGTGTCTCAGGCTCAGTTTTTAGACACTTCAAACCAGCAGTCATATTATCGGCAGCCGCGTCGTCATGCCCGACAAAGACCAAGGAAACCTGAAAGGCAGTTTACTCAGCTACCGGTGTCGTACAGTCAGTTGTTGCCAGATTTGGTCAAAAGTGGATTAATAGTGCCAAAAGAGACTAACCCAACGATCCCGCCTTATCCTCTAGGTTCTGATGCCAGCGCCCGCTGTGAGTACCATGTTGGGGTACAGGGGCATTCGACAGATGATTGTAAGGTGCTTAGAAGCCAAGTTCAGAATCTGCTAGACTCTAACAAGATCTTCATCACACCTCAGGGTTTTGTTCGGATTATTGATTATCCTTCATCCAGTTGTGTGGGTTCGTCAGTCAATGTTATGGAATACCCCACTGAGAGTGTATGTTTGGAAGAATGTCCAACTGAGAGCTCAGTTGAATATGGAGGAAGTTGCTAGAGGTTTCTGCGCCGGGTGTTGCATCTGTTCTTCTCTGCTGCATGTTTAGCTTTCGTGCATTGCTGTTTGCTGACCACCACCAGGCTTGTTGGCTGGGGTCCTTGTATTTTGTACTTGGGTGTGCTTGTTTGCTACTCTTGTTGGCTTTATATAGTGGTGTGAGGCGTTTATCTCCGTGCTTATGGCTTGGGGTTTCTTTGTCTTGTCTTGAATATGTGTTTGATTTCTACATTGCATTCTTACATAACAGGTACATCAGAACCGTGGGTCTTATTTCCTATCATCAGTTTGTTGCAGGAATTCCTCAGAGATATGGAACAGAATCAGGCTGAACTGATTGAAGTCCGAAGCCAGCTAAGGCAGATGATGAAAGACATGCAAGAGTTGCGTCTGGATCAGAAGATACTCAAAGAGGAAAATAATCAGCTGGAGACCCAAATGAGCTTGATCATGGAAGTAGTCAAGAATGTGATTAGGAAAGAGGATGATCAGCCATCTGAAGCCGCAGTGAAGGAGCTTGTTCCACCTGCGCCTGTGGAGCTCGTGCCTGTGGAACCTGAGCTTAAAAGACGTGTTGATCGACACCAACAACAACAAAAGATACATCCGGTTCGGCGAAGGTCAAGGAGGATATTTGAGGCGCCGCCTTCAACATATGCTAAGCTCTTTCAGACTTTATTGAGTTTGAAGCTGGTTAAAAAAGAACATTGGAACCGCTCACAGGAACGACGCTTCCTTATGGGTACGACACTAGTAAGCAGTGTGAATTTCATTCCGGGGCACCCGGACATGATGTGGAAAGTTGTCACGCTTTTAAGCATAATGTTCAGGACTTGATTGACGCAAAAGTTATTGAACTCACGCCGGGCGGCGTAATTGTACCTAATGGTCTTCCCCCAGTTGGTGCTAAAATGATGGACGTTCCCGAAGCTGCCGTAGATCAGAAGTATATTCTGCAATCATTGGTGTCAGAATTTCCCTGTCCTCAGTTGCTGCCTAGACCAAGCCTGAGGATGAAAGGGCTTGAACAAAAGGAGTTCCTGATAATTCAGACTCGACCTCCAAGTGGTTCGACTGTTCAAAGTCAACAATCCGTCCAGTCTTCGCAACAGACGTCAACTCCTTGCCAGAGTCAGCAACCTTATCGTTATCGGTCAAACCTGCATGCTAGACAGAGCCCAATGAAGTCAGAAAGGCAATTCACCCGACAGTCGTTTTAAGCGGTATGGTTTCAATAGGCAACTTTGAAGATGGCTGGTTCAGCAGTAAGTCAGATGTGATAGCCCGGTCCTCGGAAGCTGATGTTTTCCTGTGTTTCATCTTGTCATTTCTTTATGTTTGTAGTTTCTTTCTTGTTAAATTGCAATCTTGTTTGTAAAACTTGTTGTTTTCATTCAATTGATGATAATGAAATGAATATGCCTGTTTTGATTAAATCCATTTGTGTTCACTAATTGATTTTTACAGATATCCAACGCTTGTTTAAGCGGAATCCGGGGAGGATGACGAAAATGAACGACATGCAGGCTTCCGATATTGTATGCCTTTGAAATGAAACCTGCTGATGATGTACATGCATTGTTTCGAATCCCTAAACACCAGAGACATAAGGAAGATAATCCCTTGCTAACCCCTTTGAGCCTAGTAGTAGGAGTTTTTTCTGAAAACGAAAAGCCCTCAATCTCAACCTGGGGCAGGGTAGGTGTTAGCTAGTTTGACCGAACGCCCAAATTGCAAAAGGAGTGTCCGTTCGAGGATCAATCACACCTCTATAGGTCGTGCCTAAAAAGCCACAGTGGTTAAGCATCAGGAGTGACACAGTCACATTATTCCCCAAAGAGTCAGACAACCAGTGTCACACAACTTGGCCGGAAAAAAAACGAAAAGCAAAAAGAATCGAAAGCCCGCTAAGTCAAAACTTGAAAACAAACGACTTAGGCAAAAATAAGGGCATCCTGCTGGACTGGAAAATCAAAAGAAACTCAAAAGAGTCAGTCCAGGCAAAAATTAGGGAAAGAAAAGTCCTCAAATGAAATACGAGTCGTGTGACCCCAAGTGTCAAAGACAAAGAGTGAGTGGCTGTCACTCCAAAAAATCATAGTTTCTCGAACTATCACTCCTATGTTTCAATCTTTAAGAGGTGAGCGCTAAGGTCGAATTAGCTGAACGTAGGATCGGAGAACATCAAGGAGAATGGGTGGGTTAAAATAAACTTTGAGCTTTTATCCTTTCTTTCAAAACCGTGAACCTGACCACGTTACAACCTTCAAAAGTCCTAATTGAAGCAGGGTTGTTTCGAAGGCATACATCGGTTAAGATCGCGTCGAAGCTGACTCCTAAAAGGGTTCTTCTTACCATGTTGGTACTGATGTTGATATTCTGATAAATGATTTGTGCATTATATGCCATAAACTAATTTTCCATTTTTCCAGTGAACAGATTAGATGTTAAAACTGTCATATGCATTGCATTAGTATATCTTTTATGCAGAACAACTGGTTTTACTTACGAGTAAGCGCTTGACAGCAGGAAAGTTTCCTACAGTGGAAAGTCTGATCAGGATAGAATGCAGGATGCCCGAATGTTCCGAGAGCCGGGGCAAGCTATTATCAAGTGATCCCCAGTGAGGTCAGCCATACAAAGTCGTTATTCCGGGGCAATCAGGTCGAGATTCGGTAAAAATCTCGTATCTAGAGTCACTATACAAAATCAGACAATCAGGGGCAAAGTCATTGCAGACAGGGGCAGACCATCCTAAGAGCGCGGAAGTTATTCTTTATTCGAGAGGCATTTGATTTGAAGCATTTTTCCGAGGTTCAGAATGCTGGGGCATTTCATATCAGACCGTCAGGGTACAAACCTTCAGATTTCCTTTTTGAGGACTAACCCCACAGAGGTCCCACGAGCTGGGGCATATCAGAAGGAAGGAATTGTTCTTCTCCGTGTCATTAGAGTTACTCAGAGCTACTCAGAGCTACTCGAGCAGATTCAGCTAATCTCCAAGTGTGAGTCGAATGTCGGGAAGTCGTGTTACCGTCTATTGACCCTTCAATCAGAAACTGTGAATTCAGACAAGACGTTTTCCAGTGTCAATCATATATGACCCATCACGGACAGCCTAAAGCCCAATCCTTATTGGCAATTTTCAGGAAGTCCAATCCCTATTGGCAATCACTGTGAGGCCCAACTTGTGGTGGCACATCATTTCAAAATCCAATATTCATTGGTACGCAGGAAGACTCCGTCTGTTTTCCCCAGCGCAAGTCCAATTTTCATTGGCACGGGTAAGCTATCCCTGACAGAAGTCCAATCATTCTTGGCGCATTCGGTTATTCCCTAGCGAAGTTGGCTTCACTTTTCCAGCATTTATTTTGCTGGAATAATTTTGTGATGTCTGGTTATCCCCCAACGGAGTTGGCTTTGTCTTTAGCATTTATTTTGCCGAAGTGGTGTTCTGTATCCAACTTCTCCAGCGACCCGAGCCTGCATTTGCATTTGCATATATCATCATATTTGCATCATACTTGCATTTCATCCTCAAATGCGTAGCATTTCCATCCCATATGGAGCATTACGCCATAGAAAAATTCAAACATACGCATATGCATACGAAGCATAAGCTAGTTTTTCTATCAGCCTTCAGAGACAACATGAAGTACTCTGTAATCAGTTCAGGGGCATTTATCCAGCAGCTTTATTCAGACAGCTTTTTGGCATTTGATTCTCAGATCATACAACGGTTATGCTTTATTCAATGATCGCCTGTATTGACAAACTTCTCTTCCCGTCAGTTCACATTGACGATGTATTTCCCCCAGTGAGCCTTCTCTGTCTATCATTAGACATCGGGAGTTTGGATATGGTTTTTCTCCGTCTATCCTTAGACGTTGAGAGGTTTCAAGGCGATCTTTCAGATATTGGCGTTCTTTCTGTTTATTGGACGAGATGGCATTTCAAGAAGGTTTTCCTGACCGTTGATCCTTATTGACGTCGAGGCTCTTCGAAGAATGTTTGGTTTTCCTAGTTGTTGATCCTTATCAACGACATGGGTTTTTGGAGGTGGTTTTTCTTCCTGTCAATCCTTATTGATGATGTGGCCCCTTTGAAGATATTGTTCTTTCCATCAATTCCTGTAGACGAAAGGATTCTGAAATTTGACGGGTGGTGATGAATATGGTTCTCTTTCCGCTGACGGGTTTTCCTTCGGGATGGTGTCTTGCTGTCTATCCTTAGACAATATGAGTATGGATATTGGTTTTCCTTCGGGATGGTGTCTTTCTGTCTATCCTTAGACAATGTGAGTATGGATATTGGTTTTCCTTCGGGATGGTGTCTTTCTGTCTATCCTTAGACAATGTGAGTATGGATATGGTTTTCCTTCGGGATGGTGCCTTTCTGTCTATCCTTAGACAATGTGAGTATGGGTGATTGTTTTCCTTCGGGATGGTGTCTTGCTGTCTATCCTTAGACAATGGGAGTATGGATATTTGTTTTCCTTCGGGATGGTGTCTTTCTGTCTATCCTTAGACAATGTGAGTATGGGATATGGTTTTCCTTCGGGATGGTGTCTTTCTGTCTATCCTTAGACAATGTGAGTATGGGATATGGTTTTCCTTCGGGATGGTGTCTTTCTGTCTATCCTTAGACAATGTGAGTATGGTTAATGGTTTTCCTTCGGGATGGTATCTTGCTGTCTATCCTTAGACAATGTGAGTATGGATTATGGTTTTCCTTCGGGATGGGGTCTCTCCGTCTATCTTTAGACAATGTGAGTATGAATGTTGTTTTCCTGCGGGATGGTGTCTCCGTCTATCAGTAGACGATGGGAAGTGATCAAGTGCATGTTGATCCAACCTTCGGGTTTGTTATCTGTGGTGTCACACAAGTAACTGGTGTTAAAGTCAAAGGTCTTTATCAGGTGATCGATCAGTTTGTTGCCATAATAATTGGATTCAGTTCTCTAGATGGTGTTCCCCAAGCAAGGACGCAGTTTATTTCTGCGGTTGGCAAATTTTCGGGTTTATTTTGTATTCAACCGTCTCGTACCTCGAATGTTTGAAGGTTGTTCGCTCTTCAACCCTTCAGGTCCAAGCCGCTTGAATAGGGGCAGTTGTTGCACCCTAAAATTTGACCAACCGGTCCCCATATCTGGTTTATGTTTCGACGCATTTTGCATTCGCATTCGCATATTGCATGCATGGAATTTTCCTCAGTCAGATTGGTTTTTATTGGGATTACAGCCCCTGGCGTTTCAGGCAGTACAGGCCGGTCGGAATAAAAGTCTGTTGAGAATTGGTGTTCGTTCCCTGTGTTTTCAGGCCATCTCGGTGCCCGGGTTTCGCTACGGTTGCGCAATTGGGTTTTATTCGATTTAATCGGCTTCCTGGCTTTTTTAGGATTTTTCTGTCATTTTCTAGATTTTTAATGCATTTAATAGATATTTTAATAGGGATTTGTTTGTTTTTTAGATAATAAATAGGCTAGTATTTTCTTTAATAGAATTTAATAGATTTTTTTAATAATTTTTATAGTTTTAAATAGATTTTCTTTTCTTTTTTAAAGAGTTAATAGAGTTTAAATTTTTTAGATATTATGTTTCTTTTAATAGAATAGATGTTAAAATAGATAGTATTGTTTTTAGATTTTTATTAGATTTAATTGTTTTTTCAGATTTTTTAAATAAGGATTAAATGTTTGTTTTAGATTTTATTAGATATTGTTTGTTTTTCAATTTTAATAAGAGTAGTTTTTAATAATAGATATTAAATAAATGTTTAGAGTTTATTTGATTTTTTCAGATTTAATTGGATTTTTTTAAATAGTTTTTAGGGATTTAATAATTTTTTCTGATTTTTTTTAATAGGGTAATTAGGATTTTATTTTTAATTTTCGTTTAGGATTAATTAGGGTTTATTAGAGGTTTTAATTAGGATTTTATTTTAAATTTTTGTTTTATAGATTAATTAGGATTAATGATAGATTTTAATTAGGGTTTATTTTTTAATTTTCGTTTAGGCTTAATTAGGTTTAATTTTCATTTAGTTTAGTTAATTAGGTCATTAATATTTTCAGTTAATCAGCTAATCAGAGTTTAGCAATTGGGCCGGTTATCCATTTCAGCAAAGCCCAGTCAGAGGGTCCAATGCAGTGCCACGTGTCCTATATATACACTGCCACGCGTGTATCAGATTTTCTTCCACCTCACTCTCTCTCTCACTCAGCCCCTGCCACGTCTCCCCCTCTCTCCTCACACTTGTCCATTCCTCAACCTCCACTCCCACACGTGTCCTCCCATCCCTCTCCCTCTCACCACCTGCCTCCTCGCCGGAACATCCCACCGGCCGGCATGCAAGTGTCGCCGGCCACCCTAACCAGCCACCTCCGTTCACCCTAACCATCATCGGCCACCACTCCAACCGTCTCCGGCCGCCCTAACCACCACCGGACCACCAAACTCATCGGAAACTGCAGAAATTTCCAGATTTCCTCATCCAATCTTCATCTGTGCTTCTTCAAAGCCTCACCGGATAAATCATCACGGCGTTTCTCTTGGCCAAAGCTCGCCGGAATCACCATCGGAGAACTCATCAGTTTTTTTCTCCCAACTCCGTACGAATCTCATCTATGTTCGTCCAGATTTTGCCAGATCCATAGATCTTCATCAATGTTCACGTGATTTTCCAGAATTCGTATCAATTCAAGAAGATCCTTCATATGTTCTTTGTCAAATTTCCAGATCTTCGTCCATAGATGTTCATCGATTCATCATCAGGATCTTCAATCGGTCATCAGATATTCATCGTTCATCAACATCATCTCCAGAATCTTCAACAACTTTGCCAGAAACTCATACGAGATCTTCAACAATCCTCATATCCTTCTGATCTTATCATCAGCTCCTCAAAGCGTCTCAGGAACATCGTCAAGCTTCCTTCAGTTCTACAATCCTCGTGGATCTTCATCACGCGAACGACGCCGCCGCCGTAGATCTCTGAAACTTCAACCAAAATTTCCAGAAGTTGCTCCAGACTTCATCCAAGATCCAGTTCGTCGCCGTTTGAGTCATCCCTCCAGGTTCCTATTCCGAATTCATCATCTATCGTTTTTCTTGTTTTGTTAGCTGGAGAGTTTAGGATAGTTGATGTTGGTGCAAAAGTTGGTTTATGGGGTTTAATCTGGGCTCAGAGATTGAAAGCATTGGTTTGTGTTTGTGATGAATAGGGTTTAGTGAACGAGCTGGTGAGGTTGATGAACAAGTTTGTGAGGGTGAGAGATTTGTGAGTTCTGAAGCGTTTTAGAGAGAGAGAGTTTGGAGATGGAGAAACGGCGCTAGGGTTTCGGGAAGAAGATGAACAATATCAACGAAGATTTAGGAGTTTTAGGTTTTAGTGGTTACTAAGGCTGAATGTGTGTGGGCTCGGGCATTAGGCCCATTTGAGGTTTTCTGACCACAATCCATTGTTTTCCATAAGCACCCCCTTCCTCCCATGGCTGAACTTCGTTTGGGCCTAACAGTTGCTATTCACACCCCCGTTTGGGGCCCAAACCTGGATACGAAGTGAATTTGTTGATATTCGCCCCCCTGGTTATTTTTTGTTTGTGTGGTTTTCTGAAACAAACATGGGCCCAGCGTGCTATCAGCACCCCCCCTCCTGGGCCCAATGCTTTCCTGCAATGTAAATAACTGCTTTTGACACCCCCTGTTTTCCAATTTTAATTGAACTTTCCTTTTCATTTCATTTTGTATATAGTTTACCAAGATAATCCATAATAAATCCAAAAATGATCATTTTAACATGGGATTTTTTCCCTCATTTTAATAATTGTCTCAAGAAATTTGTGAAAAATAAAAATATTATTTTAGGCACTTTTCTATTTTTGGTGAATTTTCACACTTAATTGCTTTTTATTTTCATTTTGTTTGTACATATTATTTGGTGAATTTTGTTTAGTCATTTACATTCATATTTTGATTCCATTATTTTTGTACTAGCTAGATTAGAACCTTAAGTTCCCCCTGGATTTATTCCACATTTTTTTCTATTAATCTTGATTAGTTTTGATTAGAGAACATTAGGGTGATAGTATTAGGGTTCAAACACAACATAGGTGCATTATAACATTTTATTTTGGGGTTTTTAGCATGAATTAGGTTATGGGACATATAGAGTATGTAGGGTAGATGTAGAAATCCCATTAGAATTAATCTTAGAATTTTAAATACTATATTACTATTTTTAGTATATTTTACAAATGGAGTGTTTGTTTGGTGTTCCCACTTGGGGTTTTATATTTGTTTGCTTGGGTTTTTGGGCTTTTATTTGGGGTGAGGGGCTTGGTTTGAGCTTGTGGAGCATGAAGACATCAAAAGAGAAGATTGAAGATAATAATCAAATGTTGAAGCTTGGAGATTGAAGGTGTTGGTTGAAGACATAGGAAACAATAGGAGTAAGCAGAGCCTTAGAATAGACTGAATTGTTTTGTACAAACATGGATAGCTTCATGTGCTTCCATTCCTCTCTATGACATAAAGTCCCTCTATGGTATTCACCTCCCTCCTTTGGAGGGATAAGTGGCCTTACCTTAGAGGTAGAACTTTGAGAGAACCACTCTTCTATAATGTTAAACTGTTTGTAGGCTTCCTTTGGTAGTCAATGAACTGTTTAACATTCAACTCATCTTGTTAAGTGATTATCATCTAGGAGAGCTTGCCTTGAAGAAAGAAGTCGTTGAAGAGATGAAGATCAAAGATTGACAAAGATGAAGGTTATTCATGTCAGAGCTGTGCAACTGTTAAAGCTAGGGTTTACTGCTGTTTGGAGCTATCTGCTGTCTGATGTTGTCAACTGGTTAAGATTCTGTGCTTGCTTGGGCTTGGTGATTTCTTGGAGATGGAAGCTTGTTGTAGCTTGGAGGCCATTGAAGTTTGACTTTGGGGTTCATTTGAAGCTGTTTTGCTGTTTATCAACTGTCAGAGTTGGGTATTTTTCAGAGCTGGTTTTGGGGTTTCTTTTCTTTGCTGTATTGTTTGTTAATTTTCCCATAGGGTTGAAGTGAAGTTTGCTTCACTTTGCCTATTGTTTTTCAAGTTCGAGGTTGAGTGGGACTCCCTTGCCTCGCTTGTATTGCTGCATTCATGCATTTTACTGTTTTACTATATATATGCTGTTTCCTTTCCGTTTATCCCTTAGGATCTCTGTTTCTCTCTGCGCAAGAGAGAAATATGACAGACATTAGGCTCTCATCCATGCATGCCAACATTAGGGTAGATTTTGATTCCCATTTTAACCTTAGGTTTTTAGAGTTCTTTCTCTTTCTCATTTCAAAACAATCAAAAATACAATAAGAGGTCAAACATCAATAAAAAACAGTTCTTGCGTAAAAGACTGTAAACCAATCAAAGAGTCATTTTTGTCCGCTTGGACCCATAATCATGAGAAAACCTTTTTCAGAAGGATAAAAAACAGTCAAACAAATCTGTGTCTTCCGTAGCCCGAACTACGTTTGCTCTGATCTTTCATGCTGTATGAAAGTACGTAGGCATAGGATGCGATATCCTAGCGAGCAACCTTCCCCTCCTTTCACGTAGGTAGGCGAACTACGTTGACTCTGATTTCTCGTTCCAGACGGGAATACGTAGGCATAAAGTGCGATACTTTGCCGAGTCATTTTATTTTCTTTTAACCTCAGACCTGTAGAATAGATAGAATAATAATCTGTACTAGAAAACAAGTGTGGATCCCATCGAGTACGACGGACGTGAGGGGTGCTAATACCTTTCCCTTGCGTAACCGACTCCCGAATCCAGGATTTGGTTGCGATGACCATTCCTTTCCCGTCTTTGCGGTAGGTTTACTTCGAGCGTTTCCTTTCCCTCCTTTGGGATAAATAACGCACGGTGGCGACTCTTCTGTTAAGCCGGCGCCGATTTTTGCAGTAGCGACAATTGGGCCTTGGGCCCAATTTCTTTTTTTCCAATCCGTACACCCAAAATTCTCGCTACACCCTCCGTTTTTTGATTATTATTGTTTTGTTGGCTGATGGGCTAGGCCCACTGTATGTTTTCTGCTTGCACTCCCATTTTCCACTTCACACCCCCTCCTTACTATTTTGTGTTGCGAATGGGTTGGGCCCAATAACCATGTTTTGCTGGCTATACCATGTATTCCCCCGCGTGCACCCCCATTTTGTTTTGTTATTTTGCTGAATTTTGTATTGTGGGCTGGGCCCAGTGTTCTCTTTTACTGCATTTACCCCCTGTCCAAGCTGTACCCCCTTCCCTTTATTTTCAATTTCCCTTGTATTGGATGATTGATTGTAATAGTTTAGTTTTATTTTCCTATTTTCTTTTAGGGATTATTTTCATAGTTAGAATATTATACATATTTTTTACTATAGATTTAATATAGAATTTTTATTCTAGTTTTTAATATAGGATATTATAGAAAGTTTAATATAGAATTTTTTCTATTTTCTTATAGGATATTATAGAAAGTTTAATATAGAATTGTTTTTAGAATATCATGGAATATCGCATAGTATAGAATTTTCATTCTATTTTCTTGTAGGATATTATTAGAGTGAGATAGATTTTATATGCTATTTTCCATTATGAAATTTCTTTAGAATATTTTCTAGTAGAGATTAATTACTAATTTTTAGGAGTAGGATTTTATTTCCATTTGTCGTTGGATTTCTCTCCTAATTTCTTTTCTATCCGAGTTTATCTTCGATTTTATTCTTGGCTGGCTGTGTGGCACGATTCAATTGGAGAATGATTGTCGATATCATTTCTCTATCTTGTCTTTGACACGGATATCAATACGCTACCTCCGAGAGTTCGATTTCTCATATAAGTCGAACCATGACGGTCTAAGCGTTACATTGGTCCTGATTTGAGCGTCCTCATCAAGGATCCAGAGAGGAGAAGATTGGAATGGAGCTTGCGCTTATGTCAGGAGCCAACGGAGCCGCATCGTTCAACATCATCTTATTCATGTCTTCATCCAACCGTCGAGTGTTGTGAGTTGTATCGTTAGATACGTAGGAAATAACAATCGAGCAGTCTCCCCTCGGTCGTTTAGGGTGTTTAGTATATATCCCTTGGGTAATATACGACGCACTCACTCCTACGTATTAGGTTCTTGCGTGTGTGTCCCGAGTTACTTCCCGTTTAGGCGTAAGCCTGCTTCCTCTTTGTTCTCGTCCCCGTGCGATCGAAACCCTTTTCTCACGCGTTTAGGCGATTGAGACCCCTTATCTTGCCCCTGTGCAATCGAGACTCGTTTTCCCGTCGAACTACGTTTGCTCTGATCTCTCGTGCCAGACGAGAGTACGTAGGCATATGATGCGACATCCTAGCGAGCTACCTTTTTCCCTTTCCCCGTTTGCTGTAGTTGGCTGAACTACAGCTGCTCTGATTTCTCGTACCAGACGAGAATATGTAGGCATAGGATACGACATCCTAGCGAGCACACTAACAACTAACTTCCCTGTTCTCTCGCTGCCGTGCGATCGAGACTTTCCCGCTGATGACTGATGTTCCCTTTCTCTTGCCCGGACGCAATAGAGACCAGACCGTAGTTCTAGAACCCGTAGGTTCCCATACCTTTAAAACCTGACATACTACGTCCGTTCTACCGCAAACAGGTAACGCCTAAGTCTCCGTTGAGCGAGTAGCATACACCTAACTGCTAGAATGCGTACGCTAGTATCGTCAATCCTTTCTCTCACCCCTGTGTGATCGAGAACACACTGTCTAGCCGTAGTTAGCCCGAACTACGCAAGCTATGATCTTTCACGTCGTGTGAAAGTACGTAGGCACGAGATGCGATATCTCGGCGAGCAAATTCCCCCGTAGTTTCCCGAACTACGTTGACTCTGACTTTCCCATTGCACGAGGGAATACGTAGGCATAGAGTGCGATGCTCTATTGAGTCAGTTCTTTCCGTTTAGCTTGAGCAGCCGTAGATAGATTGTTTTTCACCCGTAGACAACCCAGCAAGCGTGGATCCCATCGAGTACGATGGACGTGAGGGGTGTTGATACCTTCCCCTTGCGTAACCGACTCCAGAACCCAGACAATGGTTGCGAAGACCTTGTCTTATATCTTTTTTCGTCAGGTTTTTCCCGATCGTTTCCTTTCCCGTTCTGAGGGATAAATAACGAAAGGTGGCGACTCTTTTGTTTTACCGGCCTCGATTTTCGCAATAGCGACAAAAAGGTCCAAATATCATCTACATGTTACAAGGAGTAAGAATCCATGAAAATTAGAGCAAAACACCATGAAAAAACATCAAAAAGAAACAACACAACTTTGAGCTCAAAAAACCAAATGTCATAAACACAAACAATAATGATCCAGAAATGATCTACATATCACAAAGGTTCAAATGCAACGAAAATGGTGGAAAATCATGGAGTATTAAGAGTGTAAAGTTGAAATAAAGTTTACCTAGTGGAGAGCCTCCACTGGGCCTTGAAATGGTGATGAAGCTTAACGAAAAACGTCCAGAATCACTCCATGAACTTCAATTGAGGTGTTTGCAAGCTTGATTTGGTCTGAAAATGGTTGAATCTAAGAATTGGATTTTGAGTTTTTCACCAATTTTTGAAAACGTGAAATGGTTGTTCATGCAGCAAAATGACCTAGCTCTGCCTCAAAATTCATCTAGAATACTTATACGATGGATTTGTAATCAAATGGGGCATTAATTCAAGCAAAACAACTCACTTTGAATTTTCACATTTCAACACTTTTTGAAAATACCATGCACGTTTTTACCACTACACCAACTGGTTTTTTGATCCAAATCCACTACAAATCAGTTGTGTAAATTAAAGGAATGAGATTGGAGGTTTAATTTTGATCCTATGGTTGATTTTCATTTTGTTACTTCAAGAGGAAGAAACCATGAAAATGGCCCATTTTGAGACTTCAAAATTCCAATGTCAATATGGAAATGTCTTTGAATTTTTATTTGCAATCAAAAAATGCACAAACTTGCCTTGAAAAAGTTTAAAATCCATTAATTCTCAAATTCTCAATTTAAGCCTCCTTTATGAAAAATTGAAAACCCAAATTCTCAATCCAAGCTCCCACCATGACAAGAGATGGTTTGGTAGTGCAAATGGCCTCATTTGAAGTAAGTATCATGTTGAAAAGATTTCCACTTGAAGTGTGCAAGTTGGTGAAATGGACCTATAATTTTATGACCCATAATCTTACTTTCCTAAAATGCCCCTGACTTGTAAACCTCATAACTTGAGTTCTACAAATCAGATGAAAGACTTCTAATACAATTTGGAAAGCTAAGATCAATACCTACAACTTTCATGTTGACTAAAAGTTGAGGAAAAACACCCTTCTAGGTCAAAACTGGCTTGGAAGTTGGTTGACTTTTGTTGACCAAAATCACATACCTCAAATGACCTGTAACTTGTCCGGATCATAACTTGAGTTCTATAAATCCAATCGAGGACTTCTAGTACTCAAATTAAAGCTAAGAACATGATCTACAAGTTCCATGTTGGCCAAAAATTGAGGTGAAACTTTTATCTTGAGGTAGATGGTCTTGAAGCCAGGCACTAAATAGGGGATTTTTCCCTGAGGACCCTAACTTAGTAACTTCTCACATACTTAACCCTTGATGAATTGAACTTGAAATGATGTCTCATATGTCTTAACACAAAATCCCATAACCATAGAGACTTTGAATTGAGTTTCTATCTTCTTCAATTGAACAGTTGACTGAGGATTTATCAGATGAAAACCCTAACTGCGATACTTTCAACTGTGGCTTGTTCCACTTCACACAACCACTTGCATAAGCTCCACAATGACCCTCAAGGCGCTCAATAAGATTTCTTTACATCTCATACCCAAAATCATGCATTCACGAACCTCTGATGCTCTTCAGTTGGCCTCCCAGCTAGGAGTTGTCCCACACACATCCATCTGTCTTTTTACAAGGCCTTGACCACTTTGAGATGTCTTGATGACCATCCAAGCTTGAGTAGCAACCCCTGCTTAGGCTCAAACCTCTGGGAAAATGAAATGAAACATAAACCAAGTTAAGAAAAGGTTGAGCAAATTTTGGGGTGCAACACATACCACCTAATTCATTGTGTCTAAACTCTCTACATTCATCTTGGCTCTTAGTCTTCTGAAGGCTTCGACCTGCACTCCCTTCTTCATGATATCTGAAATCTGATTCTCAGTTCTACAGTGTTCCAACTTCATCTTCCCTTCTGCTACCTGCTCTCGAAGATAATGGAACCTCATTTCGATGTGCTTGCTTCGACCATGAGCTATTGGATTCTTCTCCAAGTTGATAGATGACATGCTGTCTATCTTCATGGTAATTGCTCCATGATTCTTCCCTGTGATTTCTTCGACCAAGTTCACCATCCAAGTTGCTTGACATGCACAAAGAGAAGCAGCTATATATTTTGCTTCGCATGATGACAATGCCACTACTGGTTCCTTTCTCGAACTCCAAGCAACTGGTGCACCACCTAACATAAACACATAACCAGCTGTGGATTTTCGATCCTCAACATCACTACACCAATTGGAGTCTGTGTATCCCACTAACTTGCATTCTTTTCCTTCATCAGCTGTTGGAAACAAAATGCCATAGTTGAGATTTCCTTTCAGATACCTCAGTATCCTCTTTGCTGCTGCTAGGTGTGATACCTTTGGCTTATGCATGAATCTACTTACCATACCAACACTGTATGCTAAGTCAGGCCTTGTGTGACAAAGGTATCTAAGTGACCCAATAAGTCTTCTGTATTGGGTTGGGTTAAAATCATCTTCATCTGAATCCTTCGACAGTTGCAATCTGGGCTTAGCTGGAGTCGAAGTTTGGTTGCAATCTTGCATCTCAAATCTCTTGAGTATTTCTCCTGCATATCTTCTTTAGTGCATCATCAAACCTCTACTTGTCTTGTAGAATTCGATGCCAAGGAAATATGAGAGATTTCCCAAGTCTGACATTTCAAACTCCTTAATCAGGTCATGTTTGAAATCTTCGATCTCCTTCTTGTAACTTCCTGTTATCAACAAATCATCAACATAGAGACATAGTATAAGCAATTCGTCATTGCTTCTTCTTACATATACTCCATGCTCAGTTGTACACTTCACAAATTCCTTCTCCCTTAAGAAGCTTTCGATTTTCTTATTCTAAGCTCTTGGAGCTTGCTTAAGTCCATACAGGGCTTTATGAAGCCTGTACACCTTTCTTTCTTCGCCTTGTTTCACAAACTCAGCTGGTTGTGCAACATAAACTTCTTCGTCTAAGGGGCCATTAAGGAATGCACACTTCACGTCCATCTGACATGTGTACCAGTTGTTCATATTTGCTAGACCAACAACCAACCTGCTTGTTTCGATTCTAGCAACAGGTGCGAATACTTCATCAAAGTCGATTCCTTCTTTCTGAAGAAATCCTTTCGCCACAAGTCTCGCCTTGTGTCGAGTTACTTCTCCTTTAGGATTTACCTTTACCTTGTAAACCCACTTCACATCAATTGTCTTCTTGACTTGTGGCAATTCAACAAGTGACCAGATATCATTGACTTCGATGGACTCCAACTCTTCAATCATTGCTTTCATCCACTTTGAATCTTTCAATGCCTCATCTGCATTGACTGGTTCGATATCTGCGTAGAAAGCATAATGTACCAGCTCACCTTCCTCATCGACTACATCATCTGATGTAATTACACATTCTTGCAACCTTGCAGGCATGTGTCTTGTTCGTCAAGGTCTGCTTGAACCTGCTTCATCTGCAACTGGTTCCTGTCGAACTTCTATTTCGACTTCAGTGGTTGGTTCTTCACAAGAGATTCTCACTGAATCCTTCTTGGCATTCTCAGTCCAATCCCATTCTTTAAGCTCATCACTACCTGCTTATTCACTGGGTCGAACAACTTATAACCTCCTGTCGAATGATATCCTATCAAGATCATCTTATTCGACTTATCATCAAGCTTCCTTCTCAACTGATCTGGCACATGTCTATGTGCTATAGATCCAAACACCTTCAAGTGACTAAGACTAGGCTTGACACCAGACCAACATTCTTCTGGTGTGATTCCTTCAAGCTTCTTTGTCGGACATCTGTTCAATATATATGTTGCTGTCGAAACTGCTTCTCCCCATAATTCTTTAGGTAGATGCTTTCTATTCAACATACTTCTCACCATATTCATGACGGTTCTGTTCTTGCGTTCTACAATCCCATTTTGCTGTAGAGTGTAAGGTGGCACCACCTCATGCATAATCCATTCTTTTACACATAGTGTATCGAACTCTTTTGATACATACTCTCCACCACTATCAGTCCTCAGAATTTTCAGCTTTCGACCACCCTGTCTTTCGACCATGGACTTGAATCTGGAAAATACCTCACTCACATCACTTTTCTTCTTGATGAGATAAGTCCACAACTTTCGACTGTAATCATCTATAAACGTGACAAAGTATCTATTGTCACCAATCAAATCCACCTGAATTGGACCACATACATCAGAGTATATGACTTAAAGTGTTGCATTCGACCTCCTTCCTGCATCCTTGCTGAAGCTATTCTTGTGTTGTTTCGACTGAACACACTCCTCACAGACTTCACTTGGAATGTCAATTTCTGGTAATCCTGAAACCATATTTCTTCTCTTCAGTTCTCTGATGTCATTAAAGTTGAGATGACCTAGTTGAAAATGCCATAACCACTCATCTCTGCTGGTTGTAGTTGCTAGACACTTGTGCTCTATCACATTGAGTCTAATCTTGAAGGTCCTATTCTGAGACATTGGAGCCTTCAAGATTAATCTACCACCTGCGTCGAGAACTCTCATCATCTTGTCTTCGACAACTACCTTGTAGTTCTTTTCGACAAGTTGTCCTATACTAAGCAAATTACTCTTCATGCCTGGTATGTACAACACATTGGAAATTGTTGACCTTTTGCCATCTTTCCTTATAATCAGAACATCACGAACACCTTCGGCTGCTAGAGTGTTGTCATTTGCAAACTTCACTGTGCTCTTCGACGAGGGCTTCATGTTGACAAACCAATCTTTCCTTCTAGTCATGTGTGATGAGCATCCTGAGTCCAAGTACCACTGATCTTGGAATCTTTCTTCATCTTTTGTTGTGACCATTAGCAACATTTCTTCTTCTTCATGTTTCTCCAGCTTTGCATCAGTCTCTTGATTTCTCTTCCTTTCTGGACAATCACTAACATAATGACCATACTTTTGGCAATTGAAACATTGAATATGGCTTTTGTCTGTCTTTCGACCACCACCACTTCCTTTACCTGCAGCACCACCTCTTTGGTTGCCTTGGTTCCAAGGTTTCTTCTGATTCGACTGGTTTCCTCCTTTGGTGCCATTCCAGCTACCTTTGCCTTTTTTGACTGCGCCTGTAAAGCCATATCTTTCAACTTTCCTGCAGCTCTCTCAGTAATCCTCTGTTCATGAGACTCAAGAGTCCCTTAAAGCTCTTCCTTCATCAACACTGATAGATTTTTCGACTCTTCTATGGCAACTACCACGTGGTTGAATTTTGGAGCCAACAATCTCAAGATTTTTGAGACAACTGCTTTCGTCGTCAGCGCTTCTCCACATACTTTGATTTGATCCACCAACTTTGTAAGTCTGGTGAACAAATCTGTGATGCTTTCGTTGTCTTCCATCTGAGGCAACTCATAGGTTCTCTTGTGAGTTTGTAACCTCACCTCTTTCACCTTCTCTGCCCCTCCAAATGACTTTTCAAGAATCTCCCATGCTTCTTTTGCTGAATCAACATCACTAACCTTTTCAAAGTTATCAGGATCAACACACTGATGAATTATAAAGAGTGCTTTATAATCCTTCTTCTTCAATTCTTTGTGCGCAGACTTTTCTGCCTCCGTTGCGTTCTCCCCAAGCGATGTTACTCCGTCCTTCACAAGATCCCAAAGATCTTGATAACAAAAAAATCACCTTAATCTGCTTGCACCAATTCTCATAATTGTCTTTCTTGAGAATTGGCAGGGTCACCAGAAAGTTACCGTTCGGATAGTTCATCTCCATCACTATCTTCCTTCCTTGAATCTCTCAACCGGAGCTCTAGATACCAGATGTTGGAAATTCACCTCACACCCTATGAAGAATTCCCTTCAATCTTGATCTCAAGATTGATGAACAAACCCACAATATGATAGTAATGGTAATAACAAGTAATTATCAAGAACAACAAAAGAGAAGAAGAATAACAAACAAGAAAGAGAAGAATGAGAGAAGAAATATTTGGAGAAAATTGTCACCTACAAAATGTGGGATTTCTGATTGCTTATAGAAATTTCACTTGCTAAAACTGCAACCGTGAAATCTATTCAATGTTGTGTTTGAATACAAAGCAAGGCACCCTATTTATAGTTTTAGGTTTACAAAAGCCCAAAACATAAAAGGCCCAAAATATTCAAATCAAATCTAATCATATCAAATCAAATTTGTTTACACTATGAATTATATTTAACAAATATCAACCATTAATCCTCTGTAATCTCTAAAAATTCTTGAATACTTGACTTTCATGGCAGGTTGCAACACTCTCTGGATAAAACTGTACACCATAGTGTGGCCTTGTAGAATATTTCACATAAGGACTCTTACATTTCTAGTTTGTCCATGATCAATGTAGAGAATATGTTCTTGTTGCATAACATTTCTCTCTAATCTTGTGGCGGTAAGTCGTTGTTTTTCACTAGAAAAGGATGACGAGAATATATGCAACCTGTGATGCTTGTACTCTACCTACTTTTCTTCCAACATCAGCCTCATGACGAAAAGCCACACTTTTAAAGGTAAGACTGTGTTTGAAGCTCAAAGAAGTTTGAAGGATCCTTCTTGGCTTTCTGATATTTTTGTTTGGTCTCTGCCATCAAATGTTCTCTGCCATCAAATTTTTGTTTGTTTTCTCAGATGCAGGTAATTGCTGTAAGATACATCAATCGAAATGGTAATATGCATTTCATCCAACAGAAACCGTTGAACTACCTCAATACCAAGAACTTCAACAACTTCAATCAAGTAGTTGCTTGTAGTCTTGGTTGCATCAACAACTCCATGGCACATCAAAGTCGACACCTTCCGTATCAAGCATCCATTCTTCATGAGACCTTAGTTCTTTTGTATTTTTAATAAAATTTTGTTGATATCTGTGATACCCCATTGTTAAAACATGATGACTTACATCATTTGTAAATAAAGTTTTCTGCCATCATTTTTGTGATATCAAAAAATCATCATTTATAATGTCAAAATCAAGAGTTTTTTTACATCACATATTAAGAATGTTACTCGCACATTACTTCTCATTCGTAGCGATACTTAGCATCAGCATTTCCATATATAACTACTTATATCAAACTGAAGTAATGATGTGTAACAAATGAATAATGTATAACACAAGTGAGGAGGACAATGTCAACAAAATACAAATGGAACACTACGCCACATATTATAAAGCAGACACAGACACTAAGCTTAATAAAGCAAATTTAGATCACCGCCAATAGCTTCCAATGTCACAATCTATGTGAATAAACCACATTTATAATTACCACACCTTTCATAATGGTAGAAAGTTTACTGTAAGAATTCTTGAACTTGAATAATGTTGTTGTCTTGAATAATGCTTCAAAGCCTTGAGTGATGTCTGTCATCGTAGTCTAGATTCCAAATAATTTTGCACTTGAATAAACCACTTGATACATGAACCAAATTCTAGGGCAAAATAAATTCCTAAGAACTTAATGACATTTGAACATTCTTGAATCCATGAATCTATTATCTTTCCATGTCGTGCTCGTCTCATAAAACAAACACATTTCCTTTTATAAGATCTTAATATTAAAGAATCTATGGAAATGAGGATATAATTTTGTAATGCAACTTGCCACAAAACCCTAACTATGTTCAATGGAAAGAAAACCCTGATCCTCTTTGGGAGTATACACTGAAACTTCTGAGAAATTCTGAGGAAAATGAGCGGTAGAAAACTCTAGGATCTCTGAATCAGAATGGTTATGCCCTGAAATGCTTGACTGTAAGAATAAGTATCATCTACACTTGAAATTACTGCACCTGCAAAAATTGGTTAGTCATGATAAACACGCATACAAGACCCTATGACCTAAAGATGTTATGCAAGATGATGAACAAGAAAGTGAGATCTTAGGGTTAAAAATTAGGGTGTGACAGATAGTTCAATCAAAACTTTTTCACTAACATGCTCAAATATCAAATGCCATAGTTTGATTATATAGCGTAAGTCTTAACTACATAATGACACAATACTAAAAACAATGGAACCATCTAAAATATACAGATTGCGTGTTTTAGACCCCATAACAATTATAAATGCACCATGCAAGATTTTCACATGCCATGTTCAATTCTAATGTATTAGCTTAAATCACTAAACATGCTTATAGACCAAAAAAGTATTAAGTTCAAAAACATACCTCACGATGTGTAAAAGGAAATCATGATTATCTAACATCTTGAGTCTAATTGTACCAATACCACAAACCTTGCGAGCTTTGTTATTATTGAGTCGAACATATCTAACTTTTTTTAGCTCCAAAGTATTAAAGTATTCCTTCATTGACACACATGATGAGATTATACCGAGTACGTGATCCAACTATTCTGTGTTTCCAACTTGTTTCCACTAGTACACGGACACTCTTATGCCCATCCCCATCAAAGGCAACCATATTCTAAGGAGATAATCCTTCTTGAAGTGGATCCTTCTAAAAGTGAGGACATTAAATTTGATAAACAGGTAAGGAAATGATCGCGACTTTCTATGTCTAATACAACTTAACTGCAAGTGCACAGTCTATCGCGTAGTAATAAAAGATATCGATCCCACAAGGACTCGTAATCAAACTAGTGTTCACGGGAGTTACTATGTTTAGCTAGGTAGATAATGTTTAAGGGAATAATTGCTATTACTAAAGGGAACTAAAAATGTTACTTAAAGTATAATTACGCGAATCGATATGCAATAATCGTGTTCTTCGGGGATTTGACAAGTTACCGGTATATAAAATATTTTCAGAATTTATTTAAGAAGAAAATAGTGATCTAAAGACCTTTGTCTCACGATGGTTGTTGACGCTAGTCGCAACTTTAAGGCGGAACGTATGCTGTCGCTATCCCGTTCGGGGTTAAAATCACTTTTTGGAAATCTCTAAATTCTAATATATTTTAAAGTGCTTTCGCTGTTATTAAAACAAATGCCTAGTGTTTACTATCTGGTCCTAGCCGCAGCTGTCGCTTGTTGGTTCGTACCTTAATTAATTTCCCACTGTCGTGGCAAAAATATTTTTAAATAAGTTCTCGCTGTCGCGACGAACGTTTATTCAGGAAATAAGTTTAAACACTCAGGCCATAAACAACTTTTGAAAAAGAAAGGTTTTAACCGGTTATTATCAAATCCCGTCTGAATTATTATTACATACCGATTACTCTGGTTTAGCTAGACATGGATTTGGAACAGGTAAAGCGTAAATAAAAGCGGAAATTTAGAACATACATACTGCTGGGAAGTAAAGTTACAATTAACGAAATAATAAAAACCTGTAAAGTATCCAATTGGCTTTTGGCCAAATCCCAACGATGTTGGAAGGATTGTGTCTTCAAGCCAATAGAGCGTACAAAGGAATATTGCAGTAATAGAATACAGGAAAAAGGAAAGGAAAACAAAAACAAGACATAAACTAAATTTGCTCTGGAAAATATTTGGGCAGCACTTCGTTATCTGAATGCGGCTCCCTTTCTCAGCTCCCCTCCTTCTCCTTTTATAAAGGTGAAATACTAACGGTTATATCTTGCAGAAGGTGGACTTGGAGTCAGAGAAAATAGGAAGTAGTGGTCCATTATTTTGGGACTTGGAACTGGTTTTTGCACGTTTACTGAAGTTCTGCGTTTTTGCCTGCATGACGGTCGTCATGGTGTGTGACGGTCATCATGGATGTGTGACGGTCGTCACATCAGCAAAATCTGCATCTGTTGTTTTTCATGTTGTTTTCATCTGGTTTTCGTCCATATTTCATCTGTAATTGCTTCTTTTCTTCATATTGCTTTGTTTGGACATGATCTTCAAATACCTGCAAAATATCAGACAAATAACATGGAAAAACCCGAAATCGGATTGAAACCAGTCAAATATTAGTTGAATTATACGTCAATATATATATATATATATATATATATATATATATATATATATATATATATATATATATATATATATATATATATATATATATATATATATATATATATATATCTATATATATATATATATATATATATATATATATATATATATATATATATATATATATATATATATATATATATATACGATTTCACGTTATCAAACTCCCCTAAGCTTGAATCTTTGCTTGTCCTCAAGTAAAAAGTAGGAAGAATAAAAGTCGGCAAGCACGAGGCAGATTCCTCGTTCAGAAAGTTGGGAAAAACCGGGATTCTAAAATAGGAACAAAACGAGTATGGTGACGACACTGGACTATAAGTCTTTGGAGGTCTCCTTTTTATGCAAATCGGTCCCAATCATGCTACTGCAGCTTGGTATCAAGGTTCTCGCGTCAGGTTTACCCTGTTTGTTCTAGCGCAATCACATTAAGCCCGTTGTCCATACACTTTCATGGCAAGTCAACTTGTTAGTGAATATGATCTCATTGCTGTTTTGATCTTTTCATTGCTCATAAGCTTATACTATTGATTTTTCAATGAGTTTTTGTACCGTTGGGCTAAATGCTCGGGTGAGGAGCACCTAACTTAGAGGGAACATGTCTCTATACTTGGGCTGTATGGCTTTCTTTTCATGATTTTTCATTCTTTTAGAGATCATACACTTATTTGCATTGGTTGCTCGCTTAGAAGTGTTTAGGATGGTGCTGATTGCTTGTATAAACTACTTGGGGCTGAGTTTGCGTAGAAACTTGAAACTTTGGTACAAGTAGGTAGTGAAACCGACTCGCATAAACCGGAGGTCTAAGGTGTCAGGACGGTACTGGTTTTGTTAGAATGTTCGTCTCGGAGTTTCAAAACTTGGTTTGAACTTTGGCGCATTCTCGTGATGCTTGTTGAGGAACAACTGGAAAAAAAAAATTTATGTCGAATAAAGTGGGGAAATTTGCGTAACGGAAAAAGACATATAGATGAGCTTTTATTTGCTAAAATGGGAAAATGCTTGAATTGAAATTACTGAATTGAAAGTACAAGGAAACGGGAAATAAAACGCTCCGCTCCCACACTATCTCAATCAGTGTCCTCACTGATTTAAAGAATGCGAGATGGAAGTACAAAGAAAATGAAAATAGAGGAAAGGGAAAGATACAGGAAACAAATAAAGAAAGAAAGAACTAGTCACGGCCTCTGCCTCTGTCACGTCCTCTGTCTCGTCCTCTACCTCTGGCTTGTTCGACTCGGGCCTCAAAGTTCAGGGCGCCAGTGTGATAGACATAATCTCTGAGTCCTTCGAATTGCAAGGTAAGATTTGCCAAGTTCTCCGTGAGGGTTTCCTGGCCAGTCTGGAGCTGTTGCATCAAAGTTCTCATGTAGTCGTATTGCTCCCTCTGCCAAGCTTCGAATTGCTCTGCTCGCTGATTTTGTTGTTGCATCATGGCGAGTATCTGTGTTTGCTGGTCGAGGGATCGGCGAAGGTCTTCTTCAGAGAAGTCGGGCTCGGGACAGTGGCGACGGCGAAGGTAGGATGTGCCTTCAGAAGGAAGTGGTTGTGATGCCTCAGATTGCTCAGTTTTGTCCAACTCATCTTGCATTTCGTCAACAGACCCTTGGGTATTGGTTTGAGTTGGGGCAGCGGTAGCAGCGGGGGCATTCGAGTCAAAAAGCCAGTTGGCACGATCCTGTGGGTGCATCCGGGTACGTGATGGCATGATGATACTTCTGATGGTTTTGCCACGCACGACTGGATGGTATTTGCCATCGGACCTGGAGCGGATGAGGTGAGAAGCTCTGCAATGGTCGGTGTCGAGAAACATCGAAGGGATTGTATGGAGATTCTGGAGTTGTTTGCCGAGGTTCAGGCCTAGTGCAATGGAGGTAACAATCCCGCCAAAGTAAAATGGCTTAGAGCCACGGTTGCAGTTGGCCTGAATGTGGGCCAGGAGGAACGGTGCGGTGTTGATGGGTTCGGAATTGAACACGCAGCGGAGAAAGAAAAGTTCTTTTGAGTTCACCTTGTGGTTACTATCTCTGGCGAAGATAGTATTGCTCAACACTCTGTGGAAATACCGGATGGCTGGGTTGTGGATGTGTGTTACATGCAGAGAATCCCAGCTGTCGGCATTGATTCCGGTCAATTGGGACCAAAGCGCAAAAGCGTCATGTTGAAATTGTTCGGTAATGCGGCGGTGAGCATCTTCGCCGCGAGGGAAATGTAGGATGTCGGCAATCTGATTTTGATTCAGTTGGTAGTTCATACCGAACATACAGAAGCAAGCGGCGCCAGCGTGTTGGCTAAGGTCGCCGCTAGAGGTGAAGTAACTGAACGAACTGAGGAACTCAAGTGTGAGTTGTTCGTAAGTGGGCTGCGGATTTATGCACAGATGCCAAATGCCGGCTCTCTGTAGCATCCAGGTGACACCGTCAGGGAGGCCGAGTTCCGTGAGAGACGGTATGTGCGGATAGTGGGTTGGCTGTAGCGACCGTTGATGGAAGGCTACGTAGTTTGCTCTCTGTTTCTCGCCGGAGTCGCCTTCGCTGAAAATGATATTGCTAAGGTCAGGGGTTTCATTGTTTCTTGCCATTTGCTTGATGATGCTGTTGAAATGGGGGAAGAATGCAGTTTCTGCGGAATGAGATATTGCACAAAATTGGTTAATGAAGATGAAATGGGAGTTGGGATCATGTGTAGTAAGGAGGGAAAACGAAATTTTGAAATGGGGTTTGGATGTGTTGTGATGGGAAGTTGATAAAATAGGAGTGGGGGAAGAAACGTAACCTCTGTTATAGAAGATATCAGATTCTGGACTCGTGACGGTCATCACACATCTGTGACGGTCGTCACCCGTGTGACGGGCGTCATGGTTCTGTGACGGTCGTCACACCAGCAAATTCTGCAGAACGCAGAATTTTGCTACAGGGGTGCTTTTGACATGTTTTTAAGACTTGTAATTGATACCGCAATGTAATAAATCAGCCAAGAGGCATATGATAATCATAAAAACAGAATAAGGGAATAATGAATGAAATTGAAATAAAATTTAATTAAAAGGATTGTTTTTAATGTAATACATAAGTGAAATGAAACAGTGCGAAAATAAAAATAATTGAAAGCATACAGAAAAACAGGAAAAATAAACTAAACTAAAGCTAAAATCTCAGTTCTTTTGTGCCTTCAATTCGTCAAACTTCCGGGCATAGTAATCGAGATGGTCACAAACTAAGTCCATGAAAACTGATAATTCGGCGTGGATGCTTGTTATTTCATTTCTTGCGGTGGTCAGAGCTGCGTCGAAGGTGTCTAATCGGTGCAGAATAGTATCCATTTTGTCAGTGTTTTCTTCAGGAATGGGCTCAGGATAGGTGTTGTAATGTGGAGGGGTCTCAGGGTCTACCTCAGCTTCGGATACAGCATCCTCATAATACATATAATCATGTGCTTCAGAGATGTGATCACTGTCGTACATGTAATCCTGTGGTGTGGATTGAGGTGAAGGAGGTCCCATAGGCTCATCCAATTCATAAACCCAATTGTCCTTATTATGGATACTTGTCATCTGATGATTTGGCAATGTGAATAGCTGGACAGGTTTGTCATTGATAAGGTACTCGTAAGGTCCAGGTCCCATGGTTCTTAAAATGCGCCTGTTAAAGCAAAATTGGATATTCATGGGTCGGACGGTGCCAAAACTAGTGCTTGCATTTAGGTGGAATCTAAGGCCAAGCTCGTGGGCAATCATTGTCACGAGGCCTCCTATTAGAATAGGTGATTGTGGTTCCTGAGTGAGGCGTAGGAAGGATCTCATCATAAAAGGCACGACATTCACTGGACGACCCTGAGAAGCACAGAACAAGATAAACAACTCTTCTTTAGATACTGTAGTAATGTTTTCTTCCTTTCTGAAAAGGGTGTGAGCTAGGATCTTTTGAAAGTATCTGAAAGTGGGGTTATGAATCTCATCGTTATACATGCCATTTGGGTCAGGGTGATAGTCGCCTGTGATTTTACCCCAGAACTGGTTTAGTTCAAAATCAACATCTTCATCTTCGGCACTGATGAACACATGTGGTCCGCTAGGAAATCCTAGGAGGTTAGCTAATGACATCCGGCTATGGGTTTGGTCCATTCCAAACATTCTAAAGGTTATCAGCTCTGTGTTTGATCCAAAACCATAGTTGGGTAAGTACCTAAAGGAACTAAGGAATTCGTAGGTGAGGTCCTTATAGGTAGCAAAACGGGTTTTTAAGGAGGTGTTCTCCCAGCCTAATTGATTAAACAGGAATTGAATGCTATAAGTAATTCCTAGCTTCTCCATGGTAGACTTATCATAATACAGTGTTAAGGCTATGTCTCTCTCTCAGTTAATGCTGCAAATCTCGCCTTTTGAGCTAATCCTCGAAAATGAACTTTTGTGAAGTCGTACTCGGCCATACTCGCAGGTTAGTCAGAGAAAAACAGGAGGAAGGTATTAAGGCTTTTAAAATCCTGAAAAAGTTTAAAACAGAAATTTTAAGTCAGAATTTTTAGAAACAAAAGGTGGTAAAAATAAAAACAAAATTTAAATAAAAGAGAAAATAATGAAATAAAATAAAATAAAAATAGTAGCAATTTAAGTTTAAAATTTTGGTAAAATTTCAAAGTAAGGTTTCAAAATAAAAATGAGAATGAAATACAATAAATAGGGAAATACGGGAAAATTGGGTTGCCTCCCATTAAGCGCTGTTTTTAACGTCAAAAGCCTGACGATAGCTTGGTGACAAGCTATTCGGGGTTTTGAGCAGGAAGCTCGAGCAATGTTATACTGCTAACTTGAGGGCTGTTTTCGTTCTTATTATAATGTTTTAAACGTTGCCCGTTTACGATAAACGGTGCATTTGTCTTATCGGTAATTTCAACAGCTCCACTTTGAAGTACTTTAGTCACTTCAAAAGGTCCAGACCACCTAGATTTTAGTTTACCTGGGAAAATTTTCAATCTTGAATTAAATAGAAGTACGATGTCTCCCACACTGAATTGTTTCCGGACTGAACGTTTATCATGCCATTTCTTAGTTCGTTCTTTGTAGATACGGGCATTTTCATAAGCGTCCAATCTAAGTTCTTCTAATTCGTGTAAGTTCAAGATTCGTTTCTCTCCTGCCTCAGTGTAGTTGAAATTAAGTGTCTTAATGGCCCAGCAGGCTTTATGCTCTAATTCTACAGGGAGATGACAGGATTTGCCGTAAACTAATTTGAAGGGTGTAGTACCTATTGGTGTCTTAAAAGCGGTCCTATAAGCCCATAAAGCTTCATTCACCTTTGATGACCAATCTTTCCTTGAGGTAGCGACAGTCTTTTCCAATATTTGTTTTATTTCCCTGTTTGAGACCTCTACTTGTCCGCTAGTTTGCGGATGATATGGTGTAGCTACTCGGTGTCGGACTCCATATTTAGAAAAAAGTTTGTCAAAAATCCGCGATATGAAATGTGATCCGCCGTCACTAATGACGAGTCTGGGTACACCGAATCTAGGAAAGATTGTGTTTTTGAAGAGTTTGATTACTACTCGTGCGTCATTTGTTGGAGTGGCAATGGCTTCTATCCATTTAGACACATAGTCTACAACGACGAGTATGTAGTTATTCCCAAAAGAAGACGGGAAGGGTCCCATGAAATCTATTCCCCATACGTCAAAGATTTCTACCTCTAAGATTCCTTTCTGAGGCATTTCATCGCGTCGTGAGACGTTGCCAGTTCGTTGGCATCGATCACATTTTAGCACAGCGATGTGAACGTCTTTCCAGAGGTTAGGCCAGAATAGGCCGGCTTGGAGAATCTTAGCGCACGTCTTGGATGTACTGGCATGACCACCATATTGTGCTGAATGGCATTGGGAAATGATGTTTTCTATTTCTTCCTCTGGGACACAGCGACGGTATATGTTGTCGGCCCCTCTCTTGAAGAGTAGAGGTTCGTCCCAATAATAGTGTTTCATATCGTGGAAGAGTTTCTTCTTTTGCTGATAAGTGAGATCCGGCGGAAGCACGCCTGCAGCTAGGTAATTAACGATGTCGGCATACCAAGGTAATGTGACTTGGGCATAGACGGCTTCTACGGCTTTTTCGAGTTCGGGATCTTCCGAGATTAAGTTAGGCATGTCACTTTCTAATTTGGCTATCAGATGTTCGTATGGAAAATCGTCATTTATCGGTACTGGTTCATGTTTAATGCCTTCTATTCGGGATAAGTGATCTGCAACTACGTTCTCGGTTCCTTTCTTATCTTTATTTCTAAGTCAAACTCTTGTAATAATAGGATTCATCTCAATAATCTTGGTTTGGCATCCTTTTTGCTTATTAGGTACCTAATGGCAGCGTGGTCTGTGTATATGATAATTTTTGCTCCTACTAAGTAAGAACGAAATTTGTCAAGCGCAAATATAACTGCTAGAAGTTCCTTTTCTGTTGTGGCGGAGTTCATTTGGGCAGGATCTAAGGTTCTACTGGCGTAGTAGATGGCATGAAGCTTCCTGTCCTTCCTTTGTCCTAGAACTGCGCCTACAGCATAATCACTCGCATCGCACATGATTTCGAACGGTAGTCGCCAATCGGGTGGTTGCATAATTGGTGCGGTGATAAGGGCTGATTTTAATGTTTCGAATGCTTTTAGACAGTCGTCGTCAAAGACGAACTCAACATCTTTCATCAACAGGCCGGTCAGAGATTTTGTGATTTTTGAAAAATCTTTTATAAATCTGCGGTAGAAACCGGCATGTCCTAGAAAACTCCGTATTTCACGTATGGATTTTGGAGGTTGGAGGTCTTTTATAATTTCTATTTTAGCTTTGTCGACCTCAATCCCTTTATTAGATATGACATGTCCTAGAACTATTCCTTGTCGGACTATAAAATGGCATTTTTCCCAATTTAGAACGAGGTTCACTTTTACACAACGTTTTAATACCATTTCTAAGTTTTGTAGGCATCCTTCGAAGCTTTGTCCATATACTGAGAAATCGTCCATAAATACTTCCATGATGTTGTTTATGAAATCTGCGAAGATTGCCATCATGCATCTTTGGAAGGTTGCTGGAGCATTACAAAGTCCGAACGACATTCGGCGGTAAGCAAAAGTACCATAAGGACATGTGAATGTAGTCTTTTCTTGGTCATCAGGATGAATGGGAATTTGGAAAAATCCTGAATAACCATCTAGATAGCAGAAATATGAATGTTTGGCTAATCTTTCCAACATTTGGTCTATGAAGGGCAAGGGGAAGTGATCTTTTCGTGTGGCTTTGTTAAGCTTTCTATAATCAATGCACATTCTGCTTCGAGTCACGACTTTTTTTGTTATGGATTCGCCTTTTTCGTTCTTAACTACTGTGACTCCTCCTTTCTTAGGTACAACATGTACTGGGCTGACCCATTCACTATCGGAGATTGGATAGATGATTCCTGCATCTAGCAATTTCTTTACTTCGTCTTTGACTATAGTGCTTAGGATGGGGTTCAGTCTCCTCTGATGCTCTCTAGAGGGTTTACAATGTTCCTCTATTGTAATTCGATGCATACAGATCGAAGGGCTTATACCTTTTAGATTGCTTATGTTATAGCCTAACGCGGTGGGGTACTTCTTTAGGACTTCTAATAGCTTTGCGGTTTCTAGTTGTCCTAAGTTGGCGTTGACTATCACTGGTCTTTTTAGTTCATCGTCTAGGAATTCATATCTAAGGTTTTTCGGTAGTGCTTTAACTTCTAAAGATGGGTTCTTCGGACCTGGCATATGGTTTGGGGTTAGTGCTAAGCTTTCGCTTAGACTGTCGTCTTTATACGGTTTACGCCAATCATCGTCTTCAGAAATATCGGGTATTTGAATCTTTATTATTTCTGAATACGTGGTCTCTTCATTTTCAAGTTCTCTTATGCATTCGTCAATTACATCTACTAAATAGCAGGTATCGTCTATGGCTGGTGCTTGTAAGAACTTGGTGAGAATGAACTCTATCTTTTCTTCTCCTACTTCAAATGTTAGCCTATCTTTCTTTACGTCAATTATAGCTCCGGCTGTGGCTAGGAATGGTCTTCCTAAAATGATCGGAGTAACTGAATCTTCCTTAATATCCATAATTATGAAATCGGTTGGGATATAGAATTGTCCTATGCGTACCGGAACGTTTTCCAGTATACCGACAGGATATTTGACGGATCGGTCAGCTAATTGAACGGACATCTTGGTCAGTCTTAGTTCACCCATATTTAGCCTTTTGCATATGGATAAGGGCATAACACTGATACTGGCTCCTAAATCGCACAGGGCTTTGTCTATTACGAATTTTCCAATGACACAGGGTATGGAGAAACTACCTGGGTCTTTTAATTTAGGAGGCATGTGGTTTTGAATAATAGCGCTACACTCTGCAGTAAGTGTAACTGTTTCGTTATCCTCGATCTTTCTCTTATTTGACAGGATTTCTTTGAGAAATTTAGCATACGAGGGCATTTGAGTGATAGCTTCTGTAAAAGGAATAGTGATATTCAACTATTTAAGGAGCTTTACAAATTTCTTAAACTGCCCTGTAGTTTTGGAGTTTATTAGTCTTTGAGGATAAGGAATCGGTGGTTTATATGGCGCTGGAGGTGCTTGAGTTTTTTCACTTGCGGTGTCCTCCTTCTCATTGTCTTCCTTCTTCTCTAACTCGGATTCCTTTTCTGCTTGTTCAGTTGGATTTTGTTGCATGGCTGAGTTTTCGGTTCTCGGATCGATCGGTTCGTCCAATTCTTTTCCGCTTCTTAATATGACGGCATTTGCTTGCCCTTTTGGATTTTGTTCGGGTTGTCTAGGAAATGTGCCAGCGGGTGCAGCACTAGAGGCTTGTTGTTGAGCCACTTGTGATATCTGTGTTTCTAGCATTTTGTTGTGGGTGGCTAAAGCGTCTACTTTTCCGGTCAGCTGTTTAATTTGCTCGCTAGTGTGTATGTTTTGATTTAGGAATTCTTTCTTTGTTTGAGCTTGAGTAGCTATGAATTTTTCCATCATCAACTCGAGGTTTGATTTCCTAGGGGCAGTCTGGGCAGCAGCTGGTTTCTGATATCCTGGCGGAGCACCTGGTGCTTGCAAGGCATTATCGTTCTTGTAGGAAAAGTTTGGGTGGTTCCTCCATCCTGGGTTGTAAGTATTTGTGTAAGGGTTTCCTTGAGCGTAATTTACTTGGTCTGGTGGGATTCCAGCCAACAATGGGCACTCGGGCACATTATGAGTGGCGATTCCGTATAACTCGCAGTTTGGAGTTACGGCAGCGACGGTTGCAGTGGGGTTAACGGTCAGACTGTCGATCTTCTGTGCTAGAGCATCTACTTTAGCGTTGAACTTTTCAAGGCTGCTGATCTCGTACATCCCACCTTTCGCTGCGGGTTTCTCTGCTGGAATGCGTTCACCTCCCCATTGGCAGTGGTTCTGAGACATGTTTTCGATTAGTTGATAGGCTTCGTCGTATGGCTTATCCATAAGTGCACCGCCCATGACGGCGTCTACCGTTAACCTGGTGTTGTATAAAAGACCATTATAGAAAGTATGGATCGTCACCCAGTCTTCTAGATCGTGGTGAGGACATGTTCTCATCATATCTTTGAATCGTTCCCACGCTTCGTAGAGAGATTCAGTATCTTTTTGTCGAAATCCGTTGATTTGAGCTCTAAGCATAGCAGTTTTGCTTGGCGGAAAATATCTCGCTAAAAATACGCTCTTCAATTGTTCCCATGTCGTAACGGAGTTGGATGGTAAGGATTGTAACCATGTCCAAGCTCTATCTCTAAGAGAGAAAGGGAAAAGACGAAGTCTTATTGGGTCTGGAGTTACTCCATTTGCTTTCACTGTGTCTGCATATTGTACAAACTTCGTTAAGTGTTCATTTGGATCCTCAGTTGCATTTCCTGAGAATTGGTGTTGTTGTACAGCTGACAGCAATGAGGGTTTTAGCTCAAAATCTTTTCAAGTAATAGCTGGGGCAGCAATGCTATTATGAGGCTCCATCTGAGAGGGTGTAGCATATGCCTTCAGTGGTTTGTTTTGAGGTCCTTCAGCCATCTTTTCTTCTTTAACTGGAGGATGAGCTAGAAGATCAAGAATGTTGTGTCTTCGTTGATATTCGACGATGCGCCTTCTTAGATGTAGGAAGCGCTCTAGTTCAGCGATTGTAGGTTGTAAGATTTCGCCTTGTGAGCGAGTACTTGGCATACGATCGAAGAACGAGTAGAGGGAGAGAGAATTGTTAACCTAGTCTATATTGTGTAACAAAGGATTACACTATTGACTAAACGGGTCCCCGGCAACGGCGCCAAAAACTTGATCGCGACTTTCTATGTCTAATACAACTTAACTGCAAGTGCACAGTCTATCGCGTAGTAATAAAAGATATCGATCCCACAAGGACTCGTAATCAAACTAGTGTTCACGGGAGTTACTATATTTAGCTAGGTAGATAATGTTTAAGAGAATAATTGCTATTACTAAAGGGAACTAAAAACGTTACTTAAAGTATAATTACGCGAATCGATATGCAATAATCGTGTTCTTCAGGGATTTGACAAGTTACCAGTATATAAAATATTTTCAGAATTTATTTAAGAAGAAAATAGTGATCTAAAGACCTTTGTCTCACGATGGTTGTTGACGCTAGTCGCAACTTTAAGGCGGAACGTATGTTGTCGCTATCCCGTTCGGGGTTAAAATCGCTTTTTGGAAATCTCTAAATTCTAATATATTTTAAAGTGCTTTCGTTGTTATTAAAACAAATGCCTAGTGTTTACTATCTGGTTCTAGCCGTAGCTGTCGCTTGTTGGTTCATACCTTAATTAATTTCCCACTGTCGTGGTAAAACTACTTTTAAATAAGTTCTCGCTGTCGCGACGAACGTTTATTCAGGAAATAAGTTTAAACACTCAGGCCATAAACAACTTTTGAAAAAGAAAGGTTTTAACCGGTTATTATCAAATCCCGTCTGAATTATTATTACATACCGATTACTCTGGTTTAGCTAGACATGGATTTGGAACAGGTAAAGCATAAATAAAAGCGGAAATTTAGAACATACATACTGCTGGGAAGTAAAGTTACAATTAACGAAATAATAAAAACCTGTAAATATCCAATTGGCTTTTGGCCAAATCCCAACGATGTTGGAAGGATTGTGTCTTCAAGCCAATAGAGCGTACAAAGGAATCTTGCAGTAATAGAATACAGGAAAAAGGAAAGGAAAACAAAAACAAGACTTAAACTAAATTTGCTCTGGAAAATATTTGGGCAGCACTTCGTTATTTGAATGCGGCTCCCTTTCTCAGCTCCCCTCCTTCATCTTTTATAGAGGTGAAATACTAACGGTTATATCTTGCAGAAGGTGGACTTGGAGTCAGAGAAAATAGGAAGTAGTGGTCCATTATTTTGGGACTTGGAACTGGTTTTTGCACGTTTACTGAAGTTCTGCGTTTTTGCCTGCATGACGGTCGTCACCCGTGTGACGGTCGTCATGGATGTGTGACGGTCGTCACATCAGTAAAATCCGCATCTGTTGTTTTTCATGTTGTTTTCATCTGGTTTTCGTTCATATTTCATCTGTAATTGCTTCTTTTCTTCATATTGCTTTGTTTGGACATGATCTTCAAATACCTGCAAAATATCAGACAAATAACATGG
This sequence comes from Lathyrus sativus, assembly GCA_963859935.3. Lineage (NCBI taxonomy): Eukaryota > Viridiplantae > Streptophyta > Magnoliopsida > Fabales > Fabaceae > Lathyrus > Lathyrus sativus. The sequence goes on from OZ012735.1 coordinate 583,049,529, forward strand.
AAAAACCCGAAATCAGATTAAAACCAGTCAAATATTAGTTGAATTATACGTTAATATATATATATATATACGATTTCGCGTTATCAGGAAACACGGGGATGCAATTCAAGATACCTCATCAAAACTTACTCAAGACTGGATTGTTGCAAAAAAAACATCCGCTAGATCATATTATAGGAGATATCAAAATAGGTGTAAGCATGCTTTCTATGGTTAATAATTTCTGTAATTATTCAGCCACGCTTTCACATATTGAATAAAAAATATCATTGATGCTTTGGTTGACAAAGGATAACTCATTTCTATGTAAGAAGATCTCAATCAATTTAAAAGAAACAATGTATAGGATCTTGTCCCACGTCCTTAAAACAAAAGTCATATGCAACAAATGGGTTTTTCAAAACAAATTTGGTGAAAGTGGCATAATCATAAGAAATAAATAAATTTTGGTGGCTAGGATACAATCAAGCTTAACATATTGAATATGAGGATACATATGCTTCCATAACTTATCATGAAGTGACTAGACTCCTTTTGGAATTTTCATGATGCTTGGATTTTAAGTTGTATCATGTGGACATCAAGTCTGCCTTCCTTAACGGTTTTATAATAAAGAAATATACGTCTCGCAACCTTCTAATTTTGAGGACCATGAAAATCCTGACCATGTTTTTAAATTAAAAAGAGCTCTCTATGTTCTTAAACAACCTCATAAAGCTTGGTATGAAAGCCTCAATGGATTCTTAATAAAGAAATTATTTAATCATGATAATGTAGACACTAATTTGTTTATAAAGCGTAAAGGATTTTATCTTCTTTTAGTTCAAATTTATGTAGACGAAATTATTTTTAGTTCTACTAATAAGTCATTGTGTATAAAATTTTCTAGTATCATACTGAGGGATTTTGAGACGTCCCTAATGGGAGAAATAAATTATTTATTGGGATTACAAATAAAAAATGAATAAAGGAACGTTCATTAGCAAAACATTATTGTTTGGAGCTCTTAAAAAAGTATGACATGAAAGATTTAAAATCCTTGTCTACACACAACTTTAAACCTTCTAATTGATAAAGGTAAACAAGGATTTGAGACCGAGATCACCAAACTCATAGGTATAATAGGATATTTGATTTATTTAACAGTAATCTAACCTAAGATTATATTTAGTGTGTGTATGTGTGCTAGATTTCAAGCTTCCCCATGAGAATCCAACTTTAAGACTGTGAAACAAATTTTAAGGTGCCTTAACGAAACATTAAACTGTGATCTTTTATTTTCTAAAGGAAGTGAATTTAGCTTAGTAGGTTTCTATGATTCTAATTTTGCATGGTGCAACTCAAATAAGAAGAGTACTAGCGATAGTTGTCACCTAATTAGAAATTCTTTGGTTTCTCGACACAACAAGAAGCAACACATCATTGATATTTCTACCATTGAGCCAAATATGTACCCACCGGTAACTATTACGTACAAGTCTTTTGGATAAAGCAACAACTACTAAATTATGATTTAAAACTTGGTTGCGTTCTATTAAGTACGATAACGCTGGTGCAAGTAGTCTCACTAATAATCCAGTTTTACATTTACGCACTAAGCATATTGAAATCAAGCATCGTTTTCTTAGAGATCATGTGAAAAATGTGATGTGATTTTTGAATATGTGGATACTAAAGATCGGCTAGGTGATATTTTTATGAAAACATTGTCCGTATAACAATTTTACAAAATATGTGGGAATTAGAGATCCTTTATCCATCTTGCTCTAAATAAGCTTCGATTCTATTATTATTTATTTTAGCTATATATTTTCTTGTATACTAACATTTTATAGTATAACAATTTATATTGAATATCAACTCTACTAATGTGATCTCTCTAAATGCATCTCTTAGCTATTTAACTTTCTTATATGGTCAATCTAAAGTTATGTGATATTATCTACTATGATGCTTATCTTTTTATCTTGCAGCTTATCTGTGACTAGCTGTGTTGCATTTAAAACTCTTTAAGTGCATTTGTATCTATAAGTATGTTTCTTTATTAGTTTTTCATTGTGCATTATTTGTGTACATTCTTCCATCCTATTTCTCTTGATGATAGTGTTTTGTTGGTGTTCTTATTCATGTAGTTATGTACATATGTTACATTTGGAAATTTTTTTATAAGCTCTTTATTTTGTCATTTTATTTTTCTACAGTTATTGTGCATCTTATTCTATATATTTTAGCTTGATTTCTTCTAGAATTTGTTTTATGATTTCATTTGTAAGTAGTAATGAGTCTATATGAGTTATAGAATCATAAAACATATATGGACTCATATAGACTCATTACAACTTACTACCCTTTGACAAAATGAAAAAGAGATATGGATTAAGCTAGTCACAGATAATGTGCATCTTATTCTTGAGTTTGTAAAGTTGTGTGAGATTTTTCGAAAAATGTTCATCTTGTTCCTCAAACCAAAAATACTATTGATGAGTGTTGCTCAACTCTAGGTGAGAGAGTGTGAGTTATAAGTTTGAGGATATTCATTAGGTGTTCTATAGTTCTTAGAAAGATTGTTTTTGAGATGGAAGAATCAGGTTGTGGATTTATGGAGATAAACATTTAATATGGAAAAGAAATATTTTTTCTCCAAGAGGTCTTGGAATTTTAGCTCCTTAAACAAGATAACTACTCAATCAAGAGAATTTTGGTAGGATCGAGTTGCCACAGACATAATCTTGAAGTGTTGTGGTTCTTAGAAGGTGGATCAATTCGAGATTATAGATCTTAGAGGTTTTACAGCTTAGTGAGTTGTGTGTCGATGAAGGAAATCAAGAATAACATATGTGTAACTTAACTGTTTGAACTATGTTTTTTCAGTATATGTAACTATCATCTCTATTAAAAGACATTGTTTAAAATTTCTATTAATGGAAGACTCAACCATTTCAAATGGTTTTCCATTGAAGGCACGATTAAGTGCAAGTAAGAACGACACACCAAACCAGTATAAATCTTGATACACAACTTTTTTATATCTTTATCTTTTTAATTTATGTATAATGTTTTGTTGCGGAAATAAAATTGATTGGTGAATTGGTGGTTGTGATGGATAATAGTCGATATGAGCTTCTGATGTTGCGGAGAAGGGGCTCACCTACAAGGTTAGCAGTTCAATGCTCAAGTCAGTATGCGAGAGAGAAGAGTGAATGAAATTTGAATTTAAAAAATGTGTACATGAATTATTCACACTTATCCTTTATATAGTGGAGCGGTTATAACAACTTGATATTTTCTAGGCGTGCGATGCAGGGAGCCCTTGAATGTATCTTGAATTTGAATTGCCTGTAAAATTCCATATGGTAGTTCTCTTGCGGTGCCAGTGCTTCAGACAAAATGTAACTCCCTCATAGTGGTCAGTGACCATTCCGATGAGCATAAACATATAGAATTCACATGTTCTTATGTTTTATTTGCTTTCTAGTTTGCATGTGGTTAGACTTTATTGTTAATATCGGTTTAATGTTTACTCTTAAGTATCTTAAGTATGTGTTACATCTAGTCAGCTAAAAAAAAATTAGTGATTATTCTAGAAAAATGTACTTCTAAATTATTGTATCAATTAACTTGTTTCTATTCAAACGTCTTTGTTTGAATCTAATTATAATAACTATCATATTGTTGATTACTTGATTTTTTAACATCTTTTATTATTGAATTTATTGTTATGTCAATTCAATCATGCAGTATCTTTTAAAATATTTTTTAAACTTACACTCTCACACTTTTTAAATTTGATTTAGAAAAAATAATTACTAAAAAAAGGTATATTCAACTCCACTCTTCTAGACCATTTCACGTCCATATTCAAACCAACAAATAAATCATGCAACAAATAAATCATGCAATAAAGTTAAAGGAAGAAACATGTATACTTTAGACGATGTAGTATAGATGTATTTGTTTTGTATATTGTTTATTTTGATGTAATACATATGATATGTTAGATATCTTTATGTATTCCAAATAAATATGATGCCCATAACAATATATGCTTAAGCTAATAGTTTTTTTTATTGAGGGACTGAATAGGTACATAACAGAAAAAAACAACAAAGTATAGTAAATCACCAATAGTATGATACATAAACAAAACTACATCATTTTACATAATACACAATAACATCAATGTGTTACATAAAACATTATCATATGTTTACATAATTCAACTAGTTTTCAAAAGACACTTAAATCAATCCTAATATAATAACAAAATTTTAGATATATATATATATATATATATATATATATATATATATATATATATATATATATATATATATATATATATATATATATATATATATATATATATATATATATATATATATATATATATATATATATATATATATATATATATATATATATATATATATATATATATATATATATAAAAGAAAAATATAACAATTCATCTAAATTTTCATTCGCGCCATTATAGAGTTAAGTCCACCCTCAAATTCCAAATGATATTGTGCCTGACCAACAATTTTTTGGTTGTATACTTTAATTCTCTAATATTTTGTTTCAATTCTTTAAGTTTATGCATCAATTATAATTTTATTATCTACAAACTATTAGCCTTATTCAACGTTAGCTTTAGATAAAAACCTCCATTCTCATTTTTTCTCTTAATGATAAACATATTTGTCTTATCTTAAACTTCATCACAATACCAATAAAAAATCACATATGGCTTTATGTTACCATACCTAAAAGAACAATAATTTAGAATAAGTGTTAAGGCATTTGTAAAAAATCACACAAAGTTTGCTCAAACAAAAAATTAACCAAAATAAAGTTTAATTAGAACAAGAGATTTCCAAAATTTAAGAGTTTAGGTAGTAAGGTAACCCTTCTATGTACAACTGTTTACACTCGAAATTAATAAACAAGCGCTAGTCTTTTAAATTTTTATATCTTTAGTTACTTATATGATCGACTAGATTGATTCTAGAACATGTACTTTTATTTAGTTTCAATTTTTATTATGTATGAACATTTTGACAATGTTCTTTTGATTGACTAAAAGTAAAGTTACAATTCGTTAAAGAGATGCAAAAATGTAAATCATAAGGTAAATGACTTCAAAGTAATTTACATGAAATGTAAATAACAAAATCTTAAATAATTCAATGAAAAGTATAAAAATATGGTGGTCCCACGTACATTTTACTTAGGAAACTCTTTTATCAACACACAAATACTTTAAGTAAATTTGAGTTTTTGTACAAGTTTCAACACACAAATCCTAATTACTAAGACTCATATTTATAATGAACCGAAAATAACTATAATTAAACAGTCTTTTACCTAGAAGATTTCACGTTTTCGATTGCATGCTCTTTGCTATCCACAACTGTTCACGTGTCTTCGAGAAACGAATAAGGGTAACAAACAATTATTAGCCTTATTTTGAATTGTTCTCGTCGAAACGTCACTCCAAGAAACTTCGTCAAACTCAAGTATAGACCAAAAATATTTCTAAATCCCATACCACAATTTCCTGTATGCAACGAAAGTCTTCTTCAACTATATCCTTGAAAGCCTTTCTGTCAAAAATAACATATTACTTTTCAGAATATCTCTTCAAATTCCATTAGCTTATTTCAAATATCCATGTGCGTCAAAATCTCAGCCAACAAAGTGCCCCCTAAAAATGTCATTTTCGACTATAAAGAGAAAAAGACATTTTTTGAAATGTTTCGACGCTACAACGTCTTCCCTGCTATGACGTTATGGTATCATGACTATGTTTCTTCAAACGTCTTTTTGAGGTGTGCAAAAACCCAACTTTAATCATCGCGCTCCTATTTCCTAGAAGATCGTGGGTCATGCCAACTGCCACCGTCCAATTAATCTCTCCCTGATCAACACGCGTCCCATGATCCACACCCACTATCAGCATTTGTTGAAATGAAACGTTTTTTTTCTCACTCCACTATAAATACTTCAACTCACCTTGTTCCTCACTTTTTACACTTCTGAACCTTTTCTTCTAAAACGCAAGAACAAATTATTCATCCTTTCTCAACAAAGCTCCAAACAAAATCAAGTATTTTCTTTATTTCCAACATCAATGGCGTCCAAAGCTAAGAACCCAAAAGATTCCAAGAAGTAAATGTCTCTTCCTCCTATTTATAAAATTATGGGTCCCAAAGTTATGGGGAATCAATAGTACATCCTAGAGCCTTCTCTTGAAGAAGAGAAACGACACATTTACTAATCTAAAGTACATGCTATTGTTGGTCCTTTACTAGAGATTAACACTAATTCTGAGAAACTTAGAGAATATTTTCTCACTTATCATAGAACTAAACCAATATCAAGTATGAAAAAATCTAAGGCTAACAATGAATCTGTGAACACTGAACTAGATACCTAGATAATAATCAGGAAAAGTCCTCGACTGAGCCTATAGAGAAATCCATTAACTTAAATTATATAGAGAAATCCCCTTATTGAAAGACCTTGAAAATTACTTGTCTTGGCTTGCGAAGTTAGAGGAAAAAAAACCCAATTTCGGAAAGATATGAAAATCTTCGACATGATTCAACTGTCAAAAGTTGGACCACGTTATTGACAAGCTATGTTTCTAACCTCTTTGTACTTTTAGGATAACACTGACAACAATTTTCGCTTCCCTTGTGGGATGTTAACTCCAACGTTATTCGACATCGCTGCAATCACTGGTCTTCAACCAACCGGAGATGCTTTCGATCCCAGTCACATGACTGAGGAAACCATTGGCTTCGATGGAAATCAAGCCACTTTTACTCGTTACATCTCATTTCACCATAAAAAGGACACTGAAGAAGTTTATAATGAAGAACATATTGCTTTCCTCGCACTTCGGCTATTTCGATGTGTGGAGGCAAATCGCCACACATCACACAAGTCTATAAGACATTGGTCAATACAGGTTTCGATGATGACAAATTACAGCCTTGGATAGATTGAAAACTATAAACTCCAGATCTACTAAACAGATGCAACGTATCAACTACCATATCCTTTTATACTTGTCTTAAGACTGTTGTAATAAATATACTATGTGTAGATAAAATGCAATCATGACCAGAGGCATGAAAGACCACAAACTGATGAATTTCTGCAGTTTTGTAGGGCATGAGTCGACCATAGGGTCGGCACATGCATCAGAGCACTTCTCCACTAATCAGCACACAAGACAATGAGTCGACCATAGGGTCGACGCATGAAGGAAAAATTTTCCAACGGGTCAGCGCATAAAGGCATGAGTCGACCATAGGGTCGGCGCATGAAGGAAATAGTTTTCAAAGGGTCAGCGCACGCCGACTGTATGGTCGACGCATACTGATGCATTTTCCAGATTCCCAAACAACACAGGCCATGCGTCGACGCACAGACCTGCTGCGGTCGACCGTTCGCGCGGAAATCCTGTTTTTAAATGATTCCCTCTTATATTTGAAATACTGTTATGTCTATAATTGGGTTGGTACTATATATACTGGTTTAACCACTTGTGTCACATTAACATTTGATAATCTTTGATTCATGTGTTTAAAAACAAGGAGTGAAATAGGTGTCCAAGATTCATCATCTTCATCTTCAACATCTCACAACATTTCAATTACAAACAACCATTTTTGAAGTGCATTGTGAGAGATTCAAGGTGATAAGGTTCGAAGCTTAGATTGGAGAATCAAGTTCGGGTTGAAGCTTGTGACAAGTTCTTTCTTGAATAAAACCGTTGGGGTTTTACCCTCCAAGATTGGTTTGAATTTTGGGGGTTTTTGGACGAGATTCTTCATCAAGGGTCAACTGAGCTAAGGTGATTGTGAAGAGGTGTTCTTCACAAGTCTAGTAGCGGATTCATTGATATTGAAGGGAAGATCTCGGGTTCGATTTGTTGCTGTTGAGATCAGCCGGAGCCGAAGGTTTGAACAACAACGTGTTATTCAATAAGGTGGCTGGAATCGGAGGTCCATCAATAAAAATCGGAGGACTTGATTCGGCTTGAATCAAGGGGTAAGGAGTGAAAGCAACTTTCAACACATTGAGATTTTTGTTGTATATTTGCTGCTCAATCCTTGTATAAACTGTTACATTCAACAGGTGATATCTATAAAATCTATCTCAATTCTAGTTTTAGAATTGAGGGCAGACGTACCCCGAAGCGAGGACGACGGGGGAACTGCCTCACCAAATACTTGTCTTCTCTATTTTTCTGCATTTACGTTATAGCTCAAAATAAGTAATTTTTGTATAAGCACTATTGTCAAAATTGTGATATCAATTGAGTAAGATGTTAAAACTCTGTTTTTGACTCCAAAGTACAATAAGACATTGTACTAGGCTAGTTGGAATCACTTACTCAACATAAATATCACTTGGAGTGTTTTGCACACCAAGTGTTTGACAAATTGCTTGAACCAAAATTATCTTACTTGTGTATCTAGTTTTGGTTTGGTCTTTGAATCATTGGAACTAGGAATCCTAACAACTGAAGTAGATCATTGATAAGTGTGATTAGTGTTGTGATTCTATTTTCCATATTGTCATTAATCCAAAGGCTTACGCATATCCGATTTTCCAATAACCGTTCGTTTTAGACTATATTATCCTCGGCCGCTTCCGCAATTAAAACAATTTTTCAAAACCAATTTTAATTGGTAGCGCCGACTCAAATTTTAATTGGGGATCTATTCACCCCCCTTCTAGATTCGTTCCATAGTCTAACAAGTGGTATCTAGAGCTCCGGTTATTCGGTGCTTCAAATACAACGTAGATAGAAAATGGCTAACGAACCAAAAGGGGCGTACAATAGAGCTCCCGTTTTTAACGGTGAAAATTATAGTTATTGGAAAGACTGTATGCGGGTGCATATAAACTCCATAGACAGAAAAATATGGAACGTTATCCTCAATGGTCCAATAGAAATTACTATGACCAATGCGGATAACGTAGTTGTGCCAAAGCCCGAAGCACAATGGACCGATGACGATGAGAAAAAATACAATTATGATTGGAAAGCCAAAAATATCTTAATCTCCTCATTAGGTGTAGATGAATACTATCGTGTATCCCATTGTCCTACTGCTAAGGCCATGTGGGATTCACTACAAATAGCCCATGAGGGGACAAACGATGTTAAGTTGGCTAGAATCAACACATTAACACAAGAGTTTGATCTCTTTTTCATGGAGCAAGGGGAAACCATTGCTGACATGCAAAAGAGATTTACTCATCTCATCAATCGTCTACATTCATTAGGTAGACCTGTTTCCAATGATGTTGCTACTAATAAGATCTTAAGATATCTTAACAGGGAATGGCAGCCAAAAGTGACCGCCATCAAAGAAGCACATGATCTTACCTTATTAGACTTGACAACATTGTTTGGCAAACTACAAGAGCATGAACAGGTACTCTTGAGCCTAGACCAACGCGAAAAGATGGAAAAGAAAGACAAAACGAAGGTGAGTGAAAAGAAATTCATAGCTCTCAAGACTTCCTCCTCGAAGTCTCAAGCAAAAGAGCAAAGTGATTATTCCTCAAGCGACAGAGAAGAAGAGGACAAGAGCGAAGATATGGGGTTGTTTGTCAAACGGTATAACCGTTACGTGAGAAAGAACGACATCCAACATTCCGAGAAGAACTTGGTAAACTTCCGGAAACAATCTAGGTACTCCAAGGATGATGACTCGAAAGGTAAAAAGACTAGAGGGACGTGCTACAAGTGTGGAAAGCCCGGTCACTACAAACCGGACTGTCCGATGAACAAAAAGGGAAAGGAGAAGGAATCATCAAAGTCACACAAGAAATCATCAAAGCCTAGGAGAGCGTACATAGCTTGGGAAAGCGACAGCGACTCTTCCTCCTCTAATGAAAGCTCTAGTGATGAAGAAGAGTCTGTGAATTTATGCCTCTCCGCTCATCAGAAAAATAAGAAAAAACAGGTACGTCACTCTAAATATGATAAGTCCTCAAATATGTCGCATTCAGAATTACAAACCGCATTTAATGCCTTACACAATGAAGCAATTGAAGCCTTCAAGAAACTTGCCTCTAATAAAAGAATTTTTACGTATTTAGAGCACAAAGTTAAAGAGTCCGAAAAGAAATTAGAGGACCTTAAGGCTTCCATTGTGAAAGGCAATGAATCGGATTGTGAGGACAATAGAAATCCTTTTGACTTTGGGTGTGATACTTGTCATATTTGGCAAGGTGAGGTTAGAAACCTCAAGGCCAAATTAAACAAGGCACTTGAGCCTAAAATTACATTTGCTATTGATAAAAAGGATTTTAGAAAAAGTATGATTAACCCATACCAAAAATATGTATTTGTAATTAGGGATCAAGCAAGTAAAAGTGATTATAAAGTCGATTTTGCATGCTTATATTGTTGCAAGAAAGGCCACTCCATTGGTAAATGTCGGTTTAGGAGATTTCTTGTTCCTAAAGGCATCTACCAATGGTTGCCCAAACGCAACCATTTTGTCGCTAACCTATTAGGACCCAATATGCCATTGGGTACCTCCCTGTGCTAATTATGTTTTGATAGGTGAAATGTGTCGAGACCACCGAGAGAAGATGGATTCTCGACAGTGGGTGCTCAAAGCACATGTCTGGAGACATATCCTTATTCATAGACTTTGTGGCTAAGAAGAAAGGGTATGTAACTTATGGTGATAATAATCGCGGAGCAATACTAGGTAAAGGTAGTGTAGGTAATCCCGCCTCTACTATGATTTCTGACGTGTTGCTTGTCGAAAACCTTAAACATAATCTGGTTAGCATTAGCCAATTATGCGACAAAGGATACAATGTATCTTTTTCCAAAGATTGTTGCGAAATTGTGCATGAAAATGATAAGAAGAATATGTTTAATGGTTTTAGAGTAAACAACATATATATGCTTGACTTAAATGAAGTATCGTTAACAAGTGACAAATGCCTCATAACTATGAGTGAAGACTCATGGCTATGGCATAGGCGTTTAGCGCATGTTAATTTTGACTTACTTAATAAGGTAGTCTCAAAAGACCTAGTTTTAGGACTTCCCAAAATAAAGTTCACCAAGGATCACCTTTGTGATGCTTGTCAAAAAGGGAAGCAAACGAGGATCTCATTTAAATCCAAAAAGATAATTTCAACAACGAGACCTCTTGAACTTCTTCATATGGACTTGTTTGGGCCGTCTAGGATCAAAAGTCTAGGAGGAAACTATTACAGGTTCATAATAGTGGACGACTTTTCTAGGTTTTGTTGGACCATCTTTTTAGTAAGTAAAAGTGATACATTTTTCGCTTTTGAAAAGTTTGCTAAGCTTTCCCAAAATAAGTTAAATACAAACATAGTGTCAATTAGAAGCGACCATTGAGGTGAGTTTGAAAATCACTTATTTGAAGAATATTGTGGTAACCATGGTATAGATCATAACTTCTCCTCTCCATGCACCCCTCAACAAAACGGGGTTGTGGAGCGTAAAAACCGTATTTTAGAAGAATTGGGAAGAACAATGATTAACGAAAGTGGTTTACCAAAATATTTTTGGGCCGACGCTATTAGTACGGCGTGTTATGTTTTGAATAGGGTGCTCATTCGCCCCATTCTAAATTAAACACCGTATGAACTTTTAAAAGGGCAAAAGCCAAATGTTTCTCACTTGCATGTGTTTAGATGCAAATGTTTTGTATTAAACAATGGAAAGGAAAACTTGGGAAAATTTGATTCCAAAGTCGATGAAGGTATCTTCCTCGGATACTCTCAATCGAGTAAAGCATATAGAATATATAATAAATGATTACTTGTTGTAGAAGAGTTTGTGCATGTTACTTTTAATGAGTCATATCCGAGAAATGTCGGAAAGGATAGTGTTGTTCATGGTGCAGGTACATCCACAGAAGACATACTCAAAAGTGGCGAGACGGGGATTGATCAACCCGACAAAGTCAAAGTTGAGGAGGATAAGGATGTACATCATGATGTAACAGAGGAAGTTCATCCGCCTTCAAACGATGATCTCCCTCAAGCTTGGAAGTCATCTAAAGACCATCCAATTGAAAACATTCTCGGAGACATCACAAAGGGTGTAACAACTCGATCGAAGCTAAGTAATTTCTGTTATCACTTCGCATTCGTTTCACAGATGGAACCTAAAAACCCTAAGGAAGCCCTGCTCGATGAACATTGGTTTTTATCAATGCAGGAGGAACTGAATCAGTTCACTAGAAATGAGATTTGGGACCTTGTCCCTCCTCCGCGAGGTCATCGAGTAATCGGCACCCGATGGGTGTTTAGAAATAAACTGGACGAGAACGGAGTAATAACTCGTAACAAAGCGCGGTTAGTCACACAAGGGTATAACCAAGAGGAAGGCATCGACTATGAGGAAACTTATGCGCCGGTAGCCCGACTCGAGGCTATACGCCTTTTACTTGCTTTCGCTTGTGCGAAGGATTTTAAATTATTTCAAATGGACGTCAAAAGTGTGTTCCTTAACGGGTTCATAAATGAAGAAGTCTATGTTGCTCAACCACCTGGTTTTGAGTCTCATGAGTATCCTAATCATGTCTACAAACTGAAAATAGCTTTGTACATTCTCAAACAAGCTCCTAGAGCTTGGTATGAGAGACTAAGCAAATTCTTACTTGATCGAGGCTACTCAAGAGGAAAGGTTGATACTACTCTCTTCATTAAACGTCAAGGAAAACACTTAATTCTTGTACAAATTTATGTTGACGATATCATATTTGGATCCACTAACATGAATCTCGTAAGAGAGTTTGCTGAGCTTATGCAGGGTGAATTCGAGATGAGTATGATGGGTGAACTCACATACTTTCTCGGTTTGCAAATCAAGCAACTGAAGGAAGGAACATTCGTGAGCCAAACAAAATATTGTTTGGAGCTTCTCAAGAGATTTGACATGGAAAATTCAAAAGCCATAGACACTCCTATGCCAACATATGTAAATATGAGTAAAGATGAAAGTGGTAAGAATGTTGAGGTAAAAAGGTACAGAGTTAACAAGTGTGGTCGGTATAGAGGTGATATTGCTCCTTTCTCTCTCTCTCTCTCTCTCTCTCTCTCTCTCTCTCTCTCTCTCTCTCTCTCTCTCTCTCTCTCTCTCTCTCTCTCTCTCTCTCTCTCTCTATATCTCTCTCTCTCTAAACATTCATGACTTGAAACTAAGTATATCATTTGACAATCAGGGTACTTATATATGTCTATGACTTTTGCTGCTAATACTATGTGTGTTGAATGCAAATTATATTGTGAAAGGGTGAATAGGCATGATAAATAGGCAAGTGTGGCATTCTGCATAATATGAAACTGAAAAATTGGGTTTTTGAAGGTTATGAGTCAACTTAAACAGGACAACGGTCGACGCATGCTGTAGACTTTCAAAATTATCAAAAAACAAACAGTATGCGTCGACGCATGGAGGGGCTATGGTCGACGGCTCGCGCAAAAACCCAGATTTTTTTTGAAAACCATTCCAGTTTCTCTTCTTCTCCATTTAATGTACTATCAACTTTTGTTAAGATTTGATATTGCATTTGTCTTGTAAATTTCATCTAGGCATCTATTGTGTACTCTTGTCTCCTCCCTCCTACCAAAACCCTAAAACCTCTCTCTATTAAAGGGAATAGTCTTCATCTTCTCCAAAATCATCCTCAACTACTATCTTCAAAGTTCATCTCTATAAAATCTCCAAAAATCATCATCAATGGCTTCTCTTTTTCGCAAAAATACAGGTAAGAGATCAAGGGCCTCATCATCATCTGCTTCAGTCCCCATTACCGCAGTCTCACTAGTTCATCCACCTGTTGTTGAAAACTTCAACAAGAGTCTCAGCAAAAGAGCAATCGTTCCACAACATGCCTTCTACCAGGCAACGAGGGAGCGCTTGTATCTCACCTAAATTCTGTCTCTGCTGGAGGTTCAGGGGTTCTTCAATTTTCTGGAGTGCAACACAAAGTATAGTGAGGATTTGGTCCGGGTGTTCTACACAAATCTGCGTGGTAACTTTCAAGGTCAATATTTCCACACTTCTGTCGGCTATAAATTGGTAAACATAAATTCTAAAGTCTGGAACAAGTATTTTGATTTGACTGTCGATGCTGATGCACCACCTCTTCATGAGGTAACGGACACTCGTACGGTGCCAGGGTATGAGTTTAAGAGCGCGCTGAATGACATGCTCAAAAGACCCTATCCAGATGCCATTGTTAACAGTGATGCCTTTCCTAGAACGGTCACAACCGGGAAACTCCAAACAGGGGAGCGCATCCTTCAGTGGATCGTTGCTCGCATCCTACGACCGAAAAAAGGTGGACTGTCCCGTGTCGAACAAGCTGAGGTACATCTCATCTATATATTGAAACTGTCCATACTATATTGCAAGCAGTATTTTTGCTCTGAGAGACTCAAGTAAAGGCACTGCTCTAGTCTATGGGTCGTTTATTTCGGAAATTCTTGCCGCAACAAATGTTGTATACCCAATATTTCCTTGTGTTTCAGTCCCCTCTGACAAAGAATTTAGCACCAAAACCCTTGCCATGATGGGGTATTTTTGGTGTGATGAACGACAATCATACAGATTTTTTCGTCGAGCCAATATTCCTCGGGTGACTCGTGACAGTTCCGATGACAGCTCTGAAGAGGAAAGTGAAGAACAAGGTGAACAGGATGACGATGAAGAAAATACAGATGCAGAGGTACAAGAACCTGTATGTGAGACGCAAGACTATCATCAATCGCCAGTTCAACATGCGTCTCCAAATACCGATTGGCTCCAACATTCAGCTCCATCTGAAGAACAAGAAGAAGGTTATACAAATCAGGGATGAGGTGAATGGCAATACACAGGCTGGACTACCCTGGGTAGATTCTACGACCCATATCACGGCTACCCTCAAGACTATCAACCTTCCCAGCACTCATCACCTCCTCCACCATCAGACAACTCTGAAGTAATTAATATGCTGCAGTCCATGCAGTTAGATCAACAAACCTTCATGAGGAGTCAAGATACACAAATGGAGCAGATAGCTGAGCTTCGTACCCAAAATGAAAGGTTAAATTCATTTTCGACTCGGATGGACGCCTGTATTGAAGCTCTTGTTGAATCACATGAAAGGCAAGACATGGAAATCACCGACTCTCTTCATCACCTCAACATGTCTGTAGAAGCATTTCTAGACTTCTCGGATCCTTACCGCAATCCCGATACTGCATATCGGGGGAGGGGCCGAGGTCGGGGTCGGGGATATTAGTTTCATAGCTGCATATTTGTTTCTTCTGTGTACTTTCCATTTTTCCGTGTTATGTTTTCCTGAATATTTACCTATTTGCATGTTCTCTTAATTATCTATTAATTCAAGTTACTTTTGTTCATTATCATTCTTATGTGTGCAGTTTGGTAATTAACTATCACCTATTGTATGTTTTCTGTTAATTGATGTGTTCTCCTTCTCTTTTTGATGTTGTCAAAGGGGGAGAAGAACATGTAGCAAGCCAGCACCAAAGCCAAGTCAGGATATTAACAACAGTTGATGGTTGTTTGTTATGCAGCCTTATATTACAAAAGAAAGGGGGAGCTTGTGTGTACATTGCATATTGGTTGTTTTGGTTGTATACAGGTTGTCATCATCAAAAAGGGGGAGATTGTGGAGGCAAATCGCCACACATCACACAAGTCTGTAAGACATTGGTCAATACAGGTTTCGATGATGACAAATTACAGCCTTGGATAGATTGGAAACTATAAACTCCAGATCTACTAAACAGATGCAACGTATCACCTACCATATCCTTTTATACTTGTCTTAAAACTGTTGTAATAAATATACTATGTGTAGATAAAATGCAATCATGACCAGAGGCATGAAAGACCACAAACTGATGAATTTCTGCAGGTTTGCAAGGCATGAGTCGACCATAGGGTCGGCGCATGCATCAGAGCACTTCTCCACTGGTCAGCGCACAAGACAATGAGTCGACCATAGGGTCGACGCATGAAGGAAAATTTTTCCAACGGGTCAGCGCATAAAGGCATGAGTCGACCATAGGGTCGGCGCATGAAGGAAATAGTTTTCAACGGGTCAGCGCACGCCGACTGTATGGTCGACGCATACTGATGCATTTTCCAGATTTCCAAACAACACAGGCCATGCGTCGATGCACAGACCTGCTGCGATCGACCGTTCGCGCGGAAATCCTGTTTTTAAATGATTCCCTCTTATATTTGAAATACTGTTATGTCTATAATTGGGTTGGTACTATATATACTGGTTTAACCACTTGTGTCACATTAACATTTGATAATCTTTGATTCATGTGTTCAAAAACAAGAAGGAGTGAAATAGGTGTCCAAGATTCATCATCTTATCTTCAACATCTCACAACATTTCAATTACACACAACCATTTTTGAAGTGCATTGTGAGAGATTCAAGGTGATAAGGTTCGAAGCTTAGATTGGAGAATCAATTTCGGGTTGAAGCTTGTGACAGGTTCTTTCTTGAATAAAACCGTTGGGGTTTTACCCTCCAAGATTGGTTTGAGTTTTGGGGTTTTTGGACGAGATTCTTCATCAAGGGTCAACTGAGCGAATTTGATTGTGAAGAGGTGTTCTTCACAAGTCTAGTAGCGGATTCATTGATATTGAAGGGAAGATCTCGGGTTCGATTTGTTGCTGTTGAGATCAGCCGGAGCCGAAGGTTTGAACAACAACATGTTATTCAGTAAGGTGGCTGGAATCGGAGGTCCATCAACAAAAATCGGAGGACTTGATTCGGCTTGAATCAAGGGGCAAGGATTGAAAGCAACTTTCAACACATTGAGATTTCTGTTGTATATTTGCTGCTCAATCCTTGTATAAACTGTTACATTCAACAGGTGATATCTATAAAATCTATCTCAATTCTAGTTTTAGAATTGAGGGCAGACGTACCCCGAAGCGAGGACGACGGGGGAACTGTCTCACCAAATACTTGTCTTCTCTATTTTTTTGCATTTACGTTATAGCTCAAAATAAGTAATTTTTGTATAAGCACTATTGTCAAAATTGTGATATCAATTGAGTAAGAGGTTAAAACTCTGTTTTTGACTCCAAAGTACAATAAGACATTGTACTAGGCTAGTTGGAATCACTTACTCAACATAAATATCACTTGGAGTGTTTTGCACACCAAGTGTTTGACAAATTGCTTGAACCAAAATTATCTTACTTGTGTATCTAGTTTTGGTTTGATCTTTGAATCATTGGAACTAGGAATCCTAACAACTGAAGTTGATCATTGATAAGTGTGATTAGTGTTGTGATTCTATTTTCCATATTGTCATTAATCCAAAGGATTACACATATCCGGTTTTCCAATAACCGTTCGTTTTAGACTATATTTTCCTCGGCCGCTTCTGCACTTAAAATAATTTTTCAAAACCAATTTTAATTGGTAGCACCGACTCAAATTTTAATTGGGGATCTATTCAACCCCCCCCCCCCCTTCTAGATCCGTGCCATAGTCTAACACGATGCACTTTGGCAACTTCAGTTCGACCAGATCTCTGCTCAAACCAGGAATTTCTTCATAATCCCATACAAAGCAGTCTCTGAACTGCTTCAGTAGTTGAATTACTTTGACTCTGAGCTTTGGGTCATTGTTGGCACTGATGTAGGTTGGCCTTTTTGTTGTCGCTTCTCCCAGGTTGATTTCTTTCAAAGGAGCTTATGCCAGTATTTTGATATTGTTTGCTAAGAGGATCCTTCTCAAAACCCAAAGGCTCATCATCATATATGGCATCTAGCCTTTGGCTTTTCACTTCAACTTGATCTTTATTGGGTGGCTCTAGATCAAAATCCTTCACAGGACCTTCAAAGTTCTTTTCTTCATTTTTGGCATTGACAATAATGTATTTTGTTAGTTCCATGATTCTATGATTGGTTAAATTTTGTTAAAACATGACTCTACACTGATGTTAAGTAAGATGTCATAACATCTTCATCTACTATTTTGACAGAACCGTTGTCATGTATTTTAATTAAGATGTCGAGACAAAACTGTTGTCATGTGTTTTAATCAAGATGTCGAGACAGATGTCGTGACATCTTTGTCTGGTACAGCAGGAGCTGTTATTTTATATCTCTTGACAGAGGTGTTTTGATTTGATGAGATTGGATTTATTTTGGAGTTATTATCAGAAGATTGATTGAAGATTGGAAGAATGATATGATTAGATTTGATTGATCAAATCAAATCTGCTGCTATTTATGAAGATTGAAATCTTCTCTTCCTGCTGTTATTTTTTACCAGCCCAAGCCCAGTCTGCATTACTATTTAAGGAGGCGCAGAAGCAAGGGAAATTAAGAACTCACAACAAGAAAAACTTGAGTGTAAAATAAGGGTTTAGGGTTTTGAGAGTCTTTTGTGTGTGACTTTGTAAGTCACCCTTTGTATCTTTGGATGCATCATGGTAGACATATTGCTAGGTCGTTAATTATTAATTGTTAATTGTTCACTTAAAGATATTAAGCAAGAGTGTATTGTACTTTATTGAAGCTGTTAAGAAAAAGCAATTTGTGGCTTTGAAGAGTGTCTTCTAAAGTCGTTTCTTTTTGTATTGAATTTTTTATCACTGTTGTGATTGTGGGAAGTGAGAGGTGTCTCTTGTCTAGTGGGTTCTAGGCAGAAATTGCATTAGGAAGGGATTAAGTAAGGGGTTGTAAACTCTGGGAGTTTAGCTCTAAATTAATACTACTAATAGTGGATTTCCTTCTTGGCTTGGTAGCCCCCAGATCTAGGTGATGTTGCACCAAACTGGGTTAACAATTCATTGTGTTATTTATCTTTCAGCATTTACAATTCTGCACAATTTAAATTGTTAGATAAACTGTTCTGTCAGTTGCAGATGTTACGACACTGCTAATTTTTAAAGGGAATTAAAATGCACATGTTCTGTCCTTGTTCTGTTTTGGCAGAGATCAATGTCCTTACATATGTCTGGGACATCTGAAATCTGAATACCAGAATTTCAATTGGTATCAGAGCAGGCATCCTGTATGTTCTGGATGAGATCTTGGGACATGCTTTCTGGTGGTTTAAACAAGGAGAAGTTGTAGCTGATTTGCTGATCTTGCTTAATGTTTGGAGTTACTGCTTATGGAGTTAAGGAGAAGTTTGTGTTTACTCCTGCTTGTGAAGGATTCTGTGTATCTGTTGTTGTTCCCTCTGATATAGGAGTTTCTGTGACCTATTGAATGTTTTGCCAAAGGAGGAGTGGCTACTTCTTTCTGATGTCCTATAAGATGTTCTGACATCTTGTTTAGGGCATGTTGAAGATGTTCTTTTGGTGGTTCCGCTGCATATTTTTCTGATGAAAGAACTCTGGTAGTCCTGGGAGAAGATTGGTATGTATTCTGTATACTGTATACAATTTGATATATGGTTGTGGCAGGTGTGTAGCTGGTTGGAAGATGGTGCATATTGCTGCTTTGTTTAGTCTGACAGGATATTGATCCTACTGGATGTTGCTTCGTTTGGGATGTCGCTGACTATTGTATTACAATTTGCTGAAGGTTCTTTTAAAGAAGATAGTGGGAGGTGATTTATTTTCACCACTCATGACTTGCAAGGGTTCTATCAGCAGAAGAAGTCATAGGCAGGTTGATTCAAGTAGAGATTATGCAAAAATATTGTTGATTCTCTTAAGCAAAAGAGATGTAGATGATGATCTTGGTATCATCTACTTGTGTGTTTGTATTCTTCCTTAGCTTGGACCTACAAAGGCATGAAATTTGTCTAGAAAGTTTCATGGAAAGAAACTTGTCTAAAATTGTGCTAAGGGAAGCTGAAGATTTCATGAATTGACCTTGGATCAGTTTATTTTGTAATGGAATGCAGTAGGTGTCAAGGATAAGTGGAGGTTATCTTTGACTTCCTAAAGAAGTCTCTACTTAAGGAAAGCGGGAGTCCTTTTGTAAATATTTTTGTGATCCTTCCTCTCTGAAGAATCAAGCTTTGGCATGTTTGGGTTCTCTAAAGAGGAGTTTTCTGAAGCAAATGTATTTCAAGGGATTTGTTGTTGTACAGTAAAGCAGAATACAGGCTGTCTACTCAAACCTGATATCATCAAGTCTATGAGAACATGGAACTCTTATGTGGAGGAAGTTATTCTAAGTGGCAGAATGAAAGCCTGAACTCACCAGCAAGATGTCTGATCAGATGTTGTGACATCAAACTTCAGGGCCTTATTTGATGTTGTGGCACATCATTGTAAGATAAGTTGATCATCTCATAAATGAATGGAATTAATGCTATCCCATGCAGTTTGCAGGAGCTGTGAGAAGGATTAGATGTTACAGGTTTAAGTCTTGGCGTATCCAAGTTGCCTTGTTATGGAGCATGAAGGATATGAAGATCAAGTTTGTTTGGTGGGTCAGAAGATTTTCTAGAAAGAAGTTGTGTTAACCAAACAGTGGCACTTGGTTATTTAAGAAGTGTACCTGAAGAAAATTACTCTTGTGCAGAAGGATAGTTGTTTGAATACCAAAGGAGTTTCTGGTTCTGTTCTTATATTGGAACTTGTGGTAGAAGCCCTAAGTTGCTTATGGAAGATTACCTTATTTTGGAATTGTATTTGATCAAGCTGGTGGAGCTGTGTTCTCTGAAGATCTTCAGTTGGATTACTAGGCAGTAGTAAGTCCAGTTGTGGGCATATAAAGAACCATTGGATGGTGTGTCTGTGATATGTATCATCTGGTTTGTTTTCCCTTGGAGAAGGACTTGAAGATCTGTTGTGGAACTTGTGATTCACATCTTGACTAAGAAGTACTCTATCTTGTCATACGGGAGAATGATGAGGTAAAAGGACTGTCTTGGAGTATGATGTGAAGGTATTGTACAAGACTGGAGTGGATCATTGGTTAACTGCATGAAATTCTGGATTTTGATGTGTTATATGGAAGTGAATATTCACCAGTTAAACCAGAAGTGTTCCATCTTATCATACGGGAGAATGATGAGACGAAGACTGTCTTGGATTAATAATCATTTTGTTTGCTGGACTTGGGGATCAGATTATGGAAGTTGATATTCACTAGTCGAATCAGAAGTGTTCTAACTTATCATATGGTAGAATGATGAGGAAAGAATGTCTTGGATTATGAGGTGTCTATCTTGTTCTCTGACTCAGGCCAGGATTCTTGTGGAGAAGGGGTAATCTAGAAAGAAATGGAGCAGGTTGGTACCTTCTCACTGTATGAGCATGAAGTTAGTCATGAGAGATAATGTGGTGATCTTGGGTATTTCTTGCTGAAAAGAGCATCTTCTATAAAAGATAGGGGGAGAACTTCTGTTTGATGGGTGTACTATTTGCTTGTGGTTTAAGCAGTAAGTGAATGCGTTCAACAGGTGTGTTGAACAAAGAGTGAGCTCTTGAAGACATGAAGATGAGTCTTATGTTTTCCATTCACGTGCTTCTAGAAAAAGAGCACTAGTTATCCTTGATATGGGGAGTTATACTTCTCTCTAGGATCTGTTGCTGCAATAGTACAATTATTTTCAAGATGGAATGTCAGTCAAGATGTTGTGACATTATGTTACTGCTCTAGCTCATGGTGAACCTGGCATTGTATTTTTTTTTGGCTCTGTCATTGAGTGTCAATGGATCAAATCAGAATTGTACAAGCTTATTGAGAGTAATATAAAGGGAAGAGCATTATCATCTGGCTTCTACTGAAGGGATTTTTGTCAGTAGAATTTTGGGCCTCTCTCCAAGTGTTTTGTCTTGTACGGCTGTGAATATGAAGATGATGAAGTGATTCTACATGTGTTTGGGTTCTCTCTTTTAGGGGAAGTGTTGATTATGCATGACAGGGGAGCTGTGTTGTAGTTGTTAATTGTACATGTGTTTGGGTTCTCTATTTTAGAAGATGATGTCTTGGCATTGTATTGTTTGGGAAATTTTATTTTTCTCTGCAGAATATTTGTGTGTCTCAAATTAGGGATTTAAAATCAATTTTTACTTGTGGCCTTAGCAAGTATTTAGTTGATTATCCTTTAATTTGTGAGGTTAAAAGTGTCACTTCTGAAGGTGCAGCTTCAGACAAGGCAAGACTCAAGATTCAATGACTATGTTCATGAGTTAAAGTCATGTGCAGTTGATACTGTGGAGGTTGTTTCTTATCATGATGAAGCATGGTGTATGATGGTCATGGTGAAGAATCGTTTTTTTGGATCTATGCAAAAGAGGAGTAGATAGAAAGTAAAAGGAGAAGTAGCTTATGTCCATGACTTGGTGCTTGTAGATGAAGGAATCATTTCTTAAGGTGCTTAAGAATCTTTATTGTATTTGTAATGTCAGACAGGATGTTTGAAAATTATGTCTTTGAGGAAGCTACATGAGAGTCTATTTCTCTCTATGATGTTTTGGTGTTTGTGATGATCTGTTAAGCTGTTGCCGCTGTGTCCTACTGACACCATCATGTGTATCCTAATGAAATGTACGGACTACTATGGAAATAATAAGTCTTGTGGTTGGTGTCTTAAGAACCAAGGTGAGTGGTAAAAGAATTGATGGGCTGGAATCAGGATTGATTTTACAGTGAGTTCAGCAGGGGGTGATTTGAAAGCTAGAGTTTAGCCGTGTTTAAGTCATTGTCCATGGATTGTTGCTGCAGTGGTGTAGTCCTTATATTGATTGGGGATCAAGCAGCTTGTGTATCTGATTCAGTTCTGGGAGGTTGTGGTTTTGATTCAGTCTTTGGGCTTGGCTCTATTATTGATGTGTTATGAGTTTATGTGTGTACATTTACTCCAATTTTTGTTAACTTTTTGGCTAAACAAAGGGGGAGAAAAGTGTTAATGTTATATATTGTGATTGCATGCAACTATTAAGGGGGAGCATCATAGTTTGTGAGGCTGGATGTATTTGAGAAAAACTACTGTTGTTGCTGGTTTATCATGGTTTTGTTGTTTTAGCCAAAATTTGCCAAAGGGGGAGATTGTTAGTTCCATGATTTTATGATTGGCTAAATTTTGGTAAAACATGATTCTACACTGATGTTAAGTAAGATGTCATAACATCTTCATCTATTGTTTTGACAGAAGTGTTGTCATGTGTTTTAATCAAGATGTCGTGACATCTTTGTCTGGTACAGCAGGAGCTGCTATTTTATATCTCTTGACATAGGTGTTTTGGTTTGATTAGATTCTGTTGGATATACCTCATCAGTATGTGCAGGTCAAAGAGATTTATTAGGAACAAAGTGCATATTTAATTGGAGTTCATAAAAAGGATCGTTGAGACTTTTTAGGAAACTATAAAATATTTGTTTATACTGTTATGAAGAAGATTTTGCAGAAGATTTGGAGTTTGACTTAATTGGCAAGTATTTTGGTAAAACTAGGTGTAATCACAAGATGTCCTACAGGATGTCGTGACATCTGTCTGTCATGAATATATTTGTGTGTCCATATCTTTTTGTGCAAGCTGGCTGCACTTTTCTGGTACATAATCTGCGTGTTTTTAATGGCTTACTATGGGCGTTTCTGATACACTTGTTGGGGATCAGATTGGATTTAATTTGGAGTTATTATCATAAGATTGATTGAAGATTGGAAGAATGGTATGATTAGATTTGTTTGATCAAATCAAATCTCCTGCTATTTATGAAGATTGAAATCTTCTCTTCCTGCTGTTATTTTTGACCAGCCCAAGCCCAGTCTGTATTACTATTTAAGGAGGTGCAGAAGCAAGGGAAATTAAGCACTCACAACAAGAAAAACTTTAATGTAAAATAAGGGTTTATGTTTTTGAGAGTCTTTTGTGTGTGACTTTGTAAGTCACCATTTGTATCTTTGGACGCATCGTGGTAGACATATTGCTAGGTTGTTAATTGTTAATTGTTCACTCAAAGCTATTAAGCAAGAGTGTATTGTACTTTATTGAAGTTGTTAAGAAAAATCAAGTTGCGGCTTTGAAGAGTATCTTCTAAAGTCGTTTCTTTTTGTATTGAATTGTTTATCACTGCTGTGATTGTGGGAAGTGAGAGGTGTCTCTTGTCTAGTGGGTTCTAGGAAAAAATTGCATTGGGCAGGGATTAAGTGAGGGGTTGTAAACTAAGAGTTTAGCTCTGAATTAATACTACTAATAATGGATTTCCTTCCTGTCTTGGTAGCCCCCAGATGTAGCTGATGTTGCACCGAACTGGGTTAACAATTCATTGTGTTATTTATCTTTCAGCATTTACAATTCTGCATAATTTAAATGGTTAGATAAACTATTCTGTCAGCTGCAGATGTTATAGCAGATGTCATGACACTGCTAATTTTTAAAGGGAATTAAAATGCACATGTTCTGTCCTTGTTCTGTTTTAGCAGAGATTAATGTCCTTACATATGTTTGGGACATCTGAAATCTGAATACCAAAATTTCATATTTTACTTCATCCTCTAAGGCCGCTTTTAATCTATTTTCAGCTATATAAGCCAAAAGCATTCTCAGCGTCTTTGACTCAGTCATTGAATTCACTACCCCAACCCGTATGTTGGATTCCATCTGTTCCAAAGACGAAGTCTTCTTCCCTTATCACCTCATTGTCCCACTGAAATATGTGGATCAGATGTAGGTACAACGAACAGAAGGAATTTTCTATGGGGGCCTATCACAATTGCAAAAAAAAACTGGCAGAAACAAACAAAAGATTCACCATCGAACGTTATTTATCCCAAAAGAGGGAAAGTAAACGATTGAAAAAAATTTAAAGGAAAGGAGAAGAAAAGGTCATCGCAACCAAATCTTAGGTTCGGGATTCGGTTACGCAAGGGGAAGGTATGACCACCCCTCACGTTCGTTATACTCAACGGGATCCACACTTGTTGTCTAATCAAAGGGTGAGTTATCTAAAAGCTACTGCTAAGCGGAAACGGGAAAGGGAAAATAAAAAGGAGACTCGATAGGACATCACCGTCTTGTGCCTACGTATCCTCATCTGGTAAGAGAAATCAGAGCAAACGTAGTTCGGGTAACTAAACCACTGGTTGGTTAAGTGTTTTTTTATGAGCGATGTTAAGTTCCCATTCCAGCAGTTAGGGTGGATGCCTGTTTGTGGTAGAACGGAAAAGTAAAACACTCTTTTCTAAAAATGATTTTGAAACAAACCTTGAAGGATAAAAAGGTTTGAATTTGGTTTATGAGTTTTAGAGAAGTGAATTAAATTTGTTTAAGATTCACGTTGCACTAAAGACTATGATATAGGAGTGAATGCATCGCATATCGCCCAAGGTGCATACACTAAACACTCTAGACAAGTGAGGAGAAACCCTCCACTCATCATTTCCAATATGCTTAAGGCTCGTGGCGCACAACGTTCATTGTTTTTATTAAGTGTTTTAGATTTGTTTGAGATGAGAAAAGAAGACTCAAAAGAAAAACACTAAAGAGAACTGAAAACCCTAATGTTATCATACAAAATGATCTTAAGTTTAGGATAAAAGGAAATTCTACCTAATGTTATCATAAAAATGATGGACCTAAAGTTGAGGTCAAAGAAGGGACTATCCTTATTATTATCATGAGAAGGATTGAAATCCTAATATCTCTCCTACTCCCACCCTAATCAGAAATCATGTGGGACTAGGAATCCTAAGGGATCATGTGAGCAAGAACAAGTAAACACTATCTAATTCAATCACAAATGAAAACAAAAATGAAACTTAAACAAGTCTACAAGAGAGAGAGAAAGAGGGAGAGAGAGAGAGAGAGAGAGAGAGAGAGAGAGATAGAGATAGAGAGAGAGAGAGAGAAAACATGAAGAAGAAAGTAGAAGAAGGAGAAAGATACAATCAAGAAAAACAATCATGGAAGCTCAATGACAAAGAAGTATCAAACACACACATCTCAATCTCATACAAAGTGAACATTTACATCATGTTAAGAATTACAAAGAGCAATCACAATATCAAACCATGTCACAAGATCAAAACACAATGTTAAAATGAAATGCCCAAACACAATCAAATGACTCAAACATTTCACAAGAAGCAATATTAAACAAAAAGCAAAGTAAAATAAGGTCAAATGAGATAAGAAACAAGATGGGGTATAACATAACCCTAAAAGGAAAGACATGAGATTAGGTCATGTTAAGAATTACAAAGAGCAATCACAGTATCAAACCATGTCACAAGATCAAAACACAATGTTAAAATGAAATGCCCAAAAACAATCAAATGACTCAAACATTTCACAAGAAGCAATATTAAACAAAAAGCAAAGTAAAATGAGGTCAAATGAGATAAGAAACAAGATGGGGTAGAATATAACCCTAAAAGGAAAGACATGAGATTAGGTCATGGGATTAAGTGTGGGTAGAAACAATAACATGATTATCAAGTCAAAAATTCATCCATGAACACACAAGGGAAACATCAAAGGTTGAACTTAAAACAGGCCTCAAGAACAAACACATACACCAAAATCAATCCAAGATAGGAGACACTCATACAAAGGCATATAAAATCAAGCATTAATCCCTCATTATTAGAAACAAAATCAAATGGTATGTATCATGCTCACTTTGCAATCCACAATCAAGGTTAAGAAGAGGCAAACACAAATTAAAGCACCAAAGTCAAGTAAACACAAGCTAAAATTGTTCATGTGAGAAGTATAAGATCATGTAAGGAAAATGAAACAAATGGGCATAAAATAGACCTCTAATCATGAAAACCATAACCTAAAACATGTTGAGGGAAGCCAATAAAGATCATCAAACACTCCTTGGATCATTCAAGAATCAAGTTTAAAAGATCATAGCAAGACATGCACATACTCTTAGTTAAAACTAACACATTTGATGGTTGTTTGTGAACTTTTATGATTTGAGCTTGAAACTTGTTCTCTTTGATTTGGACTTATCTTGAGGTTTTATGCTCAATGGACCATGGACTTGTATCCTACGTGATGTGTAGATGATTTTTGGGTATTAATTTGTTGTTTTTGGTGAACTTTTGATACCTGTGTGTTCGTGCTTACTGTGCACGGTGGATGTATGGTCGGAGAAGACGACCGGAGGAAGCTCCAACCGTTGCCTGGTTTTTCTGTTGGATTTTGAATGTTAATTGTTGCTGATGACTATGTGGCATGCTTATAATCATTGGATCTGATTACTTTTTGATTCAACGTATGAGATTAAGACGTACCGTGTTCCACGTTTGACCACACACACCATATCACAATTAAATTCATTTAAATACGTGGCATGCCCTGATCCATGTGATTTGCTTACTTCTTAATCCAACAACCATGATTGTGTTCCACCATGCGCGCATGTTGACCATGATGCACCTGATGCATTTGACTTCAGCGCCCCTTGTGGACTAGGCTTCTTAATTGCTGCTTGCACCCCCTTTTTGAGCCCATATGGTTTTTCAATTTGATGTAATTGCTTCCTGCACCGTGACTTTGTTTATTTAGGTTTTATTTCTTTTTGTTTTTTTTGTTTTATTTATGTTTAGATTTAATTCAAAATAAATAGTTCTCTAATTAATAAAATTCCACAAAAATATTTTCTGGGCAATTTGAAATGTCCTTTTATTTTTAGAATTTTTATTTTATTTTTTTGGTTTATTTTTCATTTAAAAAAGGAATTATTAATTGGAGGAGTATTATTTGAATTAAATCTTGACATTGCTTGGTTTTTTATTTTGTTTCTTCCATTTCCTTTTGGTCCAATGACCCAAAATTCATCCTCATGTCCATGATGAGGTTATAAATTTTTGAGGACCATTTTGCCCCTGTTGGTTGACTTTTGAGTTGACTTTTAATGCATTTCATTTGGCCCTCGACAATCCTCATTCACAATGGAACACCCTTGTGAATCAATTTCTTTGGTGGTGTTGTGAATTGATTTTGAGTGTGATCTTTTTGCCTTTGTTTGCCAACATGTTTGGGTACCTCTTGCATTTTATTTTACCTCCAAGGGAGGTTCATACAAGTGCATGACCTAGTTTGAGTTGAAAATGACCTTTGTGGATTCATTAAACTCTCAACTCCTCTTGTTTCATATAACAGACATGTTGACCTTATTGTATGCTCATTTTTAGGTCAAAATTATGTTCATTGCTTGTTCATTTGTGTGTTTCTTTTGTTGCTTCCATTTAATGTTTCCACATGTGATTTGTTTGCACCCTTTTGTGTAGTTGCCTCTTGTGCATTTATTTTTCTCCTATCTTCTTTGTTTCATTTCATATGTGCATGCTTGGTTGATATGAGCTTATGGAGGCTACTGCCCCACACTATTTTCCTCCCACTTTCATTCTACTTGTGCATCTTGTGTTTGCATTTTCATGTGCATGTTCTTTCTTCTTCTTCTTCTTTTGCTTTTCTTTGCCATGCTCTCCATAAGTTCTCTAACATCTTGGGGTTATGATAGACTTTAAGTTCAAACCATGCATGATAACATTATGTAGTTCCCTTTCTAATCTCAATCTTAGGATCACCATTGCATGACAACTTTAGGTTTGCGTTAGTCTCCCATTAGTGGTCCTTTATTCTCTTCTCATCTTCAAACACTCATAAAACATCTAATAAAGAATGATAAGTGTTGTACACTACGAGCCTTAAGCTACTTGGGAAATGATGATTGGGTGGTTGCCTCTCAATTGTCTAGAATGTTAGTATATGTCCTTTGGATGATATGCAACGCATTCGCTCCTGAGTCATAGTCTTTAGTGCAACATGAGTTACAAATCAAGTTCAAAACACTTCTCCTCTAAAAAACACAAAAACATTTCACACCTTTTTCATCCTTCGGGATCTTAATCAGGAAAATCTTTTCAGAAAAAAGAGTGTTGTTAACTCTTAGTTCTATCGCAAACAGTAACGCCTAAGTCTCCCATGCTCGAGCTGCATACACCAACTGCTAGAACTGATTGTTAACCCCACTCGGGCCTAAAAAATTTTTGAACCAGCCTGTGGTCTTTTTAGCTGAACTACGTTTGCTCTGATCTTTCATACCAGATGAAAGTACGTAGGCACAAGACGCGATGTCTTGGCGAGCAACCTTCCCCTTTCACCCGTAGTTAGCCGAACTACGTTGACTCTGACTTTCCCATTGCACGAGGGAGTATGTAGGCGCAGAGCGGCGATGCTCTGCCGAGTCACTTCTCCTTTCTTTTTCTTTTGTCCTTTGACCTTTAACGTAGATAGTTTCAATACACCCTTAGATAGACAACAAGCAAGGATCACGTCGAGTACGATGGACGTGAGGGATGCTAATACCTTCCCCTTGCGTAACCGACTCCCGAATCCAGACTTGGTTGCGATGACCTTGTCTTTCCCTTTTTCGTCAGGTTTTTTCGATCGTTTCCTTTCCCTCTCTTTGAGATAAATAACGAAAGGTGGCGACTCTTTTGTTTTCCTCCGGGTTGTTTTTCGTAGTTGCGACACATATGGAAAAGCATCACAACAAAAGTTGCAAGAAAACACCATCACATGAATCAAACAAGAGCAAGCACTCAACTAATCGAGCAAGAATCGAGGGCCAAACAAAGTCAAATGGGAATAAACCAAAAAGTGAACATCAAGCCACCAAAACAACATCCAAATAGACATCAATGTTATGCCAAAACAAGGTGAAAATAAGGGGTTAAAAATCACAAGGAAAGGTTATGAAATAAGGTCAAATTTGAAACTAGGTCATATAAAACACTCCACACAATTAAATCAAGATAAAATATTAAAACAAAATAAAAATAAAAAAAATATGAAAAATGAAATAAGATGTCAAATTCATTAAAAAATATTTTTATGGAATTTTAGCATGTTCAGAACAATTAAAACAAAAATCAAATTTAAAACAGAAATAAAAAAGAAAGGAGAAAGGAAAGAGAGAGGGATGAGGTGTAATAGTAAAACAGATTAATAAAGAAACCAGTCAACATGCATTATTGGCATGAAAGATGGGGGTGTGGGTATCAAAAATACCAAGCCCAAGATTAATTAACATCAGAAAAATACAAAAACAAACACTCATGGTGCTACTCACCGTTTCATTAAACATGCTGGCAAAATAATCCAAAAACAAACACACGTGGATGACACATAATGGACATATGGGCAGTCAATGAAGTCAACATAGCCACATAACCTTTGAACACACCAGACACCGGAGCCCTAGCTCTGATCGTGTTCTCTGGTGACACTCACCAGAGCTGGTTGAAAACCACACCAAAACCAACACTCCTTATACCAATCTCAAGGAAATTTCACGCTGAACACAAATATGAACTCCATTTTCTTTTTTAAAAGCTTTATCACCATGAAAACACGACATGAATAAAACATGCGATTTCTGCAACCCATTCAAAATAGCACAAGATTAATGCAAACATGGCCTACAATGTGTAGGACTTCAAATGCAACCAACACAAGCCCTAATGAACGTCTAACATGAGAGAAAAATGAAGAGAAGGTTACCTCAAAAATTGCAAATCTGTAGCTCCTAAACCTAGTTCAATCTTTAACCAAACCCTTCCTTATAGCTTTAACAACTTCAAGGAGGATGAAAATGACAAGCAAATAGGAGGAGATGCCTTGAGAAGACAGATTCGAAGGAGAGAAAAAAAATGAGAAAGAGAGAGGTTTTTTGGTTCTGAACTCTTGAGGAAATGTGGCTGCCTCCTCTTGGTTAGGGTTTTTTCTTTTTTATATGGGGTTTATGGTGAGTAGAAACATTGTTACTGTGGTAAAAGTTGTGTTTACTGATTTTATGGAAATTTTGAAATGGATAGAGTGGCTTGGTTTGCTTATGGTAGTGGAGGTTGTTGTTGCTTTTTTTTTTTGAAGAGTGGAAAGAGAGCATGAAATCAGAAGGAGGCTGACTGGAGTATAAACTTGTTGAGCAAGTCTTGAAACTTTACTTGTAATGGAAAAATGTGACAAAGGTGTGTGTGGTTAGTACAAGGCATGTTGGCTAGCTTTTTGCAATGTTTTTGTGACTCAAAGGGTGATCTAATGCGTGTGAAATTAGCATGAGCAAGTTGCTACAAGACATGTTAAGGAAATGCCAAGGTTTCTCATCAAATGTGCATCATGAACCAACTCTCATGTCACCCACTTTGAACCATCACAACTTGACTAATAACAATCCAATGATGATGAAACTTTTATGGTTGGAAAGATTGGAGATAGTAGAACAACTTTCATGTTATTAGAAACTTGAGATAAGCCTTGGATCAATGAGAAATATTGAGTTGAAGTTGTGTCCTCAAAACCGTCCAAAGTAACTTAGAAAAATTACTAATTTATTGAACCTTTGACATAGTTGAAACCTCATCTTTTGAATCTACATAACTTGAGGAGTTTTGATCCAATGGATATGTTCCAGTAATGGATAGAAAGCTTGAAGAATAATCTTCATCTTTCATGTTCAATGGAAAATGATTTGAGGTCAAGAACTTGGTGAAACGTTCCTTGGAAATTAGCCCCAAAAATCTGCCTAAAACATGTCCACTCCTGACAACTTTGAAACCCTAACTTGGAGAGATCATAACTTGAGCTCTACACATCTAATGAAGATGATCTAGTACTCAAAGCTTGGAGGATGCTCTGCAACTTTCTTTTTCAAGTAAAAGTCATTTGAAGCTTGAAACATTATGTAAGATAGGTTTGAAAACATGCACTTCAAGCTGAATTTCCATACTTAGAAAAATTTCTAAGTGTTGGAAATTCAAAATCTCCATTTTCTCAACTTTAGCCCATCATATCTCTTAAAGTATGAATATTTTGGACTTGCTTTCTTCTAAAAACTTATAGTTCATGATGTCTTCTTAAATTTGATAGCAATTTTGCTTCCATTGGAATACAGATGAGAAAGTTATGGATGTTGCAAAGTGGCTAAACTTAGGGGTTTCTACACTTAGAAAATATTTCAATCAAACCCTAATCCAACCAAACTCCTGATTTTATGTTTCCTCTTGACTTTTCTTGTTCCATACACATGAAAAAACTTGAAAACACATATCATACCCTTGGTTGACCTTGATATCCAAGACTTTGACCCTATTGAACCACATTTGGCTTTTGTTGACCAAATGAAACCCTAACATCCTTTCCACTGATTGAAGCTCTTGTGGTGGCTTGTGATGAAACATAATCCATGTAGAGGACCTCTAAGATGTGTATTGAACCTTAGAATCATGTATTTCCCAAGGAACTAGCCACATATACCTTTTGAACCAAAACCCTAATCTAGTTGCCCACAAGATATGAGGAGGTGGTCAGTGCTTGAATCCTTGATTCAAGTGGTTGTGAGACATGTCTTGATGATGAGGGGGTCTTATGACTTGATATTGCCACAGAGTTGAGAATGAACCCTTGCCCGAGCTTTGAAGATGAAGCTCTTCCCTTGAGTGTTGAACAAAAATACCTTGATCCCCTGTCTAGAACCAATGATATGCAAAAAATGTTGATGCAAAAATGATATGAAACATAAGCCAAGATATAAGAAAAAGGATGGGAAAATTTTGGGGTGCTACAGGGCCAGGTCGAAGCCGTTGGTCACAAGGCGCTATATGGGCTAAATTCCTTTCGAAATCTCGCTCGTTGACTTGGTTGACTTCGGTCATGAAGTAGCTCTGGTCCGCCTCAATATTTTCGACATTCCCATCACTTTGCCAAATTGAAATCCATTGGTGAAGCAAGGAGGGTATTGTGCCTACTCCATGTATCCACTCTCTTCTAAGGATCAGATTATAATTTTCTTTCAAAGCAATCACCATGAACATTGTTGGCCTAGTTATTTTGCCAACAGCCAGATCCACTTGTATGACTC
This sequence comes from Lathyrus sativus, assembly GCA_963859935.3. Classification (NCBI taxonomy): domain Eukaryota; kingdom Viridiplantae; phylum Streptophyta; class Magnoliopsida; order Fabales; family Fabaceae; genus Lathyrus; species Lathyrus sativus. The sequence goes on from OZ012735.1 coordinate 583,082,409, forward strand.
CCATAGTGGTGCCCACCTTCCCTTTATAATTCGAAAAGACCATATTGTGAGGCTTTGTGTCAGAGTCACTCTTCCTAATTTTTTTCAACATATAGTGTGGCATCAAGTTAATTGTCGCTCCTCCATCGACTAGGATCTTGTTGACCCCCAACATTCTCTATCTTGCCTCTGATAAATAGAGGTTTGAGGTGATTTTTCATATTTGCGCCAGGCCTTTCAAAAAAGGCATTTTACTCTTCGACGCATCCGTTATTTAATATATAATAACACACTGGCCTGTGAGAGGCCACCTCTATTTCGACTTCGTCTTCTAGGTCTTGCAACTCCATAATCCTATCATACTATCTAGGTAAGATAGAAACTACATTGGAGACAATGTTTAACAACGGCTCTGACCCAGAGTCGAAGTTATTTGTGAGCATATCATCATCTGCAACAACTTGATCTGATCTCTCTGCCGCGTCTTTCTCTTTATCAGCGAATAACCTCCTTTGAACAAGATTTTTATCATCGTTCATGTCTTTCCCGATAGGCATATTGTTGCTAGATTATGCTTTTGATCTCTCCGCTACCTCTCTTTCAACTTTGCGTCTTCTCTGTTGTCGTCTCAACTAGGATATCGACATGGGATTTTTTCCTTTATAATTCTCTGACCGCCGTGCTGATTTTTTAGAGGCTTGAAACACTTTTCGAGAAGTTATTGATGAACCTCGTTCGACTTCGAAGTTTTGCCACTTTTCTAGCCTTGTTTCATTTCTTCAGCCTGTTTTACCCACTTGTCCCTAGGGGAGTTTGTTGTGGGTTTGAATGTGGAAGGCTTGTTTCCATGAAGCCTTTGTTCATTTCGATGACGTCTCTCAAGTGCTCCTCTCCTGTCGAAGACACCATGATTCCTAGAATCCTTCAGTTATTCTTGGCCTTTGCTCGTTAAACTCCCTAAATATTCTCCGCATCCTTCCTGTCGAAGGTCGCGCTGGACCTAGAGCACAACATTATTTCAGAATTCTTTTTTTGGAACCTCTAGAGGAATTCATCCAGATTATCCTCTTGTTTAGGATGAGCCGCCTTAATGTAATCTTCCTACTTGAGGCTAGATTCGTCTACCTCCATCACATATCCTTGGGTCATTTCGACCATGTTTTCCCCGATATCAGCACCTTCAGTAAGGCCAAACTCTTAAAACTTAATCATAAGGCCTTCAACAGCCTTAGTTTCATTTTTAACTTACATGAAACCCTCAGTAGTCTCATGAATTGTAATTGTTTGGTTGGAACCTTTAGTAGTACCTTTGTAGAAGCTTTCAATAGCTCCCTTGTTGAGGCCATCAATAACCTCTTGGTTGAAGTTCTCAGTAACTTCATGGGTGAAACCCTCAACAGTTTCTTTACTGGAATCCTTAGTGACCCCAACTACGAAGCCATGAGCGACTTCGACCATTACAACAACATCGGTGAAGTCTTCAACAACTTCTACCATGTTGATCATCGAAGGTTCAGTATAATGCGCTTCTGCTATAGGGAGAGGGTCAGCTTCGATCTTCATCTAATTTTTTGACTTATCAGCAAACCTGAGTCTCCCCTTCTTAATGGCATTTTGAACAAGATCCCTGAAAAGGAAATATTGAGAAGTTTTATGACCCAAAAAATTATGGTGCTTACAAAAAACTCTCTTCTTTCTTTTTTCTAAAGGTTGCATTTTAGCACCAGGAGGTACTATCATTTGGCCATCTTTAACTAATAAATCAAAGATTATGTCACACTTGGTAACGTCGAAGGTATATGTTCTCTTTGGGAACCTATCATTCTTCTCTGAATTGACTGGATTCTTTCCATTTGACGGTGACAAGACTTTGCAGGAGTAACATGGACCTTGCTTCAATTCAGCAAGCTTAATTTCACTCTCGTTGAAAAAGGTATCAATACTAGTTTCTTGTCCGTCTTTGTCGAATTAGACATAGGCTACCCTTTCCTTTCTATTCTTGTTTGCCCTAGCCTTCTCAGCCTTCAGTCGTTCTACCTGTCAAACTCTATCAGCCAACTGGGCCATATCTCTCAGGTATTGGGTATCCAACTTCTTCCTAATTGAGTAGTTAAGGCCACAAGTAGAGATTTCGACCAACTCATGCCCAGGCACTTACGTAAAACACCTTGCCTTAAGCAGTCGAAATCTGTTCAAATGATCGTCTATTGGCTTTGAGAATTTCCTCTTAATGCTAGCCAATTCTTTCATACTTATCTTCAACTGTCCCATATAGAATTATTCACAGAAAAATCTCTCCAATTGAGTCCAATTGTGGGTCAAATTTGCTAGCAGTGTGGTAAACCCAGTAAAGGCATTTTTGGTAATTGAACTTGGGGAATATTTTAATCTTAGGTTTTCATTAATAGCAATTTCGCCTGCCTCTATCAGGTATCTTGCCACATGTTCGACTGTGGACTCACTAGTATCCCCAAAAAACTTAGAAAATTTAGGGACTTTCCATCTAGGGGGTAAATCTTATTGTAAGATGTATTCAGATAATGGTGAAGTATAATTTTTCCTTTGAAGGCCAATATTCACCCCATTCCTAGCCATAATTTTTTCGACCATGGCTGCTAGATTATTATCTGTAGATAAATCATTGCATCAAACATGATTTATGACTTCATAAGTGTTCTAGTTTTTATTCACCATTACTACCCTTGGTTCTATTGAAAGTGGTTGTTCAATTCTAGAAGGTTCGACCCTAGGTGGTTCTACTCTTTCCCCCTGGTTTAATACGTTCGCCTGGGGTACATTTCGTTAAACTTGGTTGATTGTGGGGTCTTCTTCTAAGACTAGCCCTGAATTTTCTCTTACCCATTCCCTCTAAGGTTATCGAGGGGGTTGTAAAACACCAAGGAAATCAACAATACGTATCATTTGTGCTGCCCATTGTTGGTTTGTTTGGGTAGTATTTTAGATTAAGGGATTGAATATGACATCCATCTGTTGGGGAAGCATCTGGACCATCTCATGATTACTTTTGTCCATCTGTTGTCTTATTACTGCTGCAAAATTATTAGTGATATTAGGCATCTGGGTAAGAAATCCTGTCCCTAAGGGCTGACTAATTCGACCCATATTATTATTAACACCTGAACCAGATCCTTGTAATGGAGAAGTTACATTCACTACTGGTTCTGAGAACATTGATAATGCATTATGTAAACTTGTCATCACTGATGTTGGTATGCCATAAGGTTGTTCACATCCTATTGGAGGCATTGACAACCCAGGAACATAAGGCCTAAATGAATTATTTCCCACTGGAAGGGGAGTCACTAGTGGACCTTGTTTTCCCTCATAGGATAAAATGGGACCACTCTGGGAAATGGACTGCGTAGGCGTCGAAGTTGTCATAGAAGGTATGACTTCAGACACTAACGTTGGAACCGTACTGCCCCTTATCGAAGTAGAAGGGGGTGGTTCTTCATTATTTGGAGGATTTTGGTTATTTGGCGGATTTAGATTCACCATTATCCTTACGTATCTTCTCATTGGTCTCTCTTCATTGTTTGTGACTATTCTACCACTCCTAAGTCTCATGCAACAAAGTATAGAGAGATAAATATGAAGAACTTAATGCAAAAATTGTAAAAACAAGAAAATACTTTAATACAATAGCACTATCCCACTGGGTGTGCCAATTTGTTTACCGTGAAAATTGGTAAACAACCGCTGGTCTTCCAAAAATTGGTTTACTTGCAGGATCAACCATTGAATCCTAAGGACATAGCTATTATCACAATATATTTCTGGAAAGTTAGTATTCATTCATGTAAAAGGTTGTTTTCATTCTTTTTGGAAAAGATAAACTTTGTAAAAGTTTAACAAAGATAATGTAATAAAGAAAATAACTTCAAAGTAAAAGTGCAATAAAGAACGATTGTTAAATAAAAGTAAATTTCTATTGAAATGAAATAAAATGTGGTGTTTCACACATACATTCTAAATATTAACTTTTTTCTCACTTTGACTTAAATATTTTGAGTAAATTTTGAGTATTGTACAACAAATGAACACACAGAAATCCTAACACTAAGACTCTTATTTATAATAAGTCGAAATAATTGTCTTCAATGAACATTTCTCCAAAAACTGACACGTTTCGCCCGACATGCTATCATTTCACCATTGTTCGCCACGCGTCTCTCCTGAGAAACGGATAAGGACAAAAGAGAGTTATTTATTCGTATTTTGAAATTCAAATCTTCTGACTGAAAGAGGCTTTAAACACCCTCAGTCGAAGTGAATTTCTAGACTTAGAAAATATTTCTAAGTATTATCTAGACATCCCTTTCATGTAGACTACTTCGACTAGGCTTCTCACAAACTCTTGTCAAAGTCAGCAAAAACTCAAGAAACTTGATGTTTTACTTAATTCCTTTTCACAAAAACCTGGCATCAAAATTTACAGCAAACAAACTGCCCCCTAAAAATGTGATTTTCGACTAAATAGAGAAAATGGAATTTTCTGAAGTTTTACATTCGACGCCAGAGACCTTTGGTCTGCTATGACGTCACCATCATGACAAATTTTCCAAAACATCTCCTCAAACCCATGCATGAATATTTTTCAATAATCACATGTCTAGTCCCTAGGAGATCGTGAGTCAGGTTTTAATTGTTATCGTTTCATCATACCACCCTTGTGTGACACGTGTCCCATGATTTTTGTCACCATTTAATTTCCGTTTCTACTTCATTCATCTATAAAATAGTGAAAACCACCATTTTCCCACTTTTCACCCTTTAAACCCTCG